>JAMPIV010010585.1:0-677626 GCA_024509875.1 Oreohelix idahoensis
AAGGTATATGTAAGGTGGTGTTTGTTGTTTGGGGTTTTATATGTTTGTGTGTGTATTATGTTTTTTGTGTTTATTGTTATTTAGGGGTTTGATTTTGGTTAGTTTTTTTGAATGTGTTTTTAATGATAATTGTGGAGATTGTTAGTTATGGGTTGGGTTAGAAGTAATTGGTTTAATGTGTATGGAGGAGAAGAATATGGGAATGATGAGTGATAGTTTGATAGTTGTTTAAAAGTTATATGTTTATTGTGGAGTTTTTATGGTGTTAGGGTGTGGAAAAATTTTGAGAAAGGGAGTTTTTGATTTTTGATTAAGAATGTTGAGATATTTTGTTTATAGAATTATGAATGGGTTATGTAGTGTTGGGGTTTAATATGGGTTTAGGTTAATGGTAATAGGATTATTTGGGGGTATATTTTGGTTTAGGTGATTGTGTTAGAAATGTTATTTGGTTGATTTTGGGAGGATTGGTTTTGAGTGGATTATAGTTTGAAAATATAGTGTTATTGTTGATTTTAATTTTAGGAGGTATTGTTTGTTTAAATTAGTTGTTGGGATTTATTATTTTTTGTAGTTATTTTTATTGAGTGAGAGAAATGGGGATTGTATTTGTTTTAATTTTGGGGAATATATTTGAGTATTATAGGATTTATATTGGTAAGTAGGGATGAATGTTATGTTTGTTTATTATTTTGGATTATATTTATTTGAAAGATGTATAATTTGTTGGGTTATTATGATTTAAATTTGTTAGGGTATAGTTAAGTTATAATAGTCGGTTGTGTGGGGGTTTTAAGTAGGGGTTTTAAGTTTGTGTAGATTTTGGGATTATGGTTATTGGGATTATTTATTATTGGTTATGAAGTTGAGTATTGGTTTTTAATGATTGGGGATTGTAGATTAATATTAATGTGGATAAAATGTTGAAACTTTGGGTAGATTGGTTTTTTTGGTTAGGGGGTTTGTGTTTAAGGGTTTTGTTGATTATGAGTTTTTAGTTTTGGATGTATTTTGATACAGTTAGGGTTTAAGGTAGGTTTATGTTAGGGGTATTGAGTTGATTTTGGTTCTGTTGTTGGAAATTTTATAATAGGTTATTTTTAGTTTTATAAGATTTTATTGGGGTTTTAATATTAATTTTTATTGTGATTTTGTTGATGTTTGTTGACGTTATTGGTTTTTGGTGTGAATTTGTTTGGTTAGTGTGTTGTTGTTTTGTTGATAGTAGAGGTTTAGTGGGGGTTGATTGTTTGGAGTTTTAAATTAGATGGTGTGGGAATGTTATTGGTTTGAATGATTTTTTTTGTGGATAATGTTTAAGAGTTTAGTTTTGTTAAATGTTTGTAATGTAATTTTGTTAAGGGGTATATTTTAAGGAATGTATAAAAGGGATTTTTATGTGTTATGTATATAGATGGATTTTATTGGGTATAAGGAGATTGATTTATTATTATTAGAATGGGTATTTGGGGTTTTTGGTATTTTGATATTTTTGTTTTAATGGTTGAAGGTGTTTTTATATGGGGTTAATTAGTTGATGTTTTTTGGTTTTGATTAATGGAATGTATTATATTTTATTATGGATTGAGTAGAATGGTTATTGGTTGTTTTAATTAGTTATTATGTTTTATTGAGGTAGGGGTATTGGATTAGTGTTATTTTAATTTGAATTAGATATTTTTGTTTTATGGGATTGTTTTTGTTAATATTGAATTGTTGTTTTTATGGGTAGATATTTTTTGGGTATTTGTATGATTGTATATGGGAATTTTTGGGTGTTATTGGGAAATAAATGGTTTTTATGATAGGATGTTTTTTTTATGTTGATTTTGTTTTGGGTTTGTTATGAATGGTATTTTATTAGAAAAGTGTTAATGGTGAAGAATGAAATATATAGAATTTTTTATTTTTTTGTTTGAATTTTGAATGGTATTGAGGTAGAGAATGATATTTTGTTGTTTTATTTTGAGTGGAGTATAAGTTTGGGGTTGTTTATTGTTTTTTATTGTTTATAGTTTAGTTTTAAGATTATTGTAGTTAAAGTTTATGGATTGAGATTGATAAGTTTTTTTGTGTTATTTGCATTTAAATGTTTTTTGATAATGTAATTTTAGTGATAGTTGTATGGGGGGGATAGGGTAATTTGTTTTAATTGGTGGGGGTTTTGTTATTATTTTTTGTAATTGAGGATATTATGATTATGGATATTTTGTATGATTATTGGTTTTTTGTTTTTAAATTTTGTTATGGGGTTTTTTTTTAGTTTTGTATTGTTAGGTTGTAAAAGTTATATGATTTTTAGGTGGGGTGAAATTGTGGATGATTTAATGAAAATTGATTGGATTGGGAGGTATGATTTATTTATTTTATATATGCTTGAATTTGATATTGAAGGGTAGTAGTTAATTAGTTTGTTTTTTTTGGAAATATGTTTGGAAATATGAGTAATGGATGTATAGGGTTTGATATATTGAATAGGTTTTTTTGGTAAAGATTTATTGATTTGATATTTTTTTTTGGTTGATTTATTATAAATATGTAATTGAGTTATGTTGAATGGGGGTAATAGGTTATTATATATGAAATAGTTTATAGTATTTTAGTTTTATTAAATATTGGGGTATAGTTAGGATTTATGATTTAAGGTTATGTTTGGAGATAGAGTGTTTATTATGATGTTTGAAAGTGTTGAGGATTAAAAATTGATTGATGTAATTGGGTAATTATTGTTATGATGGGAATTTTTTTTTAGGTTAAAGGATGTTTGGAGGTTGTTTTTATTGGGGATTTTTGGTTTAAAATTATTTTGAATATATGTTGTTGTAAATTTATGAGTTATTTTTTTATAATATGTGTTTTGAAGTTTTGAGATAAGATTTATTAGTTGAGTATTGGGATTTTTGTTTTTTAGGATGATGGGATTTTGTAATTAGTTATATGGGTTTATTATGTTTGTAATGGTTTTTGGTATTGAGTATGGGTTGATGATGTATATTAATTTGAATTATGTAAGGGTATGTTTGGTATTAAATGGGTTGTTTTGAAGTTGTATTTATAGGAATGTGTAAATGTTTTTTGTTTTTAAGTTATGATATTTTAATTTAATGGTATGATTTTGAATTGGATTATGGGTTGGTTGATGTTGGAATTTAAAATTATATATTTGGGGGGTGGTTGTTAAGTGGAAAGGGTATGGTTGGGTTTTGAATGGATGAAGTTGTGTTATGATGGAGTTTGGGATTGAGGAGATGGGAGTTTGTTTAATTTTTAGGGATTTGGTTTGTAGGTAAGGGGTGTGTTAATTTATGGAAGAGTTTTTTTATAGTTAGAAATTATTGTGTATTTTGAGTGGAGGATTTGGTTAATGGGTTTTAGGTTTAATTATTAATGAGTGTATTTGGGTTTGTTTTTTGTAGATTTTATTTTGTTTGTGGATTAAATTTGGTTGAAATTATAGGTTATGTTATATATAGGTGGATTTTGTTTGTATAATTTAGAAGTATATGGTGAGTATTATGGAATTAGGAAAGTGGTTTATTGATGAGGGAATTATTATTATGTGTTGTAGTGAGTATTTTATGGTTGATGGGGATATGATTAATGAATGAATGATTTTTAGATTAGTGTTTTTTTGAATATATATGTTGGGGTTGAGTGAATGTATTTAGTTTGTTTAGTTTTTGATTGGTATTTAGATGTTGATATAATTGGAATTTATTTGAATGGGTTTTGGGTTAGTGGTGTTTAGGGAATATTGTTATTTGGGGTTGAATTTGTGAAAGTGATTATTTGATTAGGGTGGAGTTAGTTGTATATATTTGGGTTTTTTTGTTTTAGAGTTTATATTTTATTAGAAATTTATATGTAAAAGAAAGATGTTGAATGTGGAATGTTTTGTTGAATTGAGTTTAAGTGAGGGATGTTTGTTTGTAGGTATATTTTGTTATTGGATTTGAATTTGGGTTGTTATATATGTGTTTTTTAGGTAGATTAGATTTAAGGTTGTTATTAGTTTTTTGGAATTATATTGGGATGGATAGTTTTTGATTAAGGTTATTTGTGTTTATTTAGATTAGGGTTTATGAAGGTTTTGTTTTGAATTTGGATTTTTAATTTAATGAATGGATTTTGTTTTAATTTTGGGGAGAATATTATTTTAGTTTTGAATTATTTGGTTTGGATTTGGGGATTTATTGTTTGTTGAAAGAGTGGTTTGGGTTTGGAAGGAATTGGAATGTTTTGTTGTTTATTTGTGATTATGTAAAGTTAATTTATTAGGTTTGAGATTTGATTTTAGTATAGGGATTGATGAATTTGGTAATTTTAAGTTTTTAGGGATATATGTTTTTGTAGATAAGTATTTGTTATGTGTTGATTTGATGTATGGGTTTTGTGGTAGTGTTATATTATTATTTTAAAAATGAGTGTAGTTTAGGATGGAATTAATTTTTTTGGGAATATCAATATTTGGTTGTATTATGTTGTTTATGGTTGGGGATTTTAGTATTTATTTAATTTTTGTATTATTGTGAGGGAGATATTAGGTATTTTAGGTTTATAATTTGAATTTTGTTTGGTTATAGAGGTTAATGTGAATGGGGAGGAATTGTATATGATATTTGGTGGGTTTGTTATAAGAATATTGAAGATATGGGTATTAATTATTTTTTGGTGATTTATTTTTTTTAAATATTTGAAATTAATTGTATATAATTTAATTTTGGGGGATATAATTTTATTTATTAGGTTATGGGGTTGTTAATGATTTTTATTTTAGGATAGGGTTTTGAATTTAAGTTATTGGATAGTTGATAAAGGTGAATTGATGTTATGTGATAATAATTTAAAGGATAATGTTTTTATAGGTAATTAATTTATTAGGGTTTATTAAAAATTTTGTTATTAATTGTTATGGAATTGATGTAATATTAGGATGAATGTATGTTTTTTGCAAATTGTGGAATTATTAATGGTGAATATGGGTGATGGGGGATGGGTGATGAGGGGGAAAATTTGATATGTATTGTAAGAATTAGTTTGGATGTGGTTTTTTTTATAATATTGATTTTGATAAAATGTTGGTGTATTGTTTGATATGGTTTGAATTGTGGTATTTTTTTTTGTTTGGTGAATTTGTGGGTTTTTTGTTTAATTTAGGGTTTAATTGTTAAAGTTTTGGGGTTTATAATGAGGTTGTTAGGATTATTTTATAAGGGGATGGATATTTGAATGATATTGTTGAATTAATTGTAGGGAAAGATTAATTGGGTTTATTTTTTTATGGAAGAATGTTTTTGTTTAGGGTGTATGATGGATTTTTATGGGGGGATTTTTTGATGATTGGGATTATTTTTTTATTTTTTGAATTGGTTTAATATTGATAAGGATTTTTGTGTTTTTTAAGATATAGTATAAAGGGGTTGGGTTTGGTGAATGGGTAATAGATGAGGTAATAAAGGGGATTTGGGGGATGGATGTTGGATTGATTGGGGGTTGTTGTGGTTGTTATTGGGTTTAGTTTATTAGGATTTTGTTAAAAATAATTATTTAGGGAGTTTTTTTTAGGGTTTGGGGATGGTTTGGGTAAGATATATTTTGGTAAGGTAGTTTGATTTGGATTTTGGGTTGGTATGGAATATATGAATTGGTGGGGGTGGTATTTTTTATGGAATAAGGTGGGGATGTTTGTTGTAATTTTTGGGTTATTTTTTTTGTTAATTTTTTTATAAAGATGGTTGTAATGATTGGGGGGGGTATATTTATGTTTATTAGATTTTGGAATATTGTATGATATTTTTTAAGTATGAATAGAATTTTTAGGGTTTTATATTTTTTGGTTTTAGGAATGTTTTTTGGTGTTGGGGTGGGGTGGGTATTGAGATTAGGTATGGGGTGTTTAAGGGTTTTGGGATTTATTTTTTTTTGTGGGGTGTATTTTTGGGTGATTTTTTGAAGAATGGGATTATGGAAATATTTGGGGGTTATGAGGGATTGATTGTAATTAGTTTTTGATTTGGGGGTTGGATTTTGGTTTATTTGGGGTGTTTTGGTTGTGTTTAGGATTTGTAATTTGTGGGGTTTGGTTGAATGTTGGTATTGGTATTTGTTGGGGGGATTGTTGATGAATGTTTGATGATTTTGAATTGTTGGGAGATGGAGATTGATAGTAAGTTGTTAAGAAGGGGGTTTATTGGGTTAATGTGGGGTTGGGGGGAGGTTTGGTTAATTGGGTTAAGGAGGTTGTGGAATGGATGATTTTTTTTAAATTGGTAATTTTTATTTGATGGGTTTTTTTTGGGTTTGGTTATTTTGATTTAATTTTAATTTGGGGTATGGATGGATTTTTTTTTGGTTATTGATGTTTTGGGGGTTTTTGAATGTTGTGGGTAGTATGGATTGGATTTAGGGTGTAGATGAATGTTTGGGTAATTGGTTTTGGGATTTGGGTGGGGTTAAATTGGTATTTGTTGTTGGGGAGGTATAGGGGGTTTTTTTGTTTAAATTTTTTTGTTGGATTTGAATTTGGGGATTATTTGATTTGGGGGAAATTGGGTTGTTGTGGTTTATAGTTGTTTTGGGGATTGGAATAGTTTTAAAGGTAAGGGTTGTTATGTAATATGTTTGATGTTTTGTAAATGGTTAGTTATTTTTTTTGATTGGAAAATATGATTTGATGTGGATGTTTTTATGGGGTTGGATTTTGGGTGGTGTTATTGGGTTGGAGTTGATGGATTGGGGTTGTTTAGTAGAGGATTTTTGATGGATTTTTTTTTTGGAGTTTTTATAGTTGGTTATGTGGGTGAGTGATGGGGGGGGGGTTTGGTAATTTGTTGGTTTTTTGGTAAGTTGTATAGGATGGGGTGGTTGGGGATATTGTGTTTGGTATTTTGTGGTATGTTGGGGGGGTGGGGTAGGGGGTGTTTTAGGTTTTGTGGTTGGGATGGGGGGTGTGTGATTGGTGGATGGGGGGGGGGGGTAAGGGTGTGTAAGGGTGGGGATGGGGGATTTTGTAGGATTGGGGGGGGGGAAGTTTTATTATGTTTTATTTTTTGGGGGGGGGTGGTTAGTAAAAAGGGTTGGTTGGTGGATGGGGTTGGAATGAATTGGGGGGTTTGTGGGGGTTGGATAGTGGATATTGTGTGTGATTTGGTGGTTTGTTTTTTGATAGGGGGGGGATGGGGAAGGGGTATATGAATTTATATGGATGGGTAATTGGGGGTTGGGGGGGTAGGGGTGTTTATTTGGTGGGTGTGGGTTTTTTGGTTTGATGAAGTTAGGGGGTTGGGTTGGGGTTTGGTTTGGGTAGGGTGTGATATGTTTGGGGGTTTTTGGGGGGGATTAATTTGGTTGGGTGGGGGGGGTTTGGGTGTTTTGGGGTAGTTATATTGAGTTAGTTGTGTTTGATTTGGTGTGTGTTGGTTTTTGTGGATTTGGTAGTTAGTATATATTTTGGGGGGGTGGAATTTAAGTTGTGTAATGGGGGGGTTTAGGGGGTGGGGATTTTTGTTGGTTTTTGGGTGTTTGGATTGTTTAATGGGTTGGGGAAGTGTTGGGGAATGTTTTTGGGGGTATTTTAGGGTTAGGGGGTTTTTGGTTGGTTGTGGTTTATGGTGTATTGTTGGTGGTTAATGATGGGTTTTTGGTGGGTTTTTTGGGGTTGGTATGGGTATTTTTTTGGGGTTGGTAGTATTGGGGGTGGGGGGTTGGGTTTGGGGAATTGGGTGGTTGTTGTGGGTTGGGTATGTGTTGGTTTGTTTTTAGTTTTGATTGGGTTTGTGGGTTTTTGGTTTTTTGGTTTTGGGTTTGATGGGGGGGGGGTTAGGGGGGTTGGTGGGGTTTGGATTTTGGGGGGGGATTAGTGGTTTTGATGGGGGGGTTTTGGGGGTTATTTGGGATGGGGGTTGGGGGGGGGGGGTATTTGGGGGGGGGTTTGGTGATTGGGGGGGGGTTTGGTTTGGGTTTGTTTTGGTTGTGTTGGGTGTATTGGAGGGGGATGGTGTTATTTTTTGATTGGGGGGGGGGGGGGGTGATTGGTTTGGGTATTGGGGGGGTTTTTGGGGGAAAATGGGGTGGGGGGGGGGGGGGGGGGGGTTGGGGGTTGGGGTGTGTGGGTGGGGGGGGGTGGGGTGATTGTAGGTTGGGGGGGGGGTTTTTTGTTTGGGTGGGGGGGGGGTTTGGGTGGGTGTGTTGTGAATGGTTTTTTAGTGGGGGGGGGGGGTTATGGGTGGTGGGTTTGTTGGTTTTTGGGGGGGGGGGTTTGGGGGGGGGGGGGGGTTGGGGGGGGGGGGTTGGGGGGCGGGGGGGGGGGGGGATTTGGGGGGGGGGGGGGGGGGGTAATTTGGAATTGGGGGGGGGGGGGGGGGGGGATGGGGGGGGGGGGGGGGGGGGGGGATTTGATGGGTTTTTTTTGGGGGGGGGGGGGGGGTGTTTGGGGGTTGTTGGGGGGGGGGGGGGGGGGGGGGGGGGGGGGGGGGGGGGGGGGGGGGGGGTGGGGGGGGGGGGGGGGGGGGGGGGGGGGGGATTTGGGGGGGTTGGTTTGTTGTGGGGGGGGGGGGTTGTGGGGGGTTGATTTGGGGGGGGGTTTTGGGGGGGGGGGTTGGGGGGGGGGATGTTGTGGGGGGGGGGGGGGGGGTGGGTTTTTTTGGGGGGTTAAGGGGGGGGGGTTTTGGGGGTGTTGGGGGGGGTTATGTGTAAGGGGGGGGGGGGGTTTTGGATGGGGGGGGGGGGGGGGGGGGGGGGGGGGGGGGTGGGGTTTTGGGGGGGGGGGGGTTATATGTTAATTGGGGGGGGGGTTTTTGGTGGGGGGGGGGGGGGGGGGGGGTTTTGGGGGGGTTTGGGTTTTTGGGGGGGGTATTTTTGTTTTTGTGTGGGGGGGGGGGGGTTTGGGGGGGTTTTTTTGGGGGGTTTTGGGGGGTTTTTTTTGGGTTTGTGGGGGGGGGTGGGTGTGGGGTGGGGGGTTTGTGGGTTTGGGGGGTTGTTTGGGGGGGTTGTGGGGTGTTTGGGGGGGGGGGGGGGGGGGGGGGGGGGGGTGGGGTTATTGGGGGTGGGTTTTGGGGGGGGGTATTTTTGTGTTTTGGTTTTATGATTTTTTGGTTTAAATTGGGGGGGAATGGGGGGGGGGATTGGGTGGTTTTTGGGGTTGAATTTTTTTGGGGTTTGAAGGGGTTTTAGGGGGGTATTAGGTTATTTTTTTTTTGGAATTGGTTTATGTTTTTGGTGGGGAATGTGTTTTGTTTGTTGGTTTTGATAATGTTGGGGTTTATGGGGGTTGTGGGATTTATTGGTTTGTTTTAGGATTAGTTGGGTTTTTTTTGGTTTTTTGATTAAGGGGGGGGGGGTTGGGGGGGGGGGTTTGGGTGGGGTGTTTGGGGGGTTATTTTTTGGTTTTTGGGGGGTGGTTTGGTTGGGGAGATTGGGGTTTTTTTTGTTTTGGGGGATGATTGGGTAAGTTTTTTAAGTTTGGTTGGGGTTGATGGGTTTTGTATTTTTTATTGGTTTGGGTTTTGTTATGTTGTTATTTTTTGATGGTTGGTTGAGGGGGGGGGTTTGGGGTTTTGTTGGGGGGGTATATGGGGAGTTTTGTTTGGGTGGGGGGTTTTTTGTGAGTGGGGGGGGGTATGGTTAGGTTTGTTGTGAGGGGTTGGGGGGGGGGGTTTTTGAATTTTGTTTAGGGTTGGGGGGTTTGGGTTTTGGATTTTTGGGGGAGGTGGATTGAATTGATTTATGGGTGGGGTGGGTGGTGGGTTTGGGTTTTTTTTTTAATGGGGTGGTTGTATTGATTTTTTTATGGTAAATTATGGAGATTGTTGTGAAATGTTTGGGGTGTTTATAGGGGATTGGGGGGGGATGGGGGGGGTATTTTTTGGGTTTGTGATTTTGTTATGAATGGGGGGTATTTTATGTATGTTATTTTTGTTTTTGATTTGGTTATGGGGTTTTTTTTTTTTGGTTGGATTTAGTTTGAATAATAGTTTGTTTGATTTGTTTTGATTATTTTGGTTTTTTTGTTGTATTTTGGGGGTTGTTGTTAGGTTTTGGGTTTTTTTGGATTTTTGTTTTGGAAAAGTTTTTTGGTGGATGGTTTTTTGGGTAAGTGGGTTTTGGTGGTTTTTGGTTTTTGGATTGGGGTTTTGGAGTTGGTTTAGGGTGTGTTGTGGGGGGTTTGGTTGGAAGAATTTTTTGGATGGTTTGGTTTTTTTTATTTAGTTGGGGGGGTTTGGGGTTGGATTTATGGGGGGTTGGTTTGTGGTGTGGGGGGGGTTTGGGGGAGAATTAAGTTTAATGATTGTGGATATTGGATGGAAATTATGGTAGTGGTTATGGGTGTTTGTTTTGTTTGGGGTGAATGGTTGGGGGGAGATGGTGTGGGGTTTTGGATATTGGGTAGTGTGGGTTAATTTGGGGGGTTTGGGGTTAAGATTTGGTAATTTTGATTGGTGTTATAGTTTTGGTTGATTTGGTTTTTTATGTTGGTTTTTTATGGTATTAGTTTGGATGGGTTTTTTTGGGGTTTGTGGGGTGAAGGGGGGTTTGGGTTTATTGGGAATGTTGGGGGGGGTATGGATGTAGTGGGGGTATGTTTTTTGTAATATGTTTTTTTTTAGTTTGGGTTGTTTTTTTTATTGGTTTTTTTTGATTTTGATTTGATGGGTTGTTATGGGTGTTGAATGGTTAAAGATGTGGTTGGGGTTTTTTTTAATTTGGTGTTAGTTTTAATTTTTGGTTTTTTTTGGGTTTTGTATTTGGATTTGGGGTTTTAGATTGGATTTTTTGGTTTGTATTTGGTTTAAAATTTGGGGTTTGGGGTTGGGATATGGTTTTTTTTAGTTGGGGGTTTTGGGGGGTTTTGGGGGGGGGGGGGTGTTTGTTTTTGGGGTGATGGGATGTTTTAAATTGGGTTGGATGGGGTTTGTTATGGGGTTGATTAATTGTTTTTTATGGTTTGGGGTTTTTATGTAGTGGGTTTTTTTTTTAGTTGTAGGGGGGTTTATAGGTTGGATTTGTTTGGGTTTTAGGTTTTTGGGGGTGGGGTAGGTTTTTGGGGAAATTTTGATGTTTTTTTGGGGAATGGGGGGGATGGATTAAATGGGTGGTATGTATTGGGTATAATTGTTATGGGGGTTTGTGGGTTTTTTTGGTGGGGGGATGGTTTGTGAGGTTTGGGGGTTTATTGGTATAAGGGGAAGGGTTATTGGGGGGGTTGGATTTTATGGTTGGGTTTTTGGGGGGTTTAAGATAATGATTATTGGGGGAAGTTATTTTTTGAATTTATTTTTGGGTTTTGTTTAATTTGGGTTTTTTAGGGTTGTGGGGGGGGTTAGTTTTTGATTGATATGGAAAGGAATTTATGAGGGAATTGGGATTTTATTTTTTTTATTGGATTTTTGGGGGGGATTTGGGGTTTAGGGTGTTTATTTTTGGGTTGGGTTGGTTGGTTTTGGTGATTGGGATTAGATTTGTATTTGGGGTGATTTTTTTTATTTTGGTAGAGTATTGGTTTGATTTATATGGGGTTTTTGGAATTTTTTTGTTGATTTTTGGTTAAGTTTAATTTTTGGGGTTTGAATGAGTTTTAAGAGATGTTTTTTTTTTTGGTTTTTGGGGGGGGGGTTTAATGGGGGTGTTTGTGATTTAGGGGATGGGGTATTTTTGGGATGTTATGGGTGGGTTTTGTAATATTTTTTGGTTTTTTTGAAGGGGGGATTTGAAGGGATTTTTGGGTTAGAGTTGTTGGTTGGTTTGAATTTTTGTTAGAAGGAAATTTATTTTTTGGGTAGGGTATTTATGGGGGATGGTTATTGAAGGTTTTTGATTTGTGATGTTGGTATGGTTTGGAGTGGTGTGGTGTGTTTTTTAGGAGTTTTTGTTGATTTTGTTTTTTTTTTTGTTTTTTTGTTGGGGGGATTTGGTATTTTTGGGATTTTTTTTTTTTTTAGGGATTGGGTTTTTATTTTTTGTTTTTTTTTTTATGGGTTTTTTTGGTTTTTATGGGGGGATGTGTTTTTTTTTGTTGGGTTTTTTTATTAAGGTTGGTGGGGTTTGGTTTGTTTTAAAGGGGTATTTTTTGGAATTTTTATTTGTTAAGGATTATGTGGTTTTAATGTGGGGGGGTTTTTTTTTTGGGGGGGGGGTTTTTGGAAGTGTATTTAGTGGAATTGTATGGAAATGTTTTTTGTGTATTTGTATTTTAATGGTGGGGAATTTTTATGGGTATTATATTGATTTGTTGGTTTTGGTTAATGATTATTTTTGGGTTTAGGTATTGGGTGGTGTATTGTTTAGGAATTTTGTATTTTAGATGGGGGTTTGGTTTTTGGTTTTGGGATTAAGTATGGTATGTTTTGGTGGAAGTTTTGGATTATGGGGGTTTGGGTTTTTTTAGAGGATTTATAATTTGGGTTGATATTATTTTTGTTGTAGTTTTTATGGTTTGGTGATTGTTTTTGTTAAGGTTTGGTTGGGTATAGTTTTGTAAATTGGGATTTAAATTTTTTGGATGTATTGTTAGTGTTTTTATGATTAGGGGATAAGGTTGGGGGTGGGATTGAATAGTGGTTTTAAGATAGTTTTTTTATAGTATGGATGTTGTGTGTTATTTAATGATTATTTTGATAATTGTAATTATTGGTGGTTGTGTGGGATTTTTTTGGGTGTTTTATTTTATTAGAGATATTTATATTTATGAGTTTGTAAAATTTGTTTGGTGTTTGTTTATTATATGATTTGGGTTTTTTGATATGTGGTTGTTTTTGGGTTTTTAATTGGTATGGTGGTATGTAGGATTTGGTATTGGAGGGGGAAGTTGATTGGAGAATGTTTTTGGTTATTGATTAAGGTTGAGAGTTTGAATTTTTTTATTTAAGATGAGGTGTATTGGGGTATAATAAGGGGATGGGGTTGTTTATAATTGAAGTTTAATAGTGGATTTGTAAGGGAGGTATAGTTGAGTAGTGTTATGTATTTTTGTTGATGGAGGTTTATAGGAGTTGTAATTAGATGAGTTAATGGTGTGTAGGTGTTGTTTAGGGGGATTATGGATAGGGGTGAATTATTTGTTTAGGGTTTATATATTAAGTTTTTTTTTATGTGATGGTATGGTTTTAAGGGTATGATGGGTTTTGGTTAGTAATGGGAGGATGATTGGTTTAGGTTTAGGAATTTAGGGTATTGTATGTAATGGTGGATAATGGTGGGTGTTTGGTGATAGGATTTTTAAAGTGGGGTTATTATGTTTTTGATGGTATAGGGTTTTTAGGTTTGGAATAGTGGAGTTTTTTTAGGGGGTTTAGGTTTTTTTATGGTTTAATTTTGTTATTGGTTTTGATTTGTGGTATGTTATAATGGTTGGGTGGGGTGAATTATAGGGTGAGTTGTGGAATGTGGTTTTTTAGAGGTTAGGTTTATATAGTGCATGGTAATTGGGGTGGGTTGAATATTTGGGGGGTGGAATAGGTATGTGACTATTAATATGAGTATGATAAGTGGAGAAATCTTGGGGAGGTGACCTAAATGGGAATCCTATTGAGAGGAAGGCACCGAACTGAACATGCATCATTTTATTATAAACCTTACGCTATTGAGTGGGAAGTTTTGTTGCTCTGCATAATGATCCCGCGCCTGGAATAAATTGTTAGGTGACTTAATCAGACATTTGAACAAATTTGCATACCCAAGTAGTCGTTCCCGGAGACTCCAAGTTAAATACGTCTTTTGGAACTGGGGACTTCTTGGCAGAAGACTGCATTTTTTGAGTCTGTGTGAAAATCTAAAATCAATGTGTTCCAAGAGGCAGCAAGCAAAGTCGTGAGTACAAGTATGAGAAGCCATGGCGGAATGAATGAGTGTACGCTGGTTTGAGTGATATTTTTCACTATTTTATCTTTGACACCCTGTTGCTGTCCTAATTTTTTTTCAATCTGCATAATTTGTTGCTAAGGCTAGAGTTCTTGTGTTTTGTCTTAGGTTAAATCAGATTTTTTTCAAACTCTGTGCATATAATTACGAGATAAAACAAAGACAACTCTTAGACTTGAACCCTATGTATCTGTGACTCGGGCGCCATCATCTGTTCTCTTAACGGGGCCGGGCTAAACCTAGAGTTAACACTATAACGGGGCTATCATCCTTGCAACATTTCCTTGATTTTTTTATGACTATGTGTATATGTATTTTCCTTGATGTACTTTCTTTGATGTTGTGAGCCGATTTTTTCCTGATAATAAAATCGCTCTTGAACTTAATAATCGTGTTTGGTCAGCTCGTTCTAGATAATATATATATCATTGTTATAGTTTTCCCACGTCTGTGTGTTTCGGAAATCTACGACATGTTTGTTGAAGGCCTCTGCTTTGTGGGGAGCTGATAGGTAATGATGTTGATGGTGTTTGTTGTCTATGTTTGTTTCAGAGTACACGTTTGTTGCTATGAGTATATATATATATATATATATATATATATATATATATATATATATATATATATATATATATATATATATATATATATATATATATATATATATATATATATATATATATAATGTGTATCCGTAAGTTTGTATGCGGGAATGTGTTTATGAATGTTTTTGCGTGAGTGTGTGTATGTGCGCTGTGCTCACCTCTTAGATGCTTGACTCGAGAAGGGTGTGGATTATGACGAGTAAAAAAAGAACTGTGGCTTAACTGCCCGAACCTGTAGCCACCCTGTGTTTGTGGTCGATGTTCCTCCTTTTTGAAAGCATCAGTAGGCAGTGTGGGTCCGTGGGCCAACGCGTCCCTAATCAGTAAATCTCCATCGCTGGGCCGAGACACTTCTGAAGTCGCCATTATGGATCTGAAAGTAATTTAAAAAATTTTAAAACTTAGTAAACAGTCTGTAAACAGTACGTAAACAGTCCTGAGTCAATAACAATAAGGAATCAGAAGCTAGAACAGACAGGCACATTTACATACTTAATATGCATATTAACACCAGAAGGCGGAACAAGCAAAGACATCAACAACAGAATGAATAAAACGAGAACAACATATGCTAGTCTCAACAACATTTGAAAGTCTTCCCAGTACAGCACAAACACCAAATTAAGATTATAAGAGAGCTGTGTACTTTCTGTGCTTCTCTGTGGTGCAGAATGCTGGAGAAACAGAGAAGGAAATGTCGAAACTGTCCTCTTTCCACACAGTGTGCCTAAGGAAAATTCACTGAATCTTTTGACCGAATACCATCACCAACCAAGAACTACTTATTCGGAGTAACCAGGAGGACATGCACACCATCATAGCTGGCAGACGCTGGAAATGGGTTGGCCACGTCCTCAGAAGGGACCCTTATACCATCATAAGAACAGCTATGGACCCCCGAAGGAAAGCGAAAGAGAGGCCGACCAAAAACAAATTGGCGGAGAACTGTGGAGGCCGAGATGCAAAGAATGAACCAGAGCTGGGGCACTGCACGAAGGATGGCCGCCGACCGAGCGAAGTGGAAGCAGTTTGTTGCTGCCCTACAAGACGGCACCAGGCTTAATGGCCACTGACTGCTTTGACAGTCGGCGGCTAAGGATCAAAGAAGAAGAAATAGATTTGCAGAAATAAACCGTTCTTTCACCAGTATATCGAAGACAGATCAAAAGATGTGTCTCACCGATCAGACAAGTGTACTTTATGCACAAAATATTCGATGAAACTAAAATTGTTCAGACATTTAGAAGAGAATACGAGCTTTGGAAAATTTACAGTTCACTAAATACAATTCTTAATTTTGTTGTAATGTAATGAAAGCCAGAAAGGAAACAGACTTTCATACATGGGTTGTTCCGCAGAATAGAAGGTTGAAATGGTATGACAAGATAACCAATGTAGAACTGATGTAAACAAAAGCCAAACACCAGTGGAACAAGAGGTGAGAAGACGATGGCTTTGGATAGGACACGCATTAAGAAAACCAGTTGATAGCATTACAATGCAGTCCTTGGTCTTGAGTCTCGAGGGTAAAAGAAATAGATGAAAAAAATACATACACACATGGAATAGCGAGCTGCAGGCAGACATGAAAGTGGTAAACAAGACACAGAAATATCATACATGTTGACGACATGGGCCTGAGACGAACCGCCAACTTTGTGAGAGAGGTATAATTTGGTTATGTGAAAGCAAACTAAGAAAGATCAGGAAAAGAAGAAGAAGGAGAAGGAGTAGGGGGGAGAAGAAGAAGGAGAACAAAGAATAAGAAGAAGGCAAAAAAAAAGAAGAAGGAAAAGGAGAAAGAGGAGAAGAAAGAAGGAAAACGGAAATGGCAGAAGAAGACGCTGATCTTGAGAGATTTGAATAACCTATGCCATGATCATCTCATCTACTCGCCTGCATAGAAATTAATTCGTCTTTCATCTGCTAATCTTGCATGCGAATGACGTGACTTATTATAACGCGCGTCCACCAGTTGTGACTGCGTCACAAGCATCATCCTATATACCAGGTAGCTTCAAAAAGTTCCCGGAATTTGTGTATTGTATAGAAGTAAGTAACAATACAATTATTTACACTACATTTCCTTCAAAATAGTTCCCTTCGGCAACTACACACTTTTGCCAACGTCCATACAGCTGTTGGAAACATTCCTGGAAACCATTCTTTGACACCTCTCTCAGCTGCTTTGTCGCATTGGTGATTACGTCCTCAGCATCCTTGAATTTCTGCCCTTTCGATGCCGATTTTAGGCGAGGGAACAAACAAAAAATAAGGCGGTGCCAGGTCGGGAGAATATAGAGGATGTTCCAGGGCAGTCACATTGTGCGTTGCGAGGTACTGCTTCACCTGTAGGGATCGATGTGCTGGAGCATTGTCATGCAGCGGAACCCAACTGTTTGTTCAGGAGATAACATTTTGGGAACCATGTGTTGACAAACACGGTGCATGTGCAGTTCATTGTGGCGAATACTGTGGCAACTTCCAACTGATATTCCAACTTCTGACGCTATTTTCTCTACACTAAGTCTTCTGTCAACACGAACGACGTTCCGAACACGCTCAATGTTTTCATTGTTTATGGAGGTAGGCTGACGTCCGCTACGTGGATCATCATCGACACTAATACGACCTTCACGGAAACGCTTGTGCCACTCAAAAACTTGCGATTTCTTCATTGCGGTATCACCATATGCTTTATTAAGCAATGTTACTGTCTTTGAAGGTGACTTCTCAAGCAAAACACAAAATTTGACATGTGTACGTTGTTCAATCAAGGATATTTTCAACTCTTCATGCACACTACACAAACAAACTTCTGTTCGAGAGTACATGTGAAGGTTACATGAGCCATGTCGTTTCCTCAAGGTCACTACCAACTTATAAAACTATAATCTCCATGACATAATCACTCATTCAAACATGAGTAGACTATTCCGGGAACTTTTTGAAGCTACCTCGTATGTGTTGGCACTGATAGATACATATGGTATTTTGTGACGCCAAATTTTCCCCTGAGATTTTAAGGTTATCAGTTTTGTCAACGTACTTTTGACCTCTCCTACACCTACAAAAAGAACAGTAAGTTAATAAAGCCAAAGAAGTGCCTATTGCGTCTCTTATATTTCTGTTTTGTAGTGTTCCTCTTTTCTTTCTTTCTTTCTTACTTTCTTTTTTCTTTCTTTCTTTCTTTGTTTCATACGAGTGCCTACCGTTCAAAAAAAAAAAGGTAGTTGTTATGTGTAAAATCATAACAGGTGTTATCGCACTCGACATGGTTTGTATACATACTTCCTTGTTGATATGCGTTGCCCGGACTACTCCGGAAGTACGTCACATAGTCTGCTAATATTTGGCAGACGATTCTTTGCCGGCGTTGCGTGGCAGATTTGAGCTAGTATTCGTTCTCTTTCGCTGTGAATTACTGTGTGTGAGAAGACGTGTTTATGATGAGCTCCAGAAAGTGTACTCTTGTGACAGAGTCTTTGTGAATTTATATCAGCTAGGTCTCCTACATTATGGAGTCTATGCTTGATTATAATTAAATGGACAAGCGAATGCTGAATAGAAACAAGTGAGTGTGGAACTATTTCATTAAATATTTCAGCAGTATGCATATGACATCTTGTCCTTAGTCTACGTGACGATATACTGGTTTCATGGACTGGCTAGTGAATGCCATTGATTAATATATAAATTGGATGCACAAAAATAAGGAGCGTCGTCCTATATTAAAAGTGAATATGTGTTCTTCAACGTCAAACTGGCCTTATCAAGTTTCTGACTGTTGTAGACTTATTACTCGTTCTAAGGCTGTTTAAAAAGTTGGACTTAGAGGCCTGTTACAAAATATACCCTAGACAAGCTGGAAGCCAAGAACCAGCTACTTGATGATTTAAAGAAGAACTCGGCGGGGAGAAGTTATACTACTAATTCTACCCCAACAGTAGTCTTAGCAGATACTTCCGGAGGAAAGTGATGTGTTGTTGTTATTGACCCAGCGGCGCTTGGGCTCTCGTCCTTCGGCCCAATGCCATGTAGTGAAATCTGCATGTTTTCACAAGTTGTTTTGTTTCTCCGTACAAGGTGTTCCACTTATCTGACCTCAAGGAGCGTGGTCCTAACATCATCGAGTCCTGGGCACTCAAAGAGTTGGTGGTAAACATAGATGTAGTTACATAGATGACACTCTGGAGAGTGTTGTGGCTGAATTATGTTTAAGTGACTGTCGCGTGGTATATGTTGTGATCTGAGCCGAAAAATGATGCTCTGATCACTCCTTGTAAGATAGTCCATGTTGTCATTAGGACAATTGTTTGTTGTTCGTACGATTGTTTTGGCTGTTTGGAGAGTTGTCGCTATGAGTGGTTGTTGTTGTCTTGTTTCCTCTTTTGCTAATCTGTCTGCTCTGTCATTACTTGGTGTATTTGAGTAAACAGGGATCTACTCCATAACTATTCTGATGCCATAGGAAATGATAAGCTGATCAGCATCCAGGATTAGTGATAAAGTTGGATAACGTTGGATTTTTATTCCCGTTAATGATATCCACCAAAAGATAGATATAAGTGGATGGAAGCAGACATCATCATCATCATCAGTTGATAAGATCTCTATGGTGTTGTTTGCTCCACTGTAGTGTATGGAATGTCAACTTGACCTACGCAGTGGTGTGTAGACATGGATTGAGTGTATAATGTGCGAATGATGATAAAGGTTCGTGGTGTTGACAAAAAAATGTTCTTTTCTCACACTCATGTATGGCTGGAAGTCATCGACACCAACGACTGTGTACCTTTTCTAAAGTTTAATTGGACGTACACACTCGACAGCACAGATAGTGACAAATCACAGGTTGCCATAATACATCATAGTACAGTGGATAAATGGTCTTGCAATGTTACATGGGCACTCATGTAGAATAAGTGTATAATGGACTGTCAGTAGCCAAGCACTCAGTATCGCCCATACATATATCATCTGACTTCACTGACTGAGCACGTCAGCTTATAAACAATATTTCAGATGGCTTCTAAACCTAATCTCGTCTAGCGACGATTCTTCAACATAATGTTCAGCACATATTTTTCCATATAATAATATTGAACCGCTAGCAATGGGTTCTCATGTGTAGCAGTGATCTCTGGACTGATCAAGCGATAATACGGGCATCCCTTTTCTCTTCTTGAAAGTCACTACATGTTTTGGTTCCAAGATGGCTTCACTCGTGAGCTGTCACTCACGTTTGGATACAGATAATGAATCTGTCCTAAAGTTAGTCATTCATAAAACATTTCATTGCTCTGTAGATTTGATCATGAACAATTGACTGCAATCTACAGGATATAGTGCTGCTAGGAATCGAAGTCGTTTTCATCGAGTCAAATATATTCTCTTAGACATTCAAATCGTAACTATCGAAAATGGTGGCTTCGATCGAGAGTTCATAAGAGTATCTTTGATTACCTTGGTATAGGAATTATGAAACTGCCATTCCTTGGCAATACGACTAAACACTGGGGTAAAGCATACACGATAGGTTTAGACAACTATCACCTTCCCCACAAATACTGAGATCACTTTTTCCCCGGCGACAGGCCGACATGGAAAACACACAGTCCCTATCAGGACGAAGCCAAATCACACCACACTCTAGCGACACATCCGCCGAATAGCCTTCGACCTCTCTAGAGACAACAGAACATATAGTTCGACTTAGATATGTAAAGATATACAGATATAAGACAGACTCGTCCTACTCAGATAAACAATACACATAAATTCAGGCCATAGATATTCTGAAGCAAGAACAATCTATTATTACCCAAACAACGAATAAATCGCAGAAAAATGGATTTATCCGCGGAGTTTGATCGAAAGAGCCGACACAACTTTCAAGGGAAGTAACACAATAATGACTTTCCCTTAAGCACTATTTTGCTTTCAAAATATTTGCGAAGATAACAAGAATACCAATGTATAATATTGTAAGATATCAAAGACTGCACGTAACAGTCTTACCACACCTCCCGGGAAAAAAAAAATGGAACTTTTTTTTTTCCTTTTTGAAATACATCTAGGAGCAACGTACAATAGGCTCACAACGCATGAATAATGCGCAGATGAAAATATCAGGAATACCTATAACGCCTAATATGAGGCTAAGTCGACTTATGGAGCGACTGGTGAGAATGTGTCTCATAAACTGAGAGAAATTATTTCTCTACAAGTATATTTTTCCAGGAAGGTGTCATCAAAGTATAATACAATTCTGGCAATTACACAATGCCTAAAAAATTCATATCATCATTTCGTATTAGATATCTTAAATTTATGATTTATGAAGAAAAAATCATCAAAGCACAGCGGTGAATAAACATCAATGAACCGCTATGTAGTGATACAATCATTATATTATTAAATTACAAATGTGTATCTATCATGATATA
This sequence comes from Oreohelix idahoensis, assembly GCA_024509875.1. Classification (NCBI taxonomy): domain Eukaryota; kingdom Metazoa; phylum Mollusca; class Gastropoda; order Stylommatophora; family Oreohelicidae; genus Oreohelix; species Oreohelix idahoensis. The sequence goes on from JAMPIV010010585.1 coordinate 20,909, forward strand.
GAAAAGGAACTACTATAGAACTAGACATATCAAGAAGTCTAAGCCCTAATAGTTATGTGGAATCATGTGGGCATCTTGACAGAATGTCTGCCATCACATTATCTGATCCACGAATAGCTCGCACAGAGAAATGAAAAGGTTGAAGAGCAATTGCATATCGAGTAGACCTCGAGCTCTTCAAATTCTTACTCTGTATAGCAGTAAGAGCTTTTTGGTCGGTTTCTACTATGAAATGTGCGCCTAGAAGGAATCTCTGTAGTTTGAGGATCGACCAAACCATAGCTAATAGCTCACGGTCTAAAACCGAATAATTCCTTTCTGCCGCATTAAGTTTTCTGGAAATATACATTACAGGATGCAGAGTTCCAGAGTACTCTTGCATTAGTGCCGCTCCAATCCCAGTGGATGAAGCGTCACTACGAAGAACGAATGTCTTATCTTTAGTGGGTAGCACTAAAATAGGTGGTGTTGAAAACAGTGTTTTAATCTTATCCAGAGAGCATTGGCATTCCTGAGACCAGTGGACCACATTAGGCGAACCTTTCTTTAGAAGTGTTGAGAGAGGTGCCATGATAGAGGATAGATTCTGAATGAATCTGCCATAAAATTGAATAAGACCTAACAGACTTCTCACCTGTTTTTTAGTCTTAGGGATTGAGATGTTAAGTATCTTACTAGTATTATGGTCCTCTGTCTTTAGGAAACCATGACCAACTCGGTGGCCTAGGAAAGAAATTTCGCTAAAACCAATATAGGCTTTAGAGGGTTTCGCTGTCAGGTTGTGCTCACGCAAAGTAGACAGCAATTCATCTAACCCTGCATAGTGATCTTCCCAAGTATCGCTGAAAAGACAGATGTCGTCTAGATATGCAATGACATCTGACCGATAAGATAGGATTCGGCGCATCATGCGTACGAACGTAGCTGGTGCGTTCATAAGACCGAAAGGCATAAAATTCCATTGGAACAAACCTCTAGGTGTTGAAAAAGCCGTGAGAGGTTTGGCGCGTTCAGATAAAGGAACTTGCCAATATCCTTTAGACAAATCAAGTTTAGTGAAAAAATGAGATTTGGAGAGTCGAGTAAGTAGCTCTTCCAGTAAAGGCATAGGTTCGGCATCGAACTTAGTTACTTGATTCAATTTTCGATAGTCAACGCAAAGACGTATGTTATTGTCTTTTTTACGCACAATAACCATCGGCGAAGAATATGCAGAGGTGGATGGTTCGATTATTTTCAAATCTATCATCTCATCCAACTCTTTCTCGACCTGTGCTTGAAAATGTATAGGTATAGGATAAGGTCTAACCCTAATAGGAGTATGGTCAGTTAGAACAATGTCATGTTGAATGACATTCGTTTGTCCAGGGATGTCAGTGAGTACATCCTGAAATGTTTGCAACATAGCTGAAACTTGTCGCTGTTCTCCTAGAGACAAATCAGGAGAGACAGTAACGTTCTTCCATGATTCACTGGAATGAAGTGGGATCATTGGAAGAGGAAGATTTACATCTGAAAAACTTGTTTCCTCATCCTGTATCACGGACAGTGATGAGTAATGACCATGTTGTACTGGAGAATTGTCCGTTGCTTGGAAAATGGGTTGCAAATAATCCGGACGTTCATGGAATTCAGTAAGCATATTGATGTGGAAGGTTTTATGCTTCCCATCAATATCGACAATATAGTCGACATCGGAAATTTTCGATATTATATCGTACGGACCTTTCCAAGAAATAAGTAATCTGTTTTCCCTACAAGGTAGTAATACAAATGCTTTGTCACCAGGACAAAGTTGTCGTAAGCATCTCTTCTTATTGGCAAATTGCCTTGCCTTCTGTTTCGCAAATTCAGAAGAAGAAGTTGCTAATTTGCATGCTTCGATAATTTTTTTTCTCAACGCGATGACATATTCGTAGGATGACTTTGTGTCATCGTCAATATTGTCAGATGTTATGAGATCGTGAAGCAACGACATAGGGCCACGCGGACGCGCGCCAAAGACGAGTTCAAAGGGAGAAAATCCCGTATGTTCATTGGGTACCTCTCTGTAAGCGAAGAGGGCCGCAGGTAAAACTCTGTGCCAGTCTTGAGGATGATCCTCAGTTATCTTCCCCAGTAAGTTTTTAAGTGTTCTATTAAGGCGTTCGACCATACCATTAGACATTGGATGGTAGATACTACTTAAAGATCTATCTATCTGCAGAGTAGACATTACTTGAGACATGGTATCTGATATTAGTTGGGTGCCATGGTCTGACAATATTTCTCCGGGGAACCCCAGACGAGAAAATATAAGCCAAAGAGCATCTGCAATATCAGCAGTAGTAATGCTCTTCAGAGGAATAGCCTCTGGCCAACGTGTGCACATATCAACACACGTCAAGATAAACTGATGTCCTCTGGCAGACTTGATCTTAAATGGACCAATAATGTCTATGGCCATTTTTTGAAACGGCCGAATAGGAATGTCCGCCGCCTGAATGGGTGCAGCATGCCGTGGACCTTTGGATTTAACTTCCTGACATACTTTACAAGATCGACAATAAATCCGTATGTCCTTGTTTACCAATGGCCAAAAGAAAGCCGCAAGGACTCTTGACTTAGTACGGGAAAAACCCATGTGTCCAGCACACTGAGAGTCGTGAGCGTGCTGCAAAATTTTAACTCTCAAATTCTTGGGAACCAGGATTTGAGAATGACTTGACGTAATGGAGTCTTGAACCATACGTACAAGTACGCCATTCTTCTTTGTAATCCACGATTTACGACTTGTGTCTTTATTCGGATCACCTTTAGTTGCAAGAATGAAGAATTTCTTCAGAGTGGGATCATCTTCTTGCTGTTTTATAAACGAGTCACGAGAAATTACCAAGGGATTATCTTGGTTATGCACTTCATTATCTTCAATAGATGAAGTTTGAGGCATATTAAGAGCCTGAGCTCTAGTGACTACAGCGTTAGCAATCTGCATGTTTTGCCTTTCCCACGTGGAAATTTGTTGCGGAGTGCATTCCTTGACTCCATGAATGCGACCGATGATGAGGTCAGCGATCGGATTCGGAAGAAGACATGCGTGTACATCTCCTGTAAAGAAAGGAGTAGCAATCCTAATGATAGCAGTAGAGTATTTCTCTAATGTGCCGCCAAATATTACACATTTGACTACTTGTCCAGTGGCACGGGAAGGATCTACGAGTGACTGCCTAACACCAATTGTGGTGCATCCAGAATCAAATAGCACAGAGACTGGATTGTTATTCACTAAACCCTTATGTAAGACAAGAGAACCTCTTCCATCATGCGCGACTGATGCTGGAAGAGCAGGAAGAGGATGGCCACAGCTTAAAGTAGACACTGTGGTTGGCTCAAATAACGTTTTGCATTGGGGGCACTGAGATGCTCTCCCAAAATCAAAAGCGGCACATGCCATATTACTAGCATCATTATTATCTTTACTCTGTTTATAGGCTTCATGGGACTCTTGTTGTGCAGAGTTTGCCTGAAAATGTGGTTTATGTCTTTTGTTTTGAGATCTACCTCGGTTATTATCACCTCTGTAGTTATTGTTACCTCTATTGTAACCCCTATTTGGGTTTGAGTCATAGTTCCCTTGATTACCATTATCATATTCATTATAATGAGTATCTCTGTAATTATGATCTTGTTGACTCCAAGACGGATAACCCTGATAGTTTCTATAATTACTTCCTCTACGGAAATTCCTATAATTATGACCACCCCTGTGTCGAGAGCTATCAGGTCGTCTCCAGTTCTTTGAAGAAGAACCCTGAAATGATTGGTTACCTTGGTTTTGATAACTATTATGGTTACCTTTTTTATCAAATCTGTTTTGAGGTCCCTGAAATCTGTGTGAATAATTGGGATTGTATGGTGTTGCTGAAGCAACTGGCATACTCTCCTTAATCTTAGTGTTGCCAAAAGTCACGTCGGGGTGTGCAGTGACATATTGGGAACAATATTCTTCCATTTCTTTTAGAGATTTGGGTTTACGCTCATGTATAAATTCAAGGAAAGGTTTGTTCACACATGACATAATCTTATCTCTGAGCAACAAATCCATAAGTCCTTCACGTTTTTTCTGTTTTGGAAAGCTCAATCCAACGATCAACTGTGAGACGTGCCTTTGCAGTGAATTCTGAGAATTCTACACCCGTCTCAGGTACCATCGTTTTAAATAAAAGGCGATAGCCTTCCTCACGTAGCTGATATTTTTTTATCAAAGCCGCCCTAATGACATCATAATTATCCTTATCTGCTTCTCCTACAAGGCATAATCTAGTCAAAGATTCACCTTTCAAGTTTTCTGATAATTGATTAGCGTATTGTGATTTATCCACATTATGTGTACGACAAGAACGTTCAAATCTATCCAGCCAGAATGTAATATCGTCACTGGACTGATTGAACGGTGGAACCTTAACCTTGTAAGTAGAAGGTTTATCATTACCACTAGATGCCTGATTAACATTACTCATACTTGTCAATCTTAATTTCTCCAACTCAAATTCATGTTCTCTTATTGCTTTTTTTTCTTCAGCCTCCCTGTCTAATCTTTTTTGTTCAGCTTCACTGTCTAATCTTTTTTGTTCAGCCGCAGCTTCTCTTTCCAATTTTTTTTGTTCAGCTTCACTGTCTAATCTTTTTTGTTCAGCCGCAGCTTCTCTTTCCAATTTTTTTTGTTCAGCTTCAAATCTCCTTTCCTCTACCTGCATCTGCAATTTCTTTTGTTCAGCAGCAGCCTCAGCTTCTCTTTCTAATCTTTTCTCTTCCGCCATAGCTTTTCTTTCTTCTGCAGCTAATCTTTTCTCTTCTGCCATAGCTCTTCTCTCTTCTGCAGCTAATGCTTTGTCATATTGAGCAACTGTCCATTGTTCTAATTGTTGACCAGTCTTATCAAGGGCTTTCCCTTGTGTAATGAAGTATTCCAATGTAGCCATGATGTCTAACAATAATACTAATCACCTGAATCAATAATAATACCACAAGTTCTCAATGACTTGATTAATCAGTATACTATCCCAATATCTGTGGGTCACAAGCCTTTAATAAGGTCTTGTATAATAGTAATAATAATCAGGTACTGGTTTATACCATAATCCAAGTGCAGTGCACAGGCAATTGTGTCTTATGAAATATACCTATATAAAACATATGTCAACCAACAGAATACATAAAGTACAAATAGGACTGACAATACAAGAACGTTTGCAGAAATCAAAATAAATCAAATAGGGAAATCAATGAAAATAATCACTGAATCTGCAAAGAATAACAACACAAATGACGTCACAATATATGAATATAAATTGTGAATAGAACTGAAAGATAGAAAAGGTTAGACCAACAAATTACAAACAAATCAAAACAAAACTAAAGAACAAAGAAATATCACAAAAATAACAATAATTACAGACTTCACAGCTAACACAAAAGCAACAGTTGTCGCAGCAAATTTTCAATCAAGAAAATTGCACCTATAGAAAACGCCCACAACGGACCCTCTATGACGTGGGATATTCTGTTGTGAGGACGCCGCCCAACCTTAAACACAACCCGCTGACATAGAAACTAACATACTATACAAACAAATAACATGTAAACATAAATATATATAAATTATGTGTATGATAGTATGTGTTGCAAAATATGCTCAGTTTTACAGTAATGGCAAAGTTATTTTTATGAAAATAAACAAACTGCCACTTTATTCAATTAAACATTCTGGCCTTAAATATTAAAGTTCATATATGGAAAACAAGAAGATCCATCGATGAAAATAGGACTTCTTAGTTCACTCATACTGTCTTCCTGTTAACATTGACAAGAATTGATCCAACTGTTCTGTGAAACTCTATAATGTCTAATGTAAAAAATGTCAACAACGCTGACCTACATACTGCATTCACCTGACAGGTCACGTGACGAAGTGTTGACAAAGAGCAAACCAATACTGCAAGTGTGTCGTATCAGCCACAGGAAACGGTCTGGTATCGGTAATCTGTTGACTTCTGAACTTCTGCGAGGTCAAACCCAGAAAGCTGGTCCACCAGTTGATAAGGTTGATAAACGTTGGATTTTTATTCCCGTTAATGATATCCACCAAAAGATAGATATAAGTGGATGGAAGCAGACATCATCATCATCATCAGTTGATAAGATCTCTATGGTGTTGTTTGCTCCACTGTAGTGTATGGAATGTCAACTTGACCTACGCAGTGGTGTGTAGACATGGATTGAGTGTATAATGTGCGAATGATGATAAAGGTTCGTGGTGTTGACAAAAAATGTTCTTTTCTCACACTCATGTATGGCTGGAAGTCATCGACACCAACGACTGTGTACCTTTTCTAAAGTTTAATTGGACGTACACACTCGACAGCACAGATAGTGACAAATCACAGGTTGCCATAATACATCATAGTACAGTGGATAAATGGTCTTGCAATGTTACATGGGCACTCATGTAGAATAAGTGTATAATGGACTGTCAGTAGCCAAGCACTCAGTATCGCCCATACATATATCATCTGACTTCACTGACTGAGCACGTCAGCTTATAAACAATATTTCAGATGGCTTCTAAACCTAATCTCGTCTAGCGACGATTCTTCAACATAATGTTCAGCACATATTTTTCCATATAATAATATTGAACCGCTAGCAATGGGTTCTCATGTGTAGCAGTGATCTCTGGACTGATCAAGCGATAATACGGGCATCCCTTTTCTCTTCTTGAAAGTCACTACATGTTTTGGTTCCAAGATGGCTTCACTCGTGAGCTGTCACTCACGTTTGGATACAGATAATGAATCTGTCCTAAAGTTAGTCATTCATAAAACATTTCATTGCTCTGTAGATTTGATCATGAACAATTGACTGCAATCTACAGGATATAGTGCTGCTAGGAATCGAAGTCGTTTTCATCGAGTCAAATATATTCTCTTAGACATTCAAATCGTAACTATCGAAAATGGTGGCTTCGATCGAGAGTTCATAAGAGTATCTTTGATTACCTTGGTATAGGAATTATGAAACTGCCATTCCTTGGCAATACGACTAAACACTGGGGTAAAGCATACACGATAGGTTTAGACAACTATCACCTTCCCCACAAATACTGAGATCACTTTTCCCCCGGCGACAGGCCGACATGGAAAACACACAGTCCCTATCAGGACGAAGCCAAATCACACCACACTCTAGCGACACATCCGCCGAATAGCCTTCGACCTCTCTAGAGACAACAGAACATATAGTTCGACTTAGATATGTAAAGATATACAGATATAAGACAGACTCGTCCTACTCAGACAAACAATACACATAAATTCAGGCCATAGATATTCTGAAGCAAGAACAATCTATTATTACCCAAACAACGAATAAATCGCAGAAAAATGGATTTATCCGCGGAGTTTGATCGAAAGAGCCGACACAACTTTCAAGGGAAGTAACACAATAATGACTTTCCCTTAAGCACTATTTTGCTTTCAAAATATTTGCGAAGATAACAAGAATACCAATGTATAATATTGTAAGATATCAAAGACTGCACGTAACAATTAGTTTGGCTAATTCTGTTCTGCAATGTCCACTGCCTTTCAAAGCTTGAAGGGCAGACATTAAGTCAGTAAAAATTACGATATTTGAGCCTTTGAGGGAAAGCATCAAATACAGTCTTTAGATGGTACACAGCTGTTTCAAGCGCAATTATTTCAGCTTCATAGTTGGAGCAAATCTCCCCGCATGCATCAAACAGCCTGTCGAAGAATTCACTTGGATAACATATGAAGACTCCTGTGACAGACGAACTCATCCGTCCTGAATTTGTTAGGATGATGGTGAGAACCTTCTCATAACATCGGTACCCCTGAAGTGTTGGATGAGATGATACGACTCTTCGTAACGACCCCTTGGATAACATCAGTGCCCCGAATATTGTAACCTTTCGTCAAACGGGATTTTTCTTTTCACCTGGACTCATTAGCTATGCAACCTTTCCACGCAGATTGGCAACACGCGTGCTGATTGATATGTGGACAGTTTATCTACCGTTCAGACTGGTCATCGCATTGATTTAAGGAGAGATTAAATCACGCCCATGGTCATTTCTTGAGCAATCATACGCAGTAATTGCATTAACTTGGCCCAGAGGGGGCGGCACCAGAATCAAACAGATAGCAGCGACCACGATCAAAGACACGGACTGGGGGGATCTCAGGAAAGCTAGCGCCACGATCAAAGACAGTAGTGGTCCCTGAAACAATTTCGCATCTCGGTGTTAAACACGGAACCGATCGCAGTGGGAGCGAACGGGGAAAGCCGACGCAAGCAGCGAGTGAAGATACGAGAGGCCAGGGGCGGCTTCTCCTTTTAGTCTGGCGGTCAGATCCCCAAAAGTCTTCTGAGATCTAAAAAGCTGTCAAGTTTCTCATGTCCCACTCATCTTTCATTTCATTCTAGATATATACAGACCACGTAGAAATACACTTTATCACTCGCTGGCCAGAACTTAACAGAAGCACTAGCTATATTTGAAATCTTGCTAGATTATCCCATGGATTTTTATACATATTGGCAGTGAATTCTATTTCTGTGCAAAGCGGTAATATATATTGTGTAAAGTGATCAGTGGTCTAGTTCATTCATTCTATTTCACTGGATTTTGTGTTAATTTAAATCTATTAAATTAAACCATCTCAATAGTTCCAGTTGTAAATGTAATGATATACCTGCTATATTATTTCCGAAAGATAATAGATGTTAAATGCTTAAATTAACTTTTAAAGTCGCGAAGGAATTTATAATTAATAAATTTAGTTAAGTCCTATATTTATAGATGTGTGTTTAACCACTAAAACTCGCGCAGTGTTTTATTAAATACATAATTAAATACGCGAGCGTATATAAAATAGTCTTAACGGGAAATTTATCGCGCTTTAGAAGGTTATTTGTTTTTTGGTATATTACATGTCTTTTTTTCTTTCATACAGAGTGATCGTAACCTAAACAATCCCAGCATTAAGAAAGCAATAAAGAAATCAATTTAAGCAAAGCAAAGCATAAACAGTGTGTAGAGTTTCCCTGACTCAGAACTTGCTGAGACGGTGTAAATTTTTAATCTTTGAGGCGATTCTATGTTTGGAATTCCGCTATCTAACTTATAGCAAAGAAAGCACACCCAAAGACAAATTTAACCCACCATCAAGCAAACTAAGTCGTAACGGGAAGAAGAACACTGGCCCGAGTTTTGTTAGTTTACTGATACAGAGAGAGAATACATATTTCCTGGACAGTGATGTGACTAGTTTTCTCACTGGACTTAAACCATACCTCACGGATAAAGTGTATCAGCACGCGTAAGAATTTTTATTATCAGCGGCAAAGTCAAATAGACCACACCTTCCTCACCCCGGTATCAGAGACCGTGCCCTCCCATAGAAACTGTTATTAAGAAAAGAGACACAATTACAGATTCGTTTTCCAGCGATTACGGGATCCTTTTTATGTGCTGACAGCCTACCCGCTAATCTGGGGCTGGAACTTGAACAAACACTCATACATTTAGTTTGAGGTGTAACTGCTGTTGTGTTATTCTATGGAGTGCCAGATTTTTTCACAATCGGTAAGTGAGAGCAAGTTGAGTGAAGGCCTTTACTAGCGCCTATATGAATGACATGAAATTAAATCTTTTGTGTAACCATTCTTTTAACTTGCTTACCTGGTAATATATATCTTTTCTGTATACCCTACATTGTTCCTTTAAGTGGGATAGTTTTGATAAACTCTGTTTAAAAACCCCCCTCCTTTTCATTTGCTTAGTAAAGGGAAGAACAATTGGGAAGAACAGGATTTTTTTCTACCATCCATACCTAATTTTGTAACACCTCTTTTCAGAGTAATTAACTTTACTGTTAGGTTAACTTACCTATGTTCCTGATAACTATCTATCTTTGGACTGGGTTTATCTTTGTCTAATAAGCGGGACGGGCTTAGTCGATACCAATCTTCTTCACCCCCTCCCTACCTTGTCATTTGCATTTTTCTGTAATTTTGATAATTCCTGCTGTAAACAATTGATTATTTTAGTGATTGTCTTTTTAACTTTAATAAACAACATAAACTTAATCGTTATTGTGTTGGACTACCCAAAGCCCATAAAATTTCCCCTATTTGTTTAAGATAGTTGTATCCACGTCGTCTGTGTGTTTGAAGCACCAAATCGGTGTGAGCGCAGATGTGTGTCTGGAAAACTGGCAAATAATTGTTTGACCAGGAGAGTGGAAGAGAAGATTGAGAGAAACGATTTGTCGTAAATAAGTCTGTCTTTACTCTCCTCCAGCACTCTGTGGAGCATCATATTTAATCTCTACATTTCTATCACTGAGTTTTTTCACCATCATTCTACACTCTAAACCGGACTACTATTTCTAAGACTCTTTCTCTCAAAATAAATTTACGACAACTCCTGTTATGATTAAAATTCATAACGATTATGTCGGTATAATAGGCAGCTCAACAGGGCTCCTTTTTTGTTTATTTTATACGGAGTCACTTATTAAGTGTCGCGAGAGGTTCAGATGTTATTAGAATATAGGATATCCCAGACAAAAAGATGTATCAAAGGATACCAGTATAGCGCCAGATAAGAGACTGGTCTTATAAGAAATACCCCCTTCTCTGAAAAGAGTAAGGGTGTATCGACAATCAAGGTAGGGTCACGCTGTATAAACCTTCAAGTATGATGATAGTGAATGTTACTGAAGATCTAAGTGCTACTTCTCCAGATCCCACCCTGAAGAATGGTTATTATATTTATTTTGACTCTGCTAGGGGATAAATTAATTTAATAGATATGTAATATATATACAAACAGAACCTAACTCAAATTGAATAATTAAGTAAGACTGAGTGTAAATATTTACAATTTATTGATCCTATACCGTTTCTCTTTTCGGTTAGGAAAATGATAATAAAATTCAAATGCTTTTTACATAACAGAAATAAATAAGTATGGAATTTTTATTTCCACAAGAGTTAAATATGATACAGTTATATTTCAAATGTCAATTATTTTATTCATCTATATTTATATATAGTTGTTATTTTCACTGGACTGTAAAGGTGGTATAAGTTTATTAAATCCTGCATGAATCATCACTCAGTTGTTTGTTTGATGTGTGTTTTATTTCTTAACAAACTGAGTCTGGATGTGCCAACCAGTGGAGTTATGGTTCCACCTATCTTTTATACTGCAAAGCATCCATTATAGCCCGGATCACACAGTGTCTGGATCTCCAGACTGGGAAACAACATGGTGACTCGCTCTAAGTATCTTGAGAACGTTTCGCACCAACAGAGGTCCTCAGAATTGAATGCTTCGAAGACTGTTAGTCATTTCAGGATAAAACCCTCAGGTAATACACAATAGCTGTAACAGGCTGTAAAGGGGTATCTAGGTCTGCTACGTAGATACAGCGGCAAAAAATTTGACAGCAAGCGTTTGCCGCTTTCGTCTGTTCAGCGTAGTGTTTGAAAATGTTGTGACCTCAATTCAGCCAAGTTCAAGGTCTTATATAGCATCGCATCGTACCTCGCGGATGGAAGGGGTAAAAGCGGTATTGAGAATCTCAAACTAATGCGTCTTTTTGCCTTCGCGTTCAATGTGCAGAAATTTTAATATCTATTATCTCTCTTAATTGTGGACCAATTTTAATCATTTAAAGTTAGTATCATACTGGTAATTTATCTCTATCGGTCTATCTAAAATTTGTTTAGTTAGCAAAATGCATTTAAATCTATGCAGCCTTTAACTAACTATATTGGGGACTACCCTGATGTATAGATGATTTTTCTCTTAGAATAACATACTATTCGAGGAAGTCTTTACACATACCTCTTAAGTAATATCCCAGTTGTTAAACTAGCTATATCTTTTCGTTTAAATATCTTTAGTCTTTAAGAAATTAAATATCTTCGTATTGTCAATTACACAAAATAGGCCTTTATGTTAAGCCAAAAGGTTTCCTTATACACACCAGAAAAAGGAGCGTTCTCATTGGCTGTTATATCGGTCCATTTTATCCTATTATTGTGAGCGGTAAATATGACCGTGGTGTAAGACAGACCAAAACACGACATTAATAAAGGAAATGACGTCATGCCGATATGGTTGACGGGCAGAAGTGAACAAATTTGAAGCAGAAGTGAGTTGAGCGTCTGCAAGAGAGATGCGCCTTGGGTTGGGAAGTGAGCGGACGTACAAGTATGTGTTTTGAGCTCCTGCAGTATTCTGTGTTTTTCCTGAATTATTCCATCACCAGGACATCAATATACTTGGTTGAGGTGTCCCTGGCTTATTCTAGTAAGGAAATGTGTGTCTGTTCATAAAAATGTCCAAAGGACGATATTAAATAAAGTTTGAATGATTGCCAATGACCAGCGTTTGATAGGGAACGGACTGGACATACATACTACTGCATTTGCCTTTGGGGCTATATATCTCTTACCATGGAGCTATGTGTCAAACTTAATAAACTTGCATGTTTGTAAAATTGTGAAGGAGGTGTTGGTCCGCTCAGTACAGTTATGCTGATAGCGTGTTGTGTGGCTGCCCCTAGAGTCTACCTTGGCCACGGAGAATATCTCCGGAATAATTGAACAATAACGACACGTAACAACTCCATAACCTGCTTTGATGGTGGAATTAAGTGCAGATCCGTCAGTATTAATATGCAACCATTCTTCAATGGTTCTCTGTGACGTACTCATAAGACTGACTGGGTCAGAATGTTTGGTTTTCCATCTACTAATTTCATTTGTACTTCTGGTGTTTTAAGCGGGTACGTGGTGGTAAATTCTTTACTAAAGTTGAGTCTTAAAGGCTTCACAGATGCTAGATGGGATGACTAGTTCCATTCCTCGCTGTCTTTGATTTCCCTAAACCAAGAGCACAGTCGTATAACCATGTTTACAGTTAAGTATATAAGAGGGTGGTGGACCTGGTTTCGAACACAGTCCTTGTACCTTGAGCGCTCTAACTACGCTGCCACTTGGATTTACATAACCTACTTTCGTTATTTGTTTACCATCCACAGAACTCTGGTGTGCCTCTTTAAGTTAAAAAAAAAAGAAAACTCAATACAAATAAACATTTGAGGGAAATCACTATGGCGAGAGTGGTAGGAGAAGAGAACGGGATGCAGAAATGAAAGGGGTGAGAAAGACATGGAACGACCTTGATCTGATGGCACGTGACAGGAATACTTGTACTGAGCTTATTGAAGACCTATGCTCCTGCGGAGCTGAAGGGTAAGGAAGGAATGAATGAATGAATCATTTTTATCACCACTCCCTTTACACGATTAATCAGAATTCCAAACACACAAAAGGTCACGAATCAGCATACCTCTTTCTCTTCTTCCCCCCCCTGCTTTTATCTGGAGTTTCCGTGGTTATCTAGACACTTGAATGATGTACTTCTACCATATACTATATCTCAAAATGTACTCAGCACAGTTCCTTGCCATCCTGTCCGTCAAAATACTTCATCAGCGGCCTTAAGAAGGGTTCTCGTGTATTACACAGGTTACTGATAATAGCGTTATTCGTAAAACGTGGACTATGAAGTGCCCATTAAGTGCACACTCGTTAAACCGTTACAGCCGATAGCAGTGATTTATTTATACCCTGACTCAGGGATGGCTTTAAGACATTAGTAAAAGAAGGAACAGCTGTGCTGGAACGGAGCTCTAGCTGCCGGGGACAACAACACAAATCAAGGAAATGGGAGGCGGGAAAGGCAGCGGAAGGGGGTGAAGGGGGGGGGGGGGGGGGGAGAGACGAAGAAAGTTATTTACATAGGAAATTTTTTTTTTCGATACAGCTAACAAACAACGGGAGAGAAATACAGCCTTAATTTCTAAATTAAAATCAGACTTCATGACGCTTTGCTTTCTTCTTCCTACACTCTCAGTCGTCCACTTGAATGTTCTCAAAGAAAGCAGTAGTCAGTTTGAGGCTATTTGAATCCCCGTAGAGCTTTTCCACGAAAGGAACTGGACGCTTTGCTTTGATGTGCCTGAAATCATTTCTTTAAAACCACAAAGGAAGAAGACATCAGATGTGAGGCAGAAATAAAGAAGAGGGTAGGAATGGCCAAAGCTACATTCAACAACATGAGACGGATACGAGCATCCAAACAAATAACTCACAAATAACAAATTAGTCATCAAGTGTTATGTAAACACTTCTTTACTATATGGGGAAAAACATGGACAATCAGCCAGCAACAAGAAGAAAGAAATGAAGGGCCTTGAAATGTGGACAGAAGAAGGGGCTCACTTCATGGAAAGAGAAGAACACAGATAAAGAAGTCATAGAAATGAAAGATGATTAATGAATGAGATCACAGTAAGACACAAGAGCAGATATTGGGAAAAAATGGGAAGCAGAACATCCGGGCCACCAGAAAGACAATGCTTATTACCAGCTCAGCAGAAGTGAACAAGTGGTAATCTCCAGACTCCGCACGGGTCATAACAGATTGGGTTACAATCTATTCAACAAGCTAAAGATAGGAACTACCAATGAGTGTAACTGTGGCACCGACAAAATGACTGCTAAATATCTGCTTCAAAGATGCTCAACAGACGAGGAACAGAGAAAGCACTTTTGACAGAAAAAGGGAAGCAAAGCCACAAAGGCAGACGCGCTTATAAAATGCTAAAATATCCAACACGAACATGTCAGATATATAGAAAACCAAAAATACCATGCAATAGAAAACCGATTAGACTTCAACTAGGAACAGGCTATTTCATGGTGGAGGAACCCTACTGTGTAACATGTCTGGAGAAGAACACTATAGCACATTATGTGCTAACATGTAAGAAATATGAACAGTACAGAAAACCACTTATGAAATACTTGAGAAAACAAAACTCTCCATCACCATCACTAGAAACTGTACTAAAAATTGACCTACTCATGGGGCTACACAGCATAATAAAATTTTATATTAGCAAATTAAGAACCAACATAACAACCATAACAAATGAGAATGACAAGGAAAAATAAAAACACAACAGATTTTTTTTTTAAAATGTCCGTACAATGTCAGTACAAGAATTAGAAAACAAACAAATAACTATCCATTCAAAAACCAACAAATGGTGAGTAGATACGTTTAAAAGAGCGTCAATTGCAAGAGAGAGCAATCTAGGATTATGGAAGAAGATACATTACAGGCACCACAGACATTAAACGTTGCCACAACAAACGGCAGATAAATTACAGCCTGGAAGAACCAACACACAAGAAACACAACAATGTAATGCGTTATGTAGAATGATGAACACTATATACCCTAATTATAACCCATATGGGGTTGAACCGGGTATCCCGTGCACGCGACAAACACCAGTTTTCTAGTTGCATGGTCCAAAAACTAAACTAAACTAACAACTTCAAACTGACAACTGCTTTCTTTGAATATTGAAGTCGACGTATGTAAGTGTATGGAGAAATCTATAATGGATCGACGTTGTTTTCTTTGTCAATTTTGCTTTGCCCAATTTTTGTTTCTTGGATTTTTAGGAATCTTGTGCTCAACGATGGGCCACCAGTTTAGATCCTATTCATGGTGGATCATTGACAAACTTCTACCCCAGCAGTAAGATCGCGACAACATCATGACAATACAGGATCGAAACCTCAATGCTTTCAGACAACGACTCGCAAAGCTGACATTAAAAAAATTTCTGTCTCTATTGTAAGGAAATACTGCTATGGTAAAACATTATGGGCCCTCGGGGGGAGGGGGGAGAAAGAGTACACATGACAACAGAAAAGATATTGAAGTAACGGGCACTTCGTATATTCGGATCAGGTTCTTCCAGCAGATGCCAGGAGTTAAGATTTAGCTACAAGAACGAGACGTGTTAGGAAAACTAGTCACCTCAAAGAGCTTGGCGAGCGCTGTGAATTAGCACAGATCTGTCGAACATATCAAATGTTCTGATCATATATTTGACTGTTAACCGTAATATACTAACTAAACGAAGCGATGTCTTGTCACAGTAGTTTTAAGTACTAACTTAACAAAGCAATGAGTTGTAGTCTAAATTGTATATCCATTCAGTATCACTACAGAATTGCTGATCGACAAACTGAACAATTTTTTTTTTAAATAGGCTACTTAGATACAGAAGGAATTTCTTGGGGGATATGTTTCTGTTCCAGCTGATTTAATGTCGGATCTGTGACTGGTATTGATTTTACTGTTTGTTCGCCGTCTTATGGAAACGTGTATTGAATTTCTAGATACACTTTTTTGACAACTCGATTTCTAGGTTAGTCCGACAGAGAGGTCAAAGCCCCCTTTATTGTATGTCACTACTAATGGAAGTTTTGGTTTTTTTTAATGGTCTGGTTGTTTCCCCTGGCAAAAGATTGCAATGTGTGTGTCTGTGTGTGTGTGTGGTGGAAAAAAAAAAGGGGGGGGGGGCCGAGAGAGAGTGTGTGTGAGAGAGAGAGAGAGAGAGAGAGAGAGAGAGAGAGAAAGAGAGAAAGAGAGAGAGAGAATTACAGCCCTAGAAAAGAGTGAGGCAAAATTCTAATTTTTGTTATAATTATTGTGTATATTAAAGTATTTTTATTTTATCGGGGATTTCAGTGACAACACAATGGGGTGCTGGATCCATCATCTGTTGTGACCGCTTGACATACACTACCATTAATACGTGTTAAAAACCACATACAGTAACAACGTTAAAAGCAGTTAAGACATTTGTGCACAAAACACAGTATCATGAAAAGTTCACGGTTTTGAGAGAAGCTGTCCCAGAACAACGAAATTGTAAATGCATGTTTTTGAATGGAAAGTTTTGTGAGAAGTTGCTAATCTGGGTTTTTTTCCCGTTGTTAGAGTGAGAGACGTGTGGAAAAGTCGAAAAGCTGAGGAAACGTGTGCAAATGTAGATGTTTTGTACCGTGGTGAAAAATAAAGCATCGTGTGAAAATTGGCGGGAAAAAAGAGTGGGCTGTATAAATAGGAGAGAAATGCGTGAAAGGGCATGATTCCAGGATTTATAATTCCAATGATTCCATCATATTAGACTAGAGGATTTTTACAGAACTTCGTCTTTGAGATTATCAAGACAAGTTTTTTTTTTTTAACTTGACAAGTTTTTCAAGTTAGACAAGTATTTTTAAGTAGACAAGTTTGTATTTTACTCTATTGGATATATTATTCCTGTGGATTTACACTTTCATTTTTGGATACTCACTACTTTGTGTAAGCAAGAAACAAGTACTTCACCATTGTGTCAATAACATTGCTGTTCTAATGACGTTAATAAACTATATTTTATTTTTTTACATTGCTGAGTTTTCTTTGGAATATTACAGTGGATTACTTTGACAAACCATTATACGAGGTTGCTTTTCACTAAACATAAAAAGGGTACGAACGAATACTGGGAAGAAAAATAAACTAAGGTCAAGAATTTCCACCTCAGGCGAAAGGCCTGTAACGACTTGAACCAGAACGTACAAGAGTTAGCTCACGTCAAAATATTTACCTGCGCATAACACGATTAACTGAACTGACCCGGCCAACTGACGGACACACACATTCTCACATTGATGCAGTAAACACAGTCCGGTTACACTGTGGGTGCGAGACATGTCATATATTTTAGAAGGCTAATCATCAGAAACATAGTATATTATACAGAACTCAAAAGTCTAGTAGCCATACGACTAATCCGTAGCTTTTGAGCGCTGACTACCATTCCGGCTATTTTAGTTGTTAATTCATGATTAAATAACCTCGCATTTTATGATGACAGTGGCAAACATTGAGAAAATCTGATTATATAATTACATTACAGTCCTTATTCTGATATCACCATATTAAAATCCATAGACGGATACCGAAAACTACAAGGAGAAGAGAATTGGGGACAGAAATGAAAGGGGTGAGTGTTAAAGTATAACTGTTGAATGATTATTGTTAAAATACATGCGCCCACACAGAGCAGATGATAAATGGGTTAGCACTGTATTGTCACTGTGTATAAAGTCTGTGGTGAGTGGTATGGAGGATACAGTCACTCACACTGTACTGTCAAGCATAGACCAACGAATCAGACTGGTGTTCATTTCCAATTGACAACAAATAATTTATTCACACAGTAACATCAATCAGGTACGATACACTACACAGGTACAACAGCATACAAAAATCCAATAATAATCAATTGTGCAGAATGTCATAGCTCTCCAGTATGATGTAAACCCTGTTTACATCGCAGTTCTAATGTTACATCAGTAAATCCACCAGAACTACTGCTGACAATCGCAGTACTAATAAATTCCTCAATACACTGGCCTCATCATATTTTAACCATAGAGCTCGATTATAGAATAGTGGTGCACTTCTCATCGAATGTGCATAATAACAAAATCCCTCAAATGACTGCATCCACCGCAATTACAAAACGCCACACAGGCTTGAATCTATATGAATACTTCAACGACTGCATACACTGCAGTTACAAAACGCCACACAGGCTTGAATCTATATGAATACTTCAACGACTGCATACACTGCAGTTACAAAACGCCACACAGGCTTAAATCTATCTATACTCAAAAGACTGCCTGCTCTGCAGTTTACAACAAACCCTCGGCCTGTCGACACCAAGGCCTCCAAAACATATCCTTAATATAAAGTACACCTTATCTTCTCCTATCTTCTATCTTCTTCTATCTTCTCTTATCTGCAGATAATCACACATAAATAGGCAAATAATAGGCAATGATGCCTGTACCAAAATCCACAGGTACACCTCGAAAAATAATCAACATCTTTCCCGAACACTACCCTGGGAACACACACAAGACACAGGGCTGACTACCCAGTCAACGCCCAAACTTAGACTCCCTACTCAGACTGCCACGGGATCACACATCTCCCGCTCAAACAGTCACCGGACTCGGCTGTTCACGGACTAGCCACGAGCTATTCACTACAGCCCGAAACCAGTACAGAATAACTAGATGACTAGCGCTCACGACGCTTTCTGTACTCTCTGTTTTCTAACATATAAATGTTTAAACAACTCACAATCAAACAAGCTTACAAGCGCCACAACCCTAAATTCACTCTATACAATCAGCATAGTACGGATCACTTCCCTTTGACCTTAACAGTGAGAAAGATATGGAAAGACGTGGAGTTGATGGTACAGGACAGGAGGATAGAATGACATTGTTGAAGGCCTATGCTCCTTGGGGAACTAAAGGGCAATGATGATGATAATGATGATGATGATGATGATGATGGCGATGATGATGGAACATCGAGTTTTATAATTATTCTGTAAGTTCACGCTACAGCAAGGCGCATTTCACTAAATACGTGAAACGCAAATGACTGAGTCATTCATTGTTTTAAAAAATACGTTAAGAGAATCTAGCGATGTTAATATTTAGAATAATACTTCTACCTTCCTCAGCAAGGGAAATACAGCCATACAACCTGCAAATTGAATGTATGCAGACTTTAAACCTAGATTAAGATAAGTGAACTCTCCTTGCCAATATAGCGACTTAACTTTTTACGGTAGCGATTTTCTACATTTTTTTTAAGAAACCAGTCAAACAGAAAGACCACACTGCTGCCTTGCAGGTAGGCTGGGGACAGTCAAAGGCTAAGGAAGTCAACCCGACATGAACGCCTGTTGAAACCGGTTGCCCTGGGCCACAGGCCTAACGAAACAGTGCAACGTATGCCACTTGATGATGACGTCTAGTAATATCAGACCTAAAGGTCTTTTAAATTTGGACGTGCGCCCTAATATAACCGACTATGTTGAATGGGACGCGCCTCGCCATAACGAGGCAAATTTTTTTTTTTTTTTTTAAATGACGACGTCATCAAAAAGTAAGCAAAGTGTCGCTAACGAGCAGACTTCTGCTCTTTTTATTGAAAACATTCAAGTAGACGTCTGAGAGTACGAAGAAGAAAGAAACCTAGTCTTAGGACAATCTTGTCGCATTCGCAATCGTCAGTCAAATTCAGCAATTGAATATGAGAACATACTTTACAGGCAATACAAGCTCTGTGCATCGACAGGGAGGAAGGTATAATCTACTTGAGATAATAATGAATCTAAATCAGCTTTGTTCAGCATGACTGCATGAATTTGTAGACAACATTTTGTCTTCGAGATTGTTTAGTGGCATAAGATGAGCATGGAGAAGGCTCTACGTACATAGATTACAGGATATATAGATACATAAATTTATAGTCATTGTAAAGTTAACAGCAGCAAAGAATGCATTGTACTGTTGAAAAGTGTCTGTTTATCCTTATGACATTTGTCAAAAGTGACGGAGATATGTTAGTTCCAAAACTGTGACATTAACAGCAGTAAGCCATCAAATGTGACGGAGATATGTTAGTCCTAAAACTGTGACATTAACAGCAGTAAGCCATCAAATGTGACGGAGATACGTTAGTGCTGAAACTGTGACGTTAACAGCAGTAAGCCGCCAATAGTGACGGACATACGTTCGTCCAAAAACTGTGACGTTAACAGCATTAAACCGTCTATAGTGGCGGAGATACGTTAGTCACAAAACTGTGACGTTAACAGCAGTAAGCCATCAAATGTGACGAAGATATGTTAGTCCCAAAACTGTGACGTTAACAGCAGTAAGCCGTCGAAAGTAAAGGGGAGAATAGGGAACTAATGAAAGTTTACTTTAGCACATTTTGCACATCTTAATTTTTATTTTAAACACAAATATCTGCTGATGTGGGTAGCAGTTTCTGGTAAGCACAATGAAAAACGTAGTACGCTAATTTAAGAAATGATTGCATAAAGTATCTCTTACTAACACTGTATTACTCACGACAGTCATTCGTTCACTTACTCACTTACTCGGTCACTCACAAGCAACTGTACATTATATACAATGATCTAGCCAGCGGTTATTTACAAAATGACACATTTTAACAAAGTCATGAAATAAAGAAGGAAATAGAAGAGCAAGGAACGAGTACGAAGGAACGCTCTATGAAGACACGTCCAAGAAACAGCAAAGCTTGCGCCTAATAAGAAGTGCCCATATGTGCAGTAAAGAAGAGCAGGCAATTGTTTCTTTTTCAAGTACCATACCTAGTTGTATAGGTATCACACAAGCCTTTATATACTAGCTAAGGTGGAGGGAGAAATAAGGTGCTAGCTACCTTCCCCTTCACCGCTAAGGCTATACCACTGTTGTCCTAAATAACGTATATCAAGAACTATACATTGGCTCGTATTGCCAGAGGCATGACACAACAACAGTGGGTGACATATGACTAACGCTCATGAAATAGCTTATATCCTGTTTATTCAATTAAACACATGACCACACATGGCCTGATGAAAATACAACATTACGACTATATACGTCCCACACAGGGAATGCATGTACTAATATCAATCTACATAACGGGTAATCTGGCTACCACAGTCCTAAAATGAACATTGCGCCATCACGCGGGAAAAACCTACATAGTAACACTGACTATGAAAATGCACGACAGTAACGTAGCATGTACCAAACTCAACGCTAAGTAAATAATAAATAATTATTAGTGTCGTGAGTTGTTTTGTTTTCACAACACGTCCTTCTGTGGGCTCTGACGAAACCGCGCGCCATACTTTATGATAACTGCTTGATACACTAACCAATCAGATGGTACCGTTCTGCCGTGTTTACTAAAGCAGTGAACAGACAAAATGGCTAGGACTAATCCGTGCAACCGAGTGAAGGATGTCATTTAATTACGTAAGTAGGAAAGAAGTACCACCTGGAAAAGGTCTCTAATTCTACTACGGGGATGTTGCTCTACACGTCTGTGCAGAGATTTTCACGACCAGTGGTATAGGACGGGAGAAATCTTTGGTTGAATGCATCGAGGCCTCAGGTTTGTCCATAATTTGGCTGTTTAAAGTACGCATAGAATAAAAGTCATTTAGGAAAGTAACAGATTAGTAGCTAGGAAGGTGTAGAATAATACAGCGCGTATTTAAAGCTTTAGATGAAGAAAATTGCTCCAGGAATAACGTAGATAAATAAAATCATAGTTTTCCTGATTTGCACACCTAGGCAGATTTTACAAACATTTTTGGATGCAAATACTAGCGAGCAGGGAAACCTCCTCTGACGCCCGAGCTCACACTATAAATAACGTGTGTTCTCAACAAATTGGGCCAGTCATTTTTAAAAATTACAGTGAGCGCAAAAGTGTTAGTGAACAGAGCCTTGCCTTCTGTATCTGAGAGCAGGCCAGTATAACCATTAACAGCTCGACTGTATGTGCCTGTGGGTAAGAAGGAATGTATAGCTGTGCATCTGCTAGCACACTGTCCAAAACTGTCTGTCATCCCCAACGTGTGTGATAATGGGATAGTGATGGACCATATAGGGGTTACATTTATTTTGTTTCAGGTTCTATCCTGTAAACCACACAAACTTTAAAGAGTCATCCACCTCTGCTGGACCCTGTGGTGCGAGCGCCCTTGTTGTCAACAGGGCCAGATACCCAGTTTCCACTGCATGGAGGAACTTCATAAGACTTGTCCGTCCATGGCAGGAGTGTGACAGACTTCTAAACAAGAGATAAGTGGCCAAACAAAGCCACTAGTCAGCGTATCCGGATGACACCCATATATTAACAATCAAAATTATAATAAAGATACAGGGTATGATGAAAAGTGTGGGCATAGATACCCAGTACTAGCTTCACATTCAAGTAATAGTGACATAAACGTGTTAGTATTATATAAATGTTCTTCCAACGGAGATAATTAACCAAAGTGATAAGCTTCAACAAGTTGAATGACTTTTGAGACTTTTTGATTATTTTCCAATGTTTATTGTACATTAATGTTGTAATTGAATTTGATTTCATTTCAAGCTTTTCAAACAAAAAAGAGAAACTGTATAAATAAATTGTAAATATTTACCAGCAGACTTACTTACTTATTTACGTTGAGTTCAAGTTCTTGTTGGTAAATAATTTTGTTAATACCCCTAGCAGAGTCAACAACAACAACAATAATAATAATAAAATCATAGGAGGATCTTGAGAGGGAGCAAATAGGGATTCAGGAACATATAATATCATCATACCTGGAAACATATACAGCTTGATCCTACCTTTGATGTCGATACACCCTTATTCTTTTCAGAAAAGGGGGCATTTCTTATAAGTGTGGTAAGTTGGGATTATATAAATAGTTATAGGGGACTTAGTGTACTGACTGAGATCAGCTGTGAAGGTATCTGTATCTAATAAGTGTGGTGTGTTACAGATGACCTTACTTTGCTACCACATTTAGACCTCAATCAAACTTATTCTGGAATATTGTGATGACTACGTTGAATGTCTAGGGTTATGATAGTGATGAAGTGTAAGTTCACAACAACCAACAGACAGATAAACACTTTAATTAAGATCCACAACACTTTCCAACACTATGACAAGCACATACATATAACACTCTAGAAGACTAGCTTAAGTAAGTCAAGTGTTAACTTTTAAATTATGTATTAGTTTCTTTCAAGAATAGATATCCTGATCCAACTACAGAGTGAATCAGGAATCACAAGCAAATGTAAACACAATGTTTATGTACAAAATTTATACAAAGGATCTTTGTCCTGACATATAATATTATTACAATATGTGTGTAGGGTTGTGATGTAGTATTATGAGGTAATACTGGCTTTTGAAGCTAGGTTGTTGTTTGTCATCACGACTTCATGTGTTTTGTTACTGGTGGAAATAATATTGAAGGGATCACAGTTTCTTTTTATTTGTAAAACAATAACTGTCCCTCTTGATTTAGTATTACAGTCACTTTTAGGGTGGGTTATACAAGGGTGAGCTGCTCTGGCTGACAAATTCTTAGCTCATATGTCGGCGGCAGGAAAACTGTCTCCTCTGCTCGCTTGCTTCTCAGTTATCTTGAAATACACCACTGGTCGATATCTTGGACAAGGAGTCTGCTGCCAGCCCTCTGGATCCAGCAAAACTCAGACCAGGTGCTGCTCTAATACTTCAGTACCACGGTCCCTGAAATAAGAAGGTTGTACCTCCTTCTTCAGAACTAATATATAATCTATTTCCACACTGAAGTACAGGACATTACAAACACAGAGTTCAGCGCTGTAGGCCAACTGCCAGCTTCTCTTGTGACAATATACACCAGTATTCCTCTCCCTAATGGTTACAACGCCTCTGCAATTCCAGTTTTAATTCCTTCTATACAATAGGATAGGTGTCATGGTACTATTTGGCAATCCCATATATGCCTGTGCAGTATACATATTCAATTTTCATATTATATATGTATATATATGTATATATATATATATATATGTATATGTATATATATATACATATATATATATATATATATACATATATATATCTATATATATATATATATATATATATATATATATATATATATATATATATATATATATATATAGATATATATATATATATATATATATATATATATATATATATATAGGAAATATGTCTAGCTTACCACAATTCAAGGAAATATACACAAGTAACGTTGACTGGCGATGAATTCTGGCACAATTTTGATCTGCCTTATCCCAGGCTTTTATTACAAAAATATTAGCTTGATCTCAACGCACTTGCTTCTCACAAAATTTATTTTCAAAACTGGCCCTGAACTGACGCTTCTATTTGACTATATCGAACGTTCTAACCAATGAGACCATGTTTACAAGAGCCTTTGAAAAAAATTTTTTACCCATCCTACACGTTGCCATTAACCACAATAATAGTATTTGCAGTTCGACTAATAAGGTTTCGCCTTACATATTACTACAGCCAATCAAATCGTATCTAACTTGTTGGCCTCATTTCCCCTAAAGCAGTGTTTTTCAAACATGCCATTATGAGCAAATATGATCTTGTGCTGTCAGACAACCCCACTATAGTATTTTGGCTATAATTTGTTAACCACTAGACTATTTGCGTAACACATAACATATTCTTTGTCAGCAAGTCCTAAGGTACAAGAATATATAAGTTTAATGGGGCTAAGTGGCTTCGTTCAAAATATGTATTTTTCTATGATAGTCGTGCTGTTACCACCTGTTCACTTCCATACCAAGGGATGTCTTCTGTACTGTCAGACTAATGTCAGGAGCTTAGACATAAATCAGTAGAATGTCAGGTTTCCCAATAAGATTTTAAACCTGTTTTCAAAACCTAACCTCGTATCGTTAGTGTTTTTTATTTACTGTTTATTTGAAAAAATCCCTTTCGCGTGGGATTGGCGTTCCTCCGTGCATCTCTCTCTCTTCTAAGCCCGTCTGTCTTTTAGGTTAACGTAGTGTGTATAATGACATTAATGCTAGTATTATATCTAGGTCATTATGCAGTGTGCCTATCAAGGTCGTCTAAGAAATACAGTACCAGTTTTATTTTTAGAAACGCGTGTATGATGCTGTAGACTTTTACTATCGTACGTGGAAGCGTTACAGTTATGCAGACGAAGTAGAAAAAGGGGATCTCTGGTTCAGCCATTATGGCGTTCTACAACACAGGCGTACGCTATTGTGAAAGCACTGGTCTTTCACCATTCTTCTTTCTTTTGTATTATTTCGTTCTACTTTACATTTATGTTCTAATTTATATATGTGGATTAGAATTTTTCACCACAATAAGACTGATATGAGACTGATCTGGCACTATCCTCGTATCATCTGATACAACTTTTTGTCCAGGATATCTTATTCTTTCAATAACATCAACCCTTTCGTGACACTGGGGTCTCAGTCATGGGATTCATTTACCACCATGTGGTCTTTTCTTTGAGACATTCAGTCTTA
Organism: Oreohelix idahoensis; assembly: GCA_024509875.1. Taxonomy (NCBI): domain Eukaryota; kingdom Metazoa; phylum Mollusca; class Gastropoda; order Stylommatophora; family Oreohelicidae; genus Oreohelix; species Oreohelix idahoensis. The sequence continues at coordinate 46,880 of JAMPIV010010585.1, forward strand.
TAGTAGTACTTACATCCTATAAGTTAGCAGTAGGAGTAAAATTTAATAATAAAATAAATTTTAGGAAAAAAGCTACATAAAGCATTTTGAAGTACCATTGAGTACAAAAGAAAATTGTGGTGACTGGATACACTGACAGTGGTCTTTTAATTGATTAGATTTGTATTAATTTGTTTGATTGGTAAATAGAGTGTTTAAGAGTCTGCAAGTTATTATTGTATGAGTATGGCAGACTTGGCAAAGTTTAGATCTGCTACCGTGCAGTCGGCAAAGGAGTTTGGGTTAAGTGGGGAGGTTCTTATTCAGTATGTCACTACAGAGTGTGACAAGGACATAGAAAGAGAAGATAAGAAGTTGGAAACAGAAAGGAAACTTCAAATAAAGGTTGAAGTTAAGAGAATACAACTAGAAGCTGATAGGGAGGCTAAGAAACTAGAAGCAGAGACTAAAGCTAAGAGGTTACAAATAGAAGCTGATAGGGAGGCTAAGAAACTAGAAGCAGAGGCTGAAGCTAAAAGATTACAACTAAAAGCTGAAAGGGAAGAAAGGAGACAGGTTGCTGAAAGGGAGGCTGAGGAAAAGAGGTAGCAAAGGGAGCATGAATTGAGATTGAAAGTGCTTGAACTTCAAGGAAATGTTACAGGTAATGGAAGTAGTCCTACTACCTCTGACACTAGTGCAAGTCAAGGTCCCTCAAATGGAGCCATGAACTTTCACTTGGATCCATTTGTGGAGAAAGAGGATGAAATTGAGTCATATCTATGTAGGTATGAGACGTTAGCCACTAACTATTGCTTAGAGAAAGAGAAATGGAGCCTTATGTTATCACAAGGGCTAAGAGGAGTTTCTTATGAAGTTTATGCAAAACTTGGAAATGAGGACCAGGAGGATTATGAAATCTTGAAGCAGGCATTGCTGGTTTGATATGAAAAGAACTCAGAATTTTATAGGAAGAAATTCAGAACTGCTAAGCTACTTTCTGGAGAAACCTACCACCAATTCTCTGCCAGATTAGAAACCTATTTGGAGAAGTGGACTGCTCTGGGGAAAATGTCAAGACCTAAAAGAATTGGTCATGATGGAACAAGTGAGAGAGTCTATGCCTCCAGACATGAGAAAATTTCTTATGGAACAAGGTGCAGAGAGATTGGGGGGGGGGGATTTTAACAGTTGCTGAGAGATATCAGGCAGCTCAGAAAGAGATAGCAGGAATTAAGAAGAAGCAAGGAGAAAATAGTAGGCCACCCCCAAACCAGAATGAGTATGACAATAGGGACGAACAACACAGATATAACCAAGGTTATGACAAACCTAAATATGACCAAAGAGACAGGAACCCTCAGGTACAAGATAAGAAACCCTACAGACAGGGAGATAAGGGGTGCAAAATTTGCAAAATGAACAACCACAATGCAATGGAATGTGGTAAGAAAATCCCTCCATATCACGCTGCATGCCTTATAACAGTGGACAAGGGAAGGAAGGAACTGACAGCCAGTCAGACAAACCTCCATCATCCCCCACCTGTGAAGAAGTAACATGTAACGGCACTAAAATAAGATGTCTGTATGATTCAGGACTGGAATATGACTCAGTTGTGAGTGCATCCTTAGTGCACTCTGATGAATACACCACAGAAAAAGTGGAGATACAAGGGGCATTAAAAGGAACCGCCACCATGACACTTCCCATAACAAGAATCAATGTCAGGACTCGCTACGTGGAAGGAGTGATTAGTGCAGCAGTGTGTGATGATCCTAGTTACCCGCTGGTAATAGGAAGGAGATATGTCTTCTTGAGTACCCCAATAAAACCTGTGATCACGGCAACACTTCAGACCAGGTCAAGCCCTAAGAAGGAGGAGGGAATTCCACTAAATATTCATCCGAGAAAGATAAAAAAAGCCCAAGCTAAAGATATGACCTTAAAACCTTGCTTTGGAAAATTGCCAGACAGCCATATCCCCTAAGAAAGGACAGTTTTATTTTAAGAATGGATTGCTTTACAGGAAAGCTGGAGCAGGACAAAAGGGGCATGGACAGTTAGTACTGTCAGTGTGCTTTAGGGACAAAAGTTATGGAATTAGCACATGTTGTACCAGACGGTGGACATATAAAAATCGGTAGGACCTGTCAAAGGACATCTGTAAATCATTATTGGCCAGGCATTGCTGAAGACATAGCGGAGTATGTGACTTCTTGTGCTCAATGTAGCAAGGTGAATCCCACACGTTGGGAAAATCAACAGGACCTAGGAACACATTGGGGCGGACATAGGCCTGAAAATAAACATAAAAAGGTAGACATAGTGGATAGGACAGCACCTTCTCACAAACAGTCTTCCAGGAAACCAGTTACCCTGGCAACTCTCCGTGTTGTACAGAGAGGGGACACAATCCATCACATACCGACAATCTGTTCGGAATACCAGGAACTGGCTATAAATAGAAGCGTGGTTAGTCGGCCACCTTTGATAAAGAAACTGAGGGGAATCCCCAGGAAAATAGGTAGTGGACGATTGGTTTGTGCTAACCAATTGACGAATGCACAGCCAACACCACTATACTGCCATTTAAATTAGCATCGTAGAAAGGGTACCGGCAACAGTGGTAGTTGACCGGCCCATATACACGGTCCATTGGAAGTATTGACACGGACATGGACTGAGATAATATATTACCTTGTATATCAACTTTACAGGGAGAATTGATTTCTTGGTGTAGGAAATTCATTTCCCCATATGAATTATTATATCGCTAGTGTGGGTTAGCTGAGGAACCCCTCTGGTGAACATACTATGCCTGGATTACAGGAAATTAAAGGATATAACAGAGTAACTAGCGATCTAAGTAAAGGGTATTACCAGATTCCCGTCAAGCCTGAGCTCAGACCATTGCTGGTCTTTGGCACTTCGGAGAGGCATTATGAGTTCCATATGTTTCCGTTTGAGTTGAAGAATGCTCCGAGAGTTTTATCCAGAATGATGAGGAAATTAGTGGATCCCTTACACAATCCAGCTATCACCAATTTTATGGATGACATCCTCATAGCCATAGAACTTTTGAGGAACATCTATCATCTCTGGACATGTTATTGGACAGACTCAGAGAGGTGAAAGGTGAATAGTAGTCGATAATCAGCATTAGACAGGCAGCAGCACCTGTGCTGTTTATTTACATAAAATGCGGTGTATATCCCTGGATCTCAGAATGTTGGGGCAGATTTCTTAAGTAGGCAGCCACCTGAAGGAAACCAGGCGAGTAGGAAGGCAGAGTGAACCCCATATTGGGAGAATGCCGTGATTGTGAATCCAGACAGGAATTTTCAACAGAGGGTTTACGCTTTTGAATGGGGAGGCTATTGTCGTGAGTTGGTCTGTTTTCACAACACGTCCGTCTGTGTACTCTGACAAAACCGCGCGCCATACTTTATGATAACTGCTTGATACACTGACCAATCAGATGGTACCGTTCTGCCGTGTTTACTAAAGCAGTGAACAGACAAAATAGCTAGGACTAATCCGTGCAACCGAGTGAAGGATGTCATTTAATTACATAAGTAGGAAAGAAGTACCACCTGGAAAAGATCTCTAATTCTACACCGGGAATGTTTCTCTACACGTCTGTGCAGAGATTTTCACGACCAGTAGTATAGGACGGGAGAAATCTTTGGTTGAATGCATCGAGGCCTCAGGTTTGTCCATAATTTGGCTGTTTAAAGTACGCATAAAATAAAAGTCATTTAGGAAAGTAACAGATTAGTAGCTAGGAAGGTGTAGAATAATACAGCGCGTATTTAAAGCTTTAGATGAAGAAAATTGCTCCAGGAATAACGTAGATAAATAAAATCATAGTTTTCCTGATTTGCACACCTAGGCAGATTTTACAAACATTTTTTGATGCAAATACTAGCGAGCAGGGAAACCCCCTCTGACGCCCGAGCTCACACTATAAATAACGTGTGTTCTCAACAAATTGGGCCAGTCATTTTTAAAAATTACAGTGAGCGCAAAAGTGTTAGTGAACAGTGCCTTGCCTTCTGTATCTGAGAGCAGACCTGTATAAGCATTAACAGCTCGACTGTATGTGCCTGAGGGTAAGAAGGAATGTATAGATGTGTATGTATATATATATATATATATATATATATATATATATATATATATATATATATATATATATATATATATATATATATATATATATATATATATATATATATATATATATATATATGTATATATATGCATTTTAGTGATTAATTCATATGTGCGTTAGGAAGTGTGTAGACTGTGTTAGAAAACTACGGTGTGTTGCTGGCGGACTTACAAGCATGTGTATAATTCTGGAGGCAAAAGCCAGCCTTGTGAAATATTCAAAATAATTGAGAATGATGGCAAAAGTGTGTCTGTAGGTTTAGAAAAGCATTTAAAGAATTATTTCTTGATGGAATGGCACACTCACCAGGAACGTAAGGAAGGATGAAATTTATTGTTTTACTGGATTGTTTAAGTTATTACTTTGTATTTTATACTAGACCAAATAATTATATGGAGGCGGATCATGGACAAATGGATCTAACTACGGATTTAGAGGGAAAGTGTAGCCACGGTGAACTGGATGTGGGTAATACTGGTATAAATTGTCCTGTGCATCTGCTAGCACACTGTCTGAAACTGTCTATCATCCCCATCTTGTGTAATAATGGGATAGTGATTTACCATATAGGGGTTACATTTATTTTGTTTCAGGTTCTATCCTGTAAACCACACAAACTTTAAAGAGTCATCCACCTCTACTGGACCCTGTGGTGCGAGCGCCCTTGTTGTCAACAGGGCCAGATACCCAGTTTCCACTGCATGGAGGAACTTCATAAGACTTGTCCGTCCATGGCAGGAGTGTGACAGACTTCTAAACAAGAGATACGTGGCCAAACAAAGCCACTAGTCAGCGTATCCGGATGACACCCATATATTAACAATCAAAATTATAATAAAGATACAGGGTATGATGAAAAGTGTGGGCATAGATGTACCCAGTACTAACTTCACATTCAAGTAATAGTGACATAAACATGTTAGTATTATATAAATGTTCTTCCAACGGAGATAATTAACCAAAGTGATAATCTTCAACAAGTTGAATGACTTTTGAGACTTTTTGATTATTTTCCAATGTTTATTGTACATTAATGTTGTAATTGAATTTGATTTCATTTCAAGCTTTTCAAACAGAAAAGAGAAACTGTATAAATAAATTGTAAATATTTACCAGCAGACTTACTTACTTATTTAAGTTGAGTTCAAGTTCTTGTTGGTAAATAATTTTGTTAATACCCCTAGCAGAGTCAACAACAACAACAATAATAACAATAATAACAATATAATCATAGGAGGATCTTGAGAGGGAGCAAATAGGGATTCAGGAACAGATAATATCATCATACCTGGAAACTTATACAGCTTGATCCTACCTTTGATGTCGATACACCCTTATTCTTTTCAGAAAAGGGTGTATTTCTTATAAGACCAGTCTCTTATCTGGCACTATCCTCGTATCATCTGATACAACTTTTTGTCCAGGATATCTTATTCTTTCAATAACATCAACCCTCTCGTAACAATTAGACAAACATAAAAGTATGTTTTCAGGCACCGGTAAGGCGGAGTTGTCGCACGGAAGGTCCTGGACTCGAGTCCTGGGTAAGCCACTCACGTCTGTTGTTTTTCTGTTGTCTAGTGTTCTACTTCTTTATTTCTTACGAGTGCCCGAAAACATACTGATAAGGGTGGATTTGAGCTGAAATGATAATGGTGCGCCAGGGAAAATGCCAGGTACGTTAGCTCCATTATAAGATTGACGACCACTTGCCACCCCTATCGACACCTGGTATTAAAGTGCAAGATGTAGGTGTCTTCTCTGATTTAGAATGTTGCTGTGTGTGTTGCAGTAGAACAGTTCACAGGGTACACCACAGGCAACATGACGTGTAGAGTCATAGAAATGGTAACTTCGCTTTAGTTTTATACCATTTATTGCACGCCACAAAACAGTCATGATATTTATGTCATCATCAGCACAGTGTAACGAATGCAGCATTCAAAATCATATTAACTGATAGTCATGTAGGATTCAATACTCCATAGTTGTATGGTAAACAGATATCATAAAGTTTTGGTTCGTGAAGCTTTATAAATAATATATATAACTTCTGCAACAGTGTCAGCTGCAGATCTTCAATGATCATAGACAATAATAATTATTCCCTTCCTGATGCTAGCAGATCAGATGTATACAATAAGTCCGTTTACTGTCTGCACGTGAATAGCATACATGGATTACAGGTCAGCTCGACCTTTATAACCTTCCTAAGTCTAACCATCTGACTTGGACGTGATCTCTGATATAACGAATCCTGGAACACAGACAATAGTCTTGTTGGTCTAGAGCGACCCATATATATATATATAACTAGTTCAGGTATAAAGATACCGGTGACTTAATCCTAGTCAAAGTACCTCTCCATTTTGAATCACACAGGCGAGCAAAAAGGCGACAAAATGACGAACCTCTAGATGATAGCATAAAGTTCGATACAAGAGGAATTACCTTATTTCGGAAAATCAACCATGAACATATGCCTCCAGGCAGGCTTGAATAATACTGGGAAATAGTCTAGTTAGCTAACTAACTCACAAAGACAATGTATTTCCCTCAGAAAATCACAAGACGCAGGTCGCGTCTGCTCGCTACTTAGACCATTTCTTAACTGCCCGAGCTGGGCGGAACAACAAACGAAAACCAAGTCGAGACATGCGCAGAGCGACAATCTCTGAGTCGCCGTTCACAATAAGACGATTCTAAGAACATTCGAGATAAAAGTCTTACACAGTCGCGCCTTTTATGGTCATGAACAGAAGCGTTAAGAAAGGTTTCAGGCATCTACAACAGTTGACTGATACTACCAAATAAGGAGATATGGTCACGCTTCGTTCAAGAAATTATAGACCGAACGTGTCTCTATACAAGAGAAGGCAAACTCCTAAAAAATTGTAGTCTCGATAACTCGGATTATGTCCCTTTGACTGTAAAAAACATAATACACACTTCAGTCAAAAAAAAATGATCATACATACGAAAAATGATCATACAAAGGCTTTGAAAAAAGTAATTATTTGTGCGTAACATTACCGCACCCTCCCGGGAAAAAAAAAATGAAACATTTTTTTTTTTTAAATCCTGGAGCCGGAAAAAAAAAATCTAGGCTCCTAACGCACGTATGATGCGCGGATATATACCTAACAAATTAGCTCAACGCATGGAGCGACACTGAGATCATATCTCAGATCCTTAGAGAAAAAATTTATCTAAGTATACGCTTATATATTCCAGGAAGGTGCCACCAACACACGCCACAATGATGGCAACATCATAATGAAAGTCAAATTATTCTCATACCAATATATGAAATTAAATATATTATTATGATATCATACAATGTGTTGCAAATAGCGGTGTAATATATTAATATACCGCACTATTTTATAACATTATATAATGCAACAGTAATTAATAAGTAATACATGTGTTGATCTTCGTTGACATAAAACATTCAATAGAAGAAGATGTGGACATCATCCGCTCCCAATCTAGGACAGGACTTGATATACTCAAAGTTCCACAATGGACACAATCTCGCATCTTCAATGATGTGCTGCGAAAATATCAATAACACAAATCTTAAAGACAACTGGTAAATCTCTTAATACAATTATGCAAATATATTGTTTAAATGTGGCCGAGTGATCTTTTGGCCCGTATATCACTAACTAAGCCTTCTTAGATAATTACATGGTACAATGTTATAAATTCCCCTCAAAAAAAGTGAGAAAAAAAATCTACTAACATGTCATTATAACATTGGACTGTATATCAGGAAATATATATATATGACAGAAGAATCATGTGGAATCGTGTGGGCATCTGGACAGAATGTCTGCCATCACATTATCCGAACCACGGATAGCTCGAACCGAGAAATGAAATGGTTGAAGAGCTATGGCATAACGAGTGGACCTCGAGCTCTTCAAGTTTTTGCTCTGAATAGCAGTAAGCGCTTTCTGGTCGGTTTCCACAATGAAATGTGCGCCTAGAAGAAATCTTTGTAACTTCAGAATAGACCATACCATAGCCAATAACTCACGGTCTAAAACCGAGTAATTCTTTTCTGCAGCATTTAATTTCCTAGAGATATACATCACCGGATGCAGAGTATCAGAATACTCCTGCATTAGTGCCGCCCCAATCCCAGTTGACGAGGCGTCACTTCGAAGAACAAAAGTCTTCTCAATAGTAGGTAACCTAAGAATAGGTGGAGATGAAAATAGGGCTTTAACCTGGTCCAATGAGGATTGACATTCTTTAGACCAGCGGATCAGATTAGGCGACCCTTTCTTCAATAAAGTAGAAAGCGGTGCCATAATGGAGGACAGATTCGGAATGAATCGTCCGTAGAATTGGATCAAACCTAATAGACTCCTTACTTGTTTCTTCGTCTTAGGGACCGAAATGTTAAGTATTTTTGAAACATTGTGGTCCTCTGTCTTTAAAAGACCACGACCAACACGATGACCTAGGAAAGAAATCTCACTAAATCCTATAAAGGCTTTAGAGGGTTTTGCAGTCAAGTTATACTCGCGAAGAGTGGACAGTAATTCGTATAAACCCAAATAGTGATCTTCCCAGGAATCACTGAATAGACAGATATCATCTAGGTATGCTATGACATCTGTACGATATGCGAGAATTCGCCGCATCATGCGTACGAATGTAGCAGGGGCGTTCATAAGACCAAAAGGCATGAAATTCCATTGGAATAAACCCCTAGGTGTAGAAAAAGCTGTAAAAGGTTTGGCACGTTCGGTTAGAGGAACTTGCCAATAACCTTTAGACAAATCTAGTTTGGTAAAGAATCTAGAATTAGAAAGTTTATTGAGTAGCTCTTCTAATGAAGGCATAGGTTCAGCATCGAACTTCGTAACTTGGTTCAATTTGCGATAATCTACGCAAATGCGAATGTTATTATCCTTCTTTCGAACAATAACCATAGACGAAGAGTATGCTGAAGTGGATGGTTCAATGATTTCCAAACGTATCATTTCATCCAATTCTTTTTCGACTTGAGACTGGAAATGGATAGGTATTGGATAAGGTCTGACTCTGATAGGATTATGATCAGTTAGCACAATGTCATGTTCAATGACATGTGTGTGTCCCGGGATGTCTGTAAGAACATCCTGAAATGTTTGCAACATCGAAGAAACTTGTCGATGTTCCTCAGCGGAAAGATTTGGAGAAACGGTCACGTTTTTCCAAGATTCCGTAGAATAAAGTGGGACCATAGAAAGAGGAAGATTGACATCAGAAAAAGTAGTTTCCTCATCCTGTATAACTGACAGAGATGAGTACTGACCATGAGGTACTTGAGAATTGTCCGTTGCCTGGAAAATAGGCTGCAAATAGTCTGGTCTTTCATGAAATTCCGTGAGCATATTTATGTGGAAAGTTTTATGCTTTCCATCAATATCGACAACATAGTCGACATCAGAAATTTTGGAGACTATTGCATATGGACCTTTCCATGCAATTAGAAGTCTGTTCTCCCTTGAAGGAAGTAGAACGAGAGCTTTGTCACCTGGACAAAGTTGTCGTAGACATCTATTCTTATTTGCAAACTGCCTTGCCTTTTCTTTAGCAAATTCGGAAGACGAAGTTGCTAGTTTGCATGCCTCGATGATCTTTTGCCTAAGAGCAATGACGTACTCATAAGAAGATTGAGTTTCATCGCTAATATTATCGGCAGTGATTAGATCGTGAAGTAAAGACATAGGGCCGCGCGGTTGCGCGCCAAAGACAAGTTCAAAAGGGGAAAACCCCGTATGTTCATTGGGGACCTCTCTATACGCAAAGAGAGCCGCGGGTAAGACCCTGTCCCAATCCTGAGGATGATCCTCAGTTATTTTACCAAGTAAAGTTTTCAGAGTCCTATTTAAACGTTCGACTAACCCATTAGACATTGGGTGATAGATACTGCTGAGAGACCTTTTAATGTGTAGCATAGACATTACCTGTGACATAGTGTCTGATATAAGTTGAGTGCCATGGTCTGACAATATTTCTCCGGGAAAACCCAAGCGAGAAAATATCAGCCAAAGAGCGTCTGCGATGTCAGCAGTTGAGATGCTCTTGAGAGGTATTGCCTCTGGCCAACGTGTGCACATATCGACACATGTAAGGATAAATTGATGTCCTCTAGCCGACTTAATTCTAAAAGGACCGATAATATCTATTGCCATTTTTTGAAAAGGGCGAATAGGAATGTCAGCAGCCTGGATAGGCGCAGCATGTCGTGGTCCTTTAGATTTGACCTCCTGACATACTTTGCAAGAGCGACAGTACATTCGTATGTCCTTGCTCACAAATGGCCAAAAGAAAGCCGCAAGAACTCTCGACTTTGTACGGGAAAAACCCATATGTCCAGCACATTGCGAGTCATGAGCATGTTGCAATATTTGCAATCTCATGCTCTTAGGCACAAGAATTTGTGAATGAGTGGACGTAGTCGAGTCTTGTACCATACGTACAAGTACGCCGTTCTTCATAGAAATCCAAGATTTTCTATTAGTATTTTGATTAGGATCACCTTTTTTTGCTAGAATGAAGAATTTTTGTAAAGAAGGATCTTCTTCTTGCAATTTGATAAATGAGTCACGTGTAATAGTCAAGTGACTATCTTGGTCATTTACTTCATCATTATTAGTTAATGAAGTTTGAGGTGGATCCAGAGCATGTGCTCTTGTGACCACCGCATTGGTAGCTTCAATGTTTTGCTCTTCCCAAACAGCAATCTGCTGTGGGGTACATTCCCTAACTCCGTGAATACGACCAATAATAAGGTCCGCAATAGGGTTTGGAAGTAGACACGCGTGGACCTCTCCCGTGAAGAAAGGAGTAGCAATGTGTATTATAGCAGTAGGATACTTTTCCAACGTGCCACCAAATGTGACACATTTGATGACCTTTCCTGTAGCACAGGATGGATCTACAAGAGATTGCCTAACCCCGACAGTAGTACATCCAGAGTCAAACAACACTGAGACTGGATTACTATTTACAAGCCCCTTATGTAATATAAGAGAACCTCTCCCATCATGAGCAACATTAGCAGGAAGAGCGGGCAAAGGATGACCACAGCTTAAAGTACTAACGGTCTTTGGGTCAAATAAAGTACTGCATTGGATACATTTATTTGCTCTACCAAAATCAAAAGATGAGCATCCGATAGCATTATGGTCTTTATTATCATTAACCTGTTTATCTACTCCCTGAGATTCTTGTTGAACAGAGTTTGTCTGTTGATATTTTTTTCTCTTATGTTGCGATCTACCGCGACCATTATTGCCTCTGCAATTATCATTAAAGTCCCTACTGTAATTTTTATCCTGGCTTGAGTTCCAGTTTCCATAACTGTCATTACCATCTCTATACTGTTGAGAACCTCTATTATCCTGGTATTGAGGTCTCTGAGAAAAAATATTTTCCTCTATACCGATTACCTTTGTGAAAATTTCTAAAGTTAACCGGAGTAGAATAACGTGTAGTATTAGGATGTCTCCAGTTCTGGGAAGAAGAATCACCCTGGAATTGATTACTATGATTCTGGGCATAATTACGGTTACTCTTTTTATTGAAATTTTGCTGGCTACCCTGAAATTTACGCATAAAATTTGGGCCATAAGGTGCTGCCGAAGCAACTGGCAGACCTTCTTTTACTTTAGAGTTGCTAATGGTTATGTGAGGATGCGCAGTAACATACTGGCTACAGTATTCTTCCATTTCTTTTATATTTTTAGGCTTACGCTCATGAAGAAAAGAAAGAAAAGCTTCATTAACAGAAGACATAACCTTGTCTCTAAGTAGTAAGTCCATAAGAGCTTCAAATGTACTCTCTGTTTTAGACAACTCAACCCATCGTAAAAAAGTAAGACGGATGCCTGAGATGAATTCAGAGAATTCAACTCCAGTTTCTGGTAACATGTTTTTAAATTTAAGACGATATCCGTCCTCGTTAAGTTGGTACTTCTTTAACAATGCCGCCCTGACAACCTCATAGTTGTTTTGTCAGGCACATCTACCATACCCAATAAAGTCAAAGCATCACCTCTAAGTATCTTGGACAGATGATAAACATATAATGTTTTATCTATATTATGCACCTTACATGCACTTTCAAATCTATCTAGATAAAATGTTATATCATCAATTGAAGCATTGAATGCTGGTAAATTAAGCTTGAAATCAACAGCATTAGACTTATTAGCAGATGATACCTTATTAGCATCATTAGCATTACTAGATAACTTCAACTTTTCTAACTCCAAAGCTAAGAGTTTTTCTTCATGCTCCATTTTTGCTTTTCTCTCATCAGCTTCTCTTTGTAACCTTCTTTCTTCAGCCTCAGCCTGTAACTTTCTTTCTTCAGCCTCAGCCTGTTTTTCTAATCTTTTATTTTCAGCCTCTATTTCAAGTCTCTTATTTTCAGCTTCTTTTTCAAGTCTCTTATTTTCAGCTTCTTTTTCAAGTCTCTTATTTTCAGCTTCTTTTTCAAGTCTCTTATTTTCAACCTCAGCCTGAAGTCTCTTCTCCTGTGATTCTGCTTCTCTTTTTTGTTTTTCCATTTCCATTTGTAATCTCTTTTTATCTACCTGCATCTGCAGTTTTAAATTTTCAGCATCTATTCTCTTTTGTTCAGTTAGTTCTTTCATTTTCTTTTCCTCCGACTTCAATGCCTTGGCATATTGAACAGTCGCAAATTCTTCTAATTTATCACCTGTCTTCCCAAGGGCTTTACCCTGCTCAATAAAGTACTCAAATGTAGACATGATGTCTAAAATGTGAGTACAGAACCTGAAATAATTAATTATCTTATTTCAATCTTAATAGCAACAAGACTTAATAAAGTGCTTGTATAATCAATATGTTTACTCCAATCTCTGTGGGCAACAAGACTTGACCCCAACTTGTATTATCAAATGTATAATAATATCACAAGTCACCTCTTAATTATCAGTGCACTACACAAATCAGTGCATAACCATCAGTTATTTATCATAACTGCACTACAATAGTGCATAAGCAACAAACCACCAGTTAGTTATGATAAGTGCACTATAGATCAATAGTGCATGAGCATATATGTAACAATAGTGAAAGCTAACTATGCAAGAACTATGCAAACAATAACAAGACAATGTAAACAATAACAAAGGTCACCAACAATGTAAACAATAACAAAGATCAAAGTCAAATGTAAACAACAACAAAGATCAAAGTCAATGTAAACAACAACAAAGATCAGAGTCAATGTAAACAATAACAAAGATCAAACAATATGAAAAACATTCGCATAAGTCAAATAAATAAACAGCGAAACTAAAAAGAAATGTGATGACAAAATGCGAAGATATGACAAACAAATGACGCTACAGTGTATACACAAAAATATACTTAAAGAACTGAATAATAGATAGGGGAGACCTACAAATACAAACAATCGAAATCGAAACTAAAAAACACAAAGAAAGAGAGAAAAGAAAAAGAAAAAAAAATATACAAGAAACAAAAATAAAGCACAACTCGTCACAACTAAACAGATATAGCAACGATTGTCGCTAGCAAATTTCACAGTAGGAAATTCGCACAGTCCCTAACGAAAACGCTAACAGTAGAACCTCTGTGACGTGGTATCTTCTACTGAAAGACACCGCCCAACCGAGAAAACCCGCTGAATATAAACATATAAACATATAAATATACAAATACAAATAACATATAACATATAAACATGTAAATAGTGTGAAAATGTGATAGACAGAAGGCTCAGTTAGAACATAAGGGCACAGTTCACAAACAAAACAGGCCACTTAACTTCTATGTATCCACAACGTCAGCACAGTTCAGAACAGGATGTGATCAGCATTCTTAGGACAATGATCCAACGTTGATCCATATCTGCTCTCGTAAACTGCCATGACGAAGGAAATGAGCTTCTGACAGGAAACAGCTTCTGAACTTGACCTTCTGAATTCTACAAATTGACTTGAGTACTTGACCTTCTGAATCTGCAACAGTACCTCTGAGACCGGAACAGTTGTTACGGCACTTGTCCTTCTTCTTAACAGATCAGGAAATCCATTCGCTCGGTACTTGTCCTTCTAGTTGTAGACAAACTTCAATACTGCCGAGCAGCGCCGGGTAGTTTCAAAATATCAACAACTGTCAGTAATGCCGCGTCTTTCAAAAAAATTTCATCAAAGGTGATGAATAGAAACTGCAACGTTGTCTTGTAGTCTGCTGATGATGTCTGGGTTTGTTGACCCCCTTGATAGCTGGTATCAGAGTAAACCAACATATGGCCACCAAAAATGATAAGGGTGGATTTGAGCTGAAATGATAATGGTGCGCCAGGGAAAATGCCAGGTACGTTAGCTCCGTTATAAGATTGACGACCACTTGCCACCCCTATCGACACCTGGTATTAAAGTGCAAGATGTAGGTGTCTTCTCTGATTTAGAATGTTGCTGTGTGTGTTGCAGTAGAACAGTTCACAGGGTACACCACAGGCAACATGACGTGTAGAGTCATAGAAATGGTAACTTCGCTTTAGTTTTATACCATTTATTGCACGCCACAAAACAGTCATGATATTTATGTCATCATCAGCACAGTGTAACGAATGCAGCATTCAAAATCATATTAACTGATAGTCATGTAGGATTCAATACTCCATAGTTGTATGGTAAACAGATATCATAAAGTTCTGGTTCGTGAAGCTTTATAAATAATATATATATAACTTCTGCAACAGTGTCAGCTGCAGATCTTCAATGATCATAGACAATAATAATTATTCCCTTCCTGATGCTAGCAGATCAGATGTATACAATAAGTCCGTTTACTGTCTGCACGTGAATAGCATACATGGATTACAGGTCAGCTCGACCTTTATAACCTTCCTAAGTCTAACCATCTGACTTGGACGTGATCTCTGATATAACGAATCCTGGAACACAGACAATAGTCTTGTTGGTCTAGAGCGACCCATATATATATAACTAGTTCAGGTATAAAGATACCGGTGACTTAATCCTAGTCAAAGTACCTCTCCATTTTGAATCACACAGGCGAGCAAAAAGGCGACAAAATGACGAACCTCTAGATGATAGCATAAAGTTCGATACAAGAGGAATTACCTTATTTCGGAAAATCAACCATGAACATATGCCTCCAGGCAGGCTTGAATAATACTGGGAAATAGTCTAGTTAGCTAACTAACTCACAAAGACAATGTATTTCCCTCAGAAAATCACAAGACGCAGGTCGCGTCTGCTCGCTACTTAGACCATTTCTAAACTGCCCGAGCTGGGCGGAACAACAAACGAAAACCAAGTCGAGACATGCGCAGAGCGACAATCTCTGAGTCGCCGTTCACAATAAGACGATTCTAAGAACATTCGAGATAAAAGTCTTACACAGTCGCGCCTTTTATGGTCATGAACAGAAGCGTTAAGAAAGGTTTCAGGCATCTACAACAGTTGACTGATACTACCAAATAAGGAGATATGGTCACGCTTCGTTCAAGAAATTATAGACCGAACGTGTCTCTATACAAGAGAAGGCAAACTCCTAAAAAATTGTAGTCTCGATAACTCGGATTATGTCCCTTTGACTGTAAAAAACATAATACACACTTCAGTCAAAAAATGATCATACATACGAAAAATGATCATACAAAGGCTTTGAAAAAAGTAATTATTTGTGCGTAACACATACCTTTGTGTTTGTCTAATATTTATTTACTGTTTACAGGCCTCGGGTTTCCCTTCCTTATGTGTTATAAATATTTATACAATACCAAAAACCTACCTTATGTCCTGTACTTACTGTTCTTAGTCTACTATCATTTACTATATACAGTATTAAGGTCGTTGTCTTGTGTGGACTGACCTATACTGTATAATCGGGGAACAACAGAAATGATTGCGTCATTAATAGGCTGGACTGCCCATGGTAAATTTCCGGTGTTATGTCTTGCGGTTCGCACTAATGACCCGTCATCGAAGCATCATTTTTGGTGATGCCTAGATGGACGGGAGGAGAGTGTGATTTGATTGCATCGCTAGGCGGGGTTGTCGCACGGAAGGTCCTGGTTTCGAGTCCTGGGTAAGCCATTCACGTCTGTTGTTTTTCTGTTGTCTAGTGTTCTACTTCTTTATTTCTTACCAGTGCATGAAAACATACCTTTATGTTGGTCTAATATTTATTTACTGTTTACAGGCATCGGGTTTCCCTTCCTTATGTGTTATAAATGCTAAGTAAATAACCACTTCTCTGGAAACCTTAATAGCAGAAATAGCTAACGTTAGGAATAGGGCTCAAATGGCGGGCACCGCGTCACTCTTAGATATCACAGACAGCCGAAGCTGTCATACCAGAAAACTACCTCCGCCATGGATGGCAGTCAAATCCCCACTGACTAAATTCGCGCCAGCCTTGCGCAGTCCGTTACTTCTTCTGCGCACATGACTCTAAGGATCACATGACTATCAGGACAGTTTCCGACCGTCAAACAACAAAGAATTACGGCCTAGAAATACGCCGTGACATCCACCTCCCCCCCCCCCCTTTAGGAAAGAAGTTTTCTTCCACCTGGAGGGTGCTGGACCCCTGACACCCCTTGAAAGGTGAAGACCCACATGCCACATGCGAGCATACTCTCAAGTGACCTGTCGGTGCCCGACTGGGACAAACAAACTGCCTCATCTTTGCCATATATGAAACAATATTATAAAATGTATACACAGTAACTGCCCCCAAGTTTCTGGCATCCATAACAAAAAACAACGGCCACCTTACCTGGAGACCACTACCCTTATGCCCCATGGGGGCGGTTAATTAAACATCCATTGTAAACAAAATAGAAGTTACATCAGTACTAGTCATTATTCATGAATTCGAGTATAACACGTTGCCTTAATGGCACATGAAAGCAATGACCACCATAGTTATAAGTAAGTGAAACATTCAAATATGAATAATAAATCGACTTTACATGATTTACAATTATTTGTTCAACCTAATATCATAGACAAAATCAACTCATCATGGGACGCTCCTGTCCTTTTCAAAAGATGACAATCGGGACAGAGCGTCCGCTACTACATTGTTTACTCCTTCAATCACATAACCGTACTGATGGAGTGGGTCAGACTCTAAAGTTCGGTTCGCGTTAACCGAAACAACCTAATTGAATGCAAAACCCGATACCTCACCCTTGCTATTGATGGACTATCAGCAGGTGGTTATGAAGCAACGACATGTGCTTACACCTGACCGCATCCCGCGCCCCCCATTTATTCGCGAATGTAACTCGCGCTATCTTTGTACTGTCCCGCAACGACAAGACCTCCACGAACTTCACTGGTGCGACCTCATTAAACGCACGTCTGAGTGTGCGCCAACTAGCACTCAGGGGGACATTGCGGACCCATACCGTGCAGTTACTTGCTATCAGGGCCTCGGACACACCTTTATGGTTCCTATTCCTGCGCCTTGGCATCGGATTCTTCGTAACCAAGGATGTCTGCCCCGCACCTTGTCGCTGATGCACTTTCTTCTCATGTGTTGATAAAGCGATCACCTGATCGACAGCCACGGGAACCCGGTGCCTTTGGGACACCACACTAACATCTCCCGTAACGTCATGCACCCCTCGTACATTGCCGACGATCAAGTCGGCGACACAATCGTCGAGGACACACGCGTTCACTATACCTGATAGGAACGTGGTGTCCACATTAATACACGCCTGGGGGTAAGACTCAACTTTACCCCCAAATGTGGTACACTTCACAGATGTGTCTGTGAGGCAGGATTTGTAGATACAGGAACGGCGAACCCCAACTGTAGTGCATCCAGTGTCTCTCATCACCGAGACTGGTTTCTTCTCCACCACACCTCTGTAGAGCACTAAATTCCCAGTCTCATGGACCGCAGACAGTCTGCACCGTAACACTACCCTCTCGTCTGAATGAAACAGAGGTCGGCACCCCACAAAGTCCTCGCTATTGACTGTGTCCAACACATACGCGGAATTCGCGTGTTCGATCGGGGTACCACAAACGTCTGCATTATGTCCCTAGCCATTGCACGCGGAACATCGGCGTTCCCTTTTTGATTCGCCACGCGAACTCCTAACAGGACTGCTAACCAGTGACGATCGCGCCTCGGAGTCAGCATATCGACTCTCTGAGGATCCACTTCTCTGCTTGACCGGTTTCTCTTTAAAGTGCCTATCTTCCTTTCGAGTGTCATCAAAGCGCCCTTGCTTACGCATTTGGTGCTCTTCTCCGTCACTATCGCTACCAGAGTGTCGGTTGTTCCACCTTGGCTGGAACCTCTGACGCGTTCTGAAATTATCGTAGTTGCCTCTGAATGGCTGATAGGGCCGGGGTGACCTATTGAACCTCTGCCTATGTGAACCCTCGGCGCTACCCGAGTTAAGTTGCCACGGTTGTCGTTGAACTTTGCCGACCCCCCGCGACTAGGGCATCAGACAGCCCGGACCGATTGATGGGCTTGCCCGGATGGGCCAGGACATAATTGTGGCCAACTGTGCCATGGAATCAATGTCCTTTGGCTGACGCTCTTGGAAAAAAGCTACCAACTCAGTAGAGCAAGACGACAACACTTTGTCCCGTAGCATTAGATCAAGCAAGCCATTAAAGTCCTTTGTAGTTCCTTCCAACTCGATCCATCTATTCAGCAGAAGCTTGATCTTCGAGATGAAGTCCTCGAAGTCCTGGTCTGCACTTTGGGTCGCGTTCCTAAACCGTGTACGATATCCGTCTGCCGTCAGACGGAATTTCCTGAGCAGTCGTTCTTTCACCTTCTCGTAATCAGCTCTATCTTCCACTGGGAGGCTGTAAAGTCTCCATCGCTGGCCCAACCAATAATGTGGACAACAGAGATGGCCACTCGTCTCTGTTAGCCTTCCAGGCCACACATTCGGCCTCAAATCTCTCGAGGAAGAAGTCTAAACTATCTATTTTATCGTTAAAATTCGGTAGCCGTAGCCTAAAGGGACGATGGGACTCCCTCGGAGTCAAGTTTTGACCACTCGCACCTACTTCTAGCTTTTTAAATTATATTTCAGCCGCAATCGTCTTCTCTTCCAATGCCATTCTCATCACTTCCATCTCTCTAACTTCTTTCATCTTCTTCTCTTCCAATGCTACTCTCATTCTCTCCACTTCTATCTCTCTATCTCCTTTCATCTTCATCTCCTGTACCTCTCTATCTTCTTTTATCTTCTTCTCTTGTAAGTCTAGCTCTCTCTCTCTCTTTTAGCTGCAACTCTTCTTTCTTAAGTTCTCGTTCCTAAACACGTAAATCTCTTAAGGCATCCTAATTCTCTTTTGAGTGGAATTCTGCCTTGGCAAAATCTGACAATTCTTTCCCAGTGTAACCACACTCCTTGCCTACCTTAATAAATTCTTGGTACTCCATAATGTACCCTCTTATGTAACTCAATATAAATATCCTAGTCTTACAAGAGAGTAACAAGTATATAAATGTTGATCACCTATATCCTCAATAAATCTGAGTGTAAATCTTATCACCGCAATACACCACCTTAATCTATACTCTTAATAAATCTGTGTATAATTATTCTCACCACAATACGCCACCTCAATTTATACTGCCAATAAATATGTGTACAGATATTCTCACCACAATACACCACCTCAATTTGCACTGTCAATAAATATGTGTATAAATCCTCTCACCACACTACACTACCTCCTTAGGGTCTACTCGCCTAAGTAAATGGTCGAAGGTGACAATATTTTGTCCTCAAATAGTAACTCACTAACCAGGTTCGCTATTATTAACAATAGCAACCAACTGTATCTCCCCTGCTTTACAGTAACCGCAGGTTATGTAACAGTCCACAGTATTCAAGGGCACTGATGCACACGCTGGTCAGAAACTAAGCCCTTTTACACTATATCCTAAGAGCACCAATACTAGTGCTGTAGAGTAACAATATGAAAATTACTACTTAGTATGTCCATATGTGGCAAACAAGAACAATAAAAAGATGAATCAACAAACACTGGGACACCATGAAAACTGCAAGTCACGTCGGATAGGACGATAGACTAAGCTAGAACAGAAGCAGCATGATATGTACACTACGTGACTGAAAACATACAAAAACACAGGATACTCGCTGAACGTATGTACAAGATAGCAAGAAGGACACGTAAGAATACACTACTTAAACACGACGGTAAGGATTACTTAATGTACACGACAACGCATACACGAACCACACGAGCACAACTAACGAATACTGTGCTCGGTTTGTTCAGCAGGGCAGCTACAGGAATTCACATCTGCTACGCTCCACCACTAAACAAACACAGCCACACCCTACAAAGAATTCAGTCTAATCCAATCTTTTCCCACTTGGAGACCAGAAAGGATTAAACTCACCACCCTTCCACCCTTGATACACTAATATATTAATACTAATCGACGCAACAACCACAACACGCAACAATGAAGTGTTCAGAGCTTGAGCCCAACCACGCCCAATCAGGATCAGTAAACTGAAAAAATATCAAATACAAGAAATCAATGTTAACTAGTCTATTATATAAATGTAAACAATACATAATAGTAGAAAAGAGAAAATCGTAAAAGAAATTGAGAACAAAAATCAGAAAATATAATACACGGCAATACACAAAAAATACAAAAAGTATTAACTAAATAGCTGATCCAATGGACACTAAGGTAGAAGATCAACCAAGCTCCTCCGGCACGGATGACAAATGAAGACGACTACAGGACAGTCACAAGTACAGTCTCAAATATAACAGTCGTGTACCCACGTACAAGGTGATATCGTTTTGAAGACGCAGATACGTGCCCGCTAACACAACAGTCCTTCGGCACAATGTCGTCAAAGGCGTCAGAAAATCGTTCATAACAGTCATCTAAACCGCTATTCAGTCGTGAGCTTCTTTCCACACAGTCACGACTCAGATACATCGAACAGTCACCTGCTCGACACTGAGTACTGCAGTACGACGAGAAAACCACCTGAGAGCACTGTGTGCTGTAACTCAAACAGATCAATACAGCGATGGATGTTGTAACTCGAACAAGTCAGTAGCAACGATGGGTGCTGTAACTCTAACAGATCAATAACAGCGATAGGTGCTGTAACTCGAACAAATTACTCACAGCAATGGGTGCTGTAACTCGAACAGGTCAATAACAGCGATGGGTGCTATAACTCGAACAGATCACTCACAGCTATGGGTGTTGTAACTCGAACAGATTACTCACAGCGATGGCTGCTGTAACTCGAACAGATCACTCACAGCGATGGTGCTGTAGCTGGAACAAACCAATGGGTGCTGCAACTCGAAAATCTTCAGGGCAGTGATGGGTGCTGTAACTCGAACAAATCAATGGGTGCTGAAGTTCAAACAAATTCTTCCCAGCAGTAGGTGCTGAAGCTGAAACAAACCAATGGGTGCTGCATTTCAAACAAATTCTTCCCAGCAGTAGGTGCTGAAGCTGGAACAAACCAATGGGTGCTGCAGTTCAAACAAATTTTTCCCAGCAGTAAGTGCTGAAGCTGGAACAAACCAATGGCTACTGTCGCTGGTTAACAACAACAATGGATACTGTTGTTGGTTTGCAATAACAACGGCTGCTAACGCTGGTTGGCAATAACAATGGCTACTGTTGTTGGTTGGCAATGACAATGGCTGCTAACGCTGGTTGGCAATAACACTAGCCGTCTGGACGCTAGTCGTGAACACCGTGGCCCGCCTACGCAAGACCTCCTAACAACCACTTAAACAATTCTACACCACCAAAGCAACGAAACCATCCAAGAACCCCTACCAACAGCCTGTAACAACAATACGACCAACCTAACACAACAACCTAACACCAGCCCTAACACGAAAGAATGCCACCACGGCCAGACCTAAGACTATATAAACAATACAGTCCTTTGCTCCACCTTTAGCGCACGCCTTCTAGCTACCACCTGCAAACTGAACCTTCCAACATATCAAAATAACCAACTCATTAGCTCCTACCTTGATGTATTGAACATACAAGCAACAGGATAACTGGTAAACAACACAATGTAAACCAACTGTTTACCTGTCAAAGTCAGCCCCACACTGCCACAGATTAAATACACCAATCTGAAAAAAAAAACACGCTGAGCTAACGGGAACCGAGACCTACTTTACCGGCTCCCAAATACGCTGACCTAATTCAGACCTGACTAGCTCACAATAACGTTAGACACACTGTTTTATTTTTAATTACGTGGAGAGAACACATTGAGACTCGCCTAGTTTCAAATCGCCTTTATACAATTAACCTCGATGAAATATACATCGGAAAAAATTGGCCCTAAGGCCTCTGGCCTCCCAGACAACGACCGGAGAGTATCCCAGATGTCACACAAGCTTTTATATACTAGCTAAGGTGAAGGGAGGAATAAGGTGCTAGTTACCTTCCCCTTCACCATTAAGGCTATACCACTGTTGTCCTAAATAACGTAAATCAAGAACTACACATAGGCTCGTATTGCCAGAGGCATGACACAACAACAGTGGGTAACATATGACTAACGCTCATGAAACAGCTTATATCCCGTTTATTCAATTAAACACATGACCACACATGGCCTGATGAAAATACAACATTACGACTATATACGTGCCACCAACAGGGAATGCATGTACTAATATCAATCTACAGACCGGGTAAACTGGCTACCACAATCATAAAATGAACATCGCGTCATCACGCGGGAAAAACCTACATAGTAACACTGACCAGGAAAATGCACGACAGTAACTTAGCATGTACCAAACTCAACGCTAAGTAAATAACCAATCTTTCTCTTCACAAACTTTCCTCTCAGTGCTGTTTATAAATGTTTACCTAACAAGTAACGATTCATTTTTTTCAGTATATTCTCTCTTTGTCGTCCACTATATCTTTTTCCTTCAATCTTTACGGTTGTAACGATATACTCCAGTATTTTTCTTTTCATAATATGCCTGAAGAAATGTTTACCTAACAATTAATGCAGGAAATCAGTTTATAGAAATCGCCAGCTTAAAGGTTTATTTAGCACAAAACCGTTGTAAAGCTAAAAGCTGCACTGGAGAGACTGGAAGTCAATGACAGGACGAAGTTAAACGAAAGTGTGTGAGATAACAAAGAAAGGTGTGATAAAGATGATAGGAAAATAAGATTTCATGTAAGTGTATTGCTCAAAGCATGGTCCCAGAAAAAGGTAGGACAGACAAAAGATCAGCACATAATATGAACCAGATGTAATTACTCGAAGTCACGTCACAAGACAAGTGTTCTACCATTTATTAACTGAATGTTCTGATTTTCCCCTCTGCCATTGTATTTATATGTGCCTGCCCTAAATATGAACATTATTGTTGTTTTTGGTCCGTGAACAAGAAGTATGTGGTACTTCTCATGCACGGAATGGAATACCAGGTTCAACCCAACCAGACTGTGCGTATATTGTGTTTTTTTTTAAATATTATATATACCCGATATATTTGTTGTTTTTCTTTTGTCATTTCTTCCAGGCTGCAACTTCTGACATTTGTTATTAAGTGTGCATTGAGTAAACACGGTTTTTAGTTTATCTCACTTTTAAATGTTAGGGGACTTGTGATCTCTCGTTACTTGCTTTAGTTTGGTTTACCGTATCCTTTTCCATTTCGTTGCCTGTAATTAACATTATTTTTAGTGCATCTGATTCATAGTTACTGATTATTAAATCGCTGTTAAAGCAGCCAGACATAATGATGATAAACAAAATAGGAAATTACAGTCAGTGTGGAATGTCTTTAAATTTCACCACAGGCATGGATAAAAAGGTGGATGACACTGGGAAGTCATGACCTTATTGGGCACGCACAACCCCTAGTTTGTCAAAAAGGTAAAAGCGCCGAAACACGCGTCAAACGGTAGACTTCTAACGTCCTGTTGTAATTATCTATTTAGATTTTCCTCTCGTTGTCTGGGTGGGGGGGGGGGGGGAGAGAAACCTTTCTTGGGAGTGAACTACCACCCTCTTCCTTTGAGGGCCTTTCCGTGGCTCTGAAATCTTCTGTTTTCCTAGCCCTACAATGCTTGTTGTAGGATACATTAGCATTTCTTAACAGAATAAACACAAGGTGTTGTTTCCGCCAGATTTTGTTCCAGCAACATCCAGATACAGAAATACAAAATTACACGGACACCTCATCAACATATCATCAAGCAGCTGTCAGTAAAGGACTTCGACAGCAGAAGTTCTAATTCAGAACGTCCAAGAGGAATGTGTATAGAAAAATGCAAAGGTAGTATAATAGCAGATAATGCAGTAGGGGTGTGAAGTGTTGAAGGCTCCACAACATTGGGTTGTTTTATGATGAAGGGCTACCGATTCACTTCCCCTCTGCCTTTGCCTTCCGTAACTGAAGAGCAGGATCAGATACTCATTTAGAGCAAGGAAGACTGGGGCGTGACACTAACTTTTTTAAACTCGGTAACTTTGTCTCGAGATTCACCGCTATCATCCCTGTCGCGAGAGGTTCAGATGTTATTGAAAGTAATAAGATATCCTGGACATAAAGGTGTATCAGATGATACCAGGACAGTGTCAGATAAGAGTCTGGTCTTATCAGTAATACCCCTTTCTCTGAAAAAGAGTAAAGGTGTATAGACAACAAAGGTAGGGTCAAGCTGTATAAGTTCCCAGAGAAGATGGTAATGTAGTACTCTGAGTCCTTATGGGCTACTTCTCCAGATCCTCCTCTGTTAATACGGTAATTATTATTAATATTTTTAACTCTGCTAGGGGTAATTATTTAATTAAATTCACCAACAAGGAATAAAACTTAACTTAAAGAATTTAAGTAAGTCTGCTGGTAAATATTTACAATTTATTTGTACATGTACTCTTTTCTGTTTGAAAAGTTTTAAAAGAACTCATGTTACAAAAGTAATAAATAATAAAAATGTTCAATAAAGTCTTTCACTGTATTAAGATGTCTATCAATATGGAGACAGTCTTGCTTGGTTGATCTGTCCCTGAATAATTACTAGTGTTATTCTCACAGTCTAATTGAAGAGCTATACTGCTAAGTTCATCACAAACTTGTTTGATTTTAGTTTTGGTGATCAGGAATATGCTACACAGTTGCCTTTGTGGGCAACTTATCAGTCACTGAAGATGGCTCCCTCTGATAATGGAGAGAATTGTCGGATGAAATTCTTCCAACTGGTTTACTCGCGATGTCTGGCCCTCTAACGTAGACCGGCACTGCATCCGTCGTAACCTCAGTAATAGATGCCTCTTATATTTGTCGTAGATTAAAGGATAAAACCTGAAACGAAGTTAAACGCAATCCCTGTATTTTTCTATCAATATCCCTCTATGACACCGATTGGGCCGATAGACAGTTTCAGATAAGAGTGCCAGCAGATCCAAAAGATATAGTATAGTAGCATCAATCAATTCAGTTCACTGTGATCATAATTGTCTTCTACATCCTTAATTATAATTCGTTTCCCATGATCTGCCTCCATTCAATAATTTGGTTGTGAATAAAACTACTAAGTAACATATCACACTATACAGTGATCCAATTCCTTTCATCCTTCCTTATGTTCCTGGTAAGTGTGTCATTCCATTTAAGAAATACTTCTTTAAACACGTTTCCAAACCTACAGACACACTTGGCCATCATTCTCAATATTTTTGAATATTTCCGAAGGCTGGCTTTGCCTCTAGAATTACACATAAGCCTGTAAGTTTCACCAGCAACACACTGAAAATTTTCTAACACATCTATACATTTCTTATCGTACATGTGGATTACTCACTATAATTACACACACACACATATATATATATATATATATATATATATATATATATATATATATATATATATATATATATATATATATATTCGTTCTTAACCTCAGGCATACACACAAACGAGCCGTTAATGGTTGGTTAAGATCTGCTTTCAGGTACCGAAGGCAAAACACTTGCATTAACACAGGCTTTCTTTTGCCGCTCGCTGTCGATTCAAATATTGTGACTGACCTGATTCTATTAGGCACGCACTATTTATAGAGTGACCTCGCCCCGTCCGAGGTGGTTTCACCTACTAATGTGTTTCAAGGTCCGAAAATTTTGGTAAAATTTGCCTATTGTTCAAATAAGGAAAACTACTTTTAAAAATTATCTCCGTTATTCCTGTAGCGATGTTATTCATCCAAAGCTTAAATTATACTCTGAATTATTCTTTATATATCTATCTAATAATCTTTTAGTCTCATAAGTGCATTTTATTCTAGGCATAATTTAAACAGCAAAATTAAGGACTACCTGAAGCTTCAAATGCATTCAACCAGAGGTTTCTCCCGTCCTATATTAGTATTTATAAAGGTTATTGTACCTACGGGTAGAGCAACATTCCCAGTATCGTTTTGTATACTTCTTCCATGTGGTACTTCTTTCATACTGATGTAGTAAATTGTCTTCCGATACTAGGTTGCACAGATTGGACTTCCATTTTTATTATCCAAGGCTGTAGTAAACACTGCATAACGGAGCGTTCTGATTGGACTGGGTATCTTGCAGTTCTTACAATGTATGGCGCGCGGTGTGGTCAGAGGTATTTAGAATTCGTGTTATGATACAGACGTCACTTCACGACAATCACTCTTGTAAAAACAGCAGAGGATGCTGGTCAAGATAGTTACCTTGTGTAAAAATATAACTGTTTCTCCCCAAGGACTGTTAACAGCTAGCTTATGTGGTCGTAAAACATAAATAAAGATATTAATGTCCCGTGTATTTCCCGGGAGTCTCTGAAGTTGTCAAGAGAGAATAGGACTACGGCACCCTCACGCATGTCGTATAAGGCAACTAATATGAGGTTGTGCATGGGGACTGGCACCCTCATCATGTAAAACCAATTGCCACAGAAATCATCGCTACAACAGCATGTGACTCCTGGTGCAAGGGGACCAGCTGCAATGATGGCTCCGTGCTCCGTATGGAGATCAATGAAACATGACAATGAAAGACGTTAATGTTTGTACCTCAACACCAACTTTCCACTGCCCCCCTTTTCACCTACTCTCTTTCCGCAAAACAACAGGGAATCAGCAATAATGTGACGCATGTGGGCTGTTCACCCGTGTGTTACCGGGGCCCGAAAGGGGAGAAAAGAATAGTAACACTGTCCCCTGCCAAGCATGTCGTAGAAAGCGACTAAGGAGGGTTGGGCATGGGACCGGTTACCCCATCCTGTAAAAAAATTTAAACCACAAAAAAACTTCAACAAATATGGACAAGTCAAATAAAGAAAATAAAACACAGCCATCCAAGACAGGGGAAGGTCCTCTCGTGGGGAGGCGTATGATGCAACACAGAGAAAGCCGAAAGGAGTCTGTGTTGCTGACTAACCTTCTTTCTTCTAGGAGAACTTACAGATTTGGCACCTGGAATGTTCGGACATTAAACGAACAAGGGAAAGTGGCGCAAGTAGTAGCAGAAATGAGGGAATACAAAATCGAGGTTCTGGGAATGTGTGAAACAAAGTGGAAGGGGGTAGACAGGAAGAAACTCATCACAGGTGAATTGGTGCTGTCCTCAGGACATGAAGACGAAAGTTCACACCACAGTGAAGGGGTAGCTCTTATGTTATCTAAAGAAGCACAGAAAGCACTCATTGAATGGGAAGCTGTTGGACCCAGAATAATAACAGCTACTTTCAAAACAGCTAAAAAGAAAATTCATGTAAATGTCATCCAATGTTATGCACCAACTAATGACAAAGAAGAGTCTGTGAAAGAAGCATTTTATACTAAACTGCAGGAAATTATGGATAAAGTAAAAAGAAGAGACATCACAATTTTTATGGGTGACATGAATGCAAAGATAGGTACAGTGAACACCGGATTTGAAGAAGTCATGGGAAAACATGGGCTAGGAGTAATGAATGAAAATGGAGAACTATTCGCAAACTTCTGTGCTTCAAATCAACTGGCTATAGGTGGAAGCATGTTTCCACATAAGAGAATACACAAGGCAACATGGATATCACCAGACCATAGAACAGAAAATCAGATTGATCATATATGCATAAACAAGAAGTTTAGATCATCATTGCAGGATTTAAAGGTATATAGAGGAGCAGATGTGGCATCAGATCACCATCTTCTGATAGCCAAAGTAAAAATGAAACTCAAGAGATATGCAACAATGCAAAATTATAGACAACAGTATAATGTAGGACAGCTAAGAAATCAAGAAACAAGAGACAAATTTGCGGTCACAGTATCCAACAAATTCCAAGTGCTCCAACAGCTGGAAGATGTAGAGAATACAGAAGACTATTGGCAGCAGGTCAAAACTGTATGGAAGGAGACATGTGAAGAAATACTGGGGAAAAGGGAAAGACAACAAAAAGCATGGAGAGTCACAGAGAAGGAAATGTCAAAATTGTCCTCTTTTCACACAACATGCCTAAGAAAAATTCACCGCATCTTTTGGCCGAATACCATCACCAACCAAGATCTGCTTACTCGTAGCAAGCAAGAGGACATGCACACCATCATAGCTGGCAGACGCTGGAGCTGGGTTGGTCATGTCCTCAGAAGAGACCCCGATGCCATCACAAGAACAGCTATGTTTTGGACCCCTGAAGGAAAGCGAAAGAGAGGCCGACCAAAAACAACTTGGCGGAGGACTGTGGAGGCTGAGATGCAAAGAATGAACCAGAGTTGGGGCACTGTACGAAGGATGGCCACCGACCATGCAAAG
The DNA here is from genome assembly GCA_024509875.1 of Oreohelix idahoensis. NCBI lineage: Eukaryota > Metazoa > Mollusca > Gastropoda > Stylommatophora > Oreohelicidae > Oreohelix > Oreohelix idahoensis. The sequence goes on from JAMPIV010010585.1 coordinate 75,904, forward strand.
TGGAATCAATTTGTTGTTGCCCTACAAGACGCCACTAGGCGTGATGGCCACTGACTGCTTTGACGGTCGGTGGTTAAGGATCGAAGAAGAAGAAGAATGTTACTATCAGTGCCAGGAAAAGTATTAAACAGGATTATCCTTGAGATATTAAAAGAGTCCATTGACAAGAAACTGAGAGATGAACAAGCAGGTTTTCGACAAAACAGATCATGTACAGACCAGATAGCCACTTTGAGAATAATAGTTGAACAAAGTCTGGAATGGAATTCACCACTATACATCGGATTTGTGGACTACGAAAAGGCATTTGACAGTGTAGACAGAGAATCACTTTGGAAATTGTTGAGGCATTATGGAGTTCCCCTGAAGATCATTAATTTAATAAAGAAAACATATGAAGACATGACATGCAGAGTTCTTCACGAAGGACAGCTTACAGAACCGTTTGGGATAAGAACAGGAGTTCGACAGGGATGCATCTTGTCTCCATTTCTTTTCTTGCTGGCAATAGATTGGGTTATGAGATCATCGGCAACACACAACAGAAATGGAATCCAGTGGACTCTGACTAAGCAGTTGGATGATCTGGATTTTGCTGATGACTTGGCTCTTCTGTCCCATAGCCGTAATCAGATGCAGGACAAATTGAAAACACTCGATGAGAGGTCACAGCAATTGGGTCTGAAAATACACAGGGAAAAGACAAAAAATAATGCGAATAAATGCAGGTAATGATAACAGGGTTGAACTTGAAGAAACACCAATACAAGATGTAGAATCATACACATATCTTGGCAGTAATATAGACAAAGTTGGAGGGACAGACAGCGATATCAAATTAAGAATACAAAAGGCAAGAGGAGCTTTCATTGCATTGGGAAATATATGGAGATCAAGAGAAATAGGATCCAACACGAAAATAAGAATCTTCAACTCAAATGTGAAGTCAGTCCTATTGTATGGCTCAGAGACATGGAGAACAACAAAGACAACAACCAAAAAGCTACAGACTTTCATAAATGGGTGCTTGCGTAGAATAGAGGGATTAAAATGGTATGACAAGGTTACCAACGTGGAACTGATGACAAGAACTAGACAAGTGCCAGTGGAACAAGAAATGAGAAGAAGACGATAGCGATGGATAGGACACACACTGAGGAAACTTGTTGATAGCATTACAAGGCAGTCCTTGTTCTGGAACCCCCAGGGCAAGAGAGGCAGAGGAAGACCAAGAAGTACATGGAGAAGAGAGTTGGAAACAGAGGTGAAAATGATGAGGAGAACATGGAAAGAACTTGAGATGATGGCACGTGACAGGAGGACTTGGCATGTGTTTGTTGAAGGCCTATGCTCCTTTGGGAGTGGAGGGTTATGAATGAATGAATGTGGGCTGTTAGTGTCTGCGTGTTTAAGAAATAATTTTATGAAGTAAGAAAAAAAAACGACGTTACTGAAAGACCTCTGGTAGTTTTAATGAGATATCGAACATAATCTTCGTATTTAATTTGTCAAAGGTAGACAAACAAGGAGCTATAGGGATCTACTGAGCTCTCTGAGGGTCTAGCTTGATAAAATCTTGTCTGTTTCATCGTATTTGGAATATGGAATTAATGCAGCCTACGTGTAACTTTTATCTCTCTGATAGACACAATCGGTTTTCTGCAATCCCATTGAGCGGTAAAGCTACAAACCAAATTACATCTTACCCAACATTCACTTCACTTCAAAGACAAGAGCGCATTCCTATCCTATTCAGTTCGCGAATAGGGAGTCAATTTTAGTAAACCAGCTCCGAGTTTTCACTGAGAACACGGAAACAAATACCTTTAATCTTGGGGATATACTGTTAATATTGTACGGAGCTGGCAGCCACGAATACCACGAATAGTTATAGAAACCACTGCAACAAGACAACACAAATGCTCTGGTGGAGGCTTCCTTGCAAATGGAAAAGCTGAATTATTGGCTGCATGCTCCATAGCGAAAAAAAAGTGGGGGGAATGATGAATAATATGTGTATATCTGAAATAATGTATGTACTCGTACATGCATATATAATTGGTAGTATGCAAACACAAGCGACAACGTCATGATCGATATCGATTATATATGACGAAATACAGGTTCATCATTACCATTATTGGCAAATACGTGAGACAAGATCACATTTGTGTAGTCGTATTCTTTACACATAGATTCAACAGACATTCTGGGGGGTCGTGTTTGGTGCACAACTATAATCTCTGTTAAAGAACTGTACATGGCTGAAACTTGATATTAAGAATGGCTTGTCTTAGATATAAAATGGAAGGAGAGACTCAGATTATAGTTAGATTACAAAGATATATGTATTAGCCAGTATACTAAGACATGTTGCTGCTGTTGTTAAACTAAAATGAAGAACCAATTATATTGTTCTTCGTTCGTTCGTTGTGATACTACTGTCATCTATTTGTCTCATAAATTTTGCGGCCAGTCTCATGCTTCTGTCGACGCAATACACTTTCTGGGGGTCAGAGTGGTGTAGGGGTATGGCGTCCACCTTTAGTTCTAAAGTTACAATGTTCACTCCCAGCACAGGGAATATAATTGGTGGAAATTTTTTATGAACAAGTGGTTCTTAATGATGTCATACTCCCCCGATCTCCTGGGTAGAACCATAGCAAACCAAACCAAACCATAGAAAACCAAACCATAGAAAACCAAACCAAACCAAACCATAGCAAACCAAACCAAACCATAGCAAACCAAACCATACAGTTTCTCCCTCAAACGGGTTTGGAAGACTATACCGACGGAGTTGGAGTATATGTTGAAGAAAGAGTGTGAGAAACGAGCGGGTTGGAGAAAACAGGTGCAGACTGATATACCAATAAAAAAAAAAACAACACACACACACACATACACACACACTCTTGCACAGTTCAATGATGAACAAGATTTCAAAGACACGCTTTATTAAATTTATTCTTTAACAACGTTTGTCTAGACTTTTTTATAGATTAAAGAAAAATAAGGAAAGAAAAACCTGATTGTTCCTTATGTGCTTGTCCCGAACAACACATTGCAATATCGTAACATGCTGGAATAGCCGCGTACATGAATAGACCGTATGACAACGAAGAAAGGATATTCGAAAGGTTCACGAAGTGCAGATAAAAATTAAAAAAAAGAGAAATTTTTCAAAATGTTGGGATACAAAATTAAATTAAATGTAAACCCTGAAACATGTCACATGTGGTAAAATAGTACTGTGGACCTCATCACCGGAATAGAGTGGACCAATGCCTTTTTTTTTTTTTTAAATGTAGGACGTGAGGGGTTGGGCAAGCAAGAAGAGAATGGGTATGTATGGGAAGATATTGTTAAATCGTACAATAATGACGCAATAAGGTACATGTTGTACAGTGCAAAAAAATTAATCCGTAGGCCCACCTGCCACCTCGGGGAAGTCACTAGAAGATAAGAAGAAGTAGATTAGAACAATAGTTATTAAGAAAAACAAAGATTCTTTGTTCAGTAATCCGTGTGGTGAAGTACATTGATGCAACGATAAAATCATTAATTAATTATATATTAAAGTCAAAATAACAGAAGTAGAAATAAAATTAGTAACGTTGTAACGCGTCTTCTTTCCTGCGCCAGTAAACGCATTGGTAGTATTAGCATTTATAACGCGCCCGTCAAGGGTTAACGATAAAAATTTGAAAATTCTACTAGCGTAGGGTTCCAGGAAAAATAGAAAGAATGAAACACACAAACGCATAAGATTGAGAGAGCGGACACCTGCTGTCGGCTTGTCAAGTGTTAGCGGTTTGAATTAGCTACTCAGGCCAACAGTGCGAGACACGCCGTTAGCTTGTGTCAAGAACGATGTCGCAAGTTTGAAAATTAAAAAAAATACCCCGCTAGCCTAATACATTTCTAACCACAGACACTGTGGAAAAATATATATATATACACACACGCATAATTACTTCCTATCGGGAAAAAGGAAGACCTGAGGCGTTTTTTATAACATTCAAGTAGTGGAAACTTAGAAAACAACGAACACCAAAATAGAAAATATATTGAATTCTTTATTACTAGGTTTATGATCATAAAAGTTAGCTAGTCTTAGAGCGGGTCTTGTTCTGATGGGTAATATGCTTTCGAATCAAAAATCCGACAGATAGAAAAAAAAAATAGACAAAAGACGGTATTTGTTCGTAAGACAGACCAACACATGCTCGTTTGGACTTGCACTAACGGTGACTTTTTTGACGCGTCCTTGAAAAAGGCAGGAAAAGGTTACAAGTAGTCTGTTGTAGAACGGGGCAGAAAAGGGGGAGAAAAATTATGGGATGGCTTAACACAAAATATATTTAGCAGTAGAGATCTAAGAATGAGAGGAAAAAAACTTGGTAGTGTCCAAAAATCAAGTATGTTTTGCTTTTAATTTCAAATTTCAAAATTGTCGTTCGTTTATTGGCCAAAGCCTTTTATATTATTAAGAAAATTCAACGGCTTGACGCCATTTGTAGAAGATAGTCCCGAGATCAGGACGTTGTGAATTTTGTGAAAAGTGATTAGCCTTATAAAAGCAAAGATATATGAAAGTATAGGCATCACAGTCCAGCCAGCAGTACATCTGGAATATGCTATTATTCAACGTACCTGTGTTTTTTTCATTGAATTCTGGTAAGACCGACATTATTCATATATATTTTGTTTAAAAAAATGTGAGTGAGAGATGCTGCCATCACGACTAAGTAATCAGGTCCCAAGCTGATTTATGCAGGGCTTAAATGGGAATTAAGATAAAACGCATTGCCAGTTTTGTAAATGCACATGTCTTGTGAAATAAAATGTTTTCTTAGGTGACCAGAGGGACACAGCTCACCTATCCCATTGTATGGTAGAAAAGAAAGATTAATAATAGTATTGCAGATGCAGTGCCGCCTTTGTAGGAGAGACATGTGAACAACACTAGTACACTGTGGAAGGGATGTGCTGGATGGGTCCATTGGATATGACCCAGCTCTTTATTTCTTATGTATGCTCTTTTGTATATAAAACACAGTCTAAATAAGATATCACCCAGGAGACATTGTTTCATTATTACAGGGTCTTATCTGGCACTAGTCAGGTGCCAGAGCTCTATGTGAAAGCTGTTGAGAAGTTTTGGAGGCCAGTAGTGATAGGGGTCGCCAGTTTCCCCCTATTACTTTTGGAGCAGTGGTCATTCGGCCGAAAGAAGTCAAACAGTTCCAGTGGGCCAGATAAATGAAATATCTGGTACCCCAACAGTACATCAGCTATAAAAGCAGCATACCCCTGTATCCAAGAAATAAAATATTTCCATACTGAAATGAACAATGACATTAGTTTGTAAAGAGACTGGGAGTGATTTTAAAAAATCCCAAACAGCCATCCAGTGATAGAAACCAGTTATAGACAGATTTTAGTAACACTATTAGGATAATTTAACAGTAATTGTTTGGACACTTGTCCCCGTGGGTCTAATATTTCTATTTTGTATATATCTTGAATTCTTTCCTGACCAGAAGAATACTAGGTTCAGGACCAAATAAATCATACAGAAAATTATTAATTGTACAAAGTTATCCCAGGTGTTACTTCCTTTAATCTTAGACCTTTAATACTTGTTTGTATGGCTGTGTATTATTGTTAAAGTACCATCACACCACACTTGCATATCCCTAGACATTAGACGTAGCTATCATTCATGCTAGTCAAGAATAAGTCTGCTTGAGGCCATAAGGTGGTAGCAGAAAGGTATCCTGATAACTCACCCTAAATTTGTTAGAATCAGGAACCTTCACAGCTGGCCTCATTCAGTACATTAAGGAAAAATATCAACATCCTTTCATAACATCAAAACCCACCACAATCCGTTTCTATGATTTTCCGTTTTTTTATATCATTTGTTATATATATATTTAAAAGAGATTAATGTTACCGGTACTGGAAATACTAAAAGGCAATGTAAGTTGCTGATTTTACGGGATAAAGAAGTGAATTGTCAAGGCATTTGATTGAAACGAGATTTCTGTTCACAAAGGATTTTCTTTTTGACCTGTCTTAATTTGAGCGAATTAAAGTCATCTTCTCCTTGCTACCACGATGAGTTTATATTAAAAGACAACAATTCACAAAATGAAAATAAACAATTCAGTAATTTAGATTTAGATATATATATATATATATATATATATATATATATATATATATATATATATATATATATATATATATATATATATATATATATATATATATATATATATATATATATATATATATATGAATTATGAACTCGTCTGACTAATTAAAATATCTCGCATACACACTAATTACTCTTTTGACTAATTACTTTAGTTTGGATATTATTGATATAAATTATTTGACTCTTTCTAGCTATTACCAAGATTCCTTATTAGTTTGTTGATTTATTCATACATGTGGTGAGAAATATTAAAAATATCTTCATCACATGTGACATTAACTTTAACATGCTTAGGCTTATCTGGAACATTTCAAAAATAGAAAACATTTTTAAATGACGTAACTACAACTGAAAAGTACAAATGGAAGTAATATGTTATCTCCCCTGTTAGATTATTTCCCGTTCTCTCCATGTGTATGAACACTGAAGAAATACAGTATCGAAGTTGAAGTCTTAATACTCAAGTAAAGTGCCCCTAATTCTTATCCGATTGTACTTGATCTGACGAAAGGCTCCTGAATGGTGTTGACTAAGATTTCAAGAACACGATTCCTGTACTTCTTAAACGGTCTTCTGATCTAGAATTTACGAATTATTTTTCTCTTTTCAAAATGCTGAAAAAATAAATAAATTACGGAAAGAATTAGCAGCTAGATGTAAATACTATTACTTTACTTCCAGACTTTCCTTCATGTATTTCTCGTTTTCCCCCTTACATCTTCATTGTTGGTTCCATGTCAGTGATGGATTGTTTACACTAGTTTCGGTCTGTTTGACTTGCGTATGTATGTGCGGTCTATTCCAACGTACATTAAAAAAAAAAAATAAAGCGGAAACATGTAGCTTGACTAGAGAGCAGCAACAAAACATCAAAACATAATCAATAAACATTGTCTTTTTCACGTTTTTAAAAATCTATGGCTGATCAGTTGCTCTTCGGTTCTGTTAAATTGTTAACGCTCATAGAAGCCAAATTTCCCGGATTTATTTCATAAATGCCTGTTTATTAAAGACTCTACACTACATTTAACAAAATCCCCTTCTTTATTCAGCTAATAATCCGATAGAAAAAAAAAGTATTTTGTTGATTAATCAAACTTTTGGAAGCCCATAACATAACACTCTTATCTGATCCGTATCTGTATTCCTTTTCATTTCTAACAAATATGGCCTCAATTAACAAAAAACCAACCTGTCGCTTACCATTAGAATCTAACAAATAACTGTTAACCTATTGTACGTATTTTATATACCTTAACCTTCTGTTTCAGAAAGCAATGGCAAACTACTGAATGAAAAAAAATTGCCTAGAAAAATCACAAACAGCCAATAAAAGCTGGGGTTGATTGCCACGTCCTGTAAAGGATAAGCAACTAACTTGTTTTTTTTTAACCTTCTGTACAGCGCTAAATGGTATAACATTAATATTAATGACTTCTCGCGAGAAACTTAACGTAAACGTATGTGTGTTTTGCCTGATTGTAAAAACCTCACATAAAACGTCATTTAAGAGAGATTAATGTTACCGGTACTGGAAATACTAAAAGGCAATGTAAGTTGCTGATTTTACGCGATAAAGAAGTGAATTGTCAAGGCATTTGATTGAAACGAGATTTCTGTTCACAAAAGATTTTCTTTTTGACCTGTCTTAATTTGAGCGAATTAAAGTCATCTTCTCCTTGCTACCACGATGAGTTTATATTAAAAGACAACAATTCACAAAATGAAAATAAACAATTCAGTAATTTAGATTTATTGCGGCCTGCTTCCACTTTGTTCGGTTTACGGCTGTGGTGGGTTTTGATGTTATGAAATGATGTTGATATTTTTCCTTAATGTACTGAATGAGGCCAGCTGTGAAGGTTCCAGATTCTAACAAATTTAGGGTGAGTTATCAGGATACCTTTCTGCTACCACCTTATGGCCTCAAGCAGACTTATTCTTGACTAGTATGAATGATAGCTACGTCTAATGTCTAGGGATATGCAAGAGTGGTGTGATGGTACTTTAACAATAATACACCTCTACACAAACAAGTATTAAGGTCTATGATTAAGGAAATAACACCTCGGATAACTTTGTACAATTAATAATTTTCTGTATGATTTATTTGGTCCCGAACCTAGTATTCTTCTGGTCAGAACTTTTAAAAATGAAAAGAATTCAACATATATATATACAAATGTAAATTTAGACCCACAGGGACAAGTGTCCAAACAATTACTGTTAAATTAAACTAATAGTGTTACTAAAATATATCTATTACTGGTGTCTAACACTGGATGGCTGTTTGGGATTCTTATTTTTAATCACTCCCAGTCTCTTTACAAACTAATGTCATTGTTCATTTCAGTATGGAAATATTTTATTTCTTGGTTACGGGGGTATGCTGCTCTTATAGCTGATGTTCTGTTGGGGTACCAGATATTTCACTTATCTGGCCCACTGGAACTGTTTGACTTCTTTCGGCCGAATGACCACTGCTCCAAAAGTAATAGGGGGGAAACTGGCGACCCCTATCACTACTGGCCTCCAAAACTTCTCAACAGCTTTCACATAGAGCTCTGGCACCTGACTAGTGCCAGACAAGACCCAGAATTCAATGAAAAAAAACACAGGTACGTTGAATAATAGCAGATTCCAGATGTACTGCTGGCTGGACTGTGATGCCTATACTTTCATATATCTTTACTTTTATAAGGCTAATCACTTTTCACAAAATTCACAACGTCCTGCACTCGGGACTATCTTCAACAAATGGCGTCAAGCCGTTGAATTTTCTTAATAATATAAAAGGCTTTGGCCAATAAACGAACGACACTTTTGAAATTTGAAATTAAAAGCAAAAACAGACTTGATTTTTGGACACTACCAAGTTTTTTCCTCTCTCATTCTTAGATCTCTACTGCTAAATATATTTTGTGTTAAGCCATCCCATAATTTTTCTCCCCCTTTTCTGCCCCGTTCTACAACAGACTACTTGTAACCTTTTCCTGCCTTTCTCAAGGACGCGTCAAAAAAGTCACCGTTAGTGCAAGTCCAAGGAGCATGTGTTGGTCTGTCTGTACGAACAAATACCGTCTTTTGTCTATAACTTTATTTCTATCTGTCGGATTTTTGATTCGAAAGCATATTACCCATCAGAACAAGACCCGCTCTAAGACTAGCAAACTTTTATGATCATAAACCTAGTAATAAAGAATTCAATATATTTTCCATTTTGGTGTTCGTTGTTTTCTAAGTTTCCACTACTTGAATGTTATAAAAAACGCCTCAGATCTTCCTTTTTCCCGATAGGAAGTAATTATGCGTATGTGTATATATATTTTTTCCACAGTGTCTGTGGTTAAAAATGTATGGGACTAGCGGGGTATTTTTAAATTTTCAAACATTGCGACATCGTTCTCGACACAAGCTAACGGCATGTCTCGCACTGTTGGCCTGAGTAGCTAATTGAAACCGCTAACATTTGACAAGCCGACAGCAGGTGTCCGCTCTCGCAGTCTTATGCGTTTGTGTGTTTTATTCTTTCTATCTTTCCTGGACCCAATACGCTAGTAGTTTTTCAAACTTTTATCGTTAACCCTTGACGGGCGCGTTTTCTGGCGCGGTAAAGAAGACGCGTTACAACTTTACTAATTTTATTTCTACTTCTATTATTTTGACTTTAATATATAATTAATTAATGATTTTATCGTTGCATCAATGTACTTCACCACACATCTCCCCACTTTAGAACTTGCCTGATGCTAGTTCCAAACAGTGATACACATAGATAAAATCAACTCCCTATGCCTGCTGAATACTCTGATTTGGATCACAGGGATGTCTACTGAGGAAGTCTGCACCCACGTTCAGTGACCCCGGAATATATTCGATGGTAAATTGATATGGCTGTAATAATAACGACCATCTTAATAATCTGGCATTTTCATGTTTGGCCTGTGATAAGAATACGAGAGGCTGATGATCCGTTTGAACCACGAATGTTCTACCATATAGATAGATCTGGAACTTTCGTATTGCCCAGATAAAAGCTAGACATTCTTTTTCGCTTGTTGGATAGTTTTGTTCCGCTTTGTTTAACTTGCGGCTAGCATAAGCGACTGGGTTCAGCTCTCCCTCTGGTGACGATGATCTTTGCAACAACGTAGCCCCCAGGCCCACATTGCTTGCGTCACTTCTCACCACAAATTCCTGACTCAAATCAGGTAATTTCAAGATAAGCTTGCTTGTAAGTTTTTCCTTTAACTCTTGGTACGCTGATTCACATTGGGCTGACCAAACAATTCTATCAGGATTTCCCTTGCGAGTTAAATCCGTCAGAGGAGCACAAATAGAGTTAAAATTTTTGATATATTTCTGATAGAATCCACATAGCGACACGAAAGATCTCACGTCTTTCTTTGTTTGTAGCCTAGGTGCTCTCTGCAATTTTTCAAGGTTCTTGGGGTCAGGGGTCATACTACCCTGAAACACAGTATGTCCCAAGAACTCCAACTCTTTACAACCAATACAACATTTTGTCGGTCAAGCCGTCAAATTAGCCTCCCTTAGTCTATCGAACAGCATAGTCAAAGAGTTAATGTGTTCCTCAAATGTTTCTGTAGCAATGAGGATGTCATCCATAAAGTTTGTGATGCATGGGTTATTTAGTGGATCCAACAATTTTCGCATCATCCTAGAAAATACACTCGGAGCATTTTTCAACCCAAAAGGTAACATGTTGAATTCGTAATGTCCTTCCGAAGTGCTAAACGCCAAATAAGGTCTGACCTCAGGCTTCACTGGAATCTGATAATATCCTTTGCTCAGAACCACCTTCGAAAAATATTTTGCCTTGTTTAGCCTGGCAAATAATTGATTTGTGTCAGGTAATGGATCCACCTGATTCTCTGTGACAGCATTCAGTTTCCTGTAATCTATACACAGACGATGTTCTCCAGAGGGTTTTCTCAGCAAAACCACACTGGAACTATATGGAGATTCGCTATGAGAAATAATTCCTTCTTTCAATAGGTACTCAATCTCCTCTTTCAAAGCTTTCTCCTTGGCAAATGGGATCGTGTAGGCTCTCATACAGATCGGTGTTGGGTCTACTAGTTTCATGTCATATTCTAACAAATTCGTGTGCCTCGGTTTGTCTGTTAACACGTCCGTATGATCAGTCAGAACCTTTTGAACCTGTTCCCTCTGTTTTTGCGTCAAGTGTTTCTGACTTTTACATGTGCCGGTGTCTCACGTGTTTTCAAGGGATACTCATGGGATGTGAGCGGTTCATTCTTCATCCCTGTTGCTATCGACAAGGATATTCAATGTGTTCCTTCCTGGATTTCCCTGTACAGATACTTCTTTAGAAGGTTCACATGATTTACTTTCTCTTTCCCTTTCTTGTCGATTTTATAATTTGTTCTAGACACCTTCTCTAGAACAGTATATGGACCTTGCCATCCAATTTGTAGTTTATTTTGGCTGCCGGGCAGTAAAAGAAGCACCTTCTCTCCCACAAATAATTCCCTATCCTTAGCTTTCTTATTAAAATAGGCAGCATGTTTTTTCCTGGCTTGTCTGAGATTATCATTTGCAAGTTTCCAGCCAGTTTTAAGACGAGTGGTCAGCTCGTTCACATATTGGTATGATGAGATAACAGTCTCTTCTGCCTTCTCATCTGTCCAGGTCCTTAACAAGGCTTCTAAAGGACCTTTTATTGGCTTCCCAAATAACAGGGTTGCGGGTGCCATCCCGGTTGAATTATGTGGAACTTCCCGATACGCAAACAACGCAGCGGGCAGATATTGGTCCCACGTATCAGGTTTCTCATGTGCCAGCTTTCTCGGGATAGAAATGAGAGTCCCGTTGAACCTCTCTACCTGGCCGTTCCCTTGGGGGTGATACGGACTACAATGAAAAAGCCTGGCTTGGAAGATCCTGAAAACTTCTTCCGTTAGTTTCCCCTTTGAACTGTGAGCCGTTATCAGTCAAGATTTGGTGCGGGAATCCTAACCTTGTGAATATTGTAAGTAATGCCTCTGCGACATGCTTGGAATCGATTGACGACAGGGCTACCGCCTCTCCCCACATAGAACACGTGTCACCAGAGTAAGGATGTAACTGTTCCTCCTCTTGGTCCGAGTGAGAGGTCCCACAATATCCACTGCAACTCTCTCAAAAGGGTTCCCACAATGGGCATTTCCCCTAGAGTTGCTGGAGCTGTCCAGTGCTTTGGAGCTACCCTTTGACATTCTGGGCAGGATTTTACATATCTCTTTATATCCTCCGTTATTCCTGGCCAGAAATAATGACAAGCTATACGTTGTCCTGTTGCGCTGATCCCCATGTGACCACTGAAGGGAATCGCATGTCCTAATTCCAACACTCTCTAGCTATTTGAAGTAGGAAGAACCAGCTGGCCGTGACCATTTGTTCCAGTTTCGGTCTTCCTATATACTAATTTGTTCTTCATGTAATAGTCCCCTTTGCTTGGAGGTGTGTGGCATTTAGGTAATTTTTTGTAACAAGGCTTGAGTGTCTTGTCCTCAGCCTGTGCCTTCCTCATCTCCTCTGGATGAGTATATATAGGTTCATCTTCCTCCTTTCTGGATTGTGATCGTGTCTGGACGGCTGCCAAGACCACAGGTCTCTTGAGATTCCCCAAGAAGACATAACGACACCCCAATATCAGAGGGTAGATGGGTGCGTCGATCACTGCTGCTCTGATTACTCCTTCCACATAGCGAGTTTTCACGTTATCCTGGCAATGGGAAGTTTCATAAGTGGTATGTCCGTGGTCGCCCCTTGTATCTCCACTGTTTCTGTGGTATACTGATCTGGGTTCACCAAGTGCGCACTCACAAAAGAATCAAAATCTAAGCCTGTATCATAGAGACACCTAATGGTGATCCCATTGCAGACTACATCCTCACACACTGGGGGGTGATAAGGTTCCTGCTGTCCAATAGGTTTGTCCTTTCCTCCCTTGTTCCCCATCTTCATAGCAGCAAATCCAGAAGTTTTTTTATGACAAAATTTGATGTCATGACCTTCCCTCTTACACCAATTGCAATATAATCTACCTGGATGAAAAGGTTTTCTTTCATCATATTTCCTATCATTGAATTGTGGGTTTTTGTTTCTAAAGTCATTGCGTGGCCTATCAAAATTGTGCTTACCTTTGTTCCCCTGATCTTTTTTATCAAACCTATTAGAGTTTTGTGGAGCCTTAAAATTTTCAATCTGTTTCTTTTTTGCGCCAACTACCTCTGCCTGGGCTGCCTGATACCTCTCAGCGACATTAAGTAACTCACCCAGCCTCTCTGCACCTTGTTCCATGAGAAACTTTCTCAAGTCTGGAGCCATGGACTCTCTCAATTGCTCAATAAGGATCATTTCTTTAAGATCTTGGGTTTTCCCCAGAGCAGTCCATTTCTCCAAGTACGTCTCTAAACGTGCAGAGAACTGGTGATAGGTCTCACCCGACGGTAGTTTGGCATTCCTAAACTTTTTCCTGTAAAATTCTCCGTTCTTTTCATACCTTAGCAAAAGAGCCTGCTTTAACATGTTATAATTGTCTTGGTCGTCTTTGCTCATCTGGGCAAACACTTCATAAGATGTTCCCCTCATCCCCTGAGATAACTTTAAACTCCACCTTTCCTTCTCCAACCCATAGATGGTGGCTAAAACCTCAAATCTAGAAAAAAATGACTCAATGTCATCGTCCCTCTCAACAAAATGGTCTAAATGGAACCCGATAGCTGAAGTTGAGGCTCCCTGACTAGCAGTGGCATCGGAGGTAGAGGGGCTGGCACCATTTTCAGGAGCATGGCCTTGAAATTCGAACTCTTTTAGTCGTAGCTCGTGCTCCCTCTGTAATCTCTTCTCCTCCTTTTCAGCTTCCCTCTCTGCAGCCTGTTTTCTTTCCTCAGCTTCCCTTTCTGCAGCCTGTTTTCTTTCCTCGGCTTCCCTTTCTGCAGCCAATCGCTTGTCTTCCCTTTCAGCTTCCAATCTCCTTTCCTCAGCCTCCCTTTCAGCCATTTTTTCTTCCATTTGGAGCCGCTTTATTTCAGCCTCCCGGTCCGCCTCCAATGCCCTAGCCTATCCATATTCATCTCTTTTGCAGCCAGCACAGCAGCAGATCTGAACTTTGCTAGGTCGGCCATAATATCAATCTTTAAAATGATCTAATATAATTTTCCAAACTCTTAATTAACAGAGTACTATGACTAACCAATTAATTAACCAATTAATTAACTAATTACTGGCTCTCAACGGTCCATCAGCGTTTATTTTCCCTTTTAAATACTTTTATAACTTTTAGGGGACACTTGTTCTACAATATTTAAATTTCTAAACACAAACAAGTTCAAATCCCGGAATAAGAGACCCCAATTTATTGTGGTGGGTTTTGATGTTATGAAATGATGTTGATATTTTTCCTTAATGTACTGAATGAGGCCAGCTGTGAAGGTTCCTGATTCTAACAAATTTAGGGTGAGTTATCAGGATACCTTTCTGCTACCACCTTATGGCCTCAAGCAGACTTATTCTTGACTAGTATGACTAGTATGAATGATAGCTACGTCTAATGTCTAGGGATATGCAAGAGTGGTGTGATGGTACTTTAACAATAATACACCTCTACACAAACAAGTATTAAGGTCTATGATTAAGGAAATAACACCTCGGATAACTTTGTACAATTAATAATTTTCTGTATGATTTATTTGGTCCCGAACCTAGTATTCTTCTGGTCAGAACTTTTAAAAATGAAAAGAATTCAACATATATTTATATATATATACAAATGTAAATTTAGACCCACAGGGACAAGTGTCCAAACAATTACTGTTAAATTAAACTAATAGTGTTACTAAAATCTATCTATTACTGGTGTCTAACACTGGATGGCTGTTTGGGATTCTTATTTTTAATCACTCCCAGTCTCTTTACAAACTAATGTCATTGTTCATTTCAGTATGGAAATATTTTATTTCTTGGTTACAGGGGTATGCTGCTCTTATAGCTGATGTACTGTTGGGGTACCAGATATTTCACTTATCTGACCCACTGGAACTGTTTGACTTCTTTCGGCCGAATGACCACTGCTCCGAAAGTAATAGGGGGGAAACTGGCGACCCCTATCACTACTGGTCTCCAAAACTTCTCAACAGCTTTCACATAGAGCTCTGGCACCTGACTAGTGCCAGATAAGACCCAGAATTCAATGAAAAAACCACAGGTACGTTGAATAATAGCAGATTCCAGATGTACTGCTGGCTGGACTGTGATGCCTATACTTTCATATATCTTTGCTTTTATAAGGCTAATCACTTTTCACGAAATTCACAACGTCCTGCACTCGGGACTATCTTCTACAAATGGCGTCAAGCCGTTGAATTTTCTTAATAATATAAAAGGCTTTGGCCAATAAACGAACGACACTTTTGAAATTTGAAATTAAAAGCAAAAACAGACTTGATTTTTGGACACTACCAAGTTTTTTCCTCTCTCATTCTTAGATCTCTACTGCTAAATATATTTTGTGTTAAGCCATCCCATAATTTTTCTCCCCCTTTTCTGCCCCGTTCTACAACAGACTACTTGTAACCTTTTCCTGCCTTTCTCAAGGACGCGTCAAAAAAGTCACCGTTAGTGCAAGTCCAAGGAGCATGTGTTGGTCTGTCTGTACGAACAAATACCGTCTTTTGTCTATAAGTTTATTTCTATCTGTCGGATTTTTGATTCGAAAGCATATTACCCATCAGAACAAGACCCGCTCTAAGACTAGCTAACTTTTATGATCATAAACCTAGTAATAAAGAATTCAATATATTTTCCATTTTGGTGTTCGTTGTTTTCTAAGTTTCCACTACTTGAATGTTATAAAAAACGCCTCAGATCTTCCTTTTTCCCGATAGGAAGTAATTATGCGTGTGTGTATATATATTTTTTCCACAGTGTCTGTGGTTAAAAATGTATGGGACTAGCGGGGTATTTTTAAATTTTCAAACATTGCGACATCGTTCTCGACACAAGCTAACGGCATGTCTCGCACTGTTGGCCTGAGTAGCTAATTGAAACCGCTAACATTTGACAAGCCGACAGCAGGTGTCCGCTCTCGCAGTCTTATGCGTTTGTGTGTTTTATTCTTTCTATCTTTCCTGGACCCAATACGCTAGTAGTTTTTCAAACTTTTATCGTTAACCCTTGACGGGCGCGTTTTCTGGCGCGGTAAAGAAGACGCGTTACAACTTTACTAATTTTATTTCTACTTCTATTATTTTGACTTTAATATATAATTAATTAATGATTTTATCGTTGCATCAATGTACTTCACCACAACGGCCATCTTTCGTACAGTGCCCCAGCTCTGGTTCATTCTTTGCATCTCGGCCTCCATAGTTCTCCGCCAAGTTGTTTTTTGTGTACTTGAATTTAGATATCAACAAATGTTTCACCTATAATTCTTCCCAGCTTGTGCAGTAGATGAAAGAAAAAAAAGCTGAAGCACAAAATTCTACTTTTCGTGTCAGCCCACGCCGGACATAGGCTGTCAACCAGCTGTCTACAAGCTGTGAGGTCTTGGAAAACCTGCTTCAGATTTTTTTCGTGTTCTTGTCCATATTTCGGTCTTAATTTTTTTTTCTTTTTTCGCTATCGTTTGTATAACTTTCCTATATTTCTTCTACTGCGGGGGCCATAGAACAAGGACTACATTGTGATGCTAATAGATTGCTTCATTTGTCTGTAATCAGTCCACATGAAGTATCTATTCCTCTCTGTTCTTGTATTAGTATTTATTTGATAATTTCCCCTCAGTCTCACGTTGGCTAACCGCTTTAATCTTTGTGCCCAAGCACCGACATACGGGCGTTTTTAATTTCTTGGTTTGCGTTTTTTATTGTCCTTCATAATTCTTTGCATTACAAAAGAACAGTTGATGTTCGAGTTGAACATTTTTATATCCATTGTTTTTTTGTTTTTTTTTCAAACTTAGAAAATTATAGGATTATAATCATTTTAACTAATTTAACACACAAAATAAACTGCAAAAGCAGAGGAAAACGCTAAAATTTTGGATTTCTAAGTCAGTAAAGAAACAATATTTTGTATACCGATCTCTCATTATACTCTAGTATGTAGCCTACCACTGCATATGAAAGATCTGATTGGCTAATCGGTTAGAGTGCTTTCCTCTCTCGGCACAATTACCAGGCTCCGGGATCGAAACCTGGTATTGTCACGCTCCAGTCTATCCAGCAGTAAATGGGAATCTGACTCTGATCTTAAGTTAGGAAAGGCAAAGGCAGCGAGGAAGGGAACTAGTCACCCCACCTCATAAAGCTATATCTAGTGTGATGAAGTCTCTAACACTTCACTCCCCTACGGCATTTTCTGCTATTGAACTACCTTTATCTTACCATATAATATAAGCCACACCTAGTGTTAATATGATGAATCAACTATCATACAAAATACACACACTACTTTACCTTGTCTCCGTCGTCCAATAGTTTCCACTATAACACAAAACGCCACAAGTTTTTAGTGTTTAAAATCTCCGTCTCCCCCTAGGTACAACAGTTGTGCGCTGCTTAAATAAAAAGCTAATTGTAAACTCTTATCGGAGATTGGTGAGCGAGCCCCGTTGCTAGGACGCCGGACCAGCATACGTGATTTCGTTTGCGGACAACGCGTCACTACCCGCCTAATTCGCACCGAGCTGTGGATTAACCGTTGGAGAGCAGTGAAGCAGGGCGATTAAGGAGGTAATTTTCGCCAGCCTGCTTGTTTGGGAAATTCTTAAGCTGTCCACAAAATTGAAAATCTAGCGTGACCTGGAGGTTACAGTTACCCTTCCTTGTTGTCAGAATATATGTTGGTGGTTAAAACTTAAAAAGGTAGTCCCGTAGCAGAAACTGTCTTAGGGGAGTGAAGTGTTAGAGACTTTACAATACTAGACACATTAATTTTATATGGTGGGTGACGGTTAAAGATGATTTATCATGTATTTTACATGTTGACCATGTTTAGTTCTGTTATCAGTTAATCTACGCGCTAACAGTTCTATTCGTGGCCAGCATGATGTATTTTGATCTTATATAAATGTTAAATTAACGCTATATTAGTCTGACGTCACTTGTGTATGATGACGTGGTTTTGGTGCTTAACATAATTTATGCACACCGTTAGACGGGGCCTTTTGTTATCAGATTTTGATCAAGAAGGACGTCAAAGCTGTTGCTCCTTATTTTGAAGAGTATCTACTCTTCTACGTGGCTGTATATTGTACGAAGGTCGCCACTGATATTATATATGATTCCGAACAGAATGATTGAGTTCGAGGAAGTATTTTCACTGTAGCAAAATTTGATTTTGCTGGGGAGGTTATGATGGTATCCTAAAAGAATGAAATCCGTGTCTGTATTAACCGTGTGAGGTCAAGCTCATGTAGGCCCCTGACTCTATAAATGATGATGATGAATTATGTGCAGGGAACCTAACGCTACCTCCCTAGATCTCACACGGTCACTATTTTGGCTCTATTGTCTGGTGTATGATGTACCTAGTGTCTAGGGGAGAAATGAAATGATGGTACACAACACAAAAACACTTTAATTTTCTACGAGGAAGTGAATAAAACCAGGGGTTAAGTTTTTCTTTAAAATGAATATTTTTTCTGTACAATTTAATCTGCCTGTCCAGCCATATCTTTTGGACAGGTCTTTGAAAATGAGGACAAGATAGTTTACAGAAAAGATCAACTAAAATATCTGGACTCTTTGTCCACTAACTATAAAGTCAATATATATCTTTCCTGTTGGAATGTTCACAGCTTACACTTTATTCATCTAAGAGGGAGAGTCACTGTGTATGAGGGGCTGTAGTTTCATCATACCCCATAAACTTCCTGAGTATGATTTGAAATACCAGTGTTTATTAAACGAAAGTGTCAGATATACCCAGATACTTAACACATCACTTGGGATTCCTTGTAGAATGATAATACAATATGAAGTTGCAGAAAATCTCGATCTCTCAAAATGCCCAAGCTCCTCCCGTTATCTTTTGACATCATAAACAAATGGTCGGAGACTTGATGGCTTTATTCTCACTCAGCAGGTTTCCTGTTACCGGCTGGCAACAGGAAATAAAATCTCTGCAACAAAAGGACACCCTGGCCTTTTATATCAGATCACTTATTATATTTATTATTTTCCTACGGTGCTATGGGGTCAGCCTCGCGTGCATTACAGGTGCACTCGCCCCTAATTTTACATGACTCCCACCTTGCTGTGACCACACCTCAGGTCCCTATGGCAGATACGCCACTGTACGTTTACATAGTTTTCCTCAATAAAATAATGTGGAGTAACCACATTTCCTTTGATATGATTTTCTCTTCTTTTCCTTTTTAAATATAAATGCTTCAGGCATGTTAACAGTGTTCATGGAACACAGAGGCTTACTAATATATTCTAATGCAATAATATGAAAACACAATCATGACAACATACATCAGTTAGATACAGTTCAATGTGAGGACTCAACAATGTCTGCTCCCGGCACGTCCTTCCCCTTTCCCAATAGCAGTATCTAACTTTGGCAGTGGGATTAAACATATTAAATTCATAAAGCATTCTTACCACAAATTTTCAAGAAATATAAACAAATGACGCTGACTTGCAAAGAAGTGGCCTCTGTTTTTTCTGCACTGTCCAGACTGTGAATACTTCTTTATTTAATTTTACAATTAACACAGCTGATCTCAGCGTATTTGAATGAAAAGTTTTGTTCAACTGGCAATGAATAGTGAAAGCCTTTTGCTAATATTTATTAGCACTGGCCAATCGAAAGCTTGCGACTACCAGAATTCAAATGTAGTTTTTGAAAAACAAAAATAATTCCAAACAAACTCTGCGTCTGGTAGTCGATTGGCCAGCCTGCCGTAGTTATGCCAATACAAAAAGATGTTTCGTTTTGGATTACATTTTCCTACCGCTCCCCTTTCCCTCCTATACTCTTGTTACCCAAGCGAATTTGAATGTACCTCAATGCCTCTTTTCTAAGCTGCCGTCCCCACTAACGTTATGAAAAAAACAAGCAGGAACAACAGTCTGTCTGGTCGCGCGTCCGTAGACATTTAGTATTTTCTCAATAACTTAGCTAATACTTGTACTACCATATTATTTAAAACACATTCTTGCTCAGTGGACTCTAAGCTATACTATCATATAATTTTTATGGTCAGTTTCATTATGGTTTAGATTTTCAATTTTGTCACCGGCAATCGTCAAATAAAAATTTTACACAAGACGGCCATCTTTCCCCCCTTTCTCATCTCTCGCTAGCATGTATTTTCAAATAACTACTTGTTTTAGTGACGTCAGAAATACTACCGCGAGGAGGAAATAAAATTGTCTGCGTGTTTGCATCTGTTGGCTTTGCCACAGCGTGTATATATGCAAGGCACAACGTGTCAAGCGAAGCGGGGTTTTGCGTGGCGGGGTAAGAATGTGCGTTAAATATTGGGAGTGTCTCGTGTTACACTACCAAATTTGTAAGGATTACTACTGATTACCAGCGTTAAAGTCAAAATATTACGTTAATTCAGACAGTAGTTTGGCGGCACACTTCCGCAAAATCGTTAATTGTAAGTCTTGCCGCAGTCTCTATCAGATCGGGCAAAATGTTAAAAATGTACGTCACAAGGAAAGCGAGGAGGTTTAAACGGCGGGTCGGTTCTAAGCCTTTCCATGGCACAAAATTCAGCGCTATGCTGACGTGTGAGATTATCACCGTCAGACACAATAGGGCGGGTTTATTTATTATCATTTTATGACTAAAATCTTACTGAAATTAGCGATTATTCTCGCAGATTTTACTACATTCACAGAGAAGTATTGCTATCGCAATTTAAAATATATAAATATTAACTCCACGTCTGGGGTTCGATACTTCAGTGATTCCATGATGGCACTGCGTAGTAAATATTCCAGATGTGTGATGTTTCAATGAGGACTGTAGGAGCTTTCAAATTATTAATGTAATTCATGCCTTCAAATGAACTTGTTTAATGTCATAATAAATATGCCGGTATTTTGTGGACCCAAAAATCAACCAGGTGTTGGAGTCCGTGCATGAACTGTAATTTTCTTGACAACCCCAAATCATTCGCCAACATCCATAAGCACGATACTTAAGATTATTAACCATCCATAATAATACTAAAACAAGCCTCAACAGTGACCTGTTCCCTTCCTTGTTGTCTTTGTGTTCCCTAGCTTAGGAGCAGCGTCAGGTGCCCATTTACAGCTGGATAGACTATAGCGTGACGCTACCAGGCTGAGAATCTGGCACGTTTGCCACATTAGGCAAGCGCTCTAACCAATCTACTATTACGACTAAACTTGGCAGCTTTAATTACTTGATTTGTCCTTCTACGTGTGTAATTTCTGTTTTATGTTTTCAATTTCTAATTTATGAGTGAATTATTCTTGTATTCGTTGTTCTCAAAAAGTCTCCAAAGAAAATGACAAGGGTTAGCAAGAAGTAAGGATAGATTTGATCAAGTAAATCTTTTTTTACTTCCAGGGAAATCCGAGAAAGCTTCTTATAGAATCTCAAGAGCAACTTTTATCACCTGAGTTCTTTATTTCATTGGGAAAATGATATGCCATGTTTATTTCCAAGCCTTCAGAGTTAGTACAGTATAATAAAAAGAAGTAGTCGAAGGCAACTGTAAACATGAATTAGTCGAAGGTGACTCTTAAATACGAAGCAGTCGACGACAACACTGTAAACATGAAGTAGTCGATGCCAACTTTAAACACGAAGTAGTCGATGGCTAGTGTAAACACGAAGTAGCCGATGGCAATTGTAAACATGAAGTAACCGATGGGAACTGTAAAAACAAAGTAGTCGAAGGCAACTGTAAACACGAAGTAATCGAAGGCGACAGTAAACACGAACGGGTCGACGACAACTGTATACATGAAGTAGTCGATGGAAACTGTAAACACGAAGTAGTCGATGGCAACTGTAAACACGGAGTAGTCGATAGCAAGTGTAAATACGAAGTAATCGATGGCAACTGTAAACACGAAGTGGTCGACAACTGTAAATGTGAAGTAGTCGATGTAAACTGTAAACACGAAGTAGTCGAAGGAAACATATACAATTATTGTAGTTGCGTCAGCCTTGACAGGTCAGTTTGACATTTCCAACCGATCAAATAATGCGTTATATTATTGTTAAGGAAAGGCGACTCAGTGGTTGTTTTTTTTTTGATTTTTTTTATTCTTTCACGAAATAAGTAGCGCTCGACAAAGAAAAAGTGCGTAAAAATTGGTATGCATGAGCCCTCACCCGATGTACACATCATGAAAACTTGAAAGTTTTTGTTAAAACCACTTATTATCAGGGAACACTCTTTAAAAACAATCCACGCACTTTCACACGAAATGTTATCATCAAAGAACTTTTTAATTGAATCTAAAATAACGTAATTCTCGCCGTGTGTACGTTGGTCGCAGCTGAGGAACGCAACCGTGTTGAAAAATTGTATTGTTTCCATTATATATACTCTCCCGAAAATGGTTACAATCAACAAAGAAAAGCGTTCAAATGACGGTGTTCATGAACAGTTTGATTACACTGTATAATGGAGAGAAACCAAAAACACTCTAAGAATGTACTTCTATCTGCTCATCCGGGAACGGAAACAGCACACTATAATTAAAAACCCTTCAAGTTTGACGGGTTATTGCTAGTATAGGATAATTACGCCGTCAGAAAGTGATTAGTAGTTTTTTTTAAGGATAAATGATAATTTATTTAGCCCCCCCCCCCCCCCTGTGCTTTTCAAGAACAAAGGATAATTTATTTATTCCCCCCCCCCCCCCACCCCCTTTTGTTTTTTTTAGGATAAATGATAATTTATTTACCCCCCCCCCCCCCTTATTGTTTTTTTATTAGGATAAATGATAATTTATTTATCCAGCCTTTTTTAGGATAAATGATAATTTATATCCCCCCCCCCCTTTTTTTTTTAAGGATAAATGATCATTTATTTATTCCCCCCCCCCTTTTTTTGGTTTTATTTTTAGGATACATGATAATTTATTTATCCTCCCCCCCCCCCACCCCCCTTTTTAAATTTTATTTTTAGGATAAATGATAATTTATGTATTAAAGTATTTGGCTCCCAGGGCTGATCCTTCCTTCTGCACCCCCCCCCCCCCCCCCCCCCATAAGAAAAACACTTGCAAATAAATTTTTCACAATTATTACTATCATAATACTGCTCCAATAGCACCCCTGCACCCCTTTCCAGGTTGAACCGCCCCCTCGCACCCCTTTAGTACGCGACTGCGCAGCACCTTTTCTTTTACATTTTAGTCTATCATGTCGGCAGAAATAAATTATCATTTATTTTAAAAATTGAAGTCTCTAACATTTAGCTCCCCTACGGCAGTATCTGATATGAGACTTGCTTTTCTTTTTAATAATAAAATGTGGTTAATTTAAAAAAAACAAAACAAAAACAAAAAACAACAACAAGGGATACAACTCACAAAATGTCTCTTGTTTGTCTGTCTCTGACGAAGGCCTTGTGGCCGCAACGTAGGTTTTTCTTGTCCTTCTCCTTGTAAGACGTATTACTATTTTTGTGGGTGTGTGTGTGTTTTTTGTTTGTTTTTTTTAACTATACAATTAAAGAGGGGACACCAGCGGCCTGTAAGCAGGAAATAAATACTGTAAATGTGTATTGCTGTTGAGTTTCTGGGGAGACAATGAAAGAATTTGACTACAGTCTCCTGGTAAAAGGCGCGATATATTAGGCTTCACATGGGGATAGCAACCTCATAATGTAAAATAATTCTACTTCGTTATTTCTCACGAGTGGCTGAAGCTGAAACACATCTTTATGTCTGTTATATTAATTTATTTACAAAATATTTATGACTACCAGTGCTGAACGTTTTATTTTAACACGTTGGGTTCATGTCCCACTATGAATTTAACGATACTTTTTTCTAGCTAGGCCTCTTATGACCGCACAATATACCTCAATTATAACCGCTTTGGTTGAACAGGGTATAACAGCAATATAGTCGACGAAAGAGAAGAAGTAGCAGCTAGGCCTCGTGCCCCGTGATCTCTGGGGACGTGTGTTAACCTGAACGTATATATTGCATTCTTCCTTCTTGTTTTATTGCATCACTTCTTAAAGAACTTAGTACCGTCACAGCAATTGTTTCTTGCAGGCAGCCTGCAACAAAGGTCAACATGTATTCTCCAAGTAGTGGTTTTTGTGACAATTTATTTTTCATAAAGATGGAGCACGCCCCATGCACAACCCTCCTTAGCCGCACTTATGACAGGCATTATAGTGTGACCGCGCCATCTTGTCAGCCATATTGTCTCCGTGGTTCACCCATCTTGTCAGCCATATTGTCTCTGTGGTTTAGTGCCTTTTCACCACATTATCTTCAAGAAGAAGATTTATTACAAGGCCACAATAAAGCCTACAAATTAGTTGTGTTATATTTGTGTTTTTCGCTATTTCTAGAGCGATAATCGCGAGTGTTATTTGCGTGGCGCAATTAATACGCGCAGCGGATTAAGTTGAGTGATTCGGCCTAGAGCTTATAAAAGAGATAACGAGGGTTAGAAACACACAATATACCCCAATTATAACCAACTTTCAGGTTGAACAGGGTATTACAGCAACATGGTAGACGAAAACAACAACAACAACAAACAGGCCTCTCGATATAAAAAAAACCGAGGATAACAGACACGCACAACGATACAACCTCAACCGCACTATAACCAGCGTCCTTTTCAGGACGTACACAGCGATCGCAATAGTCAAAATGGGCCGAAAGAAACCTCACGCTAAAAAGAGGAAGATTTATACCAGCCCACCAGCGCAGAACAGCCAGGGGAATAACACAATCAACAAAGAAAGTCAGCCAGAGAGCAAAACTGCCCCAAGTACTCGTGCGGGGACCGAAATTTCTCCAACTCTTGATACGATGACGGAGCTAGGTGCGACGTGTATCGACCCGGTTGAGAGCCCGAATGACCAGACTCCTTGCGAGGAAGAGCAGAAAGCAGAGGCAAGCAGTTCTGAACGTGACGATGAAGACCCAGAATATGACTACATGGTGAGCGCATTAGAGCAGATAGAACAGATGTCAGAAGAAGAAGACCAGATGAAAGCGTTAGAACCGATAAAACAGATGTTGGAAAGAAGAAAAAGAAGACAGGAGCCTAAAACCCAGGGACCACCACCACAAGTACCCAAATCGTCAACTGAAGCCCTGTCTACCACAGAGAAGCTGCACAAAACACCGTTGACACCACCACACGATGCCGAGATGAAAGAAGCACTATTTGAGGCGGCTCCAGTGTCAGACATCGAGATACGCCGGAATCCTACAAAGAACAGCCAAGTCCTCCGAGGTGAACAAGAGAAGCAAAATCACGAGCAGACAGAAGAGGACAGGGCACCGAGCCCGAAGACAAATACTCAACCAGTGGTAGCAGATGGGAGATGCCGCCCAGGCGAACTAAGAAAAAGCATTCACAAAGAACATGATCAACAGCGCAAAATAAAAATTACGCAGTTGTCCGAAGGAGAAGCCACACTCAGAGCACTCCCGGACGACAAAGTAATCAATGTCCTGGAGAAAGTAGTAGGCAAAAGAGGCATAATAAGTATCAGAAGGCACCAACAGGGAGTGACACTTGCCTTGAATCCTTGAATGATACAGAAAAAAACTAAATCGCTGATGACTGCTCTGGCATCCGGGCCTAAAGAATTTCAGCTACCACACCGGATCAAAATCCAAGCAGAAATCCACACTGAAACCAAGAGAGTAGTCATCAAAGGGATAGACACCAGCTTGTCAGACACAGAGGCCCTCAGCTACATCCAGGCCGAAACCCCTCGGTACAGATTCACACACGCAGAAAGGCTTAAATCCTGGAACAAAGAAGACACCAGACTGATAATAGTGACTCTACAGGGGAAAACAGTCCCAGAAAACATCACTATCCAGAATAGACATCGAAGAACACATGCCTACATCCCGCCAGTGATACAGTGTTCAAAGTGCCAGGGATTTTCTCACACAAGGAACACGTGCAGAAAAGAGACGGTCTGTAGATACTGTGCGGGCAGCCACGAATACAAAGACTGCCCAAAGGCAAAAAAAGATAACGACTACAAAGCACCAAACAACAATAGAAAATGTACCAACTGCCTCGGAAATCACGGAGCACGATACCGAGGGTGTCCCGAATACCAACAAACAAGGCAAATAATTACAGTTGCCATTGGAAAGGGAGTATCGTACCAAGAGGCAAAAAACACACTGAAGGCTAGTACTCTAGGTGATAGGCGCCAAGACAGCCTAACGGAACAAGTCAGACGGCTCACGACTGAAGTGAGAGATTTGAAACAACAACTGCGAAAGGAGAGAGAAAACCGCCAGCCACACAAAAGCAGAACCTCAACTGACAGATGTGAAGAAATACATGACAGTTCGGAAAGCGCGAAACAACAACAATTCATAAACGACATAAAAATAATACACCAAGACATGAAAAGAATTCAGCAACAGGTAGAAGAAGATGTCAGGAAACTGATAGAACTGAAAGATGGAAACGAACAACTACTGAAAAGAATAGAGGCAGAAAGAATGACCATTGAAGAAATTACATCAAACAGAAAAGACACTAAAACGAACGACCAATCAAACGAAGAAGTCATCGAGAAAACGCTAGAAGAGCTACTCCCAACAGTCATAGAAAAAGCGCTTTCCCAGATACAGGAGAAAAGGAAGACACAAGAAGCAGAAACGAGGAGGGCAAAAACTCACAAAACCTAACAAGCCAGATAGGAAAACAGCAAATGTACACCATGAACACGCCACGACACCCCGAATGGACAAGAGCAAAGAGGTATCCGGACAGGCAGCTAGTGGTACTTTTTAGGACCAGTCCTTTTCAGGACTAACAACAGGCTAGCACCGAAGAAAATAAACACACAATATACCCAAATTATAACCAACTTTCAGGTTGAACAGGGTATTACAGCATAATAGTAGACGAAATCAACAACAACAACAACAAACAGGCCTCTTTTTGAAGATTCAGTCCGGACAAGAGAAAACGAAGATACTAGGCGCATTGTGTGGGTAGAACAGAGACATGACACAAAGTCTATGAACACTGACTGGGTGTTTGGTGTTTGCTATGTTCGGTAGTATTAAATGTTGATCTGTATAAGGCTTTGTGTTGCTTGAATTGCTAAGTCTGCTGCTGAGAGGGTTGCAAGCAACCAATAATTGCAACCCCTGTCAAACGATCCTTAATAAATTTTCTTAGTGCTTGGGTGTGAGGTAGCCACATCGACATAAGTTCACCTCTACCACCACACCTAGCCCCTGTCACAATAGTATAGGCCCCGTGTATTGCTAGGGAGTATCTGGAGTGACGATGAAATAATATGCCTACTGCTTTATCGTAAATTACAACTAATATCAGATTGTGCATGAGGATGGCAATCTCATCATGTAAAAGAAATTGCACCAGACACCGCCGCAGCATTAGCACAACATCCAGCCATAGTATCTACCATGGATGTGGAGTCGGAGTCGGGGTGTCGGTCATTTTTAGTGGAGTCTGTTAAAAAATGTCCCGACTCCGAATTTTACGAGACCGAGACTTTAGCTAGGGCAGATCCATGCAATTAAAAAAAAAAAAACAAGGAAAGAAAAAGCTTTGTTCCCCAGCCTTGCTTGATTTTCCACGTACTGGTCTTTTGTTTTGTTTTTTTCTACTTTTGTTTTGTTTGGACACTTGTGTTCTGCCTCGGTGCACACGTTGCTACTCAAATCAGTAGAAACATTGTAGATAAATTGTTACAAAAAAATGTGATGTGATTTAGTCAAGAGTTTGAAATTGTGCATATCCTTTCCTTCCTATTCTCACCCTCACCAAGCTACCCGAGTCCACGTGTGTTTTTATTCTATGTTGTTTTAATTACTCTGTAATAACGAATAAATAAATGTGAAGAAATTTTATAACTTCTTTTTGCACTATACATATATATTTATATATCGTGTGTGTGTATGTGCGTGCGTGCGTGCGTGCGCGCGCGTGTGTGTGTGTGTGTGTGTGTTAGTTAAATTTGTTGTCTAGCAGCTAAATCAGGTGTGTGCTAGTTGTCAGTTGTCTAACAGTTAAATCAGGTGTGTGCTAGTTAAATCAGTTGTCCATCGGCTAAATCAGTTGTGTGAGCTTACGCACATGTTCGTAATCTAAATCAGCTGTATATCAGTAAATCAGATGTGTGTGGGCTTACAGCGCACTTGTCTGCGCTAAATTAGTAACGTGTGAGCTAAAGCACATGTGTGAGCTAAAGCACATGTGTGAGCTAAATCAGTTGTTTGTCGGTAAATCCGTTGTTTGTGAGCTAAACCAATTTTGTGTGAGTTAAATCGTTTGTATTTGAGCTAATTCAGTTGTCTGCTATCTAAAGCAGGGGTTCTCAACCTTTTTTTGCTCATTCCCCCCCCCCCTTTCTGAGTCTCATTTACACCTGTGCCCCCCCCCCCCGACCCCGATAATCATTGTTAGCTGGAAAAAGGTACTTTACCATTTTATTGTAGCCCCCTAGAAATATAGCATGCCCCCCCCCCCTTCCCTGTGAGGCCATATGGCCCACCCACGTTGAGAACCACTGATCTAAAGCACATGTTTGTGAGCTAAAGTACACGAGTTTGAGCTAAAGCACATGTGTATGAGCTATAGTACACGTGTTTGAGCTCAAGCACATGTAAGAGCTAAATCAGTTGTATGTGAGCTAAATCAGTTGTGTGTGGAAACGCATAAGCACGTATAACCAGGTAGGACTCAACGGTGGAACGTACATGAAAGAAGAAATGTGGAATTACCTGAATAACACATATAGTCGAACAAGAGAAGATGGGGCGACAAGACAATTTATCCTAAGGTGAGATGATAATACCAACGGGCAGATCACCCTTTTGCCAGTCACTTCGATTACGGAAACAACAGCAGATGGATTGATTTGCCGTTGCCCTAAAGACGCCAATAGGCGTGATGGGAAACAATGGCAAAGAAAACCTATCTGCTGTTGCCCTAAGACGCCACTAGGCGTAATGGCCACTGACTGCTTTGACGGTCGGTGGCTAAGGACGGAAGAAGAGAAGAAGAAGAGATGATAATGACGAAGATAATATTCGCCTCGTTTAGTTTAGGGGGGGGGGGGAGAAGGAGAGGTTCTGATGAGACAAAGAAAGAATATGCTTACTGCTCCATCAAGCATGTCGTAACAGGCGACTAATAAGAGGTTGTGGAAGGGGCTGACAACATCATCATGTAAAACAAATTGCTCCAGATTCCTCCGCTATAAAAGCAAGTAAATTTTGAGATGCAGGCCTCCTGCAAAGAGACCAGCGGCAGTGTGGCCCTCTGCTCTACACTGAGGGAAAAGCGAAGTGAATGAATGGACGTGATCGTTTTAGGAAATAAAAAAGAACATGAACATGAAGTAAGAAGAAACAGAAATAAAACAAAGACCTCCAAAATTATAATTATAATAGGTTTTTCCTGTCCTTTCTCCTTGTAAGACGTATTACTTTTTGTGTGTTTTTTTTCCCCCCATTCTACAAAATTATAATTATGTACAGTCATCTGTTACCTGTTTATAACAAACTTTCCGCTTGAGTGCTCACCAAGAAGCGACAGATTTTATCAGGACGAATCACACTGCTGACTTCAGCTCACCTTTTACGTGAAAAGCGCCCAACAGCAGAATTTGTATACAACTCGTGAAATCACATGGTCAATCAATGAATCTTGTAACTGTTAATAGATAGTCTCGTGAGACTGATTCACACACAAAGGCAAACAGTCTTGAAAGTCGAAGTAAAAAAGTGATTATCATTCCAAGAAGATTATTTAATAAGAGACCCTGTATTTTGCTGCTTCACAGGTATGTCAGTGCGAGTATTTGTAAACCCGTGAACAATTTACGAAATTTAATGTTATTATTGTTTTTTAAACAAATTAGTTGTTTAACAAATGCATTTAAATAGGATGTTGAAATGAACAGTGGGCCGTGTTCTCCGATGTCATCCTAGTAAATCGCCAACGCCGTTAAGGTTAGAATTAAGGCTAGATTTTAGAATTTAGAATATTTAAACCTAACCCTTTCTCATTTTTACTGCGTCTCTGAATTATTTTTTAGGGCCGCATCGAAAAGACGGCCCACTAGTATTTATTTCAACCTTATAGGAAATACTTACAATGTACATGTAATAAATCATTGCTAAATTTAACTTAGCCTGAACCTTTTGTTAGTGTTACTGAATCATATAACAAATGTAACGTGCCTACGGTGTTTATTTTTTCAGTTCAGAACATAATGGCATGCATTTAGTTAATAATTTCTATGTAGGCCCTAATAAATACAGGCTTTATTTAGAATGAGAATAAATGCAGCAAATTATAACAAGATTGCACTTTTGAGCAACATCCCTACGAGATGTGGGCTATAATATACATATCATGGCAGCTATGCAAAGTTGGAAGAATAGTGATATGAAAAATAATGAATACCAAAGGCTAGAGGACCTTTCACTGCTTTGACAAATATATGGGAAAAGTCCAGCACAAATAAACTCAAATGTCAAGTGTGTCCTAAGGTATGGCTCTGAAACACTTGAGAACAAACCAAGACGTTAAGATCTTCATAGATGGGTGCTTGCGTAGAATACATTTCAAATTGTTGTAAGATATTCTATGTGGAATTGATACGAACCAGACAAAAATGCAAGTCGCTGGCGTTGGATATGGAGCGACTATGAAGGGATGGTACAGGAACAAATTTGGCATGACTTTTGGAAGGCTTATGCTCGTAAGGAAGATGGTTAATAATGATAGAAGAAAGGAGTTTTCCGAATGCTTGTAGCGTTTTTAATGGTTCAATCTGAGTTTAAGTAAAGAACAGGAGACAAGATGCCGCCATGTTGACCGAGAATCTATCGATACACGGCGTTTCGCATAGTTGGAATTAGTTTTTTTTTTTAAATACGGCTGCAGGAGTTTGTCGGGCGTTATGTTTTACACGGCTCGAAACAGGGAAGGTGTAAGGTTAAGACTGTTTGACAAATCTAGACACCTGGTTGGGGTTAAAGACTAGCTGTTGGACAAAGCTCGAAACAGGGTTGGTGGTAGGTTAAGACTAGCTGTTTGACAAAGCTCCAAACAAGTAGCGGAAAGGACAACCACTCGGGTTACATGGCGGCCTCCTGTCAACAAATCGGTAGGCCTACATACGCCGCCTTGTCACCCAGCTGGCTATCGATAAGTCACCAATGTGGGTCTGCGCTTGCACGTGCTTGTTAGCAATTATTTTTCCTCATGCTCTGCATTTGTCTTCGCCCTTGTGTTAAATAATTTTGGTTTGGTCCTAATTTTTAAAGAAAGTTCGAAATGTGGTTAACGTTTGCGACTAAAATTGCCTGAGCAATAATCACTAACCACCATAACCCTAACTTTGTGTCCACACATAAAATAAAATAAATAAAAACAAAATTTGTGGTAGTCATGAATCGCGAGCAAGCGCGAACCGATTTCTGCACTTAAACAGATCGGGAGTTGGGCGACATGGCGTGTGTACGGCATTGTCAAAAAATGATGCCACAATTAAAAAGGATATGAATGTTATATTTATGACAGTGTTTCCCAACCTTTCTGCTTTCGAGGAACCCCTAAAACAATTCTTATCCCGCTAAACCATAGCCTCTGAAAATATTTACGTGAAGACTTTGTTTATTCCATGACTTCTCGTTGGAACCCCTAACTGTTCTGCGAAGCCCTGGTTGGGAAACGCTGCTATACCCACGCAAATGTAGTTTAAAACTTTGTAAAACGAATCCCAATAGCAGGCATGGATTGTGGATACGATGCCCCATTCTGCAGTGAGGTTGACCCACGATTCCAGTGCCCAATTTGCCTACTGATATTGAAAAGCCCCGTTCAGACTGCATGTGGTCATCGCTTCTGTAGCGCTTGTATCAAGCAAGTCATGCCGTAAGTCAAGTAAATGTATTTTTAGCATGGATCTAGTTCAGCGCTACTGACCAGGGTTGCGCGACAAAACTTCCTGGAGTGCTACACATGCCAGAAATTTTAGAAGGCGAATTAATAATGATGTCACATTTTAAAATATTTTCTTAATTTAAAAAAGCAGCGACAAAAGGCTCATTAATCTAGTGAACTCCGGTTAGTATCAAATTAAGTGTTCAGTTTTCATGTAGCGTAACATTTATTATAAAATTTAAAAAAAAAGTCTTTCTTTAGTTATATTGCACTTAAAAATATTACGTTTTTAAAGTTTCAAATGCTGGTCAAGGTTATATTCAAAAGAATTAAAGGTCGAGGGGAAGGATGATGGACGCTGCCATATTGTGACTCCGTGTGGTTTTTGCATGTAGTGCGGTGTGTTTGCATTCAGGTGTGGTGTGTTTGCATGTAGTGCGGTGTGTTTGCATGTATCATAAATTTCGTGAGCATATTTTATGGAATTAGAAATCTGAGGTGTTATATATCTTAATTGTAAACTATAAGATGTTGACATGGATATTTTGTGTTCATTTTAGTTGGATTTTGTTTAGTTTAACAGTGGAGGTTTCGCAATGTGTCGAAGTGATACGGTTACTTATCCGTATAGATAACGTTCGGGCAGAATGGCAGACCTTGTTCTACTATCCTTCCCCTTTACCAAATTAAATTCCCTGTCTTGCTGTATGAAAAAAAAAAAAAAACGTTAGAAATTGCTCATACTCCTAATTCACGAACGACCAGTTTCCGATTTACAGTGTAGTATATTTTGTTTTCCATTTAAATTTTAAAAAAGTCTCTTTTTCGCATTTCTGACACATTTTGCTATAACGGTGCGAGGCTTCTCGAGATGCTGCAAAGGGGTACTTGAGCTCACAGGATGAGAAGCACTGATGTGGTTTGCAAATGTTTGTTGTTGTTGTTGTAGTTGTTGTTGTTGTTGTTGTTGTTATTGCACTCGCCCTTCGGCCCAATGCCATGTAGTGATATCTGCATGTTTTTGCAAGTTGTTTTGTGTCTCCGTACAGGGTGTTCCACTTATCTGGCCTGGGAGGAAGAAGCATTTTTCTAACATCATCAAGTGCTGGGCACTCAAAGAGGTGGTGGTCAACAGTTTCATGGGGGTAGTTACATAGCTGGCACCCTGGAGGGTGTTGTGGTTGGATTCTGTTCAAGTGGCTGTTGAGTGGTATATGTTGTGATCTGAGTCGAAAAATGGTGCTCTGATCCCTCCTTGTGAGATGGTTGATGTTGTCGTTAGTATCAGGACCAGCCATATATCTGTAAACCTCTCTTCCAGTGTTTCCCATGGCCCATCTGTTCAGCCAAGTTTCTTTGTTTAATTTTATTTTTAGCTAAGTCGGTAATGAAAAGCGTAAGCAGCTGAACTATATTGTTTTATAATGCATTGTTATTCTCGCACTTTTCATCAGTACCTTTAAGCTCTGCATGAAGCACAAGGTCTTCAACAAACACATAGCAAGCTCTCCCTGTCCTGTGCCATCTGCTCAATGTCTTTACATGTCTTCTCTTCCCCTTTCATTTGTCTCCATTTCTTATTTTTTTCGCAAATCCTCTTACCCTGTCTGTTCCAGAACAAGGACTTCCTTGTAAATCTATCAGCTGGTTTTCTTAATGTGCCCTATGCAACCCCAGCGTGTTTTTGCATTTTATTCCTCTGGTGTTGGTCTGGTTCGTTCCATCAGCTCCACATTAGTGATCTTGTCATACCATTTCAATCCTAATCTACGCAAGCACCCATTTTTGAAAGTTTCTTTCTGGTTGTCAAAGTTTGTAGTTCTCCATGTTTTGGAGCCATGCAATGAGACTGACATTTGATTATTTTTGTGCTTGCCTGATTTCTTTTCATTTTCGTTTCTCGGTGCAACGAAAGCTTTTCTTGCCTTTTATATTTTAATATGCTCTGTTCCTTAGTCTTTGTCCGTAATGCGGCCACTACATGTGGATTATTAACCATTTAATAGATGTATCTTCAGAAACCGCTGCTGCAAGAGCAATGCAGAATGAATGGTTTGTTCAGCGTTCCTGCAAGATGGCCATCTGCAATGGTGGCTCTATGCTCCATAGGGAGCGAAAAGGGAAAAGATGAGGATGATGATGAGGGATGTATCTCCCAGTGCAATCTGGGATCGTTAGTTGCTAGACATGTTAAAACTTATTCGGAATGTTTGTCGCTTTTAAGTCTCGTGGGTCCGTAAATTTTACGTCGGCCATTTTTTTTTTTTTTTTTAATAGACGGGGCAGATATTGTGGTCGTGGAGTGATTTTGTTCGAACATTTCTCTAAAAAAAAATTGTTAACATGAGCAATATTTTAAATATTGTAACTTTGCCATTTAGCTATGTGACGAGACAGTAACTTTAGCCATTTAACGCCGACTCGCCAGGCCTGTCCAATGTATCAATAGGTGCTTGTGCGGATAAGTTAAACATATTCCTAATTTAGAAATTAACTAGTATGCTCAGCTAATCTGTAAGACCAACTGTTGACATATGGTTACAAACAGTAATTCGGAATAGATTATTTTACTTATTCTGGTTTAAATCGTGGGTTATGTCATTGTCAAAGTTCAGATCTACGTGATGTTCTCAAAGTAGGCCTAATTCTTAATGGTGGACATAAATATAAATTGTCAAGTGCAACAGTGTTAAACAACAAAGGCGTATGTTTAGTAAATCACAATATAAACCACAGTAACACGACAAATATACAGCGTAATACAATATGACGGTGTTGGGGCGACAAACATGACGGTGTTGAGGCGACAAACATGACGGTGTTGAGGCGACAAACATGACGGTGTTGAGGCGACAAACATGACGGTGTTGAGGCGACAAACATGACGGTGTTGAGGCGACAAACATGACGGTGTTGAGGCGACAAACATGACGGTGTTGGGGCGACAAACATGACGGTGTGGGGCGACAAACATGACGGTGTTGGGCGACAAACGTGACGGTGTCAAACCTTAAACATGACGGTGTCAAACCTTAAACATGACGGTGTCAAACCTTAAACATGACGGTGTCAAACCTTAAACATGACGGTGTCAAACCTTAAACATGACGGTGTCAAACCTTAAACATGACGGTGTCAAACCTTAAACATGACGGTGTCAAACCTTAAACATGACGGCGTCAAACCTTAAACATGACGGCGTCAAACATGACAACATGACGTCAAACATGCAAACGACAAACATGACTGCGTGCAAACGACAAACATGACTGCGTCAAACGTAGGTTTTTTTGAAGATTTTCTTACCTTCATCTCCAGGTACAAGAACACAGTGTTAACTTGTCCAGTTGATAAAACCTTCACTAAAGTGAGCCAGGTAAGGCTTTACGCTGTTCCAGAACAAATCATTCTTCTCTATTGGGAGTGTTACCAGTGGCCACACGTCTCTGCTCCAGATTCTCAAGATCTTTCTATCTCAACTGTCCGTCATGCCCAGTGTTGTCTTCCATATTGCCTTTCCGTTCTGGTTCCCAGGTCGGTACTGGAAGAATTAGGCCTTGAATCAGGTTACTTCCCTTTGTATTATTTGTTCAGCCATTTTGAAAGTTCCTTTCTTCGATCCAGCTAAGTGATTTTTTTACGCAATTTAATATTGTTGTTCATTTCTGTCTTCGTTTCGTTGATTATTTACTTTCTTGTTTCGACATGTCTTTCTGGTTTCACGATTTTCTTGCATGATTACTGTTATCGTTTCGCTCATCACCGTGGTTTCATCTGCTTGTATCGCTCATTTGACGTTTTCCTCATCATCATAGACCTTTGTAGTACCTATATGTAGTTCTTGTCCTTGTCACCTGTTCGTAACTGTGGCTGACGAAGGGTAAAACCCGAAACGTCCCTTGTCTCATGTGTACCGTTTACTTGTAAAACTGATTTCATACCATATTATTTTTTAATTTATATACTTCCCTTTGTCTATACGTATTTTTGTCACTGGTGAACTTATTCGTTCTGTACCGGTACTGTTTTCTTCCCTGCCATATAGTTTTCTGATTTTGTTTTTGGCATAACTTTGTTTTACATTTGTTCTCCGTGTGTGTACTCTGAGTAAAATATTTAAGTTGAATATTATTTTCATCGGATTATTTCGTATGTTCACATTAACTACAAAATCTTTGCTTAAGTTTTTCACATTTTCTATCTTTTTAGTGCCTTTTTTATTTTCTGTTATTGCTTTTTCCATTTTGTTTTCCTGGTTTAGACTTTTCCATTGGTTTTGCCATTTCTATCTTTTGTTATTGCTGATTTTTTATTTTTTATTTTTTATTTTTTTGCCTTATCTTTTCTATTTTGGGGCACAACACGTGAAAATCTCACTAATACATGTCTTAGTCCTCAAGCTACCTGTAACAATTTAATTCACCCCCATCTTTGAAAGGTCACGTCTTTCAAAATGTTTTGTATGCTATCTTCCATCAGATGTTTCCAGACTTGGCAATTCAGCGAGAAATCTTGTCACTGCGGGTGGAGTGTACAAGCGCCTCGGAAGGGTGCACATGGGAGGGAGAACTTAGAGACTTAGAAGTAAGTCTTAGTCATAGGTGGTCTGCTAAGGTCGGTTGTATTTTCAACTATTAATAATAATAATAAATTCTTTAAGCACCAAACACGGCGCATAAGGCAGAAACCAGTGCTCTCCAGGTTGTTTGTTGTGACGCCACTCCTCTTAGCTCTTGCACATTATTTAGGCCCAATGTTCTTCCTTCTCTTATTATTGTTCTTCTGAGTGTTTCTTTTGGTCTTCCTTTTTTCCTCTTACCCTCAGGAACCCAAGTGAGCGCCTGTAGTGGTATTCTGTTGTTTTGCATTCGTAGGACATGACCGATATATGATAATAGCTCAACTATTAGCTTTGAGTTAATGCTATCGGGTGTTCTTTTTGTCTTGATGAACTTATATTGCACCTCCTCTTTGCCATCGCTGCCGCCAATTTGTCAAAGTCCTTTTTTAGCTTTCATTAGTTTTCAGTAACTTTTTCGAAAAATATTTTCACGATTTTAAATTATTTTTTTTTTTTTCATTCATAGTTTGCCGAGTATGTTTCTAGCAAATGCCTTAGTATTGTTTGTTGTTTAGACCCAAGCTGTGGCTTATGCAAAGTAAAATTGACCAGATCAGATCTAAGTCAAGATAGACCCAATATCTGCATTCTTATCCATAGATTGTGATGAAGCAAAAAATAAAATAAAATCCGTAGTTTGTTATGAAGCAACTACAAAAAAAAGAAAAAAAAAATCTTTTTAAATCACAAACTTTGGCGAACTTTTGAAAGTTTGTGAAACAGAAAGCAAAAAATATTTCTTCACAAGCATAGTTTTGTTGCAGCACGCGCTATGAAGATAGCTAATATATTTGTCTTGTAGAGTGTAACCGCATATATTCCTGATTTCTAATGTTAAAATAATTACTGGTCCAAGAGGCCCGCCAAAATGATACAAATCGGGCTTCGCAGTTACTAAAGCCGGCCCTGTGCAGTTGTAAGTTTTGTCTTTCCCAGTTTGCATGCTTTAGCCTGTTGTAATGTCTTCATAGACTCCTAATTCCACATGCCGTAATCCTGAAGGCAAACAAATTCTCTCCACAGAATCACCGCACGTTATGTCCGCTGGAAAAGATACCCTGCCCAAATGGCTGCAAAACTCCTATCCGGCGCGTTGAAGCGGAAGAACACATGGAAGACTGTTCTCATCGACTAATGCCGTGTCAGTACTGCAACGATAAAGTTCTTCTACACCTGATGCAGGTACATTATAATTTGAGTTAAACGATGTCATGTTTACCCCATGCAGTGAGCATCCGATTGAAAGTGGTTTGAGCGCTAGTCTCTCGCGGCAAAGGTGCCAGGTTCGATTCACGGTGACGATACGCTCCAGTCTACCCAGCTGTAAATGGGTACCTGACTTTGCTCTTGGGTTAGGGAAGGATAAGGCAGCGAGGCAGGAAACTGGTCATCCCATCTCTCGATGCTGACCCTAGTATAGTGAAGTCTCTAACATTTCGCTCCCCAACGGCAGTATGTGTATACCATTATTCTATGTTCCTTAAGGAGCATAGGAACACTCATGCGGTTTGGTCCCCTTGCAGGAAAATTGCGTCAAAGCACTTACGCTCATGAACTCTTGCAGTTGTGGTTTCTGCTGCAATTTCTTGCAGGTCGCCAGACCTTTACACAACCTCATTAGTTGCCTCCAGTGACATGAGGGATCAATGGTTCTCTTCTCCTCCCAGAGACCACCGAGAACACTGCGTGTTATTTAAATAGTAATTTAAATACTGTATATAGCACGCTCTCAGTGATTTATATCAACAAAAATCGTGAAGAAATACGATCCCAGTACAAAGCAAAACACTTACTGTACGGAAACAGGCTAACTAGCGACAACCTGAAAGTTCAGATGTGCTTAGGGCTGGCAACCCTCTTTATATCAAATACAAATGTCTACACAGAGCATCACTGTAATAGCACACACGGTTTCGTCAGCGGGGTGGGGGGTGGAGAGGAGCTGCAGTGGAGGCTACATGATCCAGTAGCGAATAGGGAAATGGGTGACAGTCAACTTGCGTACCTCTGTACAATAACACTAAAGGTGGGATAAGTTAATTAATGCGGAACTGTTCGAAAGAACTTTGGAACAAGAGATGAAGATGCGCATGTTGGATAGGACATATTGAGGAAACCGATAACATAACAAGGCCGTCATTGTGCTAGAATCTCGATGGTAAGAAACATGACATGAAAAAAAAAGGCAAATTGGAGGCAATAAATCTATTTTTTTTTAACGTGGAAAGACCTCTCTTCCCTGACGAAGGCCTTGTGGCTGCAACGTTGGCTATCATCTTTGTCTTTTGTCCTCGTAAGACGAATCTCCTTTTTTAGATTTTGTCATACTCATCCATCGTACTCCACGTCTTGCTTCAGTTCCCCTCTTCTTCTTCGAAAGACCTTTAACACAGTACAGGAAGACTTGGCTTGAATTTGTTAAACGGAGCGCAGAAGTGTAATGGTGATTAGTCAAGAATATATTGTTCTCAGGAAGATTCAGAACTTCTTTCAAGGCATTGGCGCACTTTTCGAGGAAGAGAGTATCAATAAATCCCTAACATTTATGTTAACAGAAATAACACTGTACAAGCAGAACAAAACAGTGGCTGCTCATTTTGTGTGATAGCGAGGTCCATCCCCTCTATAACTTTAAAAAAAACAACCACCTTGTTTTCATGTTTTAATAGTGACATAAGTATATTACTACCGCTGTGATTCTACATTAAACTCTCAACCTTTGTTTCAATTCTCTCGCTGCTAATCCCTCTCATTCCCATTATGCGCACTTCGTCCCGAGCCTTTCTGGATTCGGGATGAATGAGAACCATCCCAAAAAACCCGAAAAAGTTTGACGAAGTTGTAGATATTCCCCTACTAGCCAAAACCAATTGCAGCCGTTACTGGAACAAATGCATATAGCACCGAGGCAAGACAGGTATTGATGCATAAGACACCCTCTATGGAAAGATAGTTTATTCCCCATAATTTTGCATGCTGGACGAAAGGATCGATACTGCGACATTTAACGCATACAGCTGTAGGAGCTCGGTCAACCTTTAATGGTTTCAGTGGTAGGAACCCCATAAACCATTTGGTCCCCCATCTCTACGACCATTTTAACAATTAGGTGGGAAAATCATACATTTTGTGCTGTTAATGTTAATCATGATTGCGATTTCCTCAATTAGGCCCACGGAGAAGTGTGTCCAAAGATGCCGGTAATATGTCCTTTGTGCATGGAAGAAGTGCTACCGAGAGAAGAGTTGGCAAAGCATCAGCACTACCAAGAGGGTCAGTGTCCAAAAGTTGTCATCTACTGCCCTTACAATAACATTGGCTGCAATTTTAAGGTGAGTAAAATGGATTGGTTAAACAGCTTGCTACAAGAAAAGGCAGTAGCTTGATGAAAGCGCCGCCTTTACATCTGCATTGTTGCCGCCTACACTGTTTATATAAATTTTTTACGATTATAAAATGGTCATGTGTCAGTCACTTCGATTACGGAAACAACAGCAAATGGATTGATTTGCCGTTGCCCTAAAGACGCCAATAGGCGTGATGGGAAACAATGGCAAAGAAAACCTATCTGCTGTTGCCCTAAGACGCCACTAGGCGTAATGGCCACTGACTGCTTTGACGGTCGGTGGCTAAGGACGGAAGAAGAAGAAGATGTGTCACAGGAGTGATCTAATAGATTTACAAGCACTCCTTGTTGTGGAGTCCGTAGGGTGAAAGAGGGTAACCCCCAGAAACGAATGAATAAAATGAATTAAACTGAAGACATGGGACAATAACCATGAGATTTAGGTTTGAAAACTTGTATGAACCCAATTTCTGGTTTAATTTTTTTTTTTTTTTTTTTTGCTATTGCAAGGCTTATTTCTTAAAAGATGGTTGTCTGTATGCGTTTTCTAAGTATTGATTAGATTTTGGGCAGTGTTTGTAATCCACAAATATATGTCTTTTGCCAAATGTCTGTAATCAAAACGTTACTTTAAACTGTTTCACTTTAATTAATTTGTGGGACTGCCGTGTGCTTTGAGAGACTCCTTTTGATCAGATTGCCTCATGTTGTAACACTCTGTAGTGTCCTATCATTTAAAATAAGTAGGGGGGAAACACAAGTCCAATTCATTATTATTTATTTACTTGCTATCTGTTTCCCTCTGACGGCAGAGGGAAAATTACATCTCTTGAAAAGTGGCCAAAATTAATTTTTGTTTCAAACTTTACAAATATTTAAAGTAACTACGTTCAGAATCAACAAAATGAGTTTCGTATAGGATCTTCCGTCCTCTAAATGTGCTGCAAGAATGTTTATAAGACTCGGGCTTTAACTCTTTCACGGGTATATTAGCTCGGTTAACATCCAAAGCCATGTTATGACGTTGACCCCAAGCCACAAACGTTGCACAAGAAAACCGATGTCCCCATCAACACAAGGCAAAATTAAACGAAAATATATTTTTTTTAAATTTAAAAAAAGTCCTTGTCGTTGTTTAACTAGGGCTTCTGAGCTTCTCGCTCTTTTGTAGCCATTACCACATTGAAGACTCCTTGGTATTATCTAGGTTTTTCATATGGCTTTTCTGGCATTACAAAACATGTTAAGTTGAAGTCATGAGATCGAGTTTCTCCAGAGTGGCTGGCATTTAAAGGATAATCAAATCTGGTCCCAAGCTAGGAGTAAGAAGCGTGTGGCATACTGTGCATTTCTTGCCATCCAAGGGCGCTCTCCAAATATGCAGAGCTGAAATACCGAGCTCTGGTTTCTGGGCTCTCCCAAGGAATTGCTACGTCCTACACAGCGCCACTTCTCAGCTCCCCCTGCCTATTATGGGCCCAGAGCGAGATCCTCCTGCGTGCAGTCAACCAGGTAAAAAGTCACTTACGTCTGGGTCTCTAGTGACTCCTCCAAGCTTAGTGTGTAGGGCTAAGTTCTCAACATGTTTCACTACAAGGGGAATCCCTGGAAGTGTGTGGATAATTTCAAGAGTTAATGAGGATGTAATTAGCCTCACGGACAGGTTCACTTCCATATTTGAATACTGTATCAGTATGCCTAGCTGGTGGTCATATAAGGACTCCAGATGTGCCTCAAAAAATGGTTTTAAAAAATCGTGTATGTGTTTACAATGTATCGTAATATTTCAGGCTGAACGTCAGCTGATACCGGAACACACAAAACATCCAGATTTCATGAAACAGCACTTGGACCTGGCATTAGAATGGATTGGTCAGCAGAACAGTCGGGTACATGACCTTGCGAAGATGGTCTCCGAAATTGGCGAGTAGGTTTATATTTGTATGTGTACTCAGATTACTGATCTTGCAGCATACCGCAACACATTCATTTTTCTTTTCACTCCTAATGGACAGTTGGTCCCCTTGCGGGAAGCCTGCACAAAGCATTCACATGCTCCTATAGCTGTGGATTGTGTAGCAGTTTGTTTTACACGATAAGGTTGCCAGTCCCATGCACAACCTCACTTAAGTCGCCTCTTACGACATGCTTGACGGGACAGTAGTCCTATTCTTTCTTTGCGTCAAGAGACCACCGGGAACTACACGGGGCACAGCACAGTAGACTATTAATTGAACAATGATAACAGATAATGCTCATTTAGGTAGTTTCTACACGATGCAAAGTGACTTTTAATATGGTCAGAATTTCAAATGGCAATGTTAACATACAACGCAACTCATGTCTTTATTTCATTGGATGACTTTAAATATATATATATATATAAATATTGAAAAGATTGACTAGTTTGCTTTGACGAGCACCAAGAGTGCAAAACAAGATTTAAATTTTCGAATAGGATTTTTTTTAAAGTCTAGAGCAGCGTGTCATAATCTTGCTTGTGCTATGGACTCTTTTGATTGCCCAGTGAAGGCTACCGACTTCTTTGATTGCCCAGTGAAGGCTACCGACTTCTTTGATTGCCCTGTGAAGGCTAGACTCATTTGATTACCCAGTGAAGGCTACAGACTCCTTTGATTGCCCAGTAAAGACAAAAGACTCCTTTGATTGCCCAGTGAAGGCTACCGACACCTTTGATTTCCCAGTGAAGACTACTGACTCCTTTGATTGCCCAGTGAAGGCTACAGACTCCTTTGATTGCCCAGTGAAGACTACAGACTCCTTTGATTGTCCGATGAAGGCTACGGGTCCCTTTTTAAAAAAAAATGTACCTAGACGCATGATTACATTTTTTGCATATAAATAATACATTGTATTACAAAGAAAATTATTACTCTTACGTAGTCATATTGACATTCAAAAATAATGTTTTTAGAAAATTACATATATGTATGTGCGTGTATATAGTCTATTTTAAATGCAAAAAATCTATAATTTTCCCAGCAACACCATTTGGTGAAAATAACTGTGGTAAAGTGGGATGTTATAAATATTTATAGGGGACTTAGTGTACTGACTGAGATCAGCTGTAAAGGTATCTGTATCTAATAGGTGTAGTGTTTTACAGATAACCTTACTTGCTACCTCATTATACCTGTCAGAATTATTCTGGAATATTGTGATGACTACGTTAAATGTCTAGGGTATGTATATGATGAAGTGTAAGTCACAACAACAACAGACAGATAAACAATTTAATTTATTCCACCACACTTGACAACACTGTGACACTCACACACATTTAACACTCTATAAGACTATCTTAAATGAGGCACTGGTAAAGTTTCAACTATAAATATGTATTAAATACTTTCACTAATCTATATGTCCTGATTCAACTACAAAGTGAACCAGGAATCACAATTGTAATTACAATTTATATGTACAGAATTTAGCAATATGAACCTTGTAGTGACATATTTTATTAATATCCTATGTGTGTCAGTTGTGTAGTAGTAATATGAGGTAATACTGGTTTTGTTTTTTCAAGCTATGTTGTTATTTGTCATCATGACTTCAAGTGTTTGTTTAACTGGGAAATAGTATGGGGAAAAGTTCAGTTCCTATCAATTTAAACACTGTATTTTCCATCTGTTTTATTATAAAGTCAGATTTTGAGGGGCATAATGTTGAGCTCCTCTGGCCACAGA
Source organism: Oreohelix idahoensis (assembly GCA_024509875.1). NCBI lineage: Eukaryota > Metazoa > Mollusca > Gastropoda > Stylommatophora > Oreohelicidae > Oreohelix > Oreohelix idahoensis. The sequence continues at coordinate 119,955 of JAMPIV010010585.1, forward strand.
CGCTTATCTTTCGTGATGGCGGCTGGAAAAGACTCCTCTGCTCGATAGCCTCCCTGTGTTCTGGAGACACCTCACTGGTCACTATCTGGACCCAGGAGTATGCTGTCAGCCTCTAGGTTCAGCAAAGTTCAGACCAGGTGCTGCTCAATAACTTTTGGACCACGGTCCCTGAAACAAGAAGGTTGTACCTCCTATTTCAGAACTAATTTATAATAAATTTCCAGACTGAACACAATACATAACAAACACTGAGTTCAGAGCGGTAGGCCAACTGCTATCTTCATCTGAAACAATTTTCACCAGTATACTCCTCCCTAATGGTTACCACGCCTCTGCAATTCCAGCATTATTTCTTTCTAGTCAATAAGATAGGTGTCAGTGTACTGTTTGGCAATTCCATGTAGTTTTACTTTCCTCCGACACCTTCTGTTCAGGTTGGAGCACTATATAGGCTTTACCTCATGTTCGCTACTGAACCACACATATATACAGACATAAATTATCAATTTACATTCAATTTTCATTAAAAGATATCAAATATTTCAAGCTTACCACAATTCATGGAATAATACACAGTTACGTTGAATGGCAATGAATATAGCACAATTTCGATCTGCCGATATCCCAGGCTTTTATTTAGAAAAATATGCACTGGCGCTCAACGCACTGGTTCTTTAGTAAGTTTATTTGAAAATGTGGTGCTGACCTGACGCCTCTGATTGACTATATTGGCGGGTCTAACCAATCGTGCCATGTTTACACAGCTTTTCAAAAAAAAATACTCCTACTCCCGTTTCCCTAACAACAAAGAATCAATATTTATAGCCCGAGTAATCGTGTTTAGCCTTACATTTACTTTCCGCCAATCAAATAGGAGGTAACATGGGGACCTATTTCCCGTACAATGGTGGTGTGAAAATCTGCCACTGAGCGATTCTGATTTTGGTGTTGTCTGACATCCCTCACTATTTCTTTTGGCTATAATTTGTTAATTCCTAGACTATTTGCGTAACGTTTAACATATTCTTTGTCAGCAAGTCCTAAGGAACCCAAATATATATAAATTTAAAGGAGCTAAGTGGCTGCGTTCAAAATATGCATTTTCTTCTACCTCCTGTTCACTTCGAATACGATGTGGTGTCTGGGTACTGTAATGTTTTCAAACGTAAACCAGTATAATGTCATGTTTCCTAATAAGCGTTTTGTAAGTTTTTAAAACCTAACTCGTATGGGTAGTGTTTTTTATCACTATCGATTTGAAAAAAAGTTAGTGCTTGTGGCCTTACACGCGTGATGGTAGTAATTGTATAGCGAGACGCGTGTTTAGTGTTGCATGCGTCCCGGCTTTCAGCCCCTCCCTTTCTTTCTATCCTTAGTCCATCTATCTTTCGTTTTTGGTAACGTAGTGTATAAAATGACATGAATGGAATTTTAAATCTAGGTCAGCTGCGTATCTCAAGGTTTTTCTTAGAAAGGCAGTACACGTTTTATCGTAGAAAGCGGGTATTGAAGCAGTAGGCTTTTACTATCAACGTGAAACGTTACAATTTGCAGACGAAGGAGAAAACAAGGGGGATTTCGAGTACAGTCATTGTGACAGCACTGTTCTTTACCATTCTTCTTTCCTTTTATTAAATTTATTTGTTAGGCTTTACATTTACGTTTTAATTTATATATGTGGATTAGAATTTCTCACGACAATAACATTCAAATTTTTAAGATAATGTACTCGGACCATCTAGACTCCATTTGTGGAACACCAAGGAGGAAGAAACCCTGATCTAGTGCCGCATCTTTAATTTAATGCTTGAATAGTTTCCCTTTCTGCTCCTTATGGAGCATGGAGCCACCACAGCAGCTAGTTTCCTTGATTGAAGTCCACATCAAGCATTCACGTATTCTCGCAGCAGTGTTTTCTGTAGAAATTTGTTTTACATGAAGTTGCCCGCCTCCTGCACAACCTCAAATTAATTCGTCTTGTACTAAATATTGTGAGGGTAGATGTCTTTATTGTGCTCGGGTGTTTCCATTCATAAACTTTTCAGAATGAACATTGTTTTGAGGCCACAAACCGGAGAATTGTTTCTTGGACTCGGCTATTTCTGACACAATGTTTAGACCAAAGCCTGTTTTCATACTTTAGGCAGCCGGTTTAAAAAAAAAAAAATTGCATAAAAGGGAAACGGGACAATATATCTCATTTAAATTGGTCAGAAAACGAGACAAGTCAAATGTAAAAGTCCCTTTTTTTATATTCCCAAGCTCGTGTTCGACAACTTCTCATTGAAGCAAAGATGCTCGCATAGAAATTTCCCTCAGATCTTCTAGTCATTGTATAAGCTAGCGTGTTAAAGAACAACATATTTTCTGTTTAATAACGGCATTAAATGCATCCCCAGGACCTACCGCTCAATGGCACCAGTACTGCTGGAGAATGACAAGAAGCACAGACATGCTATCAACGAACTGAGAGAACGGAACGTGACTGGAAAGCTACATTGGAGACTCAAAATCGGAGATCGCAGGCAGCGTGGTCTTTGCTACAGCAGTCCTATTTTCTACACTGGATGCCCAGGTTATAAGGTATATAACTCGGTGTCACCTCTTAGTGTTCCTTTACTACCTCCCCCTTGTTCTGTCCTCTCCCTTCCCTCCTCATCCCTCCGCTCCCCTCCCCTATTTTTCCATATTTTTTTTCTTTTTCTTCTATTTCCTTTTTCTTTCGTTTTCTTTCTTTTTTTTCGTTCCCGTTTTTTTTTTCTCGTGGCCTACTCTTTACGATTTCCAACTGCCGTGGAATTGTTAACGTGCGCAACTTGCTCGCGGGACATCCCATTTTTGTCGCCCTTATCCGAGAAGGCTAGGCACCCAATCTGACTACCCATAAGACCGGGGGGGGGGCGGGGGGGGGGGGGGGGGGGGGGGGGGGGGGGGGAGGATGTCATCATTAGAACCACTAGTTCTGAAATAATTTAAATTTCCATAAACTGTATTCACTTTACTGGGAATCGAACCTGGTACCTCTAGAATTCGAGGAGGACGCCATACATCTTGGCCACCTCGACCCCCTTCCAGAATGACTCCCTTGTAATGCTATCAGCTGGTTTCATGAGGCGTATCTACTATGAAACATGAGTTTCAGGGCCCCCAAATCTAGTTATCTCTAATACGTTTCTTTTCCCACCAATTTTTTTTTTATAAAATATTTTCTTTCGCGTTCCTTACGGAGCATGGAGCCACAAATGCAGTTGGTCCCCCTGCAGGAAGACCTACACCAAGCCTTGACATGCTCAATGTAGCACATTGTTTTACGTGAGGTCGCAAGACCCATGCACGACCTCCATAAGTCGCTTTGTACGACATGCGTGAGTGCTGTATATTTTTTCTCTGAAGAGACCTCCAGGAATTATACGGGGCGTGGGAGAACATGACACCATAAATCGTGGCGAAAGTGTAGGATTGCAATCACTTATCGGAACTTTACTTTGTTGTTATACCTATTAACCCCGTATCCCGTGTCATACGTTGATGCTTAGCTGTGGAACAACTCTCCGCATCATTCTTAGAAAAAACATTTGGATTTTTTTTTCCTCCGTCTTCATAAATCCGAGTAAGTAACCCGCCAGAACATGAGGAAATAATACTGAGCGTTTTCTACTGCATGTCCTAATGACATTAATTCTCCTGTGGTCAGTTCACTCCTTTTCCATTCATTTTCAACTTCATTGAATCTTCGTAGTCAAAACTTGTAATGACTTATGATCAATGGTCAATGCACCACGAACAAATTTGAGAGGATTGCGTGCCAATTTTAATGGGTGGTTCAACTTCACTTTTACAGTGCAGTGCGTGGCATTTCTGTATTTTCCCGAACAGGTTGGATTTTTTTTTTCATTGGTCATTGCAAAGCGTTTTTCATTGGTCATTGCAGAGCGTTTTTCATTGACAAATAGTAATTTGGGGATATACAGGTTTTGTTTGTGCACATTAATTGCACAGTTAGTGAGTGTAGTGTTTTGTGACAGTAAACGTGTTAGGATAAGATGTTTCTGTAGGTCAAATGTCACAGCAGACCAAAATTCTATAGGTCTACCACACGAAGTATGATGACGGATGGTGTAAGCGATAAGGTATCTCCAAAACTTCGTCTTCTTGCTGTTTCTGTTTTCCATGCCACAAGTGGATCGGTCTAGTGTCTTTACTCGTCTAATTCTTCCACACTTAACTCAATGTATTATAAATTCCTGCTTCCCATATAACATGCCAAAAATATCGCGGACTGGTATTTCTGCTGTATGTAAGCTTCCGTTTGCACGCTGGCCTCTTACTGGAGATGCCCAGCTTTATCACCTGTCCATGGTATTAACGTTTTTTCCGTAAAACCATCAATATTGATCTATTGTCTCAAGGAATATAAATGCTTCTTGGCCGATAATCTGACTTGGCCCCGTATGACAGGATTGGTATTATGTAGCGCTCAAGAATTCAACAGGTTTTAAGGATTTGTAGCGTTTGATGATTTTCATTTCTTGAAAGATTTTAATTGGCTATTCTGGTTATTTCATTTCTGACCTGCTTGTTTCGTTGAATGTTTTTAGACAGTGTACCCAGATACTATGTATTTGAATCTATGGATTTGTTTCAAATGTTCAGTTTACTTTAATGCCTCGTGTAGTTCCCTGTGGTCTCTAAGGAAAGACAAATGTCTACTGTGCTCTCAGGCAAGGTAACAAATGAGGTTGGGCACGTGGCTGGCAACCTCATGTAAGATTGCCACAGAAACCACGTATACAAAAGTGTAAATGCTTGATGCAGGCTTCCTACAAGGAGACCAGCTGTAGTGGTCGATAGGAAAATGATGATTGTTTACTTTAAAACTGCATTCTGGAGTATTTTATTTCTCAGACAATTGTCTCGCTGCTAAGGCCTTTGTTTTTTTTGTTTTTCACCGATTCATTTTCTGTATTTAATTTTACTTCCTTAAGATCGTGAAATCAATAACTCGCGTATTGTTTTATGTCCACCTACTGATATTCTTTGCGTACCCTCTATAGATATCTGGACATTACTGATAGTATAACTCTTTGCCTAAATCCCCGATTTATTTGCACGTTATTTCCTAATTTGTTTTTATTCTTACGTCTGCAGTTTATTTCCTGCACATGTTTATTATTCTCCATCTTAGTTGGCGGTCTGTAAGCTTTCGAACAATATGATATAATTATCTCCTCTTGTCTTGTCTTTGAATAACATATAAAGCCCAAGTAGATATCTCCAATTCTAGAAATGTTTATTATAGTATATACGGCATTATCTGTGGTTTTAACAAATAGCCCTTTTCATCGCAAATTTTTAAAATCTCATATTAGACATGTGGTCGCCATAAGTACTGCTTTGTTTCATCTCCACTTCAGCTAGTTTTGATAAAACCGCGTTCAAAGTTTTTGGGTTACTAGTTGAAAATGACATATCACATTAAAACGAACTTTTTATGATGATCCAAACTTAACTAAGTTACTGTGTAGGATGATAGATTAAACTATATAATGTCGATTTATTGACCTCGGGTCAATTTTTACCAGAAGTGATGGAATAAAGAAGTACTAGAGTGACGGTTTCTGTAGGTACTCATCACACCAACATAACAGTATCTGACGGTCTACTTAGGTATGTTTATTGGTCAGCCTTAAATTTTACTGTAGGTGCACCTCCCTCATATTTGATTTATCTTTCTATGTTCAGACAAAAATGTTTCATTTCTTGTCACGTAGTCTTTATGTCATTAAATTACCTACATCTTCTTCCTATTCTCTCACCCTAATCCTTTCATTTATATTCTTTCCATACTTGTTTTTCCTGTATTTTTCGCATCACTCGGTTGCGAAAAATATTTTCTTCAGTATTTTTAAACTTTACCTGTTTCTTTCTCAAAACTGAGAATCGCGCTAGGACGATATTACGTAGATGTCAGGGCTGCAGGGCGTCAGAAGGCGTGATAAGTCGGTTCGCTGAACATAGGACGTAGACAATCGTCTACATTCTCACCGAGCGCGCGAGCTTCTTCTCGGCATAAGTCCCGGTGAGGTGTGATACTTTACATCTGCACCGGTCAGTATTCAGACATTTGTCTGAAAAAATCCCAAACTGACACGGCGCTCACTGTGGGCCATGGTCAGCTGTAGTGTGAAAACTGCCCTGCATTGGAGACAGGTTGTCTGAGATTTCGCAACTGACACGCAGAAAGTGGCAGTTTACGACAGCCTCTTCTAGTTACGTAGTTGTTGTGAGAAAGGGGAAATTATTTCGTTTTTTGCGAAATAAACGTTCATCTCTTTGTCTGGGTTTTCATATATGCTAGAATGAGCTAGATTTCATTATCACTCAGTAACTTCGCAGTCAAGACTAGAACAAGCCTCGTTCGATTTCTAAAAATCTCTGTTAAAAAGAGATGGCCTTTAGTTTGATCGAAGTGGTTTAGTTCTTAGGAATTCTGTGTTTGAGGTATCATATATTATTATCTAGTATATCTAGTATTTTGTGAAGTGTTTAAAAGTGCTAAATCGCTATTTATTTCGCTAGGTAGATCTGGTGCAGAGCGAATAAGTTATAAGTCTGTATTAATTTCTAGTGACGTGTCTCAGTGGAAAGCAGGATAAATTATATTTCCAGCTTAAATTCAGTCGGCTATTACTAAATTTAATTTAACTGCTAAATAATCAGACGAGAACATAATTTTCAAACTAACTTATAACTGCTAGACTAGATGTCTCATGAGTCGTGACGAGAATATATTTATATATATCTCTAATTCATGATGATTAATTTATTACTATAACTTTTTTCACGGGAGGTGTTAAATGATAAGTTAAGGTTTACGCCCGCAGTTAAAATATAAGTATACCCTTAAAACATAGGATGTATAAATATTTCATATATATGTTTCTTTATACAGAGATTTCTGTGGTAACCTAACTATACCAGCGTTACGTACTGATGAACCTATCCTGTGAAGACTAAAAAAAAACTTTTCCCTTAAAGACTTGGTCGTAAGCTTTTCAAGAACTTTAACGTGAACTGAAATAACGGGCCCAGGGTGCCTGAATTAGTCCTTCCAGAAACGATATTCTAAAGTACAGCCCTTGTGGCAAGTAACATTATTCATAGCACTAAACTTGCCGACATCTTTTTTTTTTGACCAAATGTGTGGTGAACCCTGATTATCTGTTGAGAGAAGCTGTCCACCGGTCATTTTCCTAATTTAGGGAAAACTCGTGTTCTGACATTTGTGTGCTCGCTTAACCCTAATTCTTACTTCTTGAGTCAAGATACACTAACTTTAGTCTGAAATAGCTGACGCCTGAAGTTGATGCTCCCCGGAGAAATTTCTGAGAAAAAACCAAAACCAGCAAACCACTCTGTAGAGCTGGGATCCGCTTCAGTGAACGACAGAACAGACAAAGGGTGTGAATGTTACCAAGGTTGCGCCAGACGGCAAGCTACATCACGTATGTAATTAGTACAGGGCCCTGATGAAAGAACCGAGTGAAAGTAGACGGTGTGAGGTATGTGAATTTCACCCATGTTTGTAATTCCATTTATGAAACTTGTTGTCAATGCAAGAATATTTTTTTGACTTCCCTCAGGTTAAAACCTACTACATCTAAGTCGGTTCATATTTGTTTACGAGGAAAGAAAGAAAAATTATTAGACAAACTCATATGTATCATTGAATCTCCTGGCTTTCACTTTACTCATAACGGGACTGTGGGCTTACCTTGAGGGGACGAGATCATATTGGGGTCTATCATTTTCTTGTAGCAATTTCATTGATTATTGTTTTGACCACGTGTATATGTTTATTTTCTTTTCTTGATGAATTTTATGTGTTGTGGGGAAATTTTTAGCTGATAAATAAAAACTTCCCTTTGAAACTAAAAGCAGCGTGTTGGTCAGTGTCACGAAGTGGTTTTAAGTTTATAGAGTGTGCCTGAATGAAAGCAAGACCCTAGTATGAGAAAGTCTGAGAAGATAGAATTTAGATGGAAAATAACATGCCTGTGGACAGGTGAGACTATTGGCTCAAGAGATAGACCCAGGATTTGAATCTCCCCCTGCCGCTTCATGACTAAAAAAAATGGCTATAGTCTCCCCACCTCTGACTGCCTTGAAACACAAGGAGATAAGGTGTATAATTACGACCACAAACACCACTATACAGACAACATAGAGTAAGTATAGTAAAGAATAGAAGCTGATCCAGTAAATAATATATGTATATATTTATTTACATACAAGAAAACATAAAAATGGCATCATACGTCATCAAGTCAGTCAATAGCGTGCACTGTTGCACGGCCTGGAAAAATCAAGGTAACAATTAAATTGAGAGACACTCAACAAAAAAAACCCCAAATCACATTCACTCTTCCTGTCACCCTGCTGAGGAACAATAAAAATGGTTAGTGATTTAAACCAAATCTACTTTGGTGGGGCTGTCAACTTTTAGCCTCCACTCTCTAACACTAATAAATTTCTGTCTTAGTCCTGGTGACTCTTCCTCAACGAACGGCTACACAGCTTTTTACTAGTCAGGCGATAGGCGCCGATAACTACATCACAAGAAATGCTAAAAATAATAGACTTGGTTTTTCGAACGCAGACTCAGTGTCTATCCGTCCAATGGATACTGAACAGACCCTACTGGTCCTGTCTATTTTCTCCCTCCTTCTCTATCTTTCTCTCTTGATCTCAGTGTCTCTCTAACACTTGAGGGCTGATGATGCGGCATCTCCGTTACGCTCTTCTCTTGATTTCTATCAGGACCTAGGTATGGTAACCCTGTCACCTGTTCCTGATTTTGGTGATGACGATGTTCGGATATCAAGCATGAGGGACTTGATTAACTGTAGACAAAACTTTTCTGCTGCTGAATAGCTTCCCTCTTTTAACCCGCTCCGGAGTTAGAGGAAAAAAAAACACAGCCTTGATTTCAGGCTGTACAAAATGAAACTAGTCTCCCGGCCACCTGCCGTTGCTAGAGACTATAATAGCGATGCTCTCGGCTGTATGATAAATAAACCTCGGTCCAGCTGAAGCATAGGGCCTTCACTGCCAGAGACCATAGGGTAATTTTCTTTTGCTCCTGACGATACTCGAGTACTCTGACCCTGAGATATGTCTTTTGCCGTGGATAATTTTATTTGACAAAATTATGCTCCCCACTGTTTCGCCGAGACTCGCTGAAATTAAAAGAAACAGCGACTCATGTACACCCACTCTAAAATCGCTTATCTCTAACATATACGATACATAAAATAATTCTATACACGTGTCTCTTCATTCTCACTTCTTCTATTCCCCTTCTCTCGTTCTTCACATAATACATGAAATACCACTATCCCACGTGGCCTCTTCATCCCCCCTCCTTCTACTAAAATCTGCCAGGTAAAACAAACAATAGCCCAGACCCGTCTGACATGTTACATGGCCGTTACGCATGGCCGATCACGTGTTCAAACTTGACAAAAATAGGGAAATCCTTTTACCCATTAACACAGGAGTTTCCCCGGCTTACTCTTATTAAATTAAATCTCGCTATAGGAATAGTTTCCTCCCCTAAGCAGTATAATTCATTTACAACGTAAATCGGAACCCTCTGACAATATTTCTCACATTTTTAAGGCTCAGAAAAATTAACGAACACACCAGGGATTTCCCCATAAATTTACATTAGAAAATATACAGGAATAAATGGTGGTTTTACATAACATCCTACAAATATGGCACACGTGTTTCTCACAACTTCACACACTCCTATCTATTGCCAAAATCATAGAAAGAATAAGCACACTGTTGCATTACGTCGTTCTTCAAAAATAGTAATTAATGGCGCTATCGTTTATTTTAAAACTGAAAAGTTAATCTTTACCTAAGGGCGAATTTCTCAAAGAACCCTCTAATGAATAAAACGATAATACGATAAAATCTTACATACCAATTCATCGCTGGTTTTTTCCCACAGTGGAGAACGATAAATTACGTAGTCTGACGGCTGGCACTTATTTTTTCATAGAGACCGAATCCCCGTTTTCTGTCCCATATATACAAGAGCAACCGCCCACGCGGATTTCCCTTCCTACGCAAATCCCGGACCAATGGGAGCGCTAGAAAAATTAGTACTATCAACCCACGCAAACCCCGCGTGCTTCCGGCCGCGTGCTTCCGGCCTCGTCATATCGCGTGCCGGAAATGGCGATTATTTCCGTAAACAACGAACTTTACGGGAATCGCGAAAAATCAGAAGAAAGTAAAACTGGCCGAGTGAAAAATAAACCTACCGACCTAAAACGAACCCATTTAAATTACCTTCCCAAAAGTACCGAACACGATATATTCACATGAGAAGAAAAAAAAATGGTGGAAAAGCGGGCCCGAAAATAGCGATTTCCGTAAACAACGGAAAATCGCGTGATCAGAAGAAAATAAAACTGGTGAAAATAAAAAATAAAAGAACAGGATCGGGCCGGTTGAAAGTCAGAATTACAGTGCCACATCACAGTCAGCTCGTTCAGAATATATATATGTAATCATTTTGATAGTCTTCCCACGTCTGTGTGTCTCCACCTGTTGACACTGGTGTGTGTGCACGTGAGTGGTATGTTCATTACATATTAGCATATGTTGTCAATAGTCTGTCCGACTCTTACATAAGTGTCGTAGAAGATAGGCCTGAGAGAGAGAGAAGAATCTTGTCTTTTCCCAGGGGACCGTACTATTGATTCGCTACCACTGCACTCGTGGAAAGATCTATTTCTGTATTAACTCTCACTGCAGCTATCACTGATTCTATCTATTCAGAAGGGACCAACCAAAGTCTTAATTTCCTATCAAAAAATCTACGACAAATGGTCGCTCGTTACCGGGAATTGAACCCAAAATCCTAAGGCGATACGACAAATGGGGTCTCGCCTTAGAATAGGAAGACGAGACGACTAATATCAGCTCGTCTTTAAAGATTTTTATTCTGAAATAGAGTAAGAGTGTGATGTCTTGTGAGTTTTGTATCTTTTAAAAATAATTTATCCCCTAGACTAACGATCTGTGTACGAGCGTGCTGACCACACAAACTGATAAGTTTTTTTCCACAGCATTAAGAAGCATTACATGTTAATTAATGTTGATTGTAATACTAAACGCTGGTAAAGTTTTGTGAGTGTATAACATTCACAAGGGTTCTGAAGCAGGAAGGTGTTTGAACTAAAGTTAAGAAGTGCGTTTCGGACTATCCGTCCAGATTAATTGCCTCCCTCACCCTAACTGTCTTCAGGGGTAAACTTATAGTGGATTTAAAAATTAAGGGATTATTTTTCTCTTTAATTTTTGCTATAATCATTGTGTTTTCCACTGTAGCAACTTATTTTTCAGGGATTAATCCTAACTACCATTTAGTTGGCGTAGTCGTGTTTTGCATTAAGTGCTTTATTGCCGATAATAGCAGCGATAGTTAGATTTTATATTGGAGGAGGTATCCCAGGGTTAAATATATCATCTTTTGATTTTTGGTATTTTATTTTCTCGTAAGTGGTAGGAACCAGAGTATCCTTTTCTTAATTTCTTTCTCCACTAGTCTCAGTCACTGACATAATATGGCCGAGAGGGCAAAGCTTAGACAACTCCTCAGGGACGAAGCAAGAGAGGAGGGACTGGAAGGAGAAGAAGCGAAAGCATTTGTCAGAGACGAACTCGAGAGATATGACGCGGAGAGAAAAGCAGCTGAAGCTAAAGAGGAAAAAGAAGAACTAAGGAGGAAAGAAGAAGCAGCCGAAGCTTTGCAGCAGAAGAAAATGGACGAGGAAATGGAAATTCGCAGGGCGAACGAAAGAGAGAAGGAGAGACAGCATGAGGAAAGAGAGAAGGAAAGACAGCATGAGGAAAGAGAAGGAGAGACAGCATTTGGAAAGAGAAAATGAGCAACGACGACAGCACGAGTTGGCTCTTAAGGCTCTAGAAGTCCAAAGTCTGGGTGCTGCCTCTACCTCCAGCAATGGAGAGTCTTCTCCTCATTCTTCCTTAACTGATCCTTCTAACACTCAATCTACTCATCTCTCTGCTATGTCTTTTCCGCTAGAATCTTTCCCTTGTCCTAATGAGAAGATTGACACTTGGCTAGAAAAATTTGAAAAAATTGCAACTCTGTACGGGTTAGAGAGGTCGCGTTGGAATATGAAACTTTCCCAGGCCCTAAAAGGTTCTGCTTATGATGTTTATTCTAAGCTGGAAAGCAGCCAGCAAGACAACTATGATCTGTTGAAGAAAGCGTTACTGGAGCGCTTTGAAATGAACGCTCGCAAATTTTTGCAACTGTTTCGCAACAGCCGGAAAGAGAATTCTGAAACTTTTCACCAGTTCTCATCTCGTCTAAAGGGATATCTAACAAAGTGCCTTGAGCTTTCGCAGCTCCCCTCTACCTATGAAGGTCTTGAGGAATTTGTTTTAACAGAACAAATAAAGAACACTTTGTCTGCTGATACCCGGAGATTTCTAGCTGAGTAGGGGGCAGAAAAACTTGAAGACATTTTGGAAAAGTCTGAGCGTTATCACAATGCGCTGGCTGAACTACCGGCCACAAAGCGGAAACCGACAGAGGAGCATTTTCGAAAACATAACCTAGAGCAATCTTCTCAGGCTTCTAACCAAAATAACCACAGAGAAACCGGACCTCAAAACCCCCCTCCTGAAAAATCCAAGTTCTACAAGAACAAGTACCCCAACCACCCCAAACAGTCTGATCAACCCGACCGCCCTACATGGCAGCGTAGCCAGAAAGGACAAGGTGGCAAAGGGAGAACCCCGGAGCACGGTACATATGATCAGACCGAGCACACCGAGCCGAAACGCATCGGATGCTTATTGACAGTCTCGCAAGGCGGAATTATTGACAGTGATTCCCAACCTGTTGGGGATAGACCCTCAACGCGAGGTATCGTTACATTGAACGGTTCTCAAACTTCTTGCTTATTTGACACGGGGCTTTCTTATGATTGCATTGTTGCCAGAAACCTGGTCAAACCCGGTCAAGAGACAGCAGAGACCGTCCAACTTTGTGGAGTTCGTAAGAGTGATGCACCTACAGCGCTTCCCATCGCATTGGTGGAGATACACTCTGACTTTGTCAGAGGTGTGATCAAAGCGGCTGTTATGGATGATCCCATCTACCCAGTCATACTTGGCGGGAGATACGTGTGTATGGGAAACCGGAAGAGCCGATTGTGGCAGCAGTAACTACAAGAGGGCAAACCAAGAAGGAACGGGAGCCTGCGCCTAATTTGTTACCTATGGAACTTAAAGAAGCGCAATACAAGGATCCTACTTTGGCACCCTGCTTTAGGAAACTGCCCATGGCTAAGGAACCCAAACAGCACGGGGACATTTTTTCTGAGGATGGCGTACTTTATCGGAGAACGGGCAAGCCTGATCAAGGTTACAACCAGCTCCTAGTACCGAAACAGTACAGAAGCCAAATCCTAGAAATGGGGCACTCTCTTCCCTTCAGCGGACATATGGGACAGAACGCCACAAACCAACGTATAACCACTCATTATTGGTGGCCAGGAGTAAATACTGATATTATCAGATATGTCAAATCCTGTGCCCAGTGCCAACGTGTGCCACCCAAGCAACGGGTACCCCCAGTCTCTTTGGGAGAAATGCCAATAGTGGGAACACCATTCGAACGGGTTGTGATCGACATTTTAGGGCCTTTCGAAAGGACTAAAAGAAGGAACAGGTTTATCCTGACCTTAGTCGATACATGCACTTTATGGGCAGAAGCTATACCGCTAACATGCGCAGATGCCAAGCAATTCGCAGAAGCCCTCGTGCAGATTTTCACTCGGTTGGGATTCCCGCAGCAAGTGTTGACGGATAACGGATCTCCATACCGAAACCTGTTGATGGATGAGATCGTTAAGATCTTGAGGACCCAACACATCCACACTAAGCCATATACTCCGGCCGGAAATGGGCTCGTGGAACGTGCAAATGGAAACCTCAACATGATGCTAAGTAAACTGGCACAAGTGAAACCTGAAGATTGGGATCTTTGTATTCCTGCAGCATTATTTGGCTACAGAGAATCTCCTCATACTTCCACAGGATTTCCGCCAGCGACACTCTTATTCGGCAGACCCATTAAGGGCCCGCTTGAAGCCTTACTTCAGTCTCTGACAAACGAGAAGGCTGATGAGACAGTTGTCTCAGCCAGTAAATATGTGTCGGTTTTAAAGGAAAGGTTGAAACTAGGGTGGGACCTAGCAACGACTAACTTTAAGCGAGCACGCACCAAGCACGCTAACCGATACAGGAAAGTCGCGAAAGAGAGAGAACTGGAAACAGGAGAGAAAGTTTTGGTGTTACTCCCTACCGAGAACAACCAACTGAAGATCGGATGGCAAGGGCCGTTTACCGTCCTGAAAAAGATTTCTAAGGCTAACTACCAGATCTCTATTCAAGGAAAGGAGAAGGTTTTCCATTTAAATCTCTTAAAGAGATACTTGGAAAGACCAGTGCCAACCTCCGACCATCTCCTGACGATCGCCAGAGCTGACGAAGATGATGATAGTGGCAGGGATATTCCACCGCTATCACAAGAAATCTTTCAAAAATGTCAGAAGCGGCGACGCTCTTTCAAGCGCGCATGGGAGACATTCCAGAGGAAGGAAATTTTGGGAAGTAGACTCGAGTAGGAATTGGAGAGAGATGGAGGGGGAAGATGAGAGGGAAGAAGACAGACATCCCGAAGCTACGGTTATAGGAAATTTAATTCCATAACGTAGACATGGAGTGCTTCCATATCTTAAGGGGGGACGTCCTGTCACGTAGGTCTTTATGTCATTAAATTACCTACATCTTCTTCCTATTCTCTCACCCTAATCCTTTCATTTATATTCTTTCCATACTTGTTTTTCCTGTATTTTTCGCATCACTCGGTTGCGAAAAATATTTTCTTCAGTATTTTTAAACTTTACCTGTTTCTTTCTCAAAACTGAGAATCGCGCTAGGACGATATTACGTAGATGTCAGGGCTGCAGGGCGTCAGAAGGCGTGATAAGTCGGTTCGCTGAACATAGGACGTAGACAATCGTCTACATTCTCACCGAGCGCGCGAGCTTCTTCTCGGCATAAGTCCCGGTGAGGTGTGATACTTTACATCTGCACCGGTCAGTATTCAGACATTTGTCTGAAAAATCCCAAACTGACACGGCGCTCACTGTGGGCCATGGTCAGCTGTAGTGTGAAAACTGCCCTGCATTGGAGACAGGTTGTCTGAGATTTCACAACTGACACGCAGAAAGTGGCAGTTTACGACAGCCTCTTCTAGTTACGTAGTTGTTGTGAGAAAGGGGAAATTATTTCGTTTTTGCGAAATAAACGTTCATCTCTTTGTCTGGGTTTTCATATATGCTAGAATGAGCTAGATTTCATTATCACTCAGTAACTTCGCAGTCAAGACTAGAACAAGCCTCGTTCGATTTCTAAAAATCTCTGTTAAAAAGAGATGGCCTTTAGTTTGATCGAAGTGGTTTAGTTCTTAGGAATTCTGTGTTTGAGGTATCATATATTATTATCTAGTATATCTAGTATTTTGTGAAGTGTTTAAAAGTGCTAAATCGCTATTTATTTCGCTAGGTAGATCTGGTGCAGAGCGAATAAGTTATAAGTCTGTATTAATTTCTAGTGACGTGTCTCAGTGGAAAGCAGGATAAATTATATTTCCAGCTTAAATTCAGTCGGCTATTACTAAATTTAATTTAACTGCTAAATAATCAGACGAGAACATAATTTTCAAACTAACTTATAACTGCTAGACTAGATGTCTCATGAGTCGTGACGAGAATATATTTATATATATCTCTAATTCATGATGATTAATTTATGACTATAACTTTTTTCACGGGAGGTGTTAAATGATAAGTTAAGGTTTACGCCCGCAGTTAAAATATAAGTATACCCTTAAAACATAGGATGTATAAATATTTCATATATATGTTTCTTTATACAGAGATTTCTGTGGTAACCTAACTATACCAGCGTTACGTACTGATGAACCTATCCTGTGAAGACTAAAAAAAAACTTTTCCCTTAAAGACCAAGTCGTAAGCTTTTCAAGAACTTTAACGTGAACTGAAATAACGGGCCCAGGGTGCCTGAATTAGTCCTTCCAGAAACGATATTCTAAAGTACAGCCCTTGTGGCAAGTAACATTATTCATAGCACTAAACTTGCCGACATCTTTTTTTTTGACCAAATGTGTGGTGAACCCTGATTATCTGTTGAGAGAAGCTGTCCACCGGTCATTTTCCTAATTTAGGGAAAACTCGTGTTCTGACATTTGTGTGCTCGCTTAACCCTAATTCTTACTTCTTGAGTCAAGATACACTAACTTTAGTCTGAAATAGCTGACGCCTGAAGTTGATGCTCCCCGGAGAAATTTCTGAGAAAAAACCAAAACCAGCAAACCACTCTGTAGAGTTGGGATCCGCTTCAGTGAACGACAGAACAGACAAAGGGTGTGAATGTTACCAAGGTTGCGCCAGACGGCAAGCTACATCACGTATGTAATTAGTACAGGGCCCTGATGAAAGAACCGAGTGAAAGTAGACGGTGTGAGGTATGTGAATTTCACCCATGTTTGTAATTCCATTTATGAAACTTGTTGTCAATGCAAGAATATTTTTTTGACTTCCCTCAGGTTAAAACCTACTACATCTAAGTCGGTTCATATTTGTTTACGAGGAAAGAAAGAAAAATTATTAGACAAACTCATATGTATCATTGAATCTCCTGGCTTTCACTTTACTCATAACGGGACTGTGGGCTTACCTTGAGGGGACGAGATCATATTGGGGTCTATCATTTTCTTGTAGCAATTTCATTGATTATTGTTTTGACCACGTGTATATGTTTATTTTCTTTTCTTGATGAATTTTATGTGTTGTGGGGAAATTTTTAGCTGATAAATAAAAACTTCCCTTTGAAACTAAAAGCAGCGTGTTGGTCAGCTCGTTCAGAATATATATATGTAATCATTTTGATAGTCTTCCCACGTCTGTGTGTCTCTACCTGTTGACACTGGTGTGTGTGCACGTGAGTGGTATGTTCATTACATATTAGCATATGTTGTCAATAGTCTGTCCGACTCTTACATAAGTGTCGTAGAAGATAGGCCTGAGAGAGAGAGAGAGAAGAATCTTGTCTTTTCCCAGGGGACCGTTCCATTGATTCGCTACCACTGCACTCGTGGAAAGATCTATTTCTGTATTAACTCTCACTGATTCTATCTATTCAGAAGGGACCAACCAAAGTCTTAATTTCCTATCAAAAAATCTACGACATTTCTATAAATCTCATCCATAGATATGAATTTATGGATGCACCTCAAAACAATCTTGTGTCTTTTCACATTAATCAAATTCTCAGTAAATATATCACAACTTGCTTATTAATCGCTTCATGAACCAACCTCGATCATGTTTCTAAAGGTCCAACTCAAGCTAGACATGGAAGGGCCGAGAGAAGGCAATAGCAGATACTCCACCCTGAGCTTAACTCTTCTCTGTGGTGACTACGATAACCAGATTATCTTTCCCTTCAATGCTACATGCTTCGTGACACTGCACGATCAGGTGAGTGAAGTCGTCACGCTCATTTTGCTGTCATAAAATGTAACATTACCACTAATAACATGCAGTGACGTACTAAGGGGGTGATCAATACCGGGTGACAGCCATGAGGGGGGGCCTAAGGAAGGATCAGCCCCGGGTACCAAATACTTTTTCTGATAAAATGCACTGAAATTGAAAGGCATGCCTGTTCTTTTAATGGTATTCATTTTAGTTTTCACGTTGTTGTGAACAGCTTTTTTAGCAATTTTCTGAAAAGGTTGTGGGACTGCTTCATTATGGTTACATACATTTCACTAAGACAATTCTATATATGAGTACTGCTTTCTTCAATTCATAATATATTGAGTCAGCGATATTTTCACATCTTGGCATTATGTTATCGCATTCACGTGTTATTAAACTTCATTAGAGCTGTTAGTAGACTGCAACTTAGCACTAAATAGGTAATACAAAAGTTATTTCAGATGAACATACAAAGGCGCTATGTACAATTATCACAAAACCAGTCCGGTTTATCAAAAGCGTGCAAGAAGCATCTATCTTTACAGCGTTAAAATGAAGAGACAAGTTGTCAATAATGACTGGATGATGTCCCTTTTATTTTTGTAGTGACTAGCGAATGAGTCGGCTGCATAGATGGATATCTTGTCCAGACGAATCTTAGGAAACTATACTAAACAGTCGTGAACATTGTACGACAGTCAAAAATTTGCTGCCTCAAGGCAGATGGTCTTCTCTAGGAAAGGATCACTCTAAATTAACAACCAACAATGAATCAATAACGATTTGAAGGGACGTACCTGTAAGAAGTGCAAAAGCCCATACATGGTTATTGGCAGCCTGTAGAGGTGAAATAGCATGCACGATTGGAATCAGCAAAGTATTTTAACGGTAACATTAAAGATTAAGATAAGATACTGAAGTTCGGCAGTAAGCCAGACCTACAAATATTACTGGCATGAACAGTAAATACAAGTAGGAAAGCAGAAACATTTTGTCAGTAGTTGCAAGACTGAGAATGCCAGATTACAGTGAGTAACATCAGCCTATGAAAGGATAGAAGACAAACCTAACTTCCATATGTTCAAAGGTGGAACCTGGTACAGAACACTTGAGAACAACGCTGCCCCCCCCCCCCTTTTTTTTCTTTCTAAGACATACACACACAAAACCGCATGACAGTCCTGTCAAAGAATCATCAACCTACACGGCCACGAAGCAAATTAGGGCATGCCTAGCACAAGTAACGAATTCTACTGGAAGCTAAAATTAGAAGAAACGATAAAAATCTTCCAGAGTCCATGAACAAGAGGATCTTCACTACATGAGCATGGTAACTAGAGGCTGATAGACACTACTGTTGAAACTTCTGGCATTTTGTTGGTTTAGAAAGTTGTGGCATTTTGTTGGTTTAGAAAGTTGATAATGCAACCATTCCCTCAGAACCCTGCCAAGAGCATGGGACTTGAAGTGTATTCCATATATTACTATTTCAGCTGACTGCGTAAATATACATCACTTGAAATCTGTAATATTTGTTTTACAAGTGTAACTGCTCTAAGAAAACATTCTTCCATTTCTCTCAGATCAAGTGTCCACCCCAGCAGAAGGCGCACGCCACTACCCAGTTAGTAATTAGGGAGGTTCCCAAAAACCCTACTGTGAGCGTCATCCACGTGGATCCCATTTACAAGAGAGGTCAGTCCAGAAATTGTGATCTGCAGGAGTAGCATAGCTAATGATTAAACTGTTTTCTTTTTAACGCTGAAGTTGTTTTAAGAATCTTTGCTGGAAACATCCATCTGCTCATCAAAGTGAGTCTTCACAGTTAATGGGCTTCGTTCATGCAGTCTGTTACATTGTTCTTTGGTCTGGTAGCTTCAGCGTTTTCTGTTCACTTCTCGCATCTGTTTTTCCACGATCTCTCCACCTGATATAACCATCTCTCCACCTGATATTACCGTCTCTACACCTGATATTACCGTCTCTACACCTGATATTCCCACCATCTCCCCACCTGATATTACCATCGCTCCATCTCATATTCTCACTTAATCAATATCCTTTAGCTCTCCAAGAAGCATACCTTCAACAACACAAGCTAAATCCTGCCCAAGGTATTTTCATGTCTTCATTTTCGTCTGCAGTTTCCCCTGTGTTCGTCGTTGTTGTTGTTGGTTTTGAAGAGGTGATGGGTGGAGAGCGGGCACTTAACAGCTGACCATTATTGCCTCTTCTCGTTCCATCTTGGTCTACCCTGTTCAACCTGAAAATTGGTTATAATTGGGGTATTTAGTGTCCTTTTATTTACTAATTTTGTATTAAATTTAAATAACTATTGTCTTTTGCAGTTGCTGGTTTTTTTTATATTAGTATGTCATTTTATTTTCTCTTTTGTATTGTTTATAGATAACTTGTCCTTTACACTTGGTTTTAATTTGTATTAGTATTTGTTCTTTTTTGTTTTTTGTTTTGTTTTTTGTTTTTTTTTGTTTTGAACCTCGTTGTCTTTCCTTGTCCTATGAGTAGTTAGTAAGTTCCCTATGTTCGTCAGTCCACCTCTACCCTTTTACCCTGGGGATTCCAGAACAAGGACCGACTTATAACGCTATCAATTTCTTCAATGTACCCAATCCATCGCGAGCGTAGTCTTCACATATCTTGTTCTACTGGCACTTGTCTGATTCCTAGCATCAGTTCTACATTGGTGACCCGGCTGTACCATTTCAATCCTATTTTACACAAGCACCCATTTAGGAAAGTCTAACCTAATGAATATGAAACTTCTCGATTTATCAAACATGAGCGTGTTTTAGAGTAACGCCGAAAAATGCGACAAAATGAACATGTGCTTGATTCTATTATACTGTGAAAGCTTGGATGAGCTTAAAGTAACAACCGTGTTAGATATACAGACGATAGTTTTGTTAGCTGTAGGTGAACTTGACTTAAAAGAACTAGTGAATGAAGCAAGCATCATAAGTCATGAATATGGACTGAACATTAACAATTAGAAAATGAAAACTTTGATGATTCGCAAAACAGACAAGCCAACATTAAAGATATACTAAATGGGAAAACCTTGAACAAAGTCAAGTTTCTCACATCTTGGTCATATAAAAACAGAAGATGGCAGCTGGGAAACAGAAATTGAGAAAAGAATTGGCATGGATGAAGATAAATTCATATTCAAATATATATATATATATTTCTATCCACTCATGTGCACGCACATACAAGATGACAGACGTACAGACGTGGGAAAACTATAACAATGATTATACAGATAATTTGGAACGAGCTGACCAACGCGCTGATTAAGTTCTCGAGAAATTTTTAATTATCGTAATAAACTTCTATCACAACATAAAATATTACATCAAGCATATACAAAATAGTCATAAAAATCAAGGAATTGCTACAAGAAATGATAGACCTACAGTTATGATCTTCCCTCAATGTTTAGCCCACAGTCCCGTTAGGAGAAAGATGATAGCCCAAAGAGTCACAGATACATATGATTTGGTCTAATATTTTCCCCGTTTTTTTCAAGGTATGGACAGACTGGATATCTCTGCTCTATTCTAAGGGAATTATGGTTAGCAATACTTGCATAAAGAAAGTTAAGACAGCAAAATTAGTGCCAAATTACAACAATAAAGAAACACTCAGACCTGCATTCACTCTATTTACTCAGCCGTGGCCACGTGCACTCTTGCATAATTACAGTTTTGTTAACAGCATCTGGAAACATAATTTTTAGGACATTCACATACAGAATCGTCAATGGCAGTCTTTGACCAAGAAATCCCCAGTTCCAAAAAGACGGGTTGAATTCTCTGCTTCCGGGAACGATTCCTTGGGTGTTCTTATTTTTCGGATGTCTGTTTAGGTCACATTAAAATTGTCCAGGCACGAACATTAACAACGAGCACAGTGTCAATAGCTTAGGTTTCTAGAAATGAGGAATGTCAGATCAGTGTCTACTTTCAGGAAAGGACTATCTTCGGTCACCACACCACTAGTCAAAACTCCGTCGGAATGTTACTGACGTTAATATGTTACTTGCCACATAGGCTAAAAATGTACTTGAGTTGTTTCTCAGGAAGAATTAAATATGGCGCGATAGGCCTGTTACTTCATTTAACCTATAGGGTACTTGTAAAGATTATGCACCAAGGCTTTCAAGGAAAATATTTTAGTTCTTCACAGATATCACTCATCAGTACTTAACGCTGGCAAAATTAGGGTTAACCCCAGTATTCACTGAATAAAGGAAAAAACACATATAAAATAATTATACATACTAGGTACTCGTTATAACTTACATTTTTAAACTGCAAGCGTACAGCTTGACTTATCATTTAAAACTTCCCGTAAAATAAGTTATATACATAAAATCAATCATCATGAATTAGGAATACTTACGTATCCCGTCAATACTCACTGATGTAGCATTTCAGTTATAAGTTAATTTTAAAATATATTCTCGTCTGATTATTTAGCAGTTAAATTTAATTCCTGATAGCTACCTGGTTTTAAGCTAGAAATTATACTTTATTCTGCTTTCCACTGAAACACGTCACTAGAAAATAATACAGACTATATTTTAATTAATCTGCACAAAAATCTTACTAGGGAAACAAGCGATTTAACACTTTAAACACTTCACAAAATTACTAGATATCTAATATATAATATTTACCTCCGCACAGAACTACAGATTAATACCACGAACTAGAATCAATCAATATTATGGTAGTCTAGTTAGTTGCTTATCCTTTACAGAACGTGGCAATCCACCCCAGCTTTTATTGGCTGTTTTTGATTTTTCTAGGCAATTTTTTTCATTCAGTAGTTTGCCATTGCTTTCTGAACGGTACGGCGCTTATACCATTGTTAAAAATCCACACAAAGCGATCTGCTACCAAACCGCCTGCAGCAGGTTTCGAACCTGGTATATCTGAATTATGAAACTGCGTTCATATCCATTAGGCCACAGACAGACGTAGTCTAGAACTCTGCAAAATGTTGCCCAGAAACTAAAGACTTTTCAATACGCAAGATATTTCTCTAGCCTGGCGATCTGTCTACTGCAGATTTAGGAGTAAGAATGAAAATCTAGTTTCAAATTCTGGTTAATATCTTAAACCCGACAAAGGGTCCCAACTTATTTCGCAAAACGAAATAATCTCCTCTTTAAACACCTTACATTTAACACTTCCCATTACTAGACGTTTGCCATAACTGACACTTCTCGTCTTCACACCTCACGCTGACCAGGGCCAACAGTGAGTGCCGTGTCAGATGGGATTTCCAGACAAATGTCTCAAACTGCGTCTTGGAGATGTCGGTTATCGCGCTTCACCTGATGTCGCGAGAGGTTCCTTAATTTATGAAGAATAAGACAACAAGGTGTATCAGGTGATACTAGGATAGTTGCCAGAGAAGAGTCTGGTCTTAAAAGAAATACTCCATTCTCAGAAAAGAGCAATGGTGTATAGAGTTCATAGGTATAAAGCCAGGCTGTAAAGAATTTCTGGCCGAGATAGTAATATTCAGTACCAGAATTCTATGGTGCCCCTCTCAGAATTATACCTATGGGCTGTTATAGTATCTAGGGGATTTAATTAAATTCAAAGTAATTCAAAGCTGACATAAAGTAATAAAAACCGTGCACAACAATTTCTTAATTTTATTTATTTACAGTCATCTGTTTAGTTTTGTTTGTGTTAACACAAACCCTAAAAATAAAATCACACTGATGATGTTGCATGTATCTACACCAATTAAAAGTCAATCACTAAAATTAAAGTCTTTTCCTAGTTGTTAAGGCTCCCTTGTTATGAAGGTAGTCTTAGTTCACCTAATCCTCTGGAACCAATGTTAATGATGGTACTTGAATTTATCTTCAGTATTAGGGGAATGGATATTGACAACTGTCATAATGACTTCACTGTTACTGATATCACTTGACTTCACAACATTTCTTGGTTATGTAGTTTTTGAAAATGTCACACTGACTACAATGTTATTGAGATCACTTGAATTTATCTTCAAAGTATTTCTATGTTATGTAGCTTTTGAAAATGTCACACTGACTAAAGTCTATGTTGCTTCCAGACTAATTTAATCATCACTGTTTTCATCACTACTAATATAACCGGGTGTGGTACGCCAATGCTCTGCGAGTCAGTCTTGTCTAATTTGACTTAACTTCTTCACTTCCGCCTTTTCCTTGAAGCCAGAATATAAGATGAAGCCCAACACTGAGGGTCCCCACTCTTCCAACTGATGTAGGTACAGGGTGCTTGTTCAAATCTTACACCGCTAGGTACAACACCGATGTTCTTCTCTGCTAACAAGATGAGTGACAGGATACCTCTGACCTGAAATGTAATAGGTCTTACATAGCATCTGGCTCTAAAATCCTCCTACCCAGATTGTAGATTAGTGAGGCAGTTCAGAATAAGTGATGATAACACAGGAAAGATAGACTCAGTCAGTGACAAATAGGTTTATGCAATAATATAACACATTACAGCACACAGGAAATGTAGACTCAGTCAGTGACAAATAGGTTTATGCAATAATATAACAACATTACAACACATACTTTCCTAATATGTCCATGACCGACATCACCAAAACTGCATAGGCCTTATGGTGAGTGTTGAGTGTCTAAATAAGTTTTATGCAATAATATAACACAGCATTACAACACACACACTTTCCCAATATGTCCAGGATTGACATCATTAACTGCATAGGCCTTACGGCGAGTGTTGAGTGTATAGGCCTACTCAAACAATACATTAAATTTACAATCTTTCCTCTTTTACTATTTCCTGATAGTATTGTCTAGTCCAGCAATCAGAAAAGGCTTTAAAAGCTTCTAAAACTAACAACCTTCATTCCGTCCGGCCTTAGTTTAAATGTCGAACATAATTTATACAGCACAAAGCAGCTTTCCTTCTATGAATCACACAATGAGATTTTACACACACAATCACTTCCCTTAAAGACAACAACCAAAAAGCTACAGACTTTCATAAATGGGTGCTTGCGTAGAATAGAGGGATTAAAATGGTATGACAAGGTTACCAACATGGAACGGATGACAAGAACTAGACAAGTGCCAGTGGAACAAGAAACGAGAAGAAGACGATGGCGATGGATAGGACACACACTGAGGAAACCTGTTGATAGCATTACAAGGCAGTCCTTGTTCTGGAACCCCCAGGGCAAGAGAGGCAGAGGAAGACCAAGAAGTACATGGAGAAGAGAGTTGGAAACAGAGGTGAAAATGATGAGGAGAACATGGAAAGAACTTGAGATGATGGCACGTGACAGGAGGACTTGGCATGTGTTTGTTGAAGGCCTTTGCTCCTTTGGGAGTGGAGGGTTATGAATGAATGAATGAATCACTTCCCTTAAACACTAGTAATTAATATTATACATATTATGACTTAATTCTCTTACCCACAATCTCAGATTCAACAGGCTTTTAATAAACCCATTGATACGGGTACGATTCCTTAAATAGCTTGACTTGCTATGGATTGGATCCAGAGTGCAATAGACTCCATGCTTTGACACTCGGTCTCTATTTAGGCCTTGAGTCGCCTTCCAGGGTTATGCTAATGGCTTTGCACGTAATATTACTGTGGGTTCAATTTTGGTCAGACATATCCCAACTCCCTGGCCCATACACAGGCACTCAGGCACAAACACGTCAATAACCATTGACAGTGTACAAATATTTATTACATCACAATAAAGTTCAGCATCTCTTCAAAGTGCACAATATAAGGATTCTCTTCTA
Source organism: Oreohelix idahoensis (assembly GCA_024509875.1). Lineage (NCBI taxonomy): Eukaryota > Metazoa > Mollusca > Gastropoda > Stylommatophora > Oreohelicidae > Oreohelix > Oreohelix idahoensis. Next base: position 145,464 of record JAMPIV010010585.1, read on the forward strand.
GTCGTGTCTAGACTACAGTCTCGTCCTCGGAGACATCATGCTTTTTAATAAAGTCTGGTACTCACGCATTTAGAAAACTTCACACTCTGCATTTGCCTAAACTGATAATACACTTGCAGTAGAAGCTGTAATACAATTGATGGTAAGATAGCATGCAGGTGGATTAATGACACAAGCTAAAGATATCGTCCATACGGACATATGCCATCTACACAGGCCGGAGACACAAGCCCAAGTGATTTTAAGAACGCTCAACTTGTCCCACTTTAAAGTTGCCGTCTGCTATTAATTTTGAGCAGCCGACAAGACGTCACTTCCTCTAACCACGGACTACCGTGTATAAACAATACAATCAGGAAGTGATCGTATACAAAACATATGATATTTACTCATATCATTTACTCCCCCCTGGACTAAAATAATGAAAAGGAACTTTTCATTATTTCCATAGTACAATCTTACAAGGTCACTGGAGAAACCAGATGACAATATCCAAATTCTCAACTGTCATCATTATGATAGCACCTAGAGGCGTGCTCCATAATCGACAATTTAACACACAAGGTGTGGTATTTAGTAATATTACCAAACCCATTATCGTTAGCAGACGCTCTTTTGACACAAATGTGAGGTAACTACATTAATTAGAAGGCAGTGTGGAAAAAGTCAGTATGTCAGTCATGGCACTCATACAGCATACCATGTCAACAAACGCCTTAAGTCATGTCGGTATGTAAGTCTACCTATCTATCAAATGAAATGCATAATAAGCAATCAAAGACAGAATAGAACATATGAGGCAGACAAGTCAAAATATAAATGGTGACTGTGACAATATGTCAAAATAGTTATTAATATTTGTATGTATGCAATGTCATGTGGTGAATGACAATGTTAATGAGATGTCATGTGAAGATATATTACTTAATATCTAAACATGCGAAGGTTATAGGTTATACTAAGTATAAGCACCAATGTAATTCAATTCACATAGTGATACATTAATGAACCAATGGAATATCACTAGGGTTATTAAAACTGGTCATGTTAGACCATACAAAGTTCTTCCTGTAGAAGTATTTAAAAGAATTAAAGTTTCAGTAAGTCACTAGTTCGCACTTATTCACACATCATTGTTATTGATTTCCAGTTAAGTACATATGCCGGAACGAAATAGTTCATTGAAAAAAATCCATTTTCCATCTATGTCGGTTGTCGATGTTTGTCTTCCATGCAATAGCATATACAGCACAGATACCATTATTCATTCTGTACTTGAAAATTTTATAAGTCCATGTTGAAATATAATTTCTTTGTTATGTCCCTTTTTGAACTTTGGAGTAAGTAATTTTAGTTACTTCCCTTTTTTCAAACGTTACAGTCATATAATTAGTGAAAATCATTTTGGAAATTGCAGCAAAGTATCTGAAATGTACAGAATTTGATATTCATACTGCCAAGAGTCATTCTACAACGTGTATGCAGTAGCGAAGTATCGTCCTTGACCAAGTGCACTAGACATCCTACGCCGAACGATTGAATATATCGGTTGACTTCGGATGAATAGGAATTCATCATCATCATGTTGCTTGGCATAATGTCTCCTGTTTTGCAACTGGTTTAAGTGCATGACGAAGCAATGTGGCTGTAATCCCTAAAGTATGGGGCATATCTGTTAACGGAAGGCATGTGCCTTAGTTCATGATGCTTCATATTTGTGAAATAATTCCTGACTTGTCAGAAAGGAAGTTCTGTACTTATTGAGTATCAAAGTTGGATCGCAGTAGCATTTGTGGCGACAACTGAAGATAGAGGATGCTTCACGCATCTCGACAACACGTCAGCCATAACATTCACTTTTCCTTCGATGGGCTTTATCTGGTATTGATAGGGTTGAAGGGCCAATGAGGCACGGGCAGCTTTTGCATTCTTAAATCTCGCTGTTTTCAGGTAAGAGAGTGCTCTTTGGTCCGTCTCGAGGGTGAAACTTGCACCAAGCAGGTAGCGCTGCAGTTTAGAGAAGCAGAACACAAGAGCCAGCAGCTCTCTTTCAATGACCGGGTAACGCTGCTCAGTAGGCGTTAGCTTCCTGCTAACATAAAGTGTTGGATGCAAACAGCCATTCCATTCTTGCAACAGCGAACCTCCAATGGACGTTTTTGAAGCGTCGACTCTAAGAGTAAAATGTTTAGAAGGATCAGGCAATCTCAATATAGGCAACTTGGAAAACAGACATTTTAATCTATCTAAAGTTACATGACATTCTCGACTACAAACAAACCTATTTGGTGACTCTTTCTTCACCAGTGATGACAATACGGACGTATACTCTGCAAAATTGGGGATAAACTTACGATAAAAGTTTAGGAGCCCCAGAATACTTCTAACCTGTTTTTTTGTCCTGGGTAAATCAAGGTTTAGAATTCTAGAGATGGTAGTATCCTCTGTTTTCAAAAAACCTCCTCCTACTTTATATCCTAAAAATGAAATCTCCTGAAATCCAATCTTAGTCTTAGATGGACGTGCAGATAAATTATGAAGACGTAGAGTGCTAAGTAAGGATTGAATACCCTCCAAATGTTCATCCCAAGAATGATGAAACAGACAAATGTCGTCAATGTAAGTAATGAGGTCTTCTCTGTCAGAGAAGAGTCGTCTCATCATGCGAACGAAGGTCGCAGGTGCGTTTACTAACCCAAAGGACATATAATTGAATTGAAATAGACCTAATGGAGTTGCGAACGCAGTATAAGGCTTGGATCGTTTCGTTAATGGCACTTGGAAATAGCCTTTAGACAGATCAAATTTAGAGAAAAATGTAGCCGTAGCTAGTCTATCCAATAAAGACTCCAACACGGGGAGTGGTTCCGCGTCGTGAATAGTGACCGAATTTAGACGTCTAAAATCTATGCATATACGTATAGATTTGTCTTTTTTTCCGGATCAAGACCATCGGAAAACTATAAGGGGAATGAGATGGAGCAATGACATTTAATTTCACCATCTGTTCTAGTTCCTCCTTAACTTGATATTGTAAATGTATCGGTATAGGGTATGGTTTCAACTTAATCGGTTGAAAGTCTGTCAGAATAATGTCATGTTCGATGATATCAGTGTGTCCTGGAACATCAGTAAGGACATCAGCAAAAGAACGTAAGATTGAAGTAACCTGTTTTTTCTGGAAAGAAGATAGAGTTGGCGATATATCAACATCTTTCCAACTTTCAGTAGCCAAGTAGTGAAGACTAGGTAATACTAATAGTGAGTCATTACCATCAGTCAAATCAGAATTTTCCTCCAGTATGACAGCCAAAGAAGAATGACGACAGACAGATTGATCAAGAGCTTCAAAGACTGGTCTTAGATATGGTGGACGTGTATGAAACTGCTGTAACATATTGATATGAAAAGTTTTTTCTTTTCCCTCTACTGAGACAATATAATCAACATCAGACAGTTTCTCCACAATCCTGTAAGGTCCTCTCCATGACACTAATAATTTATCTCTCCTGGGTAATAGTACGTAAGCTTCATCACCAGGCCAAAGTTGGCGTAATTTGCGGTTTTGGTTAATAAATAACCTCGCCCTAAGCTTTGCCTTTTCAGATGAACTTACTGCTATTTGGCATGCGTCTATTATTTTTTTCCTCAAATTGACCACATATTGATATGAGGTCTGAACCTCCTTGTTCATTTCAGCACCAATTAAAAGTTGTTTTAATATAGACATTGGGCCTCGTGGTTTGGCGCCAAAAACCAATTCGAATGGACTAAAGCCTGTATGTTCATTTTTTATCTCTCGATACGCAAATAAAATAGCTGGGAGGACTCTGTCCCAATTTTGAGGATATTTAATTGTAACCTTATGTAGCATTTGTTTTAAGGATCTGTTGAGGACTTCTATTTTTCCGTTAGACTGAGGATGGTATATTGAACTAAGGGATCTTTGAATCCCAAATATATCCATAACCTGTTTCATAGCATCTGAAATTGAGTTCCTCTATCAGATAGAATGTTTTCAGGAAAACCTATTCTACTAAAAATCAAGAATAATGCATCAGCAATATCTACCATGGTGATTGTTTTTAAAGGTATAGCTTCTGGCCAGCGTGTGCACATATCTATGCAGGTCAACACATATTGATGACCTCTGGCTGATGTTACCCTTAAAGGGCCAATAATGTCAATGGCCATCTTTGCGAAGGGATGCAAAGAGATATCAGATGCTTGGATGGGCGCATCATGTTTTGGTTTTCTGGTTGCTACACTTTGGCAGATGGTACATGTACGACAAAATAATTTGACGTCTTTTGTAATTCCGGGCCAAAAAAAATATGACAAAACTCTTTGTTTTGTTCTAGCAACACCTAAATGTCCTGCACATTCAATGTCATGTGCATGTCGTAAAATGAATGGTCGAAAACAAGCTGGTACCATAATCTGTTTCTTTAAGGAATTAGCAAATTGATAGTTTCTTACTAAAATCCCATTTTTGATAGTATACCAGTGTTTTGCACAGTCATCTACCATTACATCATTCAAATGAGCAATATGAAAATATTTTTTTAAGGAAATATCATCTTTCTGTCTTTGTATAAAGGTTTCCTTATCAATGAGCTCCATCTGAAATAAATTGTCATCATCAGTATTCACATCATTCATTGCCTTAATATCATCATTATTTTCCTGTTGATAATGAATTATATCATTATTATTATTTTCCTTTTCTTCATCTTCTGAAGTGGTATCTTCAGTTATATCTTCAGGTAACACATCAATGACTAGTTTGTGATGATCATTATTCATGCGAGACTGAGCTCTGGTAGTCACAGCATTTGAACATAATAAATGTTGTCTTTCCCATATTTCAATATCTTCCTGTGTACATTCATGCAATTTAGGTATGTTTCCCATAATAATTCCAGCAATTGGATCGTCCAAGAGGCATACCAGTGTTCTTCCTGTAAAATATGGTGTATCCAAAAACACCTCGGCTGTGGGGTAATATTCCACAGTTCCTCCAAAAGTTATGCATTTCACTTGTTTTCCTGTATATTCCACCTTATCAACCAAGGCCTTGCGCACACCAATGGTGGTTGCACCAGTATCTCTCAGTAAAGATACTAACTTATTATTGACAAAACCTCTGTTCAAGATCAATGAACCAGTACTTTCAAAAGATATGACTGGGAGGGGGTGTCCGCATAATAATCTTGGCACTCCTTGAGGCTGAAATAAAGAATTGCAATTAGTGCAGTTATCACTATTTGCTAAGTCTACACTGCATGAATTTGCATGTGCTACAATATCATTATGGTTCTGATTATTATCATGAACAATGGCATTGGTACGTTCAGTGTTTCTTGATTGTCTGGAAGTATTGTTATGATAAGATCTTTTATTTGCATTTTGATCATTTCCTCTATAAAATGATTTCTGCCCTCTATTTGATTTTGAGTTATATTCTCCTCTATTTTGCCAGTTGTTGCACTTAAATGAGGTTTGTGGATAACAGTTATCATCCTGATATGAATTCCAATGTCTTTGAGGTTGGTATTTATTAAAATTGTATCTACCTCTATTTTGACTGTAATTATGTGATGGTTTAAATCTTTGATTCCTATCCATACTATCTGATCTATATCTGGGTGCATTGTCTTGGAATGACCTAGCAGATGCAGCTGGTAATGAATCCTTAACATTGTTTTTGCTCAATACTCTATTAGGATGTGCAACTTGATATTGACGTCCTAGGGTTTGTAATTTAGTTAGGTTCTCTGGTTTTCTTTCCTGCAGGAACGCAAGAAAATCAGAACTAATAGATGACAAAACCTTGTCTCTTAGAATTAAATCTGACAATCCCTCAAAAGTTTTTTCAGTCTTGGATAGTTCAATCCATCTAGAAAAATTTAATTTAACAGCTGAAATAAATTCAGTGAAATCTTTTCCAGAATCAGGGTACAAAGACCGAAATTTCTGACGATAACCCTCATCTAATTGATACCTCTGCAATAAAATCACCTTAACAGCTTCATAATCCTTTCTAGTCTGGTCATCCAAAGTAGAGACTACAGTTAATTGTTCACCAACCAATAAATTCATAAGTCTACATGTCCATGTAGATTTGTCAATCTTATATTCTTCACAATAAGTCTGGAACCTATTTAGGAAGCATGAAATGTCATCTATGGATGCATTAAATTTTGGCAAATTAATCCTTATGGCAGTAGTATGATCTTTATTTTTATCTTCACCTACCCCAGAGTGCAACAGTGGTTGTTGTAATTTTAATTTTTCAAGTTCAATCTCAGCTAATCTTATAGTTTGAGCTTGTTGAGATTTGATCTCCTCTTGAGCTTTCTCCTCTTGAGATCTGGCATAGGCTAATTTTTCCCTTTCAAGAGCCAACTCTTCTGATCTCCTTTTTTCAGCTAATTCAATTTCTCTTTCTTGTTTGTGGAGCTCTTCTTGTCTTCTTTTTTCGGCCAATTCTTCTTTGCGAAGTTCTTCTTGTCTGTTTATTTCTTTATCCACATAAGCCTGCAAGGCAGGACTTTCCAAATTAAGTTCTTTTCCAATTTTCATTAAATCCTTTAATGAAGTCATGGTTGCTTATTATTGTGTTTCTTAGTAATACACAATATTTTAACTTTTATGTATATGAATATGTCAGCTAGATATTCAATACTTCATCCACCAATCTCAGATCAATTTATAATTGCAATAATATAGGTGCAGTGAAATATGAGATATGAACAACAAAGAAAATAGTACGTACAACGAGTAATGACAAGATAGACAGGGTTAGAGCAACTGAAGGAAATACAAATGGAAAACAAAGGAATAACTATAAAATATATGTAGCGAAAGGTTTTCCTAGTATGATAGTAGTGGTAGAGCAGAAGTAGAATCTCTCTCCAGAAAGTATGAAGTTCCAGTGCCCGAGAAGTACACTGGTATCACAAGTGAGTTACAGCTGTGAATACTCTGAGCTGGACAATAGATTTAGGCTTCAGAAGTATAAGATGCTACTTCGCTATCGTAACCCTATGTGATATTATAATTAAATTAGAAAAAGTAACTCAAAATTTAACAGTTAAAAATTTAACAAGTCAAATGAGTACAATTATCCAATTTATTATGTACATCTATATATTCTTGTAATGATAAATGGGTGTTGGAAGATGGTAAAATGTATGATTATTTACAGTTACAAATTAAAATAACTAATAGAAAAAGTCTTGGATTTATCTTCCACTGAATTTATAAAACAAGTTTGTCACATTATCTCTTGCCATCTAGTTTTCATCATTAGAAAGTCGTTTTAGAACTGCTCACAGGATTTGTTGGATGGAAATATATAAACTCAACTTTATCCACGTCTGCTCGAGGTTCCTCCGACACACTGGAGTACGGAAGACTTTCCTTCAGCCCGCCCTATAACTACGGGGGACTAAGGTGTTGAAGTTTGGTTGACCTCTAGGCTTCAGTGAGCTGGATCAACTTCTTCAAGTCTTTAGTTTCTCGATCAGGAATGATCATAAACATTGATCATAAAAACCTGGAACAAGAAGTAATAGGTGGCCATTGTTCTAACAATCTCACCACCCTCTGCTGTTCATGATGCGACCATGTCTTCAGTGTTTGTATGTAAATGAATGAATCATGGTAGTATATTACAGAGATAGCATGATAAGATAATGTATAAGGTGCAGAATTAACAATATACATGAATAAATCACATGTTATGATACATGGGTACGATATAACCTTTGCCTTCCACTTATGGATGTCAAGTCACTTATGTACTTGCTGGTATGTCGTAAGCTTCCAGGCAAGAATTAGCCATAATATATTTGGCTAACCAATTAATGGTTATGCTTCCTGACAATGCCGGTGAAGGTTATCTCTGGTTAGCGTCATTCCCTTTTTTATTATATCTGCTACAATCAATCAGAAATAAAATCTGAAATAAAATGATATTAGTAATACATATATTTTTAATAAACTTACATACCCTCTTAGGATTAATAAGCTCACGGTGAGACTGTATTGGCTTAACTTAATCTGCCCTGCATGCAGCGTGAAAATAGAACTTTTCTTGCAGAGGCTGTCCTCCAGTTTCTCACTCTGGCTTCTGGATTTGGTGTGTGATTTACAATGCGCCGCTCTGTCCTTATATTTCAGTCTCTCGCGCGTACGAGAAAGCAGCTCCCAAATTCCCCAAAAGATTTTAGTTTCATCTCCTGTTTTGAAGCTATTTGAAACAATCTGTGCTTTTCCTGTACTCGTTTTTCTCTTCTGTCACTCACACACTTATCTCCTTCCTTCCTTCCTATATATCATTTCCTTTTTCCCCATATGGGGCTTTCATTACATATAAGTTTTATACAATTCCGTTGAGGCTTGTTAGTGTAATAAATTTTTAAAGATTATTAGCTAACTTTTAGCCGATGTGATGAAGGTGAAAAATATTAATTATCTTTAAAACTATTTATATTTGAATAATATCCTTTTGGATATAATTCCTAGCCTATCTCCTTTGTTGAGTTATATTTATTTAATATTATTCCAACCATGCGTTCTCCTGTAGTGAATAATTTAATGTCCAGTAAATGCAAACTTTTTAAAGTCGGCCATACATTCCTATATAGCTATTTCTCATTCTTCAGTAATACTGTATGGCTTTTAACCGTAAGTCACATTTCCGCTGTCTACCAACTTCAAAGAAAGACCGCAGCGCTGACCTTGCGCTGGTGTGTGTGGGTGTCGCGTGGGCGTGTCGCGCTACAACCAAGCAAGTGTTTACCAAATCTCGCTACAGAGCCCTCTTCTTTAAAACAGTGCCTGCACGGTTAACTTTTTGGTAACACATGCTGCAGTTCCTCCTTAATTTTCTGTTTCTCTATATCTCCTTTGATAGGATGCCTACTTAAAAAATCGGGTCCAAGATTGTCCCGTCCTGGTATGTATCTCACATTGAACGAATATGGAGATAACAGTAAACTCCACCTTAAAAGTCGTGAATTTAATTTTTTAGACACTGCTAAAAACATCAAAGGCTGGTGATCACTTTCCACAATGAAGTGTTTCCCGTAAAGAAAAGGGGCGAATTTGTTGATCGACCAGACCAAAGCGAGGCATTCACGTTCAACGGTAGAATAATTTCTCTCAGCTGTATTTAACTTTCTACTGGCAAAAGCTACTGGTAATAGCATATGTGGCGGTGTGTCTGCCCGCTGTAGTAATGTTGCTCCGATGCCTACATTGCTAGCATCCGTTCTTAGTACGAATTCTTGTGTGAGATCGGGAAGGGCAAGGATAGGTTTATTTGTCAGCTTATTTTTCAACTCTGTATAAGCCTGTTCACACTCCACAGTCCATTGTATTTTATCCGGCTGACCTTTTTTGGTTAAGTCGGTTAATGGCGCGCACAATGAGTTAAAATGGGGTATATATTTCTGATAAAACCCGCACAGTGACACAAAGGATCTTACATCCTTCTTAGTTTGTGGTCTTGGTGCTTTTCTCATTTTCTCTACATTCTTTGGGTCCGGAGACATTTGCCCTGTAGAGATAGTGTGACCTAAAAATTCCAATGTCTCACATCCAATATGACACTTAGTTGGGCGTGCTGTCAATCCCGTTTCTCTTAATCTACCTAACAACATGGAGAGTGCTACTACGTGTTCCTCGAATGTAGTGGTAGCAATCAGAATATCATCCATGAAGTTGGTGATATGAGGATTTTGTAATGGTTCCAACAATTTCCTCATCATTCTGGTGAAGATACTTGGAGCATTCTTTAAACCAAATGGGAGTACATTGAACTCGTAATGTCCATCCGGTGTACTAAAGGCTAACAGTTTCCTAACTTCTGGTTTCACTGGTATTTGGTAGTATCCCTTGCTTAGATCTACTTTTGAAAAATACCGAGCCTTACTCAATGTAGCAAACAACTGATTGGTGTCAGGTAATGGGTCTACCTGAGATTCAGTGATAGCATTTAGTTTCCTATAATCAATGCATAACCTGTGTTCACCACTAGGCTTCCTTAATAGCACCACACTTGAGCTGTAGGGAGATTCAGACTTTGAAATAATTTTCTCTTTTAAGAGATAATCAATCTCATCCTTGAGTGCCTGTCCTTTAGCATAAGGTATAGGGTATGTCCGCATACAAACTGGTGTAGGGTCAGTAATCGTCATGTCATACTCTAACAGATTAGTACACCCCGGCTTATCTGTGAGTACATCAGCATGGATTTCTAACACCTCCTGAACCTTTTTCCTCTGCTCAAGAGTTAAATGTTCACTCACATTAACCTGAGCATAGCTTTCCGTAGTTGATAGGGGGTATTCCATGGAGGAAATTGGTTCATCCTGCATTTCTGTTGCAATGGCCAGGGTCATGATATGGGCAACTTCTGATGCTTCCCTGTCATAATACTTTTTAAGAAGGTTGACATGATACACCTTCTCCTTTCCTTTCTTGTCAATCTTATAGTTGGTCCGGGAAAGTTTTTCCAATATGACGTAGGGTCCCTGCCATCCAATTTGCAATTTATTATTGCTGCTGGGCAACAGTAACAGAACCTTTTCTCCCACCTCAAGTTCCCTATCTTTTGCTGTTTTATTGTAGTAAGCAGCCTGCTTCCTCCTGGCCTGTCTCAAGTTATCATTTGCCAGTTTCCAACTTGTTTTCAATCGAGATGTCAACTCGTTGACGTATTGGTATGAAGAAGTCACGGTTTCTTCTGCTTTTTCATCAGTCCATGTCCGCAACAATGCTTCCAGTGGACCTTTGATTGGTCGTCCAAACAACAATGTAGCTGGAGCCAATCCTGTGGAGTTATGTGGGACTTCCCTATAGGCAAATAGTGCTGAGGGTAAGTATGTGTCCCAAGTTTCAGGTTTCTCACTAGCCAACTTTCTAAGGATTGAAATGAGCGTGCCATTGAACCGCTCTACTTGACCATTCCCTTGGGCGTGGTACGGGCTACAGTGATAATGTCTAGCTTGAAATAACCTGAATACTTCTTGTGTTAGCTTTCCCCTAAACTGAGAACCATTGTCAGTCAATATTTGATGTGGGAAACCTAATCGGGTGAATATTGTTAACAGTGCCTCTGCCACATGTTTCGAATCTATCGATGACATTGCTACTGCCTCTCCCCACATAGAGCAAGTATCGACCAAGGTTAAGATATATGCATTTCTCTTCTTGGTCCTACTGAGGGGTCCAACAATATCCACGGCAACACGTTCGAAGGGCGTTCCCATGATGGGCATTTCTCCCAGTGTTGCTGGTGCAGTCCTATGTTTAGGAGCTACTCTTTGGCATTCTGGACAGGATCTCACATACCTCTTTATGTCCTCTGTGATCCCTGGCCAAAAGTAGTGACAGGCTATCCGTTGTCCAGTGGCCCCTATTCCCATATGTCCACTGAAGGGTATAGCATGTCCTAGCTTCATAACCTGCTCCCTGTATGATTTTGGCACTACAAGCTGTCCATGTCCTTTTGGTCCTGTTCCAGCTTTTCTATATAGTAGGCCTTTTTTCATATATAAGTCTCCTTTCTCTGGAGGGTTATGGCTTTTAGGTAATTTGCCAAAGCAAGGCTTCAATGTACTGTCAGCAGTTTGAGCCTTTCTCATCTCTTCTGGATGAGTATTGATGATAGTGTCCTCCTCTTTCTTAGAGCTTGCCCTGGTCTGGACTGTTGCCATCACTATGGGTCTTATAGGTTCTCCTAGAAAGACATATCTACATCCCAGTATTAATGGGTAGATAGGGTTGTCCATCACTGCTGCTTTGATCTCTCCTTCCACATAGCGAGATCTTATGTTGATTCGGGCTATGGGCAGTGTCATGGTTCCTGCTCCCTTGACTGGTCCTCTGATTTCCACTGTTTCTGTGGTTATCTGTTCCGGACTCACCAGAGAAGAGCACACTACTGAGTCAAAGTCCAAGCCTGTATCATATAAGCACAGTACTTGGGTGCCATTCAAGGTCACTTCCTCACAGACAGGGGGATGATGGAGGTCATTCTGACTATCTGCCAGGTCCTTCCTTCCCTTGTTCTCTGTTGTAAGGCATGCAGCGTGATGAGGAGGGTTTTTCCGTCTGCATTCCGCAGTATTGTGGTTACTCATTTGGCAAGATTTACACCACTTTCCTTCCTTTCTTGGAGGTTTCTTTTCTGATCCTAGAGGGTTTTTGTCTTTATAATCAGTTCTGTGTTTGTTCTTGTTGGAATTGTCCCTGTGTTCATAGTTGGTAAAGTTTTGTGAAGGTTTGAAGTTCTCACCCTGCTTCTTCTTATTTCCTGATACTTCTGACTGAGCTGCTTGATATCTTTCAGCCATGGTTAAAATATCTTCCAATCTCTCAGCTCCTTGTTCCATAAGAAATTTTCTCATTTCTTGAGGCATGGATTCTCTCAGTTGCTCCATCATGACCATTTCTTTTATATCTTGACACTTTCCTAAGCTAATCCATTTTGTCAGATAAGTTTCCAATCTGGCAGAAAACTGGTGATAGTTTTCTCCTGGAAGTAGCTTAGCAGTTCGGAATCTCTTTCTATAAGATTCAGAATTCTTTTCGTACCTGACCAGTAAAGCTTGTTTTAAGATTTCATAATCTTCCTGGTCTTCTTTTGAGAGTTTTAAATAAACATCGTATGAAACTCCCCTCAACCCCTGAGATAGCTTAAGGCTCCATTTTTCCTTTTCCAATCCATAGGTAGAGGCCAGTCTCTCATATCTATCCAGGTACGACTCAATGGCGTCCTCTTTTTCAATAAATGGATCCAGGTGGAAACTCATGGCTCCATTTGCCGCGCTATGGTTGGAGCTACTCTCAGAGTGAGGTGAGCTAGCACCATGATTGCTAGCTGCTCCCTGGAGTTCAAGTTCCTTTAAACTTAACTCATGCGCTCTTTGTAACCTTCTTTCTTCAGCTTCCAAAATTAGTCTCTTTTCTTCTCTTTCCAGTCTTTTGGCTTCTCTCTCTGCTTCTAATTTCTTAGCTTCAGTCTCAACTTCCATTCTTTTAGTCTCTCTTTCTGCCTCTAATTTCTTAGCTTCAGCCTCAACTTCCATTCTTTTGGTCTCTCTTTCTGCCTCTAATTTCTTAGCTTCAGCCTCAACTTCCATTCTTTTGGTCTCTCTATCTAAATATTTATCCACTTCAGTTGTGATATATCGAATTAGAGCATCTCCTGTCATACCCAAGTCTTTTCCTTCCTGCATAATCGCAGCTCTAAACTTCACCAATTCAGCCATGATGCTTACTTACCAGAGGGTATATAATTTTATCTTCACTAACAAACTAACTTAATTAAAATCAATTAATTACTTTGAACAAGACAAATCCTTAAAACCTTGTGAGCGTTTCCTATTTACTTCGTACTCAATGGTACTACTATTACAAACAAATTTCTAAGTTTTTAGAATTTTTTCCAAAAAAAAAAAATTTATTTTTACAAACTATTTGTGGCTCAAGATAGAAGAATACATAGATAGTGGCCCAGGATACAAAATAATATCCCGCGAAAGAGCCCCCAATGTAGCGAAAGGTTTTCCTAGTATGATAGTAGTGGTAGAGCAGAAGTAGAATCTCTCTCCAGAAAGTATGAAGTTCCAGTGCCCGAGAAGTACACTGGTATCACAAGTGAGTTACAGCTGTGAATACTCTGAGCTGGACAATAGATTTAGGCTTCAGAAGTATAAGATGCTACTTCGCTATCGTAACCCTATGTGATATTATAATTAAATTAGAAAAAGTAACTCAAAATTTAACAGTTAAAAATTTAACAAGTCAAATGAGTACAATTATCCAATTTATTATGTACATCTATATATTCTTGTAATGATAAATGGGTGTTGGAAGATGGTAAAATGTATGATTATTTACAGTTACAAATTAAAATAACTAATAGAAAAAGTCTTGGATTTATCTTCCACTGAATTTATAAAACAAGTTTGTCACATTATCTCTTGCCATCTAGTTTTCATCATTAGAAAGTCGTTTTAGAACTGCTCACAGGATTTGTTGGATGGAAATATATAAACTCAACTTTATCCACGTCTGCTCGAGGTTCCTCCGACACACTGGAGTACGGAAGACTTTCCTTCAGCCCGCCCTATAACTACGGGGGGACTAAGGTGTTGAAGTTTGGTTGACCTCTAGGCTTCAGTGAGCTGGATCAACTTCTTCAAGTCTTTAGTTTCTCGATCAGGAATGATCATAAACATTGATCATAAAAACCTGGAACAAGAAGTAATAGGTGGCCATTGTTCTAACAATCTCACCACCCTCTGCTGTTCATGATGCGACCATGTCTTCAGTGTTTGTATGTAAATGAATGAATCATGGTAGTATATTACAGAGATAGCATGATAAGATAATGTATAAGGTGCAGAATTAACAATATACATGAATAAATCACATGTTATGATACATGGGTACGATATAACCTTTGCCTTCCACTTATGGATGTCAAGTCACTTATGTACTTGCTGGTATGTCGTAAGCTTCCAGGCAAGAATTAGCCATAATATATTTGGCTAACCAATTAATGGTTATGCTTCCTGACAATGCCGGTGAAGGTTATCTCTGGTTAGCGTCATTCCCTTTTTTATTATATCTGCTACAATCAATCAGAAATAAAATCTGAAATAAAATGATATTAGTAATACATATATTTTTAATAAACTTACATACCCTCTTAGGATTAATAAGCTCACGGTGAGACTGTATTGGCTTAACTTAATCTGCCCTGCATGCAGCGTGAAAATAGAACTTTTCTTGCAGAGGCTGTCCTCCAGTTTCTCACTCTGGCTTCTGGATTTGGTGTGTGATTTACAATGCGCCGCTCTGTCCTTATATTTCAGTCTCTCGCGCGTACGAGAAAGCAGCTCCCAAATTCCCCAAAAGATTTTAGTTTCATCTCCTGTTTTGAAGCTATTTGAAACAATCTGTGCTTTTCCTGTACTCGTTTTTCTCTTCTGTCACTCACACACTTATCTCCTTCCTTCCTTCCTATATATCATTTCCTTTTCCCCATATGGGGCTTTCATTACATATAAGTTTTATACAATTCCGTTGAGGCTTGTTAGTGTAATAAATTTTTAAAGATTATTAGCTAACTTTTAGCCGATGTGATGAAGGTGAAAAATATTAATTATCTTTAAAACTATTTATATTTGAATAATATCCTTTTGGATATAATTCCTAGCCTATCTCCTTTGTTGAGTTATATTTATTTAATATTATTCCAACCATGCGTTCTCCTGTAGTGAATAATTTAATGTCCAGTAAATGCAAACTTTTAAAGTCGGCCATACATTCCTATATAGCTATTTCCTCATTCTTCAGTAATACTGTATGGCTTTTAACCGTAAGTCACATTTCCGCTGTCTACCAACTTCAAAGAAAGACCGCAGCGCTGACCTTGCGCTGGTGTGTGTGGGTGTCGCGTGGGCGTGTCGCGCTACAACCAAGCAAGTGTTTACCAAATCTCGCTACACAGTTCATTCGACCTAGCTTTCGCGGTATTAAATGAACAACTCAAGTCCCACCATTCTTACCCACTAGTTACAAACAAGTACATGTAACGAAAACCCACATATGGTGAAGTCAGAAATCATGCAAACAGATTATATTTACAGTCAAGCTGTATGTAACAATACATAGACTTATCTGTTGCAAAAAACAAATAATCCTCCTTGAGACTTCGACAAGCAAGGACCAATGTGATGGATCGTTCTCCAGGCTGAGGTTAGGCCTAGAATAGGTGGATCGTTCTCCAGGCTGAGGTTAGGCCTAGAATCGTAAGGCTGACACTTGAAAACAACAGCTCTGGTCTATAGCTGACATCTAATGTTAATAGGAAGTAAACTCTTCATATAATACTTCGAGCTGATCTAGAAAATGTCACTTCTTCATGTTACTGACAATTTGAGGCACTTTGAGATGCATTTGAATGTTGGAAAGTCTCTTTCACACTTTAAAATCTCCGGCAGACGATGAATGCCACCATTTTGAATACTGTTATTTTTGCTTCTTGCAGATTGTCTGTTAAGCTTGGCCCCCAAAAGGTCTGATACGGGTACAATTCCTTAAATAGCTTGACTTGCTATGGATTGGATCCAGAGTGCAATAGACTCCATGCTTTGACACTCGGTCTCTATTTAGGCCTTGAGTCGCCTTCCAGGGTTATGCTAATGGCTTTGCACGTAATATTACTGTGAGTTCAATTTTGGTCAGACATATCCCAACTCCCTGGCCCGTACACAGGCACTCAGGCACAAACACGTCAATAACCATTGACAGTGTACAAATATTTATTACATCACAATAAAGTTCAGCATCTCTTCAAAGTGCACAATATAAGGATTCTCTTCTAGTCGTGTCCAGACTACAGTCTCGTCCTCGGAGACATCATGCTTTTTAATAAAGTCTGGTACTCACGCATTTAGAAAACTTCACACTCTGCATTTGCCTAAACTGATAATACACTTGCAGTAGAAGCTGTAATACAATTGATGGTAAGATAGCATGCAGGTGGATTAATGACACAAGCTAAAGATATCGTCCATACGGACATATGCCATCTACACAGGCCGGAGACACAAGCCCAAGTGATTTTAAGAACGCTCAACTTGTCCCACTTTAAAGTTGCCGTCTGCTATTAATTTTGAGCAGCCGACAAGACGTCACTTCCTGTAACCACGGACTACCGTGTATAAACAATACAATCAGGAAGTGATCGTATACAAAACATGATATGATATTTACTCATATCACCCATGCAGTCTGCTTCACTGGCAAATGGCGAAGGAGCTGGGGTAGAATCTGATTCTGTCCTCTGACGAATTTGGTTCTGGCGGTTCAAGAGAAATATTCCAGATTTGTTTCCCTTTTTATTACAGGTAGCGGACAAACGGAAGACAAGCGATTCCATTGGCTGGCTGGGTCAGTTTATGTTTACCAAAATTTCAGTAAAACAACCACTTTCTGCCCGATCTGTCGATCTGACAAAACTCCGATAATTTATTCTTCCGGTGTTTCCCAACCGATTCCTTCCATCCAGGTCTTGTTTAAACTGGCCAATTGGGCGCTACCATTTTAACAAGCTATCCTTTTTCTGCCTCCCTTGTAGTGTTTGCCATCATAGTTGAACCCGGGGAAACCAGCCTTTGCTCCAAGTTATTACTGCATGTAATCACTCATAACTCCTGTGTCCATGCTTCTACAACTTAAATCCATGTATCTAATGAAAGTTTAAGATTCCTGGTATTTTACTGTGCTCACTGTTCCGAGGGACATACCCTATCCTTTGGCCTGAAGTCACAAGTACACATTCACGTTTACACAGATTCCCTCTAGCAATCCTGCAGCCTACGGTTCCTGAGACCGGGTTTCAGCTCGTGCAGCGATTGGTCAAAAACATTTGTTGACATATTTCGATATAGGTAGGCAAGGTAGGCTCTCGTTAATTGCCCTTAGATATTGGTTCAGGACTACGCTACACCTGAGCGCTCAGCCGATGCAACTCGTTGTGGCAGGTGAAAATGCAGACGAAATGTCTAAGTCTGGCGAAAGCGAATATTCACAGTTTACGTCTACAACGCAATAACCTCCCGAGCCTGGCATCTACGTAATAACATCACTAGTGCGTTTCTAAATGAGAACAGACACTCGGCGAAAGTCTGAATGGGAAAATAGTAATGTTTAAGTCGCAAACGAACGATTGCGAAAAAATACAAAAAGGATAAAAGAGTGATAATAAGGTAGAGGACACGGGTAGAGAAAGAAAGGAAAATAGAAAATTTATTGATCATAAAACTCTGTGACAATGTAGAAGAATGGGGCACATCTCATGGAAAGAGAAAACAGATCCTAGAAAACCTGGGAACGAAAAGAGAATTAATGATCAAACTTAGACAGCTAAAATATTGTGGCCATATAAAAAGACATAACACTTTGCTGAAGACCATAATTAAGGGCAGAGTTGAAGGCAAACATTCACGTTGGAATATCACAAAGAGATGGATAGCAGGAGTCTATCAGTGCACCATCAGGACAGGAGGTAGAACACGGAGATCCATTACTGCCGACCTTCGTTGTGGAAAATAATCGGAGAGACCTTTCCAACCGGAAAGATCTCCAATTTCAGGGCAGAAGCTATTGCACTACTACAAGTTTTGAAATTCTTCACCAGATCAGAACAGCAGCCATCTATCCAGCTAAGATAGTAATCTTCACTGACTGTAGATCCTTACTGAACTCGATACAGAACACAAGAAATGAAAACATGAAGTATGAGATCAGATCTGAGCTGAACATTATCCAAAGGTCATCAACCATTGCCCTTTAGTGGTTACTCTCCCATTGTGGAATCAATGGAAATGGTAGAGCAGATGTTCTGTCTAGAAGTGGCAGTAAAATGGAACAATCCAGCCACCCATTGCCCTATCGAGAAGCTAAAACCATCCTCCACAAATCCTAAAATCCGTGAAAGGAGGAAAGATGTATACAACAGATGACCCAATCCACCAACTAAACAGACACCAACAGACCATCATTTTCCTCCTGAGAACTGACCACTGCAGATTATTTGGCTATCTTTATCACCTCGGGATATCTCATACAAATGAATGTCCACGTGGAACTGTAATCCAGATTCTCAAACATTCTCCAGAACTGCCCAACCCACGACGTAGGACCTGGCAAGGCGGTGCTGAGCTAAGGTAGAAGCTATGGGGCTGCCGCGCTGACCTGGAAAAGACTCTGGACTTCGTCCTGAGAACAGGCCTGCAGATTTAGCATGACTACAAACTGAACGCAGAAGAAAGTAGCTGATATACACCCATATTATATTTAGGCTAGGCGTTTGGCATGGAAGAAGGCTGTCCGAGGAAAATGAGACTAAGCCAATTAGAATTGGAGAGAGAAACGAGGCAAAGAACGATGGAATGCTCAATTTGCATAAGATCAGTTTGGAGCAGAAATATTCCGAAATGTTATCTTGGTTTGGGCTCTGGCATAATATGCTCCGAGTAACTAGCTACCTGAGGACTCAGAATGCGAAGAATAAAATTCTCTCGGGCACCTCGAGACGCAACTAATGATGTGCATGGTTCAGCTTCATGCTTCATAGGGGGTGAATTGAAAAATGGTTCTGACAAAGCAATATTTTATTATTGATAATCCAATGACATTTAAAACAAACGATGGTAATAATTTTAAACTTCTTAGATTAACTGAATATGTAATACTGCCACCTGCATTGTTTACTGCATTTGTCCAAGGATGAAACAGGTGTAGCTTATTTAATGTATGCTCAGTCACTTCTCTTGTCTCTGCTCTTGTCGCGTCCCTTGTCGCTGCTCTTGTCGCTGCCCTAGTTGCGTCCCTTGTCACGTCACCGCATATATCTCTTTGGTTTCATATGATGCATTAGCCTTCAACCTGATCTCTCTCTGTTCCCGTTCTTTTCGTGTTCCACCTTCATTTTAATTTATTTTTGTTTAAAGAACGATTGGCTGGTGATGCTAGATGACTTTCTAAATTTCGATCCAATCCTCTTCCACCACGTCTTCGTCTACAGCTCCTGTGGTGTTTGATGGCTCTTACTTTTTTTGTACGGTAGTGCTGCTGTCTCATCAACTATCGTACCCCTACATAAATGTTGCTTCCATTTTATTTTGTCCTAGAGCCTACGTCTCGTTTTACATTTCAGTAACAAAAATTATTCTTGAACCTGATCTTATATCTTTAAATATTCGTAAGTAACCGCAACGATAACCATTACCTTCTTTATCCTTAATTCTGTTCATTACCCTCATGCTCCCCAAGGAGCATAGGCCTTCAACAAACTCGAGTCTTATCAGTTCCATCAGCTCAAGATCTTTCTATATCACTATCATTTCTGTCACCAGTTCTCGTTCCTTTTTTTTTTTTTTTTGGTCTCCCTTTCTCTTTCTTAAAAAAGCAAAGGTAATCCCATATAACATAACATACTACCGTATGGGAGATAAGTGTTAAAGTCGTCATATGTTCAGCTTTTTTCTTTGAGGGGCGGAATGACCAGTTCCCTTCCTCGCTACCTTTTGCCTTCCCTAACTCAATAGCAAAGTCAGGCACCCATCTACAGCTGGATAGAACGAAGCGTATTATATCAGATTGGGATCTCGAACCTGATAACTTTTCCCGCGAAAGGAAAGCGCTCTAACCGCTTGACCAAGCGGACGCTCATAACCTAAGTATTCCAGACCAAGGACTCGTAATACAATCAAGTAATACAATCAACATGTTTACTCAATGTGCTTTATCCATCGCCGTCTTCATCTTTTGTTCCACTGGTATGTCTATCTTTTAGTTTTGACCTTTCCTCTAGTTTTGTTATTGCCACAGTATGTGCATGATTGAGCGTTAGAGCGCTCGTCTCTCGCGGCAAAGAAACCGGCCTCGATTCACGGTATCATCACGCCCATCTTCTCAGCTGTAAATGGGTACCTGACTTTGCTCTTGAGTTAGGGAAGGAAAAGGCAGCGAGGAAGGGAACTGGTCGCCCCACTTCTCAATGTTGGTCCTAGTATGGTGAAGTCTCTAACACTTCACTCCCCTACGACAGTATCTGCTATGGGATTACCTTGACCTTTTTTATGTGCATGATTATATATCCTGAAGGGGCCTTTCTTTCAGTGCAGTCTTATCATTGCGAGGCATTGTCATGAAAATAAACCCGACAGATATAGACACGATTTTTTAAAATAAATTAGGGTTACCTCAGGTTACAATACAGGAGGATCCCGTTACACGCCCATTGAGGCATATTGGGAATATGGTGTTAGGCCCATATTTTCTTGACCATCGGCACACTAGGGGTGATGTGGTCAGCATCACGCCGGCCGCCTTAACCTTCCCAGAAGTTGCTCTGGTACCCAACTGGGGCTGGGTCGACCCAGGAGCCATTTGTGGCATAAAAAAAAATCCCACCTCATCTGGGGATCGAACCCATTGAGCAAGGAAGCCAATACAGTAAGTGATCTCAATTTATTTTGGCTAGAAGATAGATACGTCTCATTAAGCGCCATCATCGGGTCACTATTGAAGTTGAGTTCTTTATATTAAGCAAGCGGTGAGGCGCTGTTGTGGTTTTGTAACATTTTGTCTTATATGTTGTGGTTTTGTAACATTTTGTCTTATATGTTGTGGTTTTGTAACATTTTGTCTTATATGTTGTGGTTTTGTAACATTTTGTCTTATATGATGTGGTTTTGTAACATTTTGTCTATGGTGTGGTTTTGTAACATTTTGTCTTATATGATGTGGTTTAGTAACATTTTGTCTTATATGATGTGGTTTTGTAACATTTTGTCTTATATGTTGTGGTTTTGTAACATTGTCTTATATGTTGTGGTTTTGTAACATTTTGTCTTATATGTTGTGGTTTTGTAACATTTTGTCTTATATGTTGTGGTTTTGTAACATTTTGTCTTATATGTTGTGGTTTTGTAACATTTTGCCTTATATGTTGTGGTTTTGTAACATTTTATCTTATATGTTGTGGTTTTGTAACTTTTTGTCTTATATGATGCTGCACAGAGGTAGTCCACAAAGCATAACTGGAGACAAGTGAAAATGATGAGGAAAACGTGGAAAGAACTTGAGTTGATGGCACGTGACAGGAAGACTTGACATGTGTTTGTTAAAGGCCTATACTCTATGGGGAGCTTAAGATTATAGATGCTGCACAACTTAGACAAAGTCGCTTATTGCATGGTTTTGTTTTTCTCTCTTTAGGCTCCTCCCTCCCTCAAATCTAAACGTGAATTTTCGGAAAATCGGCTCTCTGCGTATTTGGAATGTAGATTTTCTCTGCGTATTTGGAATGTAGATTTTCTCTAAATATTTGGAATGTAGATTTTCTCTAAATATTTGGAATGTAGATTTTCTCTAAATATTTGGAGTGTAGATTTTCTCTAAATATTTGGAGTGTAGATTTTCTCTAAATATTTGGAATGTAGATTTTCTCTAAATATTTGGAGTGTAGATTTTCTCTAAATATTTGGAATGTAGATTTTCTCTAAATATTTGGAATGTAGATTTTCTCTAAATATTTGGAGTGTAGATTTTCTCTAAATATTTGGAATGTAGATTTTCTCTAAATATTTGGAATGTAGATTTTCTCTAAATATTTGGAATGTAGATTTTCTCTAAATATTTGGAATGTAGATTTTCTCTAAATATTTGGAATGTAGATTTTCTCTAAATATTTGGAGTGTAGATTTTCTCTAAATATTTGGAATGTAGATTTTCTATAAATATTTGGAGTGTAGATTTTCTCTAAATATTTGGAATGTAGATTTTCTCTAAATATTTGGAGTGTAGATTTTCTCTAAATATTTGGAATGTAGATTTTCTCTAAATATTTGGAATGTAGATTTTCTCTAAATATTTGGAATGTAGATTTTCTCTAAATATTTGGAATGTAGATTTTCTCTAAATATTTGGAATGTAGTTTTTCTCTAAATATTTGGAATGTAGATTTTCTCTAAATATTTGGAATGTAGATTTTCTCTAAATATTTGGAATGTAGATTTTCTCTAAATATTTGGAGTGTAGATTTTCTCTAAATATTTGGAGTGTAGATTTTCTCTAAATATTTGGAGTGTAGATTTTCTCTAAATATTTGGAGTGTAGATTTTCTCTAAATATTTGGAGTGTAGATTTTCTCTAAATATTTGGAGTGTAGATTTTCTCTAAATATTTGGAATGTAGATTTTCTCTAAATATTTGGAGTGTAGATTTTCTCTAAATATTTGGAGTGTAGATTTTCTCTAAATATTTGGAGTGTAGATTTTCTCTAAATATTTGGAGTGTAGATTTTCTCTAAATATTTGGAGTGTAGATTTTCTCTAAATATTTGGAATGTAGATTTTCTCTAAATATTTGGAATGTAGATTTTCTCTAAATATTTGGAATGTAGATTTTCTCTAAATATTTGGAATGTAGATTTTCTCTAAATATTTGGAATGTAGATTTTCTCTAAATATTTGGAATGTAGATTTTCTCTAAATATTTGGAATGTAGATTTTCTCTAAATATTTGGAATGTAGATTTTCTCTAAATATTTGGAATGTAGATTTTCTCTAAATATTTGGAATGTAGATTTTCTCTAAATATTTGGAATGTAGATTTTCTCTAAAATATTTGGAATGTAGATTTTCTCTAAATATTTGGAATGTAGATTTTCTCTAAATATTTGGAATGTAGATTTTCTCTAAATATTTGGAATGTAGATTTTCTCTAAATATTTGGAATGTAGATTTTCTCTAAATATTTGGAATGTAGATTTTCTCTAAATATTTGGAATGTAGATTTTCTCTAAATATTTGGAATGTAGATTTTCTCTAAATATTTGGAATGTAGATTAGTCTCTACATATTAAACTTGCTCTGTAGTATGTAATCGATGAAAGCATATGGTAGTATATCATTAAAGTTAATCTTAGGAAGTTCCACATCAACATACTGTCCGTTTTGCTTCCTAGAAATCACCAGTTTCATGAAACGTGCAGACCTTGTAGGCCCAGGTTCCCGATACCTGAGAAACAACTGTCTACACTTTGAGGTGACTGTCATCCATTCCCACTACCCGCCAGAAGGTCCTTATCACATGCAAAGCTGCATTTGCTCTCCGCTTTTGCCTCATGGACTTGAAATGACCATTACCCCGAAGCGACTTTTCATCCCTCAGAGTGATGCATCCACCCAGGCTGAGTCTGCTCCCGTCATGGAAGTTGCTGCCTTAAATATCCGGAATTAAACCATCTGGAAATCTTGTCCGACCGTATTGATTTTGGACAAGATATTGTGTAGTAGTTAGGATAACTTGTGTTGTGTTCAATATTTTATACCTTGATTCACGGAAAGTCTGGCATAATTGTTTTTGTGTAGTATTTGATTTGTACGTGAATACATAATGGCTTTATAAAGAGACATTATTTAGTCATATTTTCTTCTTAAAAGCCAGCGGTCAAAACAAAAAAAATAAGATTTCTGCTCCTGTTACACTTTTAGGTGGATATAATCTTTAAGAGACTTGATGAAAGTAACCAAAACTTGACTGAATGGAATAAGTATATACGTAAACATTTTGAATAATAGTTTTGTACATTTCTTTAGTCTCTGCATCGGTAATAATGAATATTTTGCAAAACTGGGACAACTAGTCAGTGGGCAGATATGGACACAATTATGTATGGTGTGATAAAAAAAACTATAGATATTTTAGAGTCAGTTTAACAAGTGGTAATTGTCATAAATTTATTAGTTTACACGGAATATTAGTCAAAAGTAACAAATTACATCTAAAATAATGAATCAATAGATCGGGTAACACCGGGATTTAAAAGATTGGGTCAGTCGGTGACAATTCAGTTTTTTTAACCACCATGATAGAACGCTTTTGGCTGGATATGAGAATATTAAACGGGCGTTTCGTAACTTAACAAAAAGCATGCTGTGCTATGACGTGACGTGAATCAATATACATTTTTGTTTTTATTTAAATTTCTCTTATACTGTCTAAACTAACACCTATTTCTACATTTTCCATAAACTTAAAAATTACATCCGTAAACTCATTTAACATTTTGAAAATTTACTCCCAAATCCATTTCTCGAAACCTAACACTTTATGAACATGTAATATTTTTTTTTGTAACCTTCGATCTGTGCAAACGTAGATTTTCTCATCGAATTCTGGCATATATTTACCTTACATCGCGCAATTATGCTCAATTTCTACGATGAGATATTGTGTTATATGAAACGTTTCAAAATGCAGGTCAGATTGTGAAAATACAGCATTTTTCAGGAGAATCCGTTCGTTTATATACGAGACCATTGTGGGCCAAAGATATCGGCAAGGGGTGAAGTATAAGAAGGAAAATAAAACGTACTTAAATGGAATAACTTTAAATCAAAATGAGAACATGCTCCACTTATGCAGACCAGTTAAAAAAAAAAAAAAAAAAGTCTGGATCGGAAAGACCGACGCTGGCTGGGCGGGTCAAATGAATGGGATCTAACGGAAGAACATGGTATAAAAGAAAAATAAAGAAATTGAAGACAAAAGGAAAAATAAAATCCAAAGTGGCGTGTCCAAAAATGTTAACCGTGTTTAGGGTCCAAAAGTGAAAAGTGTAGCATATAGAGCAGAGGTGGACTGATAGTGGTCGGGGCTCCTGGGATAAACATGTAATGGCCCTCTGATTTCTTATTCTAAATGTCTAAATCCCAGCTGTGGGCTCTCGGGCTGCCTCAAATAACAAATGCACAGTCCGCCCCTGCCGTAGAGAACATCTGATATAGAAAATGAGAACGGACTATTTACAGCAAAGAACGAGCATATATAGAAAGTCGAAAAGTAAAAATCACACATTTCTTGCCTAAAATTGACGCTGAGTACTATGTGTTATGTAAAATGCATTATTGCAAACATGTAATTCATCTCACTAATTCATAGTCTGAACTTTGTCCATACTAACTTTTTTTTATATTTGTGTATGTGCTTGTGTCTGCTAATATAATTCGCTTTGCGTAGAAATTTTTAAATTTTTAATCCATTTCTTTCATTCATTCATAACCCTCCACTCCCAAAGGAGCATAGGCCTTCAACAAACACATGCCAAGTCCTCCTGTCACGTGCCATCATCTCAAGTTCTTTCCATGTTTTCCTCATCATTTTCACCTCTGTTTCCAACTCTCTTCTCCATGTACTTCTTGGTCTTCCTCTGCCTCTCTTGCCCTGGGGGTTCCAGAACAAGGACTGCCTTGTAATGCTATCAACAGGTTTCCTCAGTGTGTGTCCTATCCATCGCCATCGTCTTCTTCTCATTTCTTGTTCCACTGGCACTTGTCTAGTTCTTGTCATCAGTTCCACGTTGGTAACCTTGTCATACCATTTTAATCCCTCTATTCTACGCAAGCACCCATTTATGAAAGTCTGTAGCTTTTTGGTTGTTGTCTTTGTTGTTCTCCATGTCTCTGAGCCATACAATAGGACTGACTTCACATTAATCCATTTCTTTGTCTACATTAAAATTGTTTGTATTATGGAACAATGTACATTTAAATTCCTTACCACACTGTATGCGAACTTTGAATTTCGGCCTAATGTACTTTCGTTTCTAACATTTGAGGCACAATTTCTAAGATCGACATGTAATAAATCCGGATTTTTCAAAGGCTAGTATATTAAGATACTAGTTACTCGTGTCAAATTAATCATTCTTAAACAATGATAAATTTAATTTCTGTACATCAAAGTAATCTAAAATAAACCGCCTTTGAATTATTGTTTCCCTGACTTAAACGAACATTTTATGTATTTTGTACATTTTCGTTATTTTGTGCGAAATCAGTTATAAAATGTCGGTAAGTTTGGAAATATCTACAAAATTTAAATTTCCAATTTTGTTATTGTTTAGGAAGACTTTATTTATTTTTTTTTTTTTTAGTCACTGTGTGGATTAGGAATAACTTTTGTACATATCGTTTTAACAGACAAAAGAAACTTAATATTCATGTATGACAAGATTTTAACTTTTAACTGTTTTGGTCACTTCATTTTATGTACTCCAGACTTTTATATTATTAAAATTCTTAATAAAATATGGAGTCTTTTGGTTTGGTTATTTGTATTTTTCTATCTTTCATGAGACAATTTTGAAGTCATTATATAGTTATATCCACTTATGCTCACTTTGTATATCGTGTAATATCTGTATATGCTCACTTGGATATGCATGAAACAGCTGTTAAAAATATGAGCGAGAGCTGCTACTTTCCGGAAATAAAATTTAAAAACAAAATCTATTATTCCCAATGGACAGAAGAAAAAAAAAACATGCTGTTCGCTTTGAAGTCCTATGATGAACAGGCCGGAGCTTACGTTAAGCTACGCTATATTGTTAAATGTGACATAGCATTTTATGTAATTAAAAAAAAATGGCATTCAGTTTTCTTTATCTTGACCGTTTGTTTCACATTAGTAGGTTAGGGGTGAAGAAATAATACTTTAAAAATAGAAAGTTGCTTTAAATCGCCTTGTATATGCTACAGGGGGAAAAATTGACAAACAAATCTTCTAAAAGCAAGAATCGAACAATTAAAATAAGTGTTTAAGAAGGCGCATCTTATAAAAAAAAACTAAGTCCAGGAAAAACTAGGAAAGAAAAGAATCCAATTAGACAAATGGAATATTTGTGAAATGAATATTTGCAACAAATGAAATACTTGTGAAATATATGAAAAACAGCCTTGCCTGAACCATGTTAAAGGGAAAATTCAAGGAAGTCACTGCTGCAGAAATGAACGTAACGTCTAGATATGGCAGGGCACTTTCGGAGTGTACCTGCAAGGCAAGGGACAAAGTTGAAAATCAATTGCTATCGAACTTCGGTGCAGAGATGTCGTCTGGCCTGATGGGGATGTTCAACATTTGCATACAAAATATTACTCATCTTGCAGAGTAAAAATAAGCTCTGATAATGGCCTGCATTTTAAGGTGTTAAATCTTTACTCAAGACACCAAAAATGAGGTCTTTTTTATCGTCAGGGGCTGTAGCATTTGCCGAAGAATACTTTGAACTTTTGAGTCTTAAATAATTTGTCATATGAAATAAAATGCTTTTATGAGGAAATCTGACTACAACCAAACGGGCGTTCGAGGCTGCCCTCGGGGAAATTAACGTACCATATTGTGTCGCAACTTGCGGCTCATGGGGTAAAGCAAGATGAAACGAGCGGAGACACATGACCCAGTTTAAGATCTACTGATACTGACAAAACAAACTAGATCATCCTCTTTTAATAGCCGATGTTGCTGACCTCCGTGCATATTTCAAACAAAGTGCATTAGTTTTAGGACATTCTAAATTCTCTAAAAGTCTTCGAAAGTGATTCTGAGAAGATTTTTAAAGTGGGTCCTACATGAAGAGATGAACTTTGAACATGTTTTCTACATTTTTTTCATATTTAATGAATACAAATATTGGTCAGTTGCAAGCGACTTTTTCATAGACATAATTGCATTTATTCTTATCGTGAGGACTGCAGCTGGCGCAAAAGTACAGCATAAAGTATAGAAATGTTTCAATTAAATCATTGCTTGCATTTAAATTGCTTGTTGCATAATACAGGGTGGTCATAAAGTCTTTCCCTGATTTCAATTTTTTTTTGCAAAAAAAGTATCATACGCAGAAACATTGGGTTTTTCGGAAATTGCACCAAAGAGCAATAATTTTTTTTTTTTGCTACCTTTGTAGGTTGCGTACAAATCATCTTTTTCAACATGGCGTCAATGAAGAAGAAAGCGCAGTGTGTTTTATGGTATCACGAAAGTAAATCGCCGTTGACAGTGCAAAGAAAGTTTAGATCCTCCAGATGTTAAAAGCATCAAAGCTTGGTATATAAAGTTTACGGACACTGGCAGCGTCGGTGACATGCCCAGAGCAGGTAGGCTTCGTGTGAGTGAAGAAACTGTGGACGCAGTGCGCACGGCGTTTCAACGCAGTCCTCAGAAATCAACCTATCGTGCCTCAAGAGACCTTGCAATCCCTCGAAGCACAGTGTTGAAAATCCTACACAAACGGCGCAAATGTTGAAATCTACAAATAGCATTTAAAAAACTCTTAGTTCTGGAATAATGTCCAAAAAACCAAGTGTCTCTGCACAGAATACTTTTTTTTTTAATTTTTGAAATCAGGAAAAGACTTTGTGACCACCCTGTATATGTAATAAATTCTGGCTCATCATTGTTCTCATGCACTGCCGTCTGTCATATGTGTCGGATAAAGTAGTCCCGCGGCTCAAGCCCATAACATGTTAATATTTTAGGGGCCACATTATGATCTTGCCTGTCCCATGTAGTTCCGGTGGTCTCTGAAGAGACTAAAGAAATTGTATCGCCAAGCTATTTGTGTTTCTTTCTGTACATCGGTATCTAGAACTAACAAGTGTCATGAATACTTCTAAAATAAAGACAAACCGGAACCTGTTCTGCTGTGTCCTTAAGCTTCGTGTCATCTCAAACTTCTCATCGGATCTACACAAACCTTTTTGAGAACCTTTCATAACTAAACCTCGCATACTGTCTTAGATTTATGACCTAGTGCGGTATTTCTTCTAATCAAGCCTCCCAAAAAGTCGATACAAATCGAAGACGGCGAACTGCGAATATAATAAGAATCATAACATATAGAATTATATATGTAAATAACAGCTGCATTGTGTCATTGGCTGCGGATACGTTTTCTGTATCTATTTTTATAATAAGAATAATTACAATGAAGCCATTAGTTATCTCCTACAAGAAGGTGCTGGATTGTGCGTTTAGGATCAAGCCATTTATTTTAGGAAGCAGAGCAGAGCGAGAGGACGAAATTAAAATGTTGTTCTTCTTCTTCTTCGTTCGCCCTGAAAAGGACGGTGGTTGCGTTGTGTCTGTTTGCGCCTAAGCTGTGATATCTGCACCTTTCGGTCGACACATCCGACTTCTGCACAGCATTTTTTATGAACCGGGTTTGCCTTCCCATTTCGATCCGCACTCGCTCAGCCAGACTGCACTGCTGCAGACTGTTTCCAGGACCACCACGTGGAGGTGGAGTGCGGTCTTGACCAGCTCTGATTCGCTGGTCCTGACGCAGGCAGTCAACCTATGAGTCCGCTGACTGCATTCACTATTGCTGCATCTTGGGGTCCCAAGATTTATTAAAATGTTCAAACGAGGACACACGTTTGGTTTGAGACATTTTACTTCTGCCAAATGTCCGTGTTCGCTAGACTTTGAGTCACTACTAGTTTTGATGATAATTTTCAGACGTAAGTATTCTTACTTATCCTTTACAATTTGTGTCAGTTATTTTCTTGTAAGCTCCTACAGGAGCGTGTAACCACTGCTACAGCTGGTCCTCGTGCAGAAAATCTCGACCAAGCAGTCACATACTCTTGCAGCGATAGTTTCTGTGGCAATCTGTTTTACATGATGAGTCTATTAACTCCACTGTACATTGTTTAGTTTAGACATAATACATGGAAAAACCAAATACTCGCTCAATCCTACTACGAACTAGAAATCTAGACTAGAAAAAGAAAAAGATGGAAGGGATAAAAAAGGAGATACGTAAGCTGGAAAGAGTTGCAGGAAATGGTTCAGAAGAGGGAAGAAAATCTGTCGCGAATCAGACAAATCTAATGCAGAAATTACATGCGTAAGAATTTGCTACATCATTGGCGAAATTAAAAGAAGAGGCGTGATAATTCAGGTACAGAATAATATTGTCCCGTATGGTTCCCGGGGGTCCCTTACGGGACAAAGAAAGAATAGTAAAACTGCGTACAAGGTGACTAACATGAGCATGTGCCTGAGGCTGGCAGCCTTATCTTGTCAAACAAATTGACATACAATCCACGGCCTCAAGAGCACGTGAAAGCTTTGTGCAGGCTTCCTGAAAAAGAGCCAGTCATTGTGGTGGCTCCATGCTCCATTTGGAACGAAAATGAAAAATGAAGATAAATTATGAAGAACGCATTTAGAAACCCCCTTTTATAGACCTTAGATGAAACTTCAAAATAACCGAGGAAAACAGGAATGCTTGTACAATTATGGAGAAGAAAAACAGAGCTCGAACGAACAGATACAGTCAACGAACTAAAATAAACAAGGATCGCTCATACATTACCATCATCATTATCTGCTGCCATCTCCGCAACGAAGGGTCGGCTGCAATAGATTTACAACGTTTTCTGTATCTTGTCTTGATGGTGCACTCTGGTAGACTCTTTCCTGTCTATCTCTTGGTGTTATCTTCCCATTAAAGCACTGTCTTCCCCTTGCACGATTGCCTTCAACTCTCCCTTCTATAATGGTTTTCTGCAAAGTGTTATGTCTATTTATGTGTCCAAAATAGTTTAGCTGCCTAATTTTGATTTTCATGAATTCTCTTTTCATCCCTAGGTTTTCTAGAACCTCTTTATTTGTTTTATTCTCTTTCCATGAGATGCGCCCCATTCTTTCATAAGACAGGCCGAAATTGGAGAGCACTTGTCTTTGCCTTATGTTTCAAAAGACAGTTACCAGAGAATGGAGAAGAATAAATCAAATCTCTTGTAGTTTTTCACTCTACTTGTCCCATCAAGCTGCAATGGCAGTTAGTCTTAGCTCTTGCAAAGGGCATGCAAGTCTGCTGGTGTCTTTGAATTTTCGTTAGTAGATGCTGTCGTGAGTTTTAGATAGGCTTTATTTTTATGGTCCCAATCGAGCAGTGTTGAGATGGTGAAAGCTAGGTGAGAGAAAGGTGTGAGAAATAGTCCCGTTTACGAGGAGTACAGGTGTAGGAGAAACAAATACTGTCTTGGATTTAATGATAGTTTCAATCCAACCTATCTAGTGCGACACACTTACTGGAGACGTATTTTCTCCCTAGATATTGATTCAATACACTATACTATCGTACGCACACACAAACAATTTTGTGACATACATACGTACATACGTATACACGAACACGTAAACGGTGGGCACATATATAATGGGGCAGGGGAAGGTTTTGACCAGAACTAATAGCTAAAGTTTTATAAAATTTATTATATCTTTAGAAAGAAAAAAATAGGTTACAACAGTTAATACATCGTTATCATGTCATCAGGTGAAATCATAGTTACATAAAGGAAAAATAAATAAACAATATATATTCTCATAGACCTGGAAAAAACTAGGAAAATGATCCCACCCTAGGTGTGTTTACCCAACAGATCAAACAAAGGATTGACAATGGGGAGTGGGTAGACGGGACGGGTATCTAGGATATGTCCTTAATTTAACTTTCCCGTGGGCCTTCAGCCTTAGTGAGAGAATAGATACAAGGAAGGTGTTATATTAGTAGTGAACAGTTAGAAACTAAATTCTTTCATTTCGTTTTCCCTTTTCGCATTCATTCAGCGAGCTCGCTTTCGTTCACACTTACCCCCTCTGTCGGCTGCATATGTCCATAGAATTAATCACACACAGTTCTTAAGACTATTATATATGTCTTATTATTTTGTCCAGTCCAGCCCCAGAAAGCTCCGTATAGCCACTGCTAATTTCGCTCGGAGATTTCGCTGAAATGGTGTGTTGATTATATTTTTTCCTGGCAAGGATTCTTCGTCAGATTGCAGGGATTGCTATAGGGACTAAGTTTGTTTCTAGGAGTCTGTCGTAATGACTGGGAAATCTCTCAACAGTAGAATGTTTCTCACAGGCTGTTCTTGGACAAACTAGCCTTAAATGTTCTCTGGAGAGGTTGGTGGTAGGAAAAGTGTTCACTGTCCTCTGGGTTTAATTAAATAAATTCGTGCTGTCCGTTCTGCCTCATCAGGCAAGAGAACTTTATAGAATATATATATATATATATAGAAATCTTATGGCATTGTCCGTTCCAGTTTAACATTTAACAGGAACCACAATTTTTCATTTGACGTGGGTTTGGTTAATTAACCGCTCTATAGTCAATGTTTGTAGGTTTGGGACATATACTGTGGGATGCCGTAAGCCATCTGGACGTGACTTTCTATATCTCTATAAATAAAAAACCGTTGGATCGCAAGGTAAGACCATCTGTATAAAAGAGAAAATTGATAACAGGTAATATACTGTCGTGGAAATATTCTAATCCACATATATAAATTATCAAGTAAATATAAAGCCTAATAAATACATATAATGCCCAATGGGCTGATCACCCGTTGGCTTGTCACACCGATTACGGAAACAACGACAGATGGATCTATTTGTTGTTGCCCTAAAGACGCCGCTAGGCGTGATGGGAAACTACAACAGAGAAAATCAATCTGCTGTTGCCCTTAAGACGCCACAAGGCGTGATGGCCTCTGACTGCTTGGTCGGTCTTTGGCTAAGGACGGAAGAAGAAGAAGAAGAAGAAGAAATACATATAATAAATAAAGGAAGAAGAATGGTAAAGAACAGTGCTGTCACAATGACTGTACTCGAAATCCCCTTGTTTTCTACTGCGTAAGCAAATTGTAACGTTTCACGTCGATATTAAAGGCTTTCTGCAACATACACGCGTTTCCCAAACACACAATAAAATGTGCTGCCTTTCTAAGAAAAACCTTGAAATATGCAAGTTGACCTAAATTTTAAATTCCATTCATGTCTTTTTCTACACTGCGTTACCAAAACGAACGAACAGATGGACAAAAGGATAAAGAGAGAGGGGAGGGCTGAAAATCAGGAACGCATGCAACACGCGTCGCGCGGTTCACAAATGCTGCCATCACGCGTGTAAGTCTACATGCACTAATTTTTTTTCAGACGGACAGTGATAAAATACACTACCCTTTCCCAGAGTTAGGTTTATAAATCATAAAAAAAACTCTTATTAGAAAAGATAACATTAGATGGGTTTACGGTTGAAAACATAACAGTACCCAGACAGCACATCTTCGAAACAGGAGGTAGAAAATACATATTTTGAACGCAGCCACGTAGCTCTTTTAAATTTGGATAATTGGGTTCCTTAGGGCTTGCTGACAAATAATATGTAAAACGTTACGCAAATAGTCCAGGAATTAATAAATTATACCCAAAATAAAAATAGTGAGGATGCCTGACAGCATGGAATCATTTCTGCTCATAAAATTTTTTTTTATAACGTGTTTGAAAAAACCTTACGTTACATAAATAGCCTACCATGTAAACTCCCCATTGATTGGAGCGCAACAAATGAAAGCCTAACCACGATTGGTCGGACTATAAATACTATCTTCGTTGTTAGGGGAAACGGGGAAAGGTAACATTTTTTCAAACACTTGTCGAAACGGGGCCTCATTGGTCAGACTCGCTGATATACACACTTGGGAGCGTTAGTTCGAAACCACTTGTTTAAATAAGCTTGATAAAGCATCAGTGCGTTGAAGCCAGCTTATATTTGGCTCAATAAAAGCCTGGAAGATAAGCAGATGGGAATTTGTGCCAGTTTGTGCCAGAATTCATTGCTAATCAACGTATCTGTGTTTTTATTCGTATGAATTGTGGTAAGCTTGAACCATTCAATATCTTTTAATGAAAATTGAATGTGAATTGTTGATTTATGCCTGTATATATATGTGTAGTTCAGTGGCAAACGTGAGGTAAAGCCTGTAATGCTCCAGCCTGAACAGAGGGTGTCGGAGAAAAGTCAAACGGCATGGAATGGCAAAACAGTACACTGACACCTAGATGATTGACTAGAAAGAAATAATGCTGGAATTGCAGAGGCGTAGTAACCATTAAGAAGGGTAATACTGGAATAAAGTATTTCAAATGAAGCTGACAGTTGGCCTAATGCTCTGAACTCAATGTTTGTGCTGTGTTGTGATCAGTGTAACAAGAGAGTTTAAGTTAGTTATGAAGTAGAAGGTACATCCTTCTTGATTTCAGGGACAGTGGTCTTGATGGTACTGAGCAGCACCTGGTCAGAGCTTTGCTGAATCCAGTGTCGGACAGCATACTCCTTGGTCCTTTTAGCTATCAGTGAGGTGTCTCCAGAGCCCAGAGGAGAATTCGAGCAGAGGAGTCCTTTCCTGCCGCCATCACGCCAGATAAGCTAACTTGGCCAGCTGAGCTCAACATTATGTCCCCTCATCTTGAAATAACTTTGTAAAAATAACATTCAGAGGGGAATTTAATTGTCTTAATATCAGGAACTGAGAACATCTCCAATACTAGTCCCTAAGACAAACTATTGAAGTCATGATGACAAATACCAACAGAGCTTGAACAAAACAAAACCAGTATTACCTCATATTACTACTACACAACTGACACACATAGGATATTTTTAATAATATATGTCACTACAATATTCATATTGATAAAGTCTGTACATATACTTGTAATTAAAATTGATTGTGATTCCTGGTTCCTTTGTATTTGAATCAGGACACAAATACATTATTAACAGCACTGAATACATATTGTTATTTGAAAAGTTACGAGTGACTTCTTTAAGATATTCTCATAGAGTGTTATATGTATGTGAGTGTCACAGTGTTGTTAAGAGTAGTGGATTAAATTAAATTGTTTATCTGTCTGTTGTTGTGACTTACACTTCATCATACACATACCCTAGACACATAACGTAGTCATCACACTATTCCAGAATAATTCTGACTGAGATATATAGATATGTGGTAGCAAGTAAGGTTATATATAATACACTACTCTTATTAGATATAGATATACCTTCACAGCTGATCTCAGTCAGTACACTAAGTCCCCTATAAATATTTATAACATCCCACTTCACCACATATATTGGGGGCTCGTCCGGGATTTTGAATCTTTCCCTATTAAAAATATTGGGGGTAATTCACTTCAGGGAATATAAGAATTAAAAGGTATCCTTGGGTGGAATTAAATAAGGTTGAGCTCACGGTGCCTGTGTTGTCCATTATATATATTTAGAATTTGAATTGTTGGTTAGACATTGTATAAATTTACATGATAGACAATGGCGGACCTGGCCAAATTTCGATCTGCTGCGCTTCAGACTGCAAAAGAGTTAGGATTAGATGGGCAAGTTATGGTTGCCTATGTCACGACGGAATGTGACAAATTTATTGAACGCGAAGAAAGAAGGTTTGAAGCCGAAAGAAAGTTAGAGGCTGACAAGGAAATTAAGAGGTTGCAGATTGAGGCTGAGGCTAAGAAATTGGAAGCGAGGTTGAAGACAGGCTGCAGAAAAGAGAGAAAGAAAGAAGCTGCAGAAAGGGAAGAGAAGAAATTAGCTGCAGAAAGGGAAGAGAAGAAATTAGCTGCAGAAAGGGAAGAGAGGAGATTAGCTGCAGAAAGGGAAGCAGAAGATAAAAGATTACAAAGGGAACATGAGTTACGACTAAGGGAGTTTGAGTTTCAAGGCCATGCTCCTGAAAATGGTGCCAGTCCCTTTGCCTCTGATGCTATGGTTACTCAAGGAGCCTCAACCTCAGCTATGAATTTTCATTTAGATCATTTTGTTGAGAAAGACGATGATATTGAGAGCTACCTAAATAGGTATGAACTATTAGCTACCACGTATGGGTTAGAGAGAGAAAGGTGGAGCTTAAAGTTATCTCAGGGACTTCGTGGGGCAGCTTATGAAGTTTTTGCAAAAATGAGCAGAGGTGATCAGGAAAATTATGACATGCTAAAGCAGGCTCTTTTGTTAAGGTATGAAAAGAATGCAGAATTTTTACAGGAAAAAATTTAGGAATGCTAAACTACTGTCAGGTGAAACCTATCACCAGTTCTCTGCACGAATAGAGACATACTTGGAGAAATGGACTTCTCTGGGGAAAACCCAAGATCTTAAGGAAATGGTCCTTATAGAGCAATTAAGAGAGTCCATGGCTCCAGACCTGAGAAAGTTTCTCATGGAACAAGGTGCAGAGAGGCTGGGTGAGTTGCTAAATGTTGCTGAAAGGTATCAAGCAGCTCAAGCAGAGGTAACAGGTAATAAAAAGAAACAGGTGGATAACTTTAGGGCACCACAGAACTTTAATAAATTTGATCCTAAGGATCAAAATAAAGGTAAGCACCAATTTGATAGGCCACGGTATGACAATAAAAATAAATTCCCACAATTCGATGAAAGGAAATATGATGAAAGAAAATCTTTCAACCAAGGAAAAAGGTGGTGTAAGAATTGTCAGATGGACAATCATGACACTGACCGTTGCAGAAGGAAACCTGTGTATATGGCAACCCTTCAGGTCAGGTCGACCTCAAGACAGGAGGAGGCTATTATGTTAGATACCACTCCAGAAGAGATGAGGAAGGCACAGGCTGGGGATAAAACACTCAAGCCTTGTTTCAGAAAATTGTCAACTTGTCATACAACTCCAGGCAAGGGAGATTTTTACATGAAAAACAAGTTGATGTATAGGAAGACTGGAGCTAGATCCAAAGGTCACGGACAGCTGGTTCTTCCAAAAAGATATAGGGCAGACTTAATAAGGAGCCTACGTGTGAAACCAGATGGGGACCATGAGAAGATAGGTACCATCATTCAAAAGGTGGCTCACAATTATTATTGGCCCAAAGCAAGATGGGACATTGAGAATTTTGTAGAAAGGTGTAGCATAGCACATGAGGGAACACCCACAAGTGGGAACATGGATCAGGACCTGGACACGCCACGGGGCAAAATTAGGCCTGATAATAAAAAGAAAATATAGATTTGATAAAAGTGGACCAAATGGAATGGGAAGCCCCTTTTCACGGACAAGCTTCACTTAACTGTTTTACAATGGCCACTATGCGGAGAGTGCAAAAAGATGTCTTACCCCAGGATAAGCCGACAATCCCTCAATCGGACTTAAACAAACTGGAGGAAGAGGATGTAGAGAGGAAAATCTCTCATCAAGAATTTTAAGTGGGGAGAAAGCCCCAAAAAGAAAAATTGGTAGCGGTCGTTTTGTGAATGATAATTCTGGGAGGAAAAATCATCACTATAAAGCTTCGAGTGGAAGAGACCATACCGGTGCATGGACAAATAGGTCCACACAATTAAAGGTCCATATGTAGCTTTGTTAAGAACGTGGACTGATGAAAAGGCAGAGGAAAACATTACATCTTCATACCAATATGTGAATGAGCTGACGACTCGGTTAAAAACTGGCTGGAAACTTGCCAATGAAAATTTGAAACAAGCCAGGAAGAAACATGCTGCCTATTATAACAGGAAGGCGAAAGACAGAAATTTGGCTGTGGGAGAGAAAGTACTGCTTCTTTTGCCTGGGAGTCAGAATAAGTTACAAATTGGATGGCAGGGTCCATATACAGTTCTAGAGAAGGTGTCTAGAACAAATTATAAGATAGATAAGAAAGGGGAAAGAAAAAATCTATCATGTGAATCTCCTGAAGAAATATTTGGAAAGAGAACATCAGGAAGAGACACACTTGTTGACCTTGTCCATCGCCATGGAGATGAAAAAGGAACCACTTTCATCATTTGAATATCCATTACACCCCTGTGAGACAGCAGCACAGGTGAAAATCAGTACACATTTAACGAAAACTCAGAAAGAGAGAGTGCAACAGGTTCTAAATAATCATGCAGAGGTGTTAACAGACCGACCAGGGCATACAAACCTATTGGAATATGATATGAAACTGATAGACCCCACACCTGTCTGTATGAAACCATATTCGATTCCGTTTGCTAAGGAGAAAGCTTTGAAGGAAGAGATAGACTATCTGTTGAAGGAAGGAATTATTTCGCACAGTGAGTCTTCGTATAGTTCCGGTGTTGTACTCTTAAGGAAGCCCTCTGGAGAACATAGACTCTGTATAGATTACAGGAGACTGAATGCTATTACAGAAGGACAGGTGGATCCATTGCCGGATACAAATCAGCTGTTTGCCAGACTAAATAAAGCTAAATATTTCTCAAAAGTGGATCTGAGTAAAGGATACTATCAGATTCCAGTAAAGCCTGAGGTTAGACCA
Source organism: Oreohelix idahoensis (assembly GCA_024509875.1). Classification (NCBI taxonomy): domain Eukaryota; kingdom Metazoa; phylum Mollusca; class Gastropoda; order Stylommatophora; family Oreohelicidae; genus Oreohelix; species Oreohelix idahoensis. The sequence continues at coordinate 184,017 of JAMPIV010010585.1, forward strand.
TACCTAGCTTTTTAGTACCTCAGAAGGACACTATGAGTTTAATAGATTGCCATTTGGATTGAAGAATGCGCCTAGTGTCTTCTCTAGAATGATGAGAAAATTATTGGATCCTCTGAATAATCCCTGTATAACAAATTTTATGGATGATATCCTTATAGCAACGAAACATTTGAGGAACACATTGACTCTCTGAACATGCTGTTTGATCGACTTAGGGAGGCAAATTTAACAGCCCGACCAACCAAATGTTGCGTTGGATGTAAAGAATTGGAATTTTTGGGACACACAGTTTATCAGGGAAACATGACCCCTGACCCAAAGAATTTAGAGAAACTACAGAAAGCCCCGAGACCACAAACCAAGAAGGACGTGAGATCCTTTGTCTCATTATGTGGTTTCTACCAGAAGTATATCAAAAACTTTAATTCCATATGTGCACCGTTAACTGAATTGACACGTAAAGGACATCCAGATCGCATTACATGGACACCACAATGTGAAATGACTTACCAAGAATTGAAGGAAAAGCTCACAAGTAAACCCATTTTGAAATTACTTGACTTAAGTCAAGAATTCATAGTAAGGACGGATGCAAGTAATATTGGGTTAGGTGCAACTCTACTACAGAAATCAGATGCATTGGATGGGGAATTAAGCCCAGTGGCATATGCTAGCAGAAAGTTGAATAAAGCTGAAATCAACTACTCAACTAGCGAAAAAGAATGTCTTGCAGTAATATGGGCAATAAAGAAATTCAATATTTATCTATATGGGAAGGCATTTAAGTTGCAAACAGATCACAAACCTTTATCGTTTCTAGCACAGGCTAAGCATGAGAACTCTAGGTTACTCCGATGGTCTTTGCTTCTGGCTCCATATAATTTTAGCATTGAGTATATATCTGGAAAAACCAATTTGGGAGCGGATTTTTTAAGCCGCCATCCGTGTGATGAGAATCACCTTAAACCCCAGAAATAATAATAAATTTCTCTATGTGTATATAGAATAAAGGACTGACATATAATGTCTGTTTTAAGAGGGGAGGTGTCGTGGAATATTCTAATCCACATATATAAATTATCAAGTAAATATAAAGCCTAATAAATACATATAATAAATAAAGGAAGAAGAATGGTAAAGAACAGTGCTGTCACAAAGAATGTACTCGAAATCCCCCTTGTTTTTCTACTGCGTAAGCAAATTGTAACGCTTTCACGTGATATTAAAGGCTTTCTGCAACATACACGCGTTTCCCAAACACACAATAAAATGTGCTGCCTTTCTAAGAAAAACCTTGAAATATGCAAGTTGACCTAAATTTTAAATTCCATTCATGTCTTTTTCTACACTGCGTTACCAAAACGAACGAACAGATGGACAAAAGGATAAAGAGAGAGGGAGGGCTGAAAATCAGGAACGCATGCAACACGCGTCGCGCGATTCACAAATGCTGCCATCACGCGTGTAAGTCTACATGCACTAATTTTTTTTCAGACGGACAGTGATAAAATACACTACCCTTTCCCAGAGTTAGGTTTATAAATCATAAAAAACTCTTATTAGAAAAGATAACATTAGATGGGTTTACGGTTGAAAACATAACAGTACCCAGACAGCACATCTTCGAAACAGGAGGTAGAAAATACATATTTTGAACGCAGCCACGTAGCTCTTTTAAATTTGGATAATTGGGTTCCTTAGGGCTTGCTGACAAATAATATGTAAAACGTTACGCAAATAGTCCAGGAATTAATAAATTATACCCAAAATAAAATAGTGAGGATGCCTGACAGCATGGAATCATTTCTGCTCATAAAATTTTTTTTATAACGTGTTTGAAAAAACCTTACGTTACATAAATAGCCTACCATGTAAACTCCCCATTGATTGGAGCGCAACAAATGAAAGCCTAACCACGATTGGTCGGACTATAAATACTATCTTCGTTGTTAGGGGAAACGGGGAAAGGTAACATTTTTTCAAACACTTGTCGAAACGGGGCCTCATTGGTCAGACTCGCTGATATACACACTTGGGAGCGTTAGTTCGAAACCACTTGTTTAAATAAGCTTGATAAAGCATCAGTGCGTTGAAGCCAGCTTATATTTGGCTCAATAAAAGCCTGGAAGATAAGCAGATGGGAATTTGTGCCAGTTTGTGCCAGAATTCATTGCTAATCAACGTATCTGTGTTTATTCGTATGAATTGTGGTAAGCTTGAACCATTCAATATCTTTTAATGAAAATTGAATGTGAATTGTTGATTTATGCCTGTATATATATGTGTAGTTCAGTGGCAAACGTGAGGTAAAGCCTGTAATGCTCCAGCCTGAACAGAGGGTGTCGGAGAAAAGTCAAACGGCATGGAATGGCAAAACAGTACACTGACACCTAGATGATTGACTAGAAAGAAATAATGCTGGAATTGCAGAGGCGTAGTAACCATTAAGAAGGGTAATACTGGAATAAAGTATTTCAAATGAAGCTGACAGTTGGCCTAATGCTCTGAACTCAATGTTTGTGCTGTGTTGTGATCAGTGTAACAAGAGAGTTTAAGTTAGTTATGAAGTAGAAGGTACATCCTTCTTGATTTCAGGGACAGTGGTCTTGATGGTACTGAGCAGCACCTGGTCAGAGCTTTGCTGAATCCAGTGTCGGACAGCATACTCCTTGGTCCTTTTAGCTATCAGTGAGGTGTCTCCAGAGCCCAGAGGAGAATTCGAGCAGAGGAGTCCTTTCCTGCCGCCATCACGCCAGATAAGCTAACTTGGCCAGCTGAGCTCAACATTATGTCCCCTCATCTTGAAATAACTTTGTAAAAATAACATTCAGAGGGGAATTTAATTGTCTTAATATCAGGAACTGAGAACATCTCCAATACTAGTTTCCTTAAGACAAACTATTGAAGTCATGATGACAAATACCAACAGAGCTATACTATATAAAATCTAATAATAAAATCTAACACCCGCGTTATTCGGTAAGACCTGTAAAGTCACACTGGTATTTAATTATTTATATTTAAGAAATTACACGAGTGAAATAACCAATGTATCAATTTAATTACCACTAGCTATGAACAGTTAATTACTTAAAATTTACACGAGGTGAATTAGAAATATGGTTATTAAACAATTACTATCGCCTAACGTTTAAAATGATGCTACACATCTATTATCTCGGGAAATAACGGATAGTTATATTATTTAATTTACATCTGGAAAACTTTGTGATGGGTTTATTTAATAGGTTTAAATTAACACAAAATCCAGTGAAATAAATGAAGAAACTAAACGTCTAAATCACTCAAGACTAATATTTTACCGATAGCACAGAATGAATTAGTGAATATAGACTCCAATATAGCAGAAATCCAAGAGAAACTTTGTTAGCTTCTACTATAAGCTAGTAAGAGTCACTCAAACTGAGAGAGGTAATCGGATACACACAAACGAATAGACGGGGATTTGGGCATGGTGACATCCGCTGGTGGTCCAAGGCATCAAGCAGGGAGCGCAGAGACATGGTAGTTCAGGAGATACGAGGAGCTGAGAATGATTAGAGGTTGCAAAAAGCAGTGCAGCAGGTCCAACAAGGCCAATGGACCACATGGGAAGGAGCCCTGCAGAGGTCCTTGACATGGAATGATATATGGCATATGGCACCTCTTAGGCTCAGCTTCGTGGTTAGATCAATGTATGACCTGCTGCCATCGGCCACCAACCTTGTGAAATGGGGAAAGTCGGATGATAAGCAGTGCCCCCTATGCCAGGGGAGGCAGACACTTGAACACGTGCTCTCAGCGTGTAAGGTGGCATTAGGGCAAGGGCGATACACTTGGCGCCATAACAAAGTGCTAAATGAGCTTGCTGCGACAAAAGATCAGGCAAGAATGAAAGCAAATAGGAAAGTCCTGCCAGACACCGCAAACACATACTTTCTGAGGGCAGGAAAGTCAGCACATCCCAAACCGAGTAAACCTGGTAGCAGTTTACCATCTCTTCTTGACTGTGCAAACGACTGGGAGATGGCGGTAGACCTACCTGGACGGGGGGCATATCCAGAGTGTATCAGAAAATCGCGGAGACGGCCGGATATAGTGCTTCATTCTGCAGCAACGCTTCAGGTCATACTGATTGAACTGACCGTGCCATTTGAATCCAGATTAGACGAGCAACATTCATTCAAAGCGGCCAAGTATAGCGATCTGGCCGCGGATCTGAGACACGATGGATTCAGTGCAAGGGTCATGGGGGTTGAAGTGGGCGCAAGAGGGCTTGTGGCTGCATCAGTGTATGATTTATTGAAACTGTTGGGGCTGAAGGGACAGTCTAGAACAAGGGCACTGAAGAGGCTTAGTGAAACTGCCGAAAAGGCATCAGGCTGGCTGTTGAACAACCGCAATGGGCGATGGACATCGTGACAGTAAACGCTGCGGTACAGAAAACCCCAAAATTTTTCTAAGTCCACAACGCTGAGTTTTGTTGGTGTACTAGTGAAAGAGCTGCGACTCTGGGGCAACAGGCGATGTATACTATAGGGAGTGTCAGGTACAGAATTTCAGTGGCTTGCGGCGCGCAGCTCGTCGGCTGCACGCTAATGTCTCAGTGTGTGTCCTTAGTTGTGAAGGGCGACGGAACGAACGGAATAATTTGTCTTCTCTTTGTTACTTTCACAATTGCCTCCACGGCTGGCGTTGTGGATTTAAAAATTGCTACCATAAGTGAAATGGGTTCATTTTCGATACAAGACAACAGGAAGCTGAGACGCTTGGGAGTCATGACCCAAGTGGGCCCGCCCCCCTTAGAGTGTAAAGGAGTAATTGGGCCGAAACACTTGTCGGATGGGGGGGACCTCTTCGTATGATCAGATTTCTTCCTGTTGTATCGCTCTGTAAAGAGTTTCCTATCATAGTACTACTTCAACTCTCTGGCAAACGAATGATAAACTGCATTTTCGGCGATGCCAATATATAATTAATGGAATGGAAGATAATAGCGACATGTGAAGATTCACACCTTATTTGAAATCAGGGAACTATTCTCGATTCGAGCCGCATCTGCCAGCCTAGCCTTCCCCGTTCGTCTCTTGGTCCGCCAGCTATTTTCCCCGTCTTAGTCGGTTCGCATGAGCGTGTGACCCGAAGGTGAGAAAACTGCTTCGTTCTTCTGGGACCACCACAGTCTTTTGATACTGACCGCTTACGTCTCCTCTTAGCAACGCCCTTCTAGACGGGATGAGAGAAAAAGGTAGGGAAATGCTTGCTTTTCATTGCTCTAGCTAGAGATAGGCAGTAGGTGTGGCTAACTAAACCTAAGACAAAACGAAACTCCTGGATCCTCGCATGATGACTGTTTACATATTAATTATCCAACGTGGGTAAAAATCCACGTGGAAATGATGCATACTAATTTGCACGCGTGGTAGAGTTCCACGTTGACGATTTAACTACACACAAATCCAGGGGCCTCGATGCTATTCAATGGTACTCTTGTTATCATCCGTCAATTCAGGGGCAGCTGGATTTTCATCCGTCACAGATGCGATGAACAATAAAGTTTTCAAAGAACTCACTGCGTATGCAATTTAAACCCCTTGTGCTGAAACGTTATTGCCTAATAGATTAACTTGAGAAATGTGTTAATGTATTTACATTATTCAGCAGAAGCCCATTTGACCTCCTACAGTAGTTGAACATTACTAAAGCAAAGTTAGAGACTAAAGACATTGACGAACAATATACTAAAGAAGAGTTTTGTCTAGTATATTGTCAACGATATAGGATCACTGCCACATAAAGTTGTATTAGATGAGATTTTGATTCCGGAGATTTGTATAATTGGGAGGACACTTTAGTAAATAAGATTCACACATTAATACTTAGTGTTGGTACAATTTAAAGGATCCATTTGTCTTGTCATTTACTGTTCAATACAGTACACTGACGTGTAACTTAAACAGTGCTTATGTTGTGTGTTTGAAAATGTGTTCTTCCTCTTCATCTTTTCTCTTTGAGCACACTGTGGGGCATGGAGCCACCACTGCGACTCGACCATTTGGAAGAAGCGTACATCAAAGCTTTCAGTTGTTCTTGCAGGTTTATGTAGCAATTTGTAGTACGGTACATGAAGAGGCTGCCAACCCGAAGTACAACTTCATATCAGTCGACTCTTACGGCATGCGTAGTGGAACAGTATACCTTTCGTCGTCTGCTCAGAGACCCCCGGGAACTACATGGAGTAATAATTTAATTTTATTTAAATAACATTTTACCTCGTTTTGACGAGGCGTGCCTCGTTTTCGTTTCAACCTAGATACAGACTTCATAGGTTATACTAGGGTGCTGTCCAAATAAAAAAGACCCTTTGGTCTGGTTTATTGTGTATTTTGAATTAAGTGTATTTTGAATTGAGTGTATTTTGAATTGAGTGTATTTTGAATTGAGTGTATTTTGAATAAAGTAAGTTGCTTCAAGTTTATCCAACCTGACTCCTGTTCACGCAGAACCGAGCCTGAGATAAATGAAAGCTAAGTGTGGTAGTAAAATGAATGGGTGTTAGGAGTCTAGCTGCAGCATTCTAAAATATTCGAGTGCCGTACTGTCTGCCACAGGCAGGCTAAATAGAACCGGAGAGGAATGGTAGAATATGAAGCCGAAGCAATCTGAACTTTAAAAACAAAACTAATGAAGAAGGTTAATGGTAGTCTCATAGCAGATACTGCTGCAGGAGATGTGAAGTGTTTTATAGCAACTTTAATCCCTTTTTTAAAATTGTTGTTTAATGTATTTAGATTAAACAAGTGTTTAGTTCCTAACGAATACCCTGTGGTCGTAACAAATGGCTGAAATGATCCAAATGACAACGAAAATCCAAATGGCTACAAAGATCCAAATGACTGACTACGAATTGTCACGAAATGGATTTAGGACTAGAGACTGTCTACATATAGTGACAAGACAATAGTAAGAAGAAAGACTGAAATGATAGATTCAGATAGAAATATAGTGCAAAATGTGAAAGTTGAGACCATTGGCTCCGAGGTTGAGAACCGAGGTTGATTCTTTCCTCGCCACTTCGGACGTTTAAATTGCTATGGCCTCGAACCACCTCTAACTACCCTATGGGGATAAGGTTCAATTAAGATTCACAAACACCAAGGTACAGACAACATATAGCTACTGTACTAAAGGAAATGACTGATGCCAGCTACAATTTATACAAGTTTATTATACACCTATAAACAACAAACATATGCATGTCCCATACATAAAGTGCGAGGATGCACTCCTGAAACAAAATCAAGCGCAGTTAAAAATGCATCAACCCAAAGTGGGAAGTTATAAATACTTATAAGGGACTTAGTGTACTGACTGAGATCAGCTGTGAAGGTATATATATATATCTAATAAGAGTAGTATATTATATATATAACCTTACTTGCTACCACATATCTATATATCTCAGTCAGAATTATTCTGGAATAGTGTGATGCTACGTTATGTGTCTAGGGTATGTGTATGGTGAAGTGTAAGTCACAACAACAGACAGATAAACAATTTAATTTAATCCACTACTCTTAACAACACTGTGACACTCACATACATATAACACTCTATGAGAATATCTTAAAGAAGTCACTAGTAACGTTTCAAATAACAATATGTATTCATTACTGGCATGAATGAATATGTGTCCTGATTCAACTACAAGGGAACCAGGAATCACAATCAATTTAAATTACAAGTTATGTACAGAATGTATTTAATATGAATATTGTAGTGACATATATTATTACCAATGTTCTATGTGTGTCAATTGTGTAGTGGTAAAATGAGGTAATACTGGTTTTGTTTTGTTCAAGCTCTGTTGGTATTTGTCATCATGACTTCAATAGTTTGTCTTTAGGGACCATTATTGTAGATGTTCACAGTTCCTGATTTTAAGACAAGTAAATTCCCCTCTTAATGTTAATTTTAAAAAATCAGTTCAAGATGAGGGGACATAATGTTGAGCTCAGTTGGCCAACTCTGCTTATCTTTAGTGATGGCGGCAGGAAAGGACTCCTCTGCTCGAATTCTCCTCTGGGCTCAAGAGACACCTCACTGATAGCTAAAAAGACCAAGGAGTATGCTGTCCGACTCTGGATTCAGCAAATCTCTGACCAGGTGCTGCTCACTACCATCAAGACCACTGTCCCACAATTTCATGGAAATAAACACAGATACGTTGATTAGCAATGAATTCTGGCACAAACTGGCACAAATTCCGTTCTGCCTATGTTCCAGGCTTTTATTTTAGCAAAAATGTGAGCTGGCTTCAACGTACTGTCGCTTTATCAAGCTTATTTGAATTAGTGGTCTCGAACTAACGCTCCCAAGTGTGTATATCAGCGAGACTGGCCAATGAGCCACGTTTCGACAAGTGTTTGAAAAAATGTTATCTTTTCCCGTCTCCCCCAACAACCAAGATAGTATTTATAGCCCGACCAATCGTGGTTAGGCTTTCATTTGTTGCGCTCCAATCAATTTGGAGTTTACATGGTAGGCTATTTATGTAACGTAAGGTTTTTTCAAACACGTTATAAAAAAAAAATTTTATGAGCAGAAATGATTTTATGCTGTCAGGCACCCCCAATATTTTATTTTGGGTATAATTTATTAATTCCTGGACTATTTGCGTAACGTTTTACATATTATTTGTCAGCAAACCCTAAGGAACCCAAAAATACTAATTTAAAGGAGCTACGTGGCTGCGTTCAAAATATGCAATTTCTTCTATCTCCTGTTTAGAAGATGTGCTGTCTGGGTACTGTTATGTGTTCAAACGTAAACCCATATAATGTTGTCTTTTCTAATAAGAGTCTGTTATGATTTATAAACCTAACTCTGGGAAAGGGTAGTGTATTTTATCACTGTCCGTCTGAAAAAAAATTAGTGCATGTAGACTTACACGCGTGATGGTAGTAATTGTGTATCGCGCGAAGCGGGTTTAGTGTTCGGCTTTCTGCCTCTCCCTTCTCTTTTTATCCCTTTAGTCCATCTGTTCGTTCGTTTTGGTAACGCAGTATAATTAATGTTAGGGTTAATTTAGGTCATTACGCAGTACGTCTCAATGCTTTTCCAAGAAATACAGCACACGTTTCATTGAAGAAGGCGGGTAATAATACAGTAAGCTTTACTATCAACGTGAAAGCGTTACAATTTGCAGACGAAGCAGAAAACAAGGGGGATTTCGAGTACATTCTTTGGGACAGCACTGTCATTTTACCATTGCTCTTCTCTTTATTAATTTTATTTGTTAGGCTTCATATTTACCTAATAATTTATATATGTGGATTAGAATATTTCATGACACTTCCCCTCTTAAAACAGACATTATATGTCAGTCCTTTATTCTATATACACATAGAGAAATTTATTATTATTTCTGGGGTTTACGGTGATTCTCATCACACGGATGGCGGCTTAAAAAATCCGCTCCCAGATTTGTTTTTCCAGATATATATTCAATGCTAAAATTATATGGAGCCAGAAGCAAAGACCATCGGAGTAACCTAGAGTTCTCATGCTTAGCCTGTGCTAAAAACGATAAAGGTTTGTGGTCAGTTTGCAACTTAAATGCCTTCCCATATAGATAAATATTGAATTTCTTTATTGCCCATATTACTGCAAGACATTCTTTTTCGCTAGTTGAGTAGTTGATTTCAGCTTTATTCAACTTTCTGCTAGCATATGCCACTGGGCTTAATTCCCCATCCAATGCATCTGATTTCTGTAGTAAAGTTGCACCTAGCCCAATATTACTTGCATCCGTCCTTACTATGAATTCTTGACTTAAGTCAGGTAATTTCAAAATGGGTTTACTTGTGAGCTTTTCCTTCAATTCTTGGTAAGTCATTTCACATTGTGGTGTCCATGTAATGCGATCTGGAAGTCCTTTACGTGTCAATTCCGTTAAAGGTGCACATATGGAATTAAAGTTTTTGATATACTTCTGGTAGAAACCACATAATGAGACAAAGGATCTCACGTCCTTCTTGGTTTGTGGTCTCGGGGCTTTCTGTAGTTTCTCTAAATTCTTTGGGTCAGGGGTCATGTTTCCCTGATAAACTGTGTGTCCCAAAAATTCCAATTCTTTACATCCAACGCAACATTTGGTTGGTCGGGCTGTTAAATTTGCCTCCCTAAGTCGATCAAACAGCATGTTCAGAGAGTCAATGTGTTCCTCAAATGTTTCTGTTGCTATAAGGATATCATCCATAAAATTTGTTATACAGGGATTATTCAGAGGATCCAATAATTTTCTCATCATTCTAGAGAAGACACTAGGCGCATTCTTCAATCCAAATGGCAATCTATTCAACTCATAGTGTCCTTCTGAGGTACTAAAAGCTAGGTATGGTCTAACCTCAGGCTTTACTGGAATCTGATAGTATCCTTTACTCAGATCCACTTTTGAGAAATATTTAGCTTTATTTAGTCTGGCAAACAGCTGATTTGTATCCGGCAATGGATCCACCTGTCCTTCTGTAATAGCATTCAGTCTCCTGTAATCTATACAGAGTCTATGTTCTCCAGAGGGCTTCCTTAAAAGTACAACACCGGAACTATACGAAGACTCACTGTGCGAAATAATTCCTTCCTTCAACAGATAGTCTATCTCTTCCTTCAAAGCTTTTTCCTTAGCAAACGGAATCGAATATGGTTTCATACAGACAGGTGTGGAGTCTATTAATTTCATATCATATTCCAATAGGTTTGTATGCCCTGGTCGGTCTGTTAACACCTCTGCATGATTATTTAGAACCTGTTGCACTCTCTCTTTCTGAGTTTTCGTTAAATGTGTACTGATTTTCACCTGTGCTGCTGTCTCACAGGGGTGTAATGGATATTCAAATGATGAAAGTGGTTCCTTTTTCATCTCCATGGCGATGGACAAGGTCAACAAGTGTGTCTCTTCCTGATGTTCTCTTTCCAAATATTTCTTCAGGAGATTCACATGATAGATTTTTTTCTTTCCCCTTCTTATCTATCTTATAATTTGTTCTAGACACCTTCTCTAGAACTGTATATGGACCCTGCCATCCAATTTGTAACTTATTCTGACTCCCGGGCAAAAGAAGCAGTACCTTCTCTCCCACAGCCAAATTTCTGTCTTTCGCCTTCCTGTTATAATAGGCAGCATGTTTCTTCCTGGCTTGTTTCAAATTTTCATTGGCAAGTTTCCAGCCAGTTTTTAACCGAGTGGTCAGCTCATTCACATATTGGTATGAAGATGTAATGTTTTCCTCTGCCTTTTCATCAGTCCACGTTCTTAACAAAGCTACATATGGACCTTTAATTGTGTGGACCTATTTGTCCATGCACCGGTATGGTCTCTTCCACTTGAAGCTTTATAGTGATGATTTTTCCTCCCAGAATTATCATTCACAAAACGACCGCTACCAATTTTTTTTTTGGGGCTTTCTCCCCTCTTAAAATTCTTGATGAGAGATTTCCTCTCTACATCTTCTTCCTCCAGTTTGTTTAAGTCCGATTGAGGGATTGTCGGCTTATCCTGGGGTAAGACATCCTTTTGCACTCTCCGCATAGTGGCCATTGTAAAACAGTTAAGTGAAGCTTGTCCGTGAAAAGGGGCTTCCCATTCCATTTGGTCCACTTTATCAAATTATTTTTCCTTTTATTGTCAGGCCTGATTTTGCCCCATGGCGTGTCCAGGTCCTGATCCATGTTCCCACTTGTGGGTGTTCCCTCATGTGCTATACTACACCTTTCTACAAAGTTCTCAATGTCCCATCTTGCTTTGGGCCAATAATAATTGTGAGCCACCTTTTGAATGATGGTACCTATCTTCTCATGGTCCCCATCTGGTTTCACATGTAGGCTCCTTATTAAGTCTGCCCTATATCTTTTTGGAAGAACCAGCTGTCCGTGACCATGGGATCTAGTTCCGGCCTTCCTATACATCAACTTGTTTTTCATGTAAAAATCTCCCTTGCCTGGAGTTGTATGACAAGTTGACAATTTTCTGAAACAAGGCTTGAGTGTTTTATCTCCAGCCTGTGCCTTCCTCATCTCTTCTGGAGTGGTATCCAACATAATATCCTCCTCCTGTCTTGAGGTCGACCTGACCTGAAGGGTTGCCATATACACAGGTTTCCTTCTGCAACGGTCAGTGTCATGATTGTCCATCTGACAATTTTTACACCACCTTTTTCCTTGGTTGAAAGATTTTCTTTCATCATATTTCCTTTCATCGAATTGTGGGAATTTATTTTTATTTTCATACCGTGGCCTATCAAATTGGTGCTTACCTTTATTTTGATCCTAAGGATCAAAATTTATTAAAGTTCTGTGGTGCCCTAAAGTTGTCCACCTGTTTCTTTTTATTACCTGTTACCTCTGCTTGAGCTGCTTGATACCTTTCAGCAACATTTAGCAACTCACCCAGCCTCTCTGCACCTTGTTCCATGAGAAACTTTCTCAGGTCTGGAGCCATGGACTCTCTTAGTTGCTCTATAAGGACCATTTCCTTAAGATCTTGGGTTTTCCCCAGAGAAGTCCATTTCTCCAAGTATGTCTCTATTCGTGCAGAGAACTGGTGATAGGTTTCACCTGACAGTAGTTTAGCATTCCTAAATTTTTTCCTGTAAAACTCTGCATTCTTTTCATACCTTAACAAAAGAGCCTGCTTTAGCATGTCATAATTTTCCTGATCACCTCTGCTCATTTTTGCAAAAACTTCATAAGCTGCCCCACGAAGTCCCTGAGATAACTTTAAGCTCCACCTTTCTCTCTCCAACCCATACGTGGTAGCTAATAGTTCGTACCTATTTATATAGCTCTCAATATCATCGTCTTTCTCAACAAAATGATCTAAATGAAAATTCATAGCTGAGATTGAGGCTCCTTGAGTAACCGTAGCATCAGAGGCAAAGGGACTGGCACCATTTTCAGGAGCATGGCCTTGAAACTCAAACTCCCTTAGTCGTAATTCATGTTCCCTTTGTAATCTTTTCTCCTCCTTTTCTGCTTCCCTCTCTGCAGTCAATCTTCTTTCTTCTGCAGCTTGTCTTCTTTCCTCGGCTTCCCTTTCTGCAGCTAATTTCTTCTCTTCTGCTGCTAATCTTTTGTCTTCTCTTTCTGCTTCCAATTTCTTAGCCTCAGCCTCAATCTGCAACCTCTTAGTCTCAGCTTCAATCTGCAACCTCTTAGTCTCAGCCTCAGCTTCAAATTGTAACTTCTTAATTTCCCTTTCAGCCTCTAACCTTCTTTCGGCTTCAAACCTTCTTTCTTCGCGTTCAATAAATTTGTCACATTCCGTAGTAACATAGGCAACCATAACTTGCCCATCTAATCCTAACTCTTTTGCAGTCTGAACCGCAGCAGATCGAAATTTGGCCAGGTCCGCCATTGTCTATCAGGTAACTTAATACAATGTCTAACCAACAATTCAATCTCTAATGGACAACACAGGCACCGTGAGCTCAACCTTATTTAATTCCACCCAAGGATACCTTTTAATTCTTATATTCCCTGAAGTGAATTATCCCCAATATTTTTAATAGTTAAAGATTCAAAATCCCAAGAGCGAGACCCCAATATATGTGGTGAAGTGGGAAGTTATAAATACTTATAAGGGACTTAGTGTACTGACTGAGATCAGCTGTGAAGGTATATATATATATATCTAATAAGAGTAGTATATTATATATATAACCTTACTTGCTACCACATATCTATATATCTCAGTCAGAATTATTCTGGAATAGTGTGATGCTACGTTATGTGTCTAGGGTATGTGTATGGTGAAGTGTAAGTCACAACAACAGACAGATAAACAATTTAATTTAATCCACTACTCTTAACAACACTGTGACACTCACATACATATAACACTCTATGAGAATATCTTAAAGAAGTCACTAGTAACGTTTCAAATAACAATATGTATTCATTACTGGCATGAATGAATATGTGTCCTGATTCAACTACAAGGGAACCAGGAATCACAATCAATTTAAATTACAAGTTATGTACAGAATGTATTTAATATGAATATTGTAGTGACATATATTATTACCAATGTTCTATGTGTGTCAATTGTGTAGTGGTAAAATGAGGTAATACTGGTTTTGTTTTGTTCAAGCTCTGTTGGTATTTGTCATCATGACTTCAATAGTTTGTCTTTAGGGACCATTATTGTAGATGTTCACAGTTCCTGATTTTAAGACAAGTAAATTCCCCTCTTAATGTTAATTTTAAAAAATCAGTTCAAGATGAGGGGACATAATGTTGAGCTCAGCTGGCCAACTCTGCTTATCTTTAGTGATGGCGGCAGGAAAGGACTCCTCTGCTCGAATTCTCCTCTGGGCTCAGGAGACACCTCACTGATAGCTAAAAAGACCAAGGAGTATGCTGTCCGACTCTGGATTCAGCAAATCTCTGACCAGGTGCTGCTCACTACCATCAAGACCACTGTCCCACAATTTCATGGAAATAAACACAGATACGTTGATTAGCAATGAATTCTGGCACAAACTGGCACAAATTCCGTTCTGCCTATGTTCCAGGCTTTTATTTTAGCAAAAATGTGAGCTGGCTTCAACGTACTGTCGCTTTATCAAGCTTATTTGAATTAGTGGTCTCGAACTAACGCTCCCAAGTGTGTATATCAGCGAGACTGGCCAATGAGCCACGTTTCGACAAGTGTTTGAAAAAATGTTATCTTTTCCCGTCTCCCCCAACAACCAAGATAGTATTTATAGCCCGACCAATCGTGGTTAGGCTTTCATTTGTTGCGCTCCAATCAATTTGGAGTTTACATGGTAGGCTATTTATGTAACGTAAGGTTTTTTCAAACACGTTATAAAAAAAATTTTATGAGCAGAAATGATTTTATGCTGTCAGGCACCCCCAATATTTTATTTTGGGTATAATTTATTAATTCCTGGACTATTTGCGTAACGTTTTACATATTATTTGTCAGCAAACCCTAAGGAACCCAAAAATACTAATTTAAAGGAGCTACGTGGCTGCGTTCAAAATATGCAATTTCTTCTATCTCCTGTTTAGAAGATGTGCTGTCTGGGTACTGTTATGTGTTCAAACGTAAACCCATATAATGTTGTCTTTTCTAATAAGAGTCTGTTATGATTTATAAACCTAACTCTGGGAAAGGGTAGTGTATTTTATCACTGTCCGTCTGAAAAAAAATTAGTGCATGTAGACTTACACGCGTGATGGTAGTAATTGTGTATCGCGCGAAGCGGGTTTAGTGTTCGGCTTTCTGCCTCTCCCTTCTCTTTTTATCCCTTTAGTCCATCTGTTCGTTCGTTTTGGTAACGCAGTATAATTAATGTTAGGGTTAATTTAGGTCATTACGCAGTACGTCTCAATGCTTTTCCAAGAAATACAGCACACGTTTCATTGAAGAAGGCGGGTAATAATACAGTAAGCTTTACTATCAACGTGAAAGCGTTACAATTTGCAGACGAAGCAGAAAACAAGGGGGATTTCGAGTACATTCTTTGGGACAGCACTGTCATTTTACCATTCCCCTGGCTGGGAAAACGTATTTTCTTCCTCTCCTTCCACCACTGGCAATTCATGCGAGACTTTGGGTGTCTGCGAACGCCACCACTGTGCCGTGGGAGAAATTTTGAGGTATCAAAAATTCTGCTCTTCCCCACAAAAGCCGGGACCTGCTGTTCAGACAAAAGCAAAAACAACAGCTAAACAAACGTTAATACTCTAGTACAAATAACAATTAACTTCCTTACTCTTCAACACGTAACTCCCCTCTCTTCTCTCTCTCCGAGTCAAAATAAACAACACCCGGTAATACAACACATCAGACCGTCTGACCCAGGTTCTGCCTGACTAACTACGAGCAACAACAATATTTTCACTGGCCCGTCTGGGCAGACGTACTGTGGCCTACTTCTTACGCTGACCCTACATGCAGCAAATTATTAACACAAAAATACTCTATCTCTAGGAATTCCTAAACTTCCCGTCAATAATAGTAATCACATTCAAAATGTAATACAAAATAATTCCCTTTAAAATTACTTCTCCCATCTTCTGAATTCCCAGAACAATAATGCACAATCAATAACATATAACCAGTTTACGCTAGCATCTACCTGCCGTCAAAAGTTATACATGAAAACCCCGTAATTCAGCCACGTGGTGCCGCAGTTTTTTTCCAACCACGCGCTCCTGCATAAATATTCATTAACTGATAGCACACATGTGCTCGTGCCACAATACACATTAACTGATAGCACCCACGTGCTCCAATTAATACCTCTACCACTTCCGTCCACAGATATATGCGTAACTATATAAATAGCGAGCATCAAGACTCTCAATAAAATCACAAATGAAAATACACATTACACACGCTCCCGGCTATTCTGTAAATACATATGATTCGCAGATGCGAGTTTCTCTCCCGACCGACTTTGCAATAATACAAAGCGGTGATATCTCAACTTTTAAACCATGCCGCTATTCCTTCAACAAGGAATTAAATGGACCTATAAAGTTTCAAGTCTATCACTAAGATCGTATTTGATGGCTCTGCCGATGAGAATTAACGTTAAACTAAACCTTCCCAAGAAACTTAAATGATCGGCTAGGACTAGAAAAATTAAATAAAGTCCTCACGCAAAAATTCATTCTTACCAAATCTCGAATGTCCAACTGAAGGCAATCGACTTGACTCTGGCACCCGGCTTTGGCAATTAATTTTTAGAGACCGAACTTATGAAGTTCGGGCGTATTTATTCTCAAGCCCCCACGCGCCGACTTCATGACGTCATATGCGCGGCGTGGTTCTAAAGCCAATGGGAGCTCTGCATTTCAACTGCAGTTAGCTCTCAGCCAATCAGAACCTTAGATTATGCTGATGCAACGTACATGAGTTTTAGACAAAGAAACGGGAATAAGCTCTGCCCTCTAGTGGCAATGAAGCAAAAATGGCCGCAAATAATTTAACTCCCGAAAAATGCGTATATGGCCACGCAATATCTTTAAAAAAAAAAGGACACTGGTGCAAATCCTGATCTAGCCTCTATAATCTTAATCTAGAAAAATACTGTCCAATTCCCTACACCCCCATTCTAAACACATAAAGAAGAACCCTAAAGCAGATGAGATCCCACTCCCTCGTGATCTCATCTTGAAAAAAACGTAAATAATAGGAGAAGAAACATGGAGAAGGATTTTTCTGTAATCCCTCCAAAAATAGTGAACAAAATGCAAGGAGAAAAAGACATGGGCCATTTGAAAGACAGAATCTCAGTACTTTCGTCACACGAATATCCACATGACTACGAAAATCCAAATAACTACAAGGATACACATGACTACGAAGATGTAAATGACTACAAAGATCCAAATGACTACAAAGATCCAAATGACTGACTACGAATATTCACATGACTACGAAAATCCAAATAACTACAAGGATACACATTACTACGAAGATCCAAATGACTACAAAGATCCAAATGACAATGAAGAAAAACTGATAAATAAAATATTTATGTCAGCGCTGAGCAGTTAATGTCAGATCAGGCCTCTAACCAAAGAGTAGACAAGTAAGATCGCTACCTCTTAAATTAGATGTTTGAGAAAATCGGCTACCATCATTGCAATAGCACTAGCGATGGAATATTAGGACATCTTGTAACGATAAATGTCGATCAACCAGCAGCACGTACATATAGCCTCGGTTTAGATGAAGATGGGTGGAGATGAGACGGACATCTTAAAGAAACAAACAGCTTGACAAAACATGGGACCGCAATGGATTGGATCGCAGAAAAATAATTGGTTCTATCTGCAACATTTAAAGGCATAAGACATATTTTTTTTAAAGTTTTGATAATAAAAAATGTGTCTGCTTTGTATACCAATATGTTTCTCTCACTGCGTGTATGCTCGGTTTTTCCTTCTTCTTCTTTGTAAACACGTTCACTTTTGACCACACTTTTTTCTAACGTTTAGTTATACTTTAGGTTAGGGCCGTAGATAGGACTTAATAAAAGGGGGAGGGGTTATATAAAAAATTCCGCGCAAAACATGTTTGGTACAGTATAATTTCACCACAAATGTTTTTCACCAAACCCTAAATGGGGGGGGGGGGGGGGGGGCTTTTTGAATCCCCAAACACCCCCCCCCCATCCCCCCGTATCTACGGCCCTGCTTTAGGTATACTTCCGAGTGACTTTTTTTTTGGCGTTTTTTTTAGTGAAAATTTGGTGGCAATCAGCAATTTATCTGGTAACACTAGTGAACATGGATACTGACCCAACACATATTCCTAATATTTAAAAGAAAGAAACCGTATCATTTTTTAATGCTCCAGAATTCCGCCAAGAATAAATATGAGTAGATAAAGTCGACACTAGCATTTATTACGATATTTGTAGAACAACCTAATATAATCTAATGGTCATCACCATTACCCTTCAGCTCCATGGGGAGCATACTGTGACTGCTAGTTTTAAAGAGAGACAATGAGTGAAGATGTGTGAATGAATGAAAGAGTGACAGAAGAAAGAAGTAGGCGCAATTCTACTCGTATTAAGGGGAGGTTTAACCCCCAAAAATGAAGAATTTCATTGAAAATATCAAATTTTAGATATATATTGCACTGGAAAGTACATTAATTTGCCCACATTTCTGTATGTTTATTTTCACTAAAGCTAAAATTTGCCTTTTTTTTCCACTGTTTTTCCGCCATAGACTGCAAGTTTTTAGTATATCTGTTACGGTGTTATTTTAAATGACGGCGTCTGCTGGGGTTAGAAGTGCGCAACGTTTGGGGTCACTAACATTAATAGACGCGAAATATATGCTAAGATTATGACGTATTCGCGTTGGGAAGGTCACGCTTGGTGACTTGGTTACATTACCCTTTTTATGCTGTCCGCCAAGCAGAGAAGTCGTGTCTTGTATTTCTTCCAAGGAGAGGCTTAGTATATAGCCGATATATGAATTCAATATAGAACTCAGGGTCAGTTCAGATATTAAGATAAAGTATGAGATTTATTAAGTAAATTAAATGATGGAAGGAGAATCGTATTATGATTCAATTGGTAGCTGTCAAGAACTCATGCGCTCATTTCTGGCTGTCTGACTACAGCAGCGCATGTACATAGCCATGACGTTCATCTGACACATTATATTGACACGGACGGACCTGAATATTATGCACGTAATTTCTAATGAACTATATATGAATGTATACCTATGTGAACTGTCTTCGTGCGTCAACTTGTAATAAATATTGGACTCTAATCGAAGACTTACCCACATTACTTTGAATACGTTTGATTGCTTCAACTTGCATTGTTGATTGTCCTTTGACCTGATGAACTCTTCTTTATATGAAGTTTATATTAATAATGAATCAGTTCGTACGGAACCGAGGTTTGCTTGGATACTTATTAATCAACAACAAAACTTTGTGTCGACCTCAACTGAAATAATGATAGATAAGCAAGCATACAAGCTAAACTAATAATAATCAAACGAAGGACACCCCAACACCAGCGACACCCACGCAACAATTTGCTTGTATAAATGACCAGAAATAGCTATTAACTTATAATTACAGTATGTGTTTTTCATTTTGGGGGTATAACCTCCCCTTAAGAATGCCTGCTGTCCGCTGACACATGAAAGAACACTTCTCTCTCTTTATCGGGGCAGTTCACCCTTGTGAACGTGAAAAGCGGTGTTATAAGAATATTAAAACTTGCCTTTTAGTGAGCCTAAAATACAGATCACTGGTAGTACAATATAGGCAGATGATTAGCATTCACACCCTTCCCTGGTTAATTTAGCTCGTACCCCTAGGTAAAAGAATAAAAGATTGTATCTTATTAGACTAATTACCAAATTTTTAGAAAACAACCATGCAGCTGACAAGTTACCAAAATAAAACAGACACGGTTGGTTAAATTATTCAAATATAATATAGACTTTTCAAAAGGAAAAAAACAAAGAGAAATCCCACAATACAGAGTGGTAGTGTCAATTACACAAGAATAATAATGTTATTATATAAATTTTCCTTTTCATTAAGCAAGTGTCATGATTTGGGTTACTTGATTGTATGTTTTACTTCTCAATAGATGGTGTCTAGGTTACCCAACTTTTGAGAGAGTTGTTGGTTTGCTGAATGATGTTGGTGTTTTCTGACTCAGTGGGTTGCATCGACTGCTGTCTGTCCTCTCGCTAGTATGGACAACTAGTGCAGGCCCTGAACTGTCTACACAATTAAGACCATCCCAACGTCAACCACCGATGTTTTCTCTGGATGGGTTGCTCTGGTTTCCTCACAGCCCTAGTGGTCCTCTGTTCTATTTGCTAGCTTTTACACATATAGGTTGTTACCACTAGTCTACGCTGTCTCTTTTGAAGGCACCTAAAATTAAATCGGTGTTAGCAGTTGCTAAGAGCTTCAAAGCTTATCTTCCCAGCAAGGGAAGGCAACCTCCGTTTACTGTTGTTTAGAAAATACTGCTAAAGTCATCTTCACAAAGAATTACAGTTCTTTCTAAAACTGCAATTCTACAAGGCTTTCTTGGGACGCACTCGACCCACATTTTAGGACATTGTTTTAAAAAAGTCACGCCCAAACCGCCAGCATGTATCACGTGGTGTAACGTGGGTCATCCTGTCAGGCCATACGATCCTGGGCTCATAAACTAAATCGCACGTCGTTGTGGTCGTTTCCAGCATTCTGGTCCATTCAAAAGGATAATATTTCCTTAGTCGCCCCGTTTACATAGCGTAGATGCATTCGTTAGAACGAGAGAACGAACGAACGAATGAACGAACTTTATTTTCAAAGGGTTAAGAATTGGGCACGCAGGCCCGTCTTACATTCTGCCCTTCTTCTCTCTGTCATCTTACATACCATATCCTTTCAATCGCACATGTATTTTGAGCATTATTTAGGCATACAACATTATCAAGGTAAAATAATAACATACATTTGTAACATCCAGTCATAATCAAATTTAAGTATGTAAAAAAAAAAAAAAAAAAGGAGAAAAAATAATTAATTAATTAAAATAAATTTAAAAATTTAAATTAAAAAGAAAAAAAAAGCATACAAACACACAAAATCTAAACCATTCATACGGTAAATTAGACTTAATTTGAAACGTAATCAGATTGTGGTGGCATATAATAAGAACTCGTGACATTTTGGAAATCTGCTGCTGAATGACCTGGGACTTCGTGTGTTGTCAGCGCATGCGGAAAATGTTCCCACAGGTGAGCAGCTTTGAGTCCCAAACAGATACTGCCACAGGGAGTGAATTGTTGACGCCTCCACTATACGAGATCCAGCTTTATGCACGGCTGTTTGTGGCCTATACCAGACACGGCTGTTTGTGGCCTATACCAGAGCGCTCTTTTAGTTTCGGTGACCGGAATTCTGACACCGGGTATAAAATTTTGTGTGCACCGTAAAAGACTATTTAAGTTTTTGGCGGGGAAAATCAGCTGATGTGTGAGTAAAATCAGTAAAATATAAATCATTACACACTCGTTCTGGATAAACACAGCGCTAAAATTCTTTTGTGTACTATAACTTTGTTCTGTGTTCTATTTTTGATTGCATTTTTATTTGTTTGAAATTAGTTTTGACGGAGTTACAGACTTTTGAAAACAGCGTCATCATTTAAGGAAATTCATAAAATAAGTAATCTTTTTATTAATTTAATATCTAAAAATCGGCCCATTCGTTTGAGTTTATAATTATAAAGACTTCTCGAAGGGAAGCTAAAGATTATTTCCACATACTTTTTTTTTTTGGTTTCATATCTTGAGAATGTGTGGTAGTCAGTTTTGTGAGTGTGGCATTACAAGAACAAGCATATTGTCACCAGATTTTATAGCATTTAAATCCCTTTAAACGCATTCCTGATACCCACAAATCTTAAATAAGGTAGTAAAAAAAATAACTTTTTGTAAAGCACCATCTGTTTTTGCATTTTCATTCATTTATAATGATATTTAGCTACGTATATAAGCGTCAGAAAACATGTAAAGCTATAGATAGATTACTTCCACATAATTTGATCTATCTTTCAAGTCTTGTTAATCTTCTATTTATAATATGAATTTTTTTTTTAATTGTGTGTGAGATAAGGACTGTTCCATTGGTGTTCTTTGGTAGACAATCCTGTGCACACGACGGCTGCCAGCGAATTCTAAGTAACTGTTTGTATATCTTCTTTCATTCAAAGTTACAATGCAGGTAGTAAATTTAGAGAAAACAAATTCTAAATCTAATACCATCCTTTTATCAATGGCTAGAGTCAGAGATACATATGATAATTTAGAAATATTTATGAATGGCATGAAAGCTCAGATAGAGTCACTAAAATATTTAGAGTGGGATGGTAAACAAGTTGTTGTTTTCTTATTCGGGGATTATTTCCTTGTTTTGCTGGAGACACCACAGACATGGGTATATTCCTTGAGCTCCAGACAAACCAAACATTTTCATCAAAGACATCCAGAGAGCATACAACTTGCAAACCAAGAAGTTTGGCCATGTTGATAAGAGATTACAATAGATATATGAAATATGGGAAAGGGAATAAAAGGCAAGTGGCACATTACCATAATTGTTTACACAAACCAATGTTAGAGATTGAAATTGAAAATGTAGCTCCTCCTTACCTTCATATTTTATTAGGCATTGTTTTGAAACACCACAGACTTCTAGAACAGGTAGCTGATACAATAGACGCAAAGATATTTGAGAATTCGCAAGAGATACATGCAAACATTAGTACTTTTAAGAACTTGAAGAGATTTAGTAGGAACTGGAAATAGGCAGAAGAATTAGGAGCTAAAATTGAATTTTTCAGGTAGGTATTGAACTTTGTGAGGATAAGGAGGAGACAGATAATTTTAAAGTTAGACTTGAAAATGCACAAGATGCGCTGGCCAAACTTCAGTTTCAAGATCTGTGAACTAGGTCTGGTCCAGTTTGTTCACACATGGACAAGGTACTAGCCAAACACAAAATCATACAACAGGCTTATAATAGCAGAGCATTTATAGGGAATCACTGCCACAGATATCTCACACAAAAAGTTTATAAAGATCCTACAAGAGCAATCATTACACAAACACTGAAAATTACAGACAAACAAGATATAACTAACATAGCTTTTATTGCCCAAGAACAATTCAACTCACTGAAAGAAGCATTTGAGAAAGTACACAACAAAATATCACACAGTAAACCAATTAGTAAAGAATCAATAACAGCATCTATAGAGACTGATATGTCTTTGTTCAGAAAGCTATTCCCTAGTAAGACAATTCATAAACAGCACATATTAGAAAAACCTTGCGCAGACTGGATCAGAACTCATGATGTATGATTGAGATCATTGTTAGCTCTCATGTTCTGGGTACAATTGGGTGTGTTATTTTAAGGTTATAAATGTGGACATGCAATTTAAACTTTCAATAATTAATGTTTGACGCATGAAACCAAAACAAAACTTTGATATCCATTTTCTGCAGGTTTTCTACTTTTGATTTCTGTAATTTGTTATGCATGTTGATTGTGACCGTTTTAGTGTAAATTGAATTAGAAACAAACCATAACAAAATGTAAAAAAAAAAAAACGTAAATTTTACACTATTTCAGACTATTATATCTTCTGTTCTAATTGTGATAAAATGTTTGTTCTTGTTCTAAAATTTACTCTAACATTTCTAGTCTAGCTTTACGCAAAATTAAAGCCGGTATTTATAATAATAAAGTAGCATAAAAGCAATTCAAACATGTTTTGGGGACAATTGGGTGTGTTATTTTAAGGTAATAAATGTGGACTTGCAATTTAAACTTTCAATAATTAATGTTTGACGCATGAAACCAAAACAAATCTTTGATATCCATTTTCTGCATGTTTTCTACTTTTGATTTCTGTAATTTGTTATGCATGTTGATTGTGACCGATTGAGTGAAAATTGCATTATAAACAAACCATAACAAAATATAAAAAAAACGTAAATTTTACACTATTTCAGACTATTATATCTTCTGTTCTAATTGTGATAAAATGTTTGTTCTTGTTCTAAAATTTACTCTAACATTTCTAGTCTAGCTTTACGCAAAATTAAAGCCGGTATTTATAATAAAAAAGTAGCCTAAAAGCATTAATTAAGCCCTATCAAAAGTAAACATCGCCACATGTTTTTCCCATTAGGAAGCTGACCACGTGACCTCTGTCAAGTGGGCTATAAATAGCGCGGTCGGGGAAAAAGGGGAAATAACTAAAAGATCGCTCGCAAACAGCCGTGTATGACCTATGAGAAAGAGAGAGAGAGAGAGAGAGAGAGAGAGAGAGAGAGAGGGGGGGGGGGGTCAGATGGAAAAAGCTGTCAGGTAAAAGAAATGAAGATAATTTTGCCTCGCGAATCAGAGAAATTAAATAGTAGAAAAATTGATAGACAAAAAAATGTAGATAGGCGAATAGATTTTGCCACACACACACTTCAACACATTAATGCCAAGCCGTCCTGTCCTATACCATCCTTTCAAGGTCCTCTTGTGTCTTTCCTATCCCCTTGATGTTTGTCTCCAGTTCTCTTCCCCATGCGTTTGTGTGTTTGCGTGTTTCTACAATTGTGTTAGTCGTCTCTTAGGCCATTTCTGAGGTATCAGTAGTCCTATTCTTTATTTGTGTCCTTGGAGGCTACCATTGCTTCTCTTGTTCTTATTTATGTACTAACAATTAGGTGTTGATTTCTGCTACCCGTATGCTGAAACAATTCATTGAAGTAAATATGTTTTCCTGCTTCATGTAGGGATCTCGAGGATACCACAAATAAAACTAACGATGTTAGCCCTGCCATTGGAGGTGACCTAATCGTGACTGCACATGGGGTTGGTAACCCCATCATTTCGCCACAGAAACCATTAGTACTGGAGATCTGACTCTAACCCCCAGGACGAATTCCAAGGAATATTTTGCTCAAAGAATCTAAAAAATGGTAGATGGATAGATTACTTTTACTTAATTTTTTTCCTTCCACTATTGCCGTGAACGTAGTATAGAGTTGAAGTTTGCGTTCTTGGGCCAAGTGTGTGATCTTGGCTGCTGTGAACCCGTGTTGTAGTTGTAGGATGTCTGTGATGTTGTAGGATGTCTGTGATGTTGTAGGATGTCTGTGATGTTGTAGGATGTCTGTGATGTTGTAGGATGTCTGTGATGTTGTCTGTCCATCTGTCTCTTGGTCTTGCCGGGGCCTGAACCCAGATATTCTAGTGTTGAAGGGGCATTGGTAATTTATCGGGCTCCATCCTCATGAGATGGCCACACCACTTAATTTTCTGTCTCTATATATATACTTGATGAATGATGTAGTTCCTACAATTTTTCTGATGTCATCATTTCTCACAATGTCTCTTCTGGTAACATTAATGGCTTTTCTTAAACATCTCATCTCATAGGATGTGATTTTCCTCTCCTGGACTTGTGTCAGGGACCGTGTTTGACGCTGATAGCAAAGAGTTGGTAAGAATATACTATTTATCAGCTGTCGTTTAGTTTCCATACTGATGTCCTGATGTTTGAGTAGTGTGGCCGTGCGTGCTGATTGTTATGTTGATCGTCTTAATGGAAATTCGTATCACTACCCTTCAGCAGACAGGTTATTGTTGCAAGACGATTTACTGTATATTTATAGTCCATAGGCCATACTGGCCATCACTGTTGCAAACTGTTATTGTGACTTGTACAGCTGTCGTGGTATGAAGTGATGATCAGGAGTGGCCGACATGGTGTGTGAGGGGTATAGATAAGTCCATAGACGCGAATGGGTATAGGTCCTTGATCAACTATTCATAGTATACACACACACCCTCATACCACATGTAGAAGTCAGGAAGGTTGAAAACGACTTGTACGGTTCCAACTATTTATTACGATACAACACGTATACGTTGACATCAAAAATATATACTGTCATTAGGACAAGGTTCAAGCACATCAACATCATGTAGATAATATTAGTTCACTGCATCCAATACAACAGAGACTCTGAACAGACTGTAGGTATCGCAGTGCTAGCAGTACGTCAGTAATTCCTCTCTTCCTTCTCTGACGAAATAAGCCATGTAAAACTCTGGCCAAATAAGCCGCATAAGTGCCGAGCTCAAAATATCTAATGTTCTCTGTATATCCTCTGACAAAACAGGTCAGGAAAAATCTCTGGCAAAATAAGCCGCATAAGTGCCGGGCTCAAAATATCTAATGTTCTCTGTATATCCTCTGACAAAACAGGTCATGAAGATCTTTGCTACAAAATAGCGTAAAAAGTACTTTTACCTTTACTGCCATCCAGGAATAAGTCACTTAAACATACGCCATATCATTGGCTCTCAGAAATGTATCAGAAATATATCAGGGGAAAATCTCAGACATTTCTATCACACAAAAACTCTGTTCCCCGATAACACAGACAGAGAAAAAATGGCTGAACACCCACACAGCTCAAAACGCCCAGGCCGACTGTCACGAGATACAGTCACCCGGTCCCGCCAAACCATCACGCATGCGCGAATCCTCGCGTGGCGTGAAATTAGCTCACACGAGAACAATCTGGAACGTTCTCGTAAACTGTTCTAGAAAAATCTACTAGCAGAAAATCTTAAATGACCAAATGGCAAGTCAAGGGAGATAACAACTAAATCAGACCTGTACCAAAAAGTATTACAACCTGTAAACTCCCTTAGACCATAGTATTAAAATGTTTACATCCTCAGCTTAAAACAAACTGCCTTTAACAGTGATGTTGACCTTGTCTTCGTCTGGTCTAATTCCGTCCTTGTTCACTATAAAACCCAGGTATTTAGTGTCCCTCTGTAGGAAGTTACACTTAGTCAACTTTAGCTTGATGTTATGCTCTCTGAGCCTATTGAACACTTTTTGAACGTGGTCCAGATGATTCTGCACTGTTCCTGCCGTATGCACCAAAATGTCGTCTATGTAGGCCATGGCGAACTTCTGTATACTAGTGAGGACTTCGTTCATCAGCGCGATATAAGTTGCGGGACTGCCTTTCAGTCCAAATGGCATAACGTTCCAAGCAAACGTTCCTACATGTGTATAGCATGTGCTTTTCTTCTTGGCATCCTCTGTGAGTGGTATGCACCAGAATCCAGATCTGGCATCCAACGTGGTGAACCATTCTGATTTACCCAGTGTTGCGTGTGGTTTTCTTCTTGTAGTTTGATTTAGAGTAGGACATAGAATCACAAACGTTCACGCATCATGCTGACAAACACGAATGGAGACGGGTACGGTCATCACAGAACATCACTGGCCGAATAACACAAGACGTCGGGTAGAGGGTCCACGATATATCTTCATCAGCATTTATTTTACATCAAGGAAACGTCTTTATAGTCAAGGCATATACATGGCATAAATGGTAGTTAATCTTTCATCTGTCTCGTCTCAATCATTCAGTCCTGGCCACTGTACTAGAGGTGCATACGAACGATGATCACCTAAGTAATGTGGACCAGACGATATGAATATAAAAATACTTGATTTATCTTACTCAATAAGAGGTGGAACTTCTATATAAGTTCAGGACCATCTTAGAAATACATAGTGGTGGCCTCCGAAGTTAGTTATGCCACTTAAATAAATATCTTCCTCCGCAATACTTGGAGATTGAAAAAACACGTCTTGCTAGGATGACATGAGGTAACGAAAGGTCACGAATATTAGCCGTTAGAATAAATTAGCAAACGTGTTACATCATAGACAACTGGTGACGTATTAAATATGCAGTGTTCAATATAAGTTAAACCCCGTGCAAAAACATGAGTTACCACAAAGAGACATATTTCCTCACAAGTAAATGGTAATAAGCCTATGTGTGGCAACAATACAAAACATCTCAATATTGGTTCTTTAACACCCAGTAGGGCGGGTGCCAAATTACAACAATAAAGAAACACTCAGACCTGTATTCACTCTATTTACTCAGCCGTGGCCACGTGCACTCTTGCATACTTACAGTTTTGTTAACAGCATCTGGAAACATAAGTTTTTAGGACATTCACTTACAGAATCGTCAATGGCAGTCTTTGACCAAGAAATCCCCAGTTCCAAAAAGACGAGTTGAATTCTCTGCTTCCGGGAACGATTCCTTGGGTGTTCTTATTTTTCGGATGTCTGTTTAGGTCACATTAAAATTGTCCAGGCACGAACATTAACAACGAGCACAGTGTCAATAGCTTAGGTTTCTAGAAATGAGGAATGTCAGATCGGTGTCTACTTTCAGGAAAGGACTATCTTTGGTCACCACACCACTAGTCAAAACTCCGTCGGAATGTTACTGACGTTAATATGTTACTTGCCACATAGGCTAAAAATGTACTTGAGTTGTTTCTCAGGAAGAATTAAATATGGCGCGATAGGCCTGTTACTTCATTTAACCTATAGGGTACTTGTAAAGATTATGCACCAAGGCTTTCAAGGAAAATGTTTTAGTTCTTCACAGATATCACTCATCAGTACTTAACGCTGGCAAAGTTAGGGTTAACCCCAGTATTCACTGAATAAAGGAAAAAACACATATAAAATAATTATACATACTAGGTACTCGTTATAACTTACATTTTTAAACTGCAAGCGTACAGCTTGACTTATCATTTAAAACTTCCCGGAAAATAAGTTATATACATAAAATTAATCATCATGAATTAGGAATACTTACGTATCCCGTCAATACTCACTGATGTAGCATTTCAGTTATAAGTTAATTTTAAAATATATTCTCCTCTGATTACTTAGCAGTTAAATTTAATTCCTGATAGCTACCTGGTTTTAAGCTAGAAATTATACTTTATGCTGCTTTCCACTGAAACACGTCACTAGAAAATAATACAGACTATATTTTAATTAATCTGCACAAAAATCTAACAAGGGAAATAAGCGATTTAACACTTTAAACACTTCACAAAATTACTAGATATCTAATATATAATTGATACCGATCACACAGAGACCTATAATGAATATGTTATTACTGTCACTGCCTGGACTATTCAAAGTAAGTGTGTACTGGTGCATTCATTCATTACAGTAACACACATAGGAATCATGGATCGTTGAACTACCGTTGACGTTTCATGAACAGTTTATTCACGTATCAACATAGACGACGACATAGACGAAATACAGCATAAAGTACAAAGCATCGAGTAAATGAATTCATGAAGCTCCAACACCCCACAGAGCTCCATTACAGCGCACACCGGCGCACTTCTCATATAAGTTACACATTAACACTGTTCCTTAATAAACTGCATTCACCGCAGTTATAAATACGGCCTCATACATATGACCTCATCCAGAAAGACTGCTCACATCGCAGTACTATTAAATTCATCAACATACTGGCCTTCTCATGTTTTCTCCGTAGAGCTCAATTATAGCATAATGGTGCACTTCTCATAGAAGATGACCATAACGATTTTCCTCAAAAGACTACATCTCCCCTTCTCAGCAAAAGCTGCTCCACGGCAGTTGAATAATCATCGTCAGAGCTATCTCTTCTTAGAGCTCAATTATAGCATAGTGGTGCACTTCTCATAAAAGATGCACATCCACAATATTCCTCAAAGGACTGCGTACCCAGCAGTCTGCAGTAATATAGCCTGCACAATATATGGCCTCCTAATCTCCTTCACAAAAATGTCTATGGCCTACAAAGTAATGTCTTTAAATCTCAGACTCTCCATAGCGCCTAATTGTAGATTAGTGGTGCACTTCTCTTAGAACGTGCACAATAACAAAATCTCTCAAACGACTGCATTCACTGCAGTTATATATATCAAAGTAAATTCATCACATAATCTAACACATGAAGGAACATTCAATATAAGAAAGAATATTTAATACAAGCCTGTTCAAAAGTCTCCACCGAGACACACATTGTGAAAAACACTCTAGAGAAAACACCCAGGGTTGACTACCACAGTCAAACGCCTAGAACACACTCCAAACCACTAGGCTTGACCGCATCGGTCCACACCCAGAAAAAAGACTCCGCAGCGGTCACAAATCTCCCGCTCAAACAGTCACGAGACTTCGCTGTTCAACACAGCTCAGTCCCTTCACGGACTAGCAGTGAGCTATTCACAGCTGTACAATACAGAACAACTTCATCTCCCCACTCGAAATGAATAGCGCTCACAACGCTCTTTTTTCTGACTTACAAGACTTCTCGAACATACGAGGTAATTTCTTAAAGAATTCAGTCATCTAA
Source organism: Oreohelix idahoensis (assembly GCA_024509875.1). Lineage (NCBI taxonomy): Eukaryota > Metazoa > Mollusca > Gastropoda > Stylommatophora > Oreohelicidae > Oreohelix > Oreohelix idahoensis. The sequence goes on from JAMPIV010010585.1 coordinate 214,365, forward strand.
TAAATAAACAAGCGCCACAAGCGACGCAACTCTAAATTCCCTCTGACCAACTTAGCATACTAAGGATTACTTCCCTTTTGGCCTTAACAATAATATTTACCTCCGCACAGAACTACAGATTAATACCACGAACTAGAATCATTCTATATTATTGTAGTCTAGAACTCGGCAGAATGTTGCCCAGAAACTAAAGACTTTTCAATACGCAAGATATTTTTCTAGCCTGGCGATCTGTCTAATGCAGATTTAGGAGTAAGAATGAAAATCTAGTTTCAAACTCTGGTTAATATCTTAAACCCGACAAAGGGTCCCAACTTATTTCGCAAAACGAAATAATCTCCCCTTTCCGTCTTAAACACCTTACATTTAACACTTCCCATTACTAGACGTTTGCCATAACTGACACTTCTCGTCTTCACACCTCACGCTGACCAGGGCCAACAGTGAGTGCCGTGTCAGATGGGATTTCTAGACAAATGTCTCAAACTGCGTCTTGGAGATGTCGGTTATCGCGCCTCACCTGAGCGCTCAGCCGATGCAACTCGTTGTGGCAGGTGAAAATGCAGACGATATGTCGCCTATAAGTCTGGCGACAGCGAATATTCACAGTTTACGTCTACAACGCAATAACCTCCCGAGCCTGGCATCTACGTAATAACATCACTAGTGCGTTTCTAAATGAGAACAGACACTCGGCGAAAGTCTGAATGGGAAAATAGTAATGTTTAAGTCGCAAACGAACGAATGCGAAAAAATACAAAAAGGATAAAAGAGTGATAATAAGGTAGAGGACACGGGTAGAGAAAGAAAGGAAAATAGAAAATGTATTGATCATAAAACTCTCTGTGACAGGTGTTCCCCCTTGATGCACATTCGTCTGTTTATTCCCGCGTTCTCTCCGTTTCTGTCTCCACTATATGTTGGTATCTTGCCTGACCTCACGTGGTTGGTGTGTGTTATGTTTACCCAACGTGGATCTTTTCCTTGATGGCATTTGTATGTCCTTTCCATGTGTCCATATTGTCTCAGATGTTTGCGACGGTATTGCCTCCCCTACTTTGCAGTAGTGGTCCAACAGTGGCCAAAACTCAAGGGTATCTAAAGTGGGTCGTCAAAGGTGTCTACCTTCGTACAAGATTACTCTCGGCAGAGATGTAGATAGAAGGTTAATAGCGCTTCTATCCCAAGATTCACAATATATTCAGAAGAGCGAAAATAATGCTGCATTGGCTGAGCATGTTAATTCTATGATCTGCCGACAACTTTTGTGAAGGATTAAGCAATTATTAGCTTTCTGCTCGTCAAGCCCCCACCTCAGATTTATTCAGTGGAATTCTTATTATTCTGGTATAACTCTGTTTAGAGTGGGTTTAGTAAATTGACTGAGACAAACATGCAGTACATTTAAAATGATTGAATCGAAGTTAAATTTGTATAATTACAAATAACAGATTTAATAATAATCATTTAGTTTTAACAGTTTAAAAAAAAATTACATAGTCTTTAACAGAAAATGTTCATCATTGAAGGATAGTAGGTTTTATGAAAAAAGTTCACTTTGGCAGCTTATCGGTTTCACTTAGCTGCCAATAGTAGTTTCTGCTCCTGCTGATGGGTTCTGTGCAGATAGGTCACTGGAGTTCTCACGTCTCTGGTTAAGTTTAAAGGTGCAGCACGTTTCAAGTACAATCAAGAAGTAACTGCCAAGCTGTTCTCGCGTTTCTACGTCCGTCCACTTATACCCTCACTTTTGTTCCAGAGATAGTACCTTCACTGGTACCACCGCCAATAACTATGGTAAAAGAATAGAAACGAAACGCTCTCCTGAGTATTCCGTTTTCCAACGCATGGTTATGGGTCCCCTTTCCCTCTATTCCACCATCCCATTTAACTCAGAATTTACCCTCGATGAGAATTTAAACTTAATCCCTCGATAGATAACTTTCTTTTCATTTAAATTGAACAGCTTTATATTTACTTTACATTTAAATGAAAGGTTAATAGTACAGATAGAATATATTTACATTTACATTTCCACTGTTTGAAAAGTGTTCACAATATAAATTGAATATGTTTTCATTTACATTTACACTGATTGAAAAGTTTGAAACTTTCATTAACTTTAAAGTGAATATGTTTACCTAGACATTTAGTCTGGATTGAAATTGTAAGTATTATACTTAGAATATACATCATTTCTTTCATCTTTCCCTTCCTGCTCCGAATGGAACTTGGGATTATCTTTTGCTTTTAGTTCTCTAAGAAACTAGCAATAAAGCAATCACCAGCCCGTGAAGTGGTGGTTCCTGAAATCATCATTCTATGCGCTGAGGTTGCCAGCCTCAAATGACTGGGACATCCACAAGCGATTTTCACATATCAATATTCACATGTTAGTAATGAAAAATATAGAATGTAAAATGACAACTTACGCCAATCCTGGTGTAACAAGTTGATCCTTTGAAAGGGCAGTAATTCGGAATATGTTTTTGGGCAAAGTAGATTATGAGTTACAATACTTGTATACCTGATTAAGCTGAGGTTTGTTTAACGTTATAATAGAAACATATCCTTTTATTTTGAGTGACAGAGTACAGGAAAGCGTGCGAACGCTTTTATCTCAAATGCTGAGATGTATTTATTCTGTACTGTTTTTGAGCTGTGTTCAAAAACAGCGGAGTCTCGTTTTGGGTTTTTTGGCGGGACTAGAGTGTGTGATCCCGGAGAGGAGAAGAGGGATTCGGAGCGTTGGACCGGGAGTGGTCAACGCTGTCTGTGTGTGTTTTTCGAGGATGTATGCCTACGTAGTGCTTTGAATAATGTCGACTTAATGTTTTGCTGTGTGGATAGGCCATAATTTATGTGAACTGCTGGGTGCAGTATTATAAGTCTAGCGCAGAGATGAGTCGTGAGGACTTTAGGCCATTATTTATGTGAACTGCTGGGTGCAGTATTATAAGTGAGTCGTGAGGACTTTAGGCCATAATTTATGTGAACTGCTGGGTGCAGTATTATAGTGCAGTATTATAAGTCTAGCGCAGAGATGAGTCGTGAGGACTTTAGGCCATTATTTATGTGAACTGCTGGGTGCAGTATTATAGATGAGTCGTGAGGACTTTAGGCCATAATTTATGTGAACTGCTGGGTGCAGTATTATAAGTGAGTCATGAGGACTTTAGGCCATAATTTATGTGAACTGCTGGGTGCAGTATTATAGCGCAGTGTTATAGCGCAGAGATGAGTCGTGAGGACTTTAGGCCTTGATATAGATCTGCTGATGAATGTTGAAGAGTATTGTATTGCAATGACTTGTAATGTGACTGTGTGTATATCAATGTAAACGTGATCGTGCTGTGACTTAATAAATCGACATTTAAATTACACCAGATGTTTACGGCCATCCATGACTATTATTTACGTACCTGTGTTGTGAGTGACTGTTCTACCACACACTCACTAATACATACCTAACACAGATACGACGGCACACCTACGCCACCCATACACCGTTAATATTCATCATCGGTAACACCTGGCTCACAGACGTTTTGCTCAGATGAATGAAGTTAAGGCCCTTGATTATGCCCCTTACACGTGTTCTTGGGGTCGTTACTTTTTATAACATAATTCCCTCTATGACTTCGTGTGTTTCAGTTTCCTCGGCCTTACTTATTAAAATTGGTTTCCTTGGCTATGTAAGTCCTTCAAGATTGTTCCACAAAGTCCGGCCTGATAAATGGAAATTCTGAATTCTAACTTCTGGTAAGTCTGGTTGTGTCTTGGCAAGCGTGAATCTCAGTGTCTTAACACTGAAGCGTGTCAGGTTATATTCACTGTCCTCCCCCGCATCTGTTTGCAACGAAGCTAAGAAAGCGCCAATCGTTTCAAACAGATATGTTGAGTGGGGTATTTTCAAAATATTCCGACATGTAATAATTTTGCGCGTGATGTAAAGGTCACGTTTCCCATATATGGTATGAAAACATCCGATTGCCTGGCAAGCGAACTCACCAACACATCTGTAAACTCAAACGACAATGTGTTTCAGATGTAACAACTTATTACTATCTAAAGTAATCTTGTCATAACAAGTCGGACAGGAAGCGATTAGGTCATCCTTGTCTGTCCAAAATGTGTCACCCAGACAAGTAATCTCTTATCTGTTACGCACCCTGGCTTTATCGGCTATTAAATATATTCGCTGGGCGATTTAGTGTTAAACTGATGTCTGATGTCGGCACTTGCCGCTATTAACCCACATGGTTGTCTATAATATTATCTCAGCAGGGATGGGCAGGTAAACAGACAAGACGAAATATACTGAAGGGGGTGTAAGAATGAAAATACCAAATATCTGCTACACATAGCAGAGAAAGAAAGTGCGACAATTGAAAGCACGCAATAAAAATCAGTACAAAAATGTAACTGATACTGTCGTAGTGAAACAGAGATCAAGAAGGGTCGCCCCATTCTGTCACAATGTTGTTCCTTTCCATTGCTGGTGACCCTTTTCTGTGTTGTGCCATGCTCATGTTTCGCTTCTTGCCTTTCCATATCCTGTATTCTTCCCACCACGAACCCTCTCGGTATCCTGATGGTTCTACCAGGGGTGTTTAACATCATCATGGGAAATTGTCCCTTGCTCCCTACTTTCACTATTCCTTCACCATGGATAGAGCGGGCTCATCCAGTATGTCCTTATCCTCAAGCTCCACTGTCATCACCGTTTGTCCTTGCTTGTAATTTGGGGACCGTTTTATTTTCCCTAGAAGTATGCCGACTCTGTTGGGTTTCAACGTAACTTATGTTTTGGTCCTAATCACTGATGCGATGTGGGTGTCATCTTGCAAATCCACGCATTCGTCCTGTATCTGAAGTTTATGTGTATCAAAATACAGGCGGACGCGGTGCATGTGTAGGAAATCACGCCCTAGGATCAGATTTCTCGTCATCCCTGTCACTATTGTCAACGCGTGTTCCACTGTTTTTGCACCTATATTAAATTGCATCGTCGCCGTCCCCATGACCTTAAGATTTTCTCCTGACACCGAGGTGAGTGTGGCATATGTCTTTCTATACTGCACCATACTCCGTATCTATTTACAGAGGCCAGACCTAATTAGACTACGGTGGCCCCTGAGTCCCCTAGTGCTCATACTTCCTTCCTTGCAATTCAAGGACGAACGAACATGGGTCTAATGTATATGCCAAGTCAATTGCAGTTGCTTCTTGCCTTTTCTCTTCCTCGATTTGCCGTTTTCTTCCTTTGCCTACTTCCCCCCTCTTCTTCCTCCTTTGTAGACTCTTGCAATATATGTCTACATTCACTGTGTCCTCCACAAATTTACTACTGTGTGGTTGGAAGCTGTTTTGTTTATGTGGTTTTCTCCTATGTACCTGTGGTTGTCTACCACTGGTTGTATCAACATATCCTTTCTCCGTCTTGTCGTGTGGTTGTACTCTGTTTTCACTTGGTATTTTCTTTATTCCCTCTTCTCTGATTTCCATTTCGCCAACTTCGACAACGTGGCTGTGTTTGATGGTGTTATCTCTCTAGTGCCCTTGTTCCTGTAATGTCATTCCGTTTCGCTATCCTTTCTTTCCTTCTGTTGATGCAATGCCAATGGCTTGCCGTACTAGCAGTATCGCTAGTATTGTATCTATTTGGAGTGCTCCATTGGTCATTTTTCTTCTTGTCGTTGAGACCTTCTGTTCACCCTACTCACATCGGTCTCTCTTAGTGAGTTGGTTTGTCTTTTCCCTGCATGTAAGTGTTTGTGTGTCGGACCCTGCCATCGAAGTTAATGGCGTCCGGGTTATGTCTGCAAGTGTTAGATATTGGTGTGCGGGAGTATTTTGCGCAGTCACCCAACCTAGTGGCTGTATGTCTATTGTGTGTACTTGTGAAGGTCTCAACACGTCTTGCTAGCTGTTGCGGCTCTTGTTGCCTGTACCTACAAGAGTAGAACTTGTGACCGACCTTGTTACACACGTAACACACCGGTGCCCTGTGTTGTTCCATTCTTGGTCAACTACTTGGTTGTCTCCCACTTCCTTGCCTTGGTATTTCTTTCCTTTGACAGTGTCCTATCCCCATAGGTTCTTCCTCCCTTTCTTCGTACGCCTGTGTTCTTCCCAATCTTAGGGTCCAGTCTGCAAATATCCGGATCTAAGGGTATTTTATGTTTGAACATGCGCCCTAATATAACCGACTAGATCAAACGGACGCGCCTCGCCAAAACTTTATAAAAATAAAAAAAAACATAAAAAAGGTCCAGTTTTCTCCTAACATTCTCTTCCGCTGTAGCTAATGCGATAGCTTGTGTTAGGTTTTGCGGATCCTTACGTAACAGGTGCAATTTGATAGGCGTGCCGTTCAGACCATCTACGAATATGCCTACCAATTGTCTTTCAACCTCCTGTTGTTTGATATCCTGTCACATGAAGGCTTCCTCAGCGAGGTTCAACAACCTGTCGCTAAACATCTGTGTGGACTCCTGTAGCTGTTGTCGTATTGTACGAAGAAGCGTCCACGCATAGGAGCTATCGGTAACCTTTGAGTACGATTTTACGAGCTCCTTTATAAGCTCTTCCCGTGTTTCATTGGGGAAGGCTTCCACACTCCTCCTAATGAAGTCCGTAACCAGTCCGTCCGAGGAAAGGTACGCAACCTTCTTGAAATCTGCTAGGTCAGCGTTGACTGACGAACAATACCTCTGGATCTCTAACAACCACTGCCTACATAACCTGGGATTACCTGAGTAAGGCCTTATTACGTTCCCGATGTTCTGAAACTTACTATTGTTGTCCACCGTATCCAAAGTCTTGGCTATCTGTTGAAGCGCAGCTATATTTGGGTCTACACCCACTGTAGGCTGTTGCTGCATGATGACGCCACCTGTAAGAATTGTTAGTATTAGTCAAATACCTGAGGAGAATGTGCTATTAAAATCCTGGCTGTGCTGAAAACAAGCAACTAACAACAAAAATCTAAATCAATATTCATATAAACATTCAGCAAAAAAAAAAAAAAGAAATATTCTGGCAACAACCAAAAATATCAACAAATACAAAGTAACTAAATGTGCACGATTATGTAACTAACTATTGTCTCATTAATTTAACTAACTAACTAACTATTGTGTTCATATACTATTACTGTGCTTGCTTGCTTGGTTGCAGTACTGTTTAATTTACTTGCGCGCGTATGACCATTATTACGTATTGGTCATGCATGATTTGTCACACTAGTGGTTAGTGGGGTTTGAAATAACGCTTTTGATGCCGGAGTTCCTCATGATGCCTTGATTGTACGAGTACTTCATGTTGACTTGATTACGTGCTACCTTCGTGTTGACTGGACTGTGTGATTACCTCGTTGACTTGATTATATGAGTACTTCTTTGACTTGATTTCACAATATGCGCAGGCATATTTGTCGTCCTCCCTTCGCTGCTTTATCTCTGTGTTGTGAGTACTGCTGTTACACTGTCTGGTGTATGGCTGGTCACTAGACACCAGTTAATCATGTGTGGCCGTGCCTGCTGATAGTTATGTTAATCGTATTATTGGAAATAGTTTCACTGCCCACCAGCAGACAGGTTATGTTGATGAAGATGGTATGACTGTCTAAGCTCACAACAAAACAACAGCTCACAAACACTGATGGATGATGACTCAAGTCGGCGAGTGACTTCACACTGACAGCAATGACTACGAAAATTCAAAACGTTTATTTACAGTTCCCAAACATCTGTGGGATTGCGACTCATCTCCCTCCTTTCATTCTATGTCTGCGTCGCTGTCTATCTGCATCTAAGTGCTGTCTCTAACTTGCCTAGGTTGGTCATAGCTGCAGAACCATTGTTGTCGATAACCGTTATTCTGTCCTTGAAAACTCTTCATTTCTATAAATTGCTGTATTCAATAGTGGACATTTATTTTCATACTCTGTCTTGTTCTCACTCTGATAGTAGGTACTATTATGGCGTTTCTTGGAAAGACTGGTCTAAGCCGCCAGGGGTGGAGATTTCTGCCTATGCCCCCTACTGACACGTTGGTAACTGTCTATAAGCTGCACTTTGGACTATACATGTTAAAGCTGCTGCTTACTTCACATACCTGTTAGACTTGTAGTCTTGAAACATGATAACGAAATCTTGAACTGGCAACATTGTATGTCTTGACTGTATATACACAAACGTGTCTAACTTCTAGAATGGTGGCGTACGAACGACCTGCTGGCTGGGCAAACAACTTTGTATAATACTGCAACCACAGCACGAACCACCTTCGGTGGCATGTTCGCCAGAATGAACCATCAATCAACGCTCGCCACTACACAACTTAAATACTTGTAATTCTCTGCAACCTACGCTAAGCGCGTTCGAAATCTGACTGACTATATGATTTTCACCGATTTATTATTATTACAATTTTCTTCGAAGCTTCTCGATTAACATCACTCACTCTCTACAACAAAAGTCTCGTGCAACGATGTTTCGATGTGTGTCCGGGACTCACAAAAATCCCAAAAGGACGTAATAATAATTTCTCTCCCTTTGCTAACTAAGTCAAAAACCCTGTCTCCCACTCTATTCGTAGTACTTTTAATAGCGTTTGCAAATTTATCAAACCATAACCACTGACGTCTCGACAATTTCCTAGCCAAACCCACGACCTTTTCTTAAGGCGAGGCCCCAAAGATTTACCTCCCTTAGACTTAAAATCATAAACTTTAAATCTTATCTCCCATATAGTCAAATCTAATAGTGCGTTACAACAGTACCGGTACGCACATTTTCTAAACCAGATTTTTCTACTCAACGTGATATCTTTATGTAGATCTCAACCTTTCTATTACAGTAATGATTATAGTTTGGAAGTTATTACAACGAAAATCACGATGCAAGATGTGCCAGGCAAATGTACAGGAAAGTGAGAACACATTTTCTATAAATGTAGTACAATTATACCAGCGCAGAGAATCTTACAAGACATACTAGACACACATACGACACAAAATACAGACATTTTCAAAGCCATTATGCTTAATTCAATTCCCAAGACACTACCAGATATCCATTTAAAATTAGTTCTTTTGCTCTCGGAATTTCGTTTTTTAATGTGGAACTGTCGCAGTCAATCAGTATTTGAGTAAAAAGTTATCCGCCCAGCCGTTCTCCTAAATTTGTTCCTCCAGCGAGTGACGCTTATTTTAAACCTGTCCACTATCCTCAGCTACCTGTACCTCGACCTGCCAAATATTCTTAAATCCAAGCCTTTAGTTTATACGAAGGTCACTATCCTACAACCTCCTCCTTTCCTCCACACCACTGCCAATTACGAGGTATTCCATCACCTGTCTTTTTTTTCTTCCTACCTTCCCCACCCCCTTTAACACACATCCTCCTCCTCCCCCCTCCCCCCACACACACACAACGTTAAAGGTGAGGGACTCCATCACCCAATATTTTTATTTTAAGTACATGTGAGAGAGTGTGTGCATGTTTCACATTTTTCATCCTCCTTTTTGTCATGTCCGCAGAGAGAAGCCAGCCTTTAAATTATTATTATTTTATTTTATATGTATCTATTATTACTATTATTATTATTACATTTTAATGCATTTGTACATGTGTAGTCTATTTATTTTATTAATTATTTTGTATTTATTTATTTTTTTTTTTTAAGACGGACAAAAGAAGTACTTTAAGAAGTAAGATTTTTTATAGGACAATTTTGCTCAAGTCAGCAGCAGACCGTGTGGTCTTCGGTCAGAATACGTGGGTGTCACACACAAAAACTGAGTTGGAAAAATGTTCTAAAGAAACTTTAATGCTGACACTGGGCGTTTCGCGCCAGTTTCTAAATCTATGGAGCGCTGTGACACGTTGAAGATTTACGACCAACGGTGGATGACACCTGTAATTATGGGGACCCGGACAGTCACGAATGCCAGCATTGGAAATCGTCAATAGCTGTCGTTGAAATAGCGGCAGTGGAAAATCATTTTAAGTGTGCGTAAGTGTGTATGTGAGCGTGTGTGAGAGTGATGGGTACTTTATTTTCCATTGGGAATATTTTACAAACCAGGACAATCATTTTATGTAACATTATTGAGGCCAAATTTAATTGTGGTCTATTCATCTTGAGAAATCGAATAAGCAAGTCTAATAACATATGGGTTCAAGTATGAATGTGTATGTCAACGAATATATACAGTAGCATTTGCGTGTATGTGTCCAATGAAAGTGTAAGTTTGAGTATTTATATGTATTGTGCAATGTACTCTCCTTGTATTCCATTTTGCTAAATGCACATGGTTTGTATAATTGAAAACAAAAAATCGTAAGTAATCCCTTGTTAATCAACACTATCTTTTTTAAAAAAATGAAAGGTGCAATGAAACGGGCTTGTAACTGTGTGTATGTAAATGTGCCCGAGTGTGGATAAATGTATATTTAATTTTAATGAAATGTTCAATTTTTCTTTTCTCCTTTATGAATGTGAATAAAGTTGTTTGTGACCGGTCACACACCGGGCTCACTTTCTCACTCTCAGATGCAAACTGTAGGCAACCACACACATGGTGTTTAAGATTTCTGTTTCCTTAGAAAATAATCAAACACGTGGTACTTAATTTTAGTTAAGCTACATAGCAGGGTTTCAGAATCTGATTTATGGTGTCAAGATCCAAGGTCTAGCTCAGATAACATCCTTTTCCTGCTCGGCCGTGAAATCGAATCTGAATGAATAAAAGGAGGATTGTTTTTCATCCAGTACAAAGCAAGGGAACCACGATTGAGGAAATAAAAAGGAATCGAAAAGAGAAAGTCAGCATTACTTTATAAAGCAAAACTGGAAAGAAGGGTTTTAATTGTATCTTCACCAAACATTTTAGAGGAAATTTTGCCTATTCAGTTTTTCCCTCTCTATTTCTCTCCCCCCGCCCCCACTGTTATCACTATCCCAGAAACTGACTCCCACCTATCAAAGATCATAAGGAAATCTAACGACATAATCTCAGCAAAAAGTAAAGCACTAGAGTACATAGAACGGTATTTAAATAATAGCCTAACTATATATACAGATGGGTCAAAAGATGAAGAAGAACAATTAGGAGCAGGAATAGCAATACCAAAATTAAAAATGTATACAAAGTAACAGGTAATATATCCATCTTTACAGCAAAATTAGTGGCAATCCTAAAAGCTTTAGAAATAGCTGCAGAAAACCCACCAAATAAAATAACCATTCTCACAGATTCCCTTTCATAAGTACTAGCTATCAGAAACAGAAATGAATGTAGCATGCCAGATATTATAGAGGAAATACTACAGGTCAATACATATCTGCACACTATAGGATGCAGTGTAACACTAACATGGATACCATCACTTGTGGGGATAGCAGGAAATGAGCTTGCAGACAAAGAAGCCAAAGGGGGAAGAACTAGCTATAACAAAATTGAAGTAGGCTTAGGGAAGTTTGAAATTAAGAGCTTAATCGGTCAAGCAATAACTAAAGAGTGGATAACAGTGTTGAGGACTGTTTCGCGGCTTGCAGACATGTGAATGGTTGCAAACATTGGCATGCCTGCACCACGGAACTCCTCAATTGAATAAGACCAGAAATCGCGCAGATCGATGTATGACGCGTCTAGCCTAGTTACATTCTAGTCTATGTGTGGTCATTGAGCCTAACGGCAGTGTTGAAATGTGTGGTAAAACCACTTAAGGATCGTGTTTGAATATGTGGCACAGCCACTGATTATATATATATGTGGAACGGTAGATCCACTGGAAAGTGTAAGATAGCGTAATGATCCGTATCAAAATTGATTATAGGACCAGGTAGAGTCCGTATTAGATTCGTGAACCAAGCAGATTACGTTCACCTTGAACTTATATACACGGCAGTTAAGACCGGGCGATGCAAGCCAAAGACGTTGAATAATTATACATAGACAGGATCTATAGATTTACAGATAATGTACTCACTAGTATTGTGAAGGGATAATAATTCTAAGGATCGGATTCGGTAAGAGTTGGTTGCACACTCTATTACGCTATAAACTTAACGGTTAACCCAGACGAGCTAAGTCTGTGAGAGGAACAATTGTGTAGAGCTTAAAACTATGATGAAGCCAATTTAAATGTGTGAATTGTTGTTGCACCATTGTGTAAAAGGATATATTAAATTGTTCAGTCGTCCATGGAACTTGTTGGTTGCCTGAATTATACAAGTTCTCACTCTATGCTGTGACTGTCATTAATCCTTGCAAGGTCAGTCCAGATTATCACAGGTATTTTCTAAGACTAACTATAATCTAACCAACACTGTGGAAGAATTAATATAATAACGACACTGAATATAATAATAATTTAATCACACCAGAATGGCTTAAAAACTGCACTCGAACTAGAAAACTGGAATTAGAATAGATGAATTATAATATCTGAAATATTGACAAGCAACCCAATAAACTCACGTCCAACGGTGCTGAATCTTTTAATAACATCTAGCAAGAAAAGATACAGCGGGAGACCGTAACATACTGGTGTCAAGAAGTGTTCGGACAATTTTCAGAATTCATCTTTTCCGTTACCCAATTGAACGAACTAATGTTCATGAATCAGGCTTCAAGTTGGGAAGATTCTAGTGGAAACAACTTCAAGATCAATTCAGTTCGTCACAGGCAAAGTAACAGTGGAAATTGAACAGTTCAAGAAAGTCTCATTCAAGACGCAAGTCCAAGCTGGCAACTCAAATTTACACATCAAGTTACGAAGGTCAAGGTCGAGTCTTCACTCCGATTAACGGTCTTTGAGTCGCTGAATCAAATCGATCGAATTTCATTCAATTTTTTATCCTGAACGAGCACATAGAACCAGAAAGACAATCCATACACTTGTTAAACCTCCAGATCAACCGGGGAAGTATTTCAACAGAATTTCGTTCAATATCACGTTTGAAAATCTTCGTTCAACCGTTCAAGTCTGCTTCTCTGTGAAAACAAGTCTGAACAGCTGAGAGCATCTTGTTTATTTTCGGGATCACTATGGCATGACCACATGAAGATAAGTTCTTGTCTAAATTAGAGCTTTCGACTAGATTGTGTTGTCCAGTTGGCTAGCTTTGGTCTTCAATTTTTCCTCCACTGTCACTTGTCTGTCTTACTTTGCAGTCCTAGTTTTATCATTACTTGTTTACTATCAATGTATTTTATGTAACTTCGCGGGAGGATGGTTAGGGCTTATCATTGCTTCTATATTCCTTTGGAAGATTTAAGCAATTTTAACGACTTTTAGGGATAATTGCTTATATTTGCTTACTGAGGATCTAACTGATTATTAATTTTTCTTTTGAGTTAGGAAATAAATGTTTCTTCAGTAAGCCATATAACCACTTTGCTTGTGCTAGTTGTGACGTCAAGTGCCTACGTCATTTAATTTAAATAAATTACTTTCCGTTTTGTGTCACTATTTTATTCGTTTGTGATCTAAACATCTCTCTGTCTCAATGTTAGTTTAGGACGACTTGTATCGTAAATTATTGTAATGTTACTTTAAACATTTTATTTCTCTAATTATTATGTCTAGTACTTACTTAGTTTCTTTTTATATGTTTCATAGCGTCGTATAAGTGAATATATCATTTCATTTGATTGTTCCATCCATTATTTATCGTCACCTGTTCTTGTCTCTGGCTATATTAAATATCATAGTTAATTTGAATTAATTAAGCTCACATATTCATAGTATATTTATTGACAAATAATATACTATTATAAGGTATTGAGAAACTTATAACCTTATAACCATGTCTGCCATTGAGTATTTTCTCAGGCAAGGAAAGAAGTCTGGTTTACAGGGACCATCTCTTCAGGACTTTATTATGAAAAATCTGAAGGAGGTAGAAATGGAAGAAGGTGATCAGTCCTCAATTGAGGATGAATGGTATTGGAAGGAAAATAGATTATTGAGAATCATTGATGATAGGGAAAGCTTGATTGATGAGTTATTTGATGAGGTGAAAGCATTAAAATCACAAGTAGATGTAGATGGATCTAATTTTCGATCATTAACAGTTGATTTTTCAAAATGTAAGGAGTCATTAGATACTGCCTTGAGGGAGAATAAAGCTTTGAACTCTGAGATTTTGGTACTGCAAGATAACATTGCAGCATGTCAGAATAAAAGTTCCAAAATCAGTGATGACTGTTCTGATAAGGGTACTGATATTAATGAGAAGTTTTGTAAAGCAAAAGAGGCTTTGGAGGCCAGAATTCAATCACAAGTTGCTCAAATTAAGGGTCTTGTTCGTGATATGTCAAAATTGAGACTCCAGTTGAGAGAGAAGAAGGATAAAGAACAATCTCTTACTCATGAGTTGGTTACTGTGAAAGCAGAATATGAGAATTTTAAACATAAGACCAATGAGACCAAGACTTATGTAGATTCAGAGTCTGATATATTAATGAGAAGTTTTGTAAAGCAAAAGAGGCTTTGGAGGCCAGAATTCAATCACAAGTTGCTCAAATTAAGGGTCTTGTTCGTGATATGTCAAAATTGAGACTCCAGTTGAGAGAGAAGAAGGATAAAGAACAATCTCTTACTCATGAGTTGGTTACTGTGAAAGCAGAATATGAGAATTTTAAACATAAGACCAATGAGACCAAGACTTATGTAGATTCAGAGTCTGATATATTATGTGTTCTAAGAAAAGAAAACTCTGAACTCAGAGATAATATTAAACGACTAAGTGAGAAAAACAGTAAGTTACAACTTAGTAAGTCAGAACTTAGAAAACTTACTCCTGATTTGGAAAGGGAAAATTTAAAACTGGAGATCAGGTATGACAATGATAAGGAAAGAGCTCTTACCAGTGAACTGGAACAGTTAAAGATAGATTATGAGAATTTCAAAGTTGAGGCCCAGAAACATGTAGATTCCAAGATGTTTCAGATTGTTGGTCTATTAGATGAGAATGAAGATCTATTACAACAACTTGAGGAGAAACAAATAGGATTGCCCGAGAAGGTTGCTGATCTTAAGGAAAGCCATTATAACTCTATGGAAGGACTACAACTTGAACTTCAACAAGAAAAGGCAAAGAATATGGAGATTGTCAGTAGACACTCTATGGAAATTGAACAACTGACTAATACTGCTGCTGCAGAACATAAAGTAAAAGATTTAGAGATTAGTAAATTACATCGAAGGGTGGATGTTTTATTAGATATCTTATCACAGGAACATGTATTGCCATCAGATGGCATTGATTTGGGTATGAAATTGGGTTACCATGATATTTCACCACACCCAAACGACTTTGGGCAGAAGCATAGCATTTCAAATGCTAAACTTAGTGGTGATGATACAGATCGCTCTCATAAGAGTAATATTCGACTTCCAGCATTCAATGCTAAGATTCATTTACAACGACGGGATAGTCGATCATTCAGAGGAAAATATGGCTTTTCTCGTCAGGATTCTTATGTCAGGGTTTCCTGTCATAACCGTTCTGATTTTCATGATGGTAGATCTTGGCGTAAGGCCAATGCTAGGTATGTCACTATGGGAAAAAGTCCACCACATGGGAATAATAATGGTAAACAAAACACCATTACGGGATGTGAACAGATGAAGTTCCTTGAGACCAAACTTCATGATGATATTTGTTATTGTTATAGTCATGAGGATCATATTGTTGGTAAAACAGCTGTTGATAGGAAATATACGACATCTCAGGGTGACACTCCTCAGCTACCACAGGAGACATCTACTAATGTGGAGGATGTCGTTCATACTGTTTCTATTTATTTTGATAGGAATCGCTATGAACAGCTTTGTCTTCAAAATACAGTCAATGCTGATGGTAGGGAGGCATCGACTGTACCTTCCGGTCGGTCCGTCATGTCATGCTCAGATACGACAGGTCGGATTGACAATCATCGGGCTACACCCGATGGTGATGAGCTGCAACATGTGAAATCTGCTCATTTGGAAGATGTTGATCATCATATTGGTTCCATTTATTTTGATGAGAATATATATACACAACTTTGTCTTCAAAAGACATTTAATACTGATGTTGTGGAGACATCGACTGAATCTTCCGAGCATCCTGTCATGACATGCTCAGACGTGACGTGACTAATAGTATTGGTCATCATCACATGAGTAAACAGCACGCTCATGGTACGACTACTCTTAAGAGTAGGAATGATGTTGGCAAAGGGGATATAAAATTTAGTAGAAAGAGTCATGATGCCGGACGAGGGGTAGTTGATAATCATACTCGTCGGGATGATCACAAGGATAACCATGATCGTCCAGCTCTTACGACATGCAAGGAACGAGATATACATAGCAATACCACTGTGCGCGTGACTCGCACGACACATGATAGATTCAATGATTCTCGGGCTCAGTTCAGACCTGGCCGAGATCATATTTCATTGAATCGCACTGTTTTAGTGCGCAATTTGCCTTTGGGTGCGACTTGGTATGCGCTCAGGAGATTTTTCCAGCGTATCGGAGATGTTGAATTTGTTCGTATGTTCGAACTTCAACATTCTTCTCATCAACTTGCATTTGTTCGTTTTGCTCGTTATTGCGATGCTCGCAGAGCGGTGAAATTCAAAAATGGTTCTCGTTTTGCACACCATTACTTAGACGTGCAACTCGCACGCAATTCTACACCACGCACTTTATAGTTGCGTTGGATTATCTATTTTCTTCTGTCTTTGGATGTTTTGTTTTTCTCTACATCCATAGTTTAGTGTGCTATTTCTTACATTTGTTCGCACATGATAATTTTCTTTTGGTAATATCGACGTTATTTTTAGAAGATAATAATAATAATAATAATAGCACCTTCAGTCATAACTGACTATGGGAATGCGCCCCTGAGGTGACAGCCCTCAGCTGCTTATTTTCCTGGTGCTCCTTTCGACGTTTTCTCCTTACCTATGCTTCCTGTGTGAGCCTCTCTTCGCCCAATCTGAGGTGGCGCCGTAAATAGCATCGCCACTTAGTGCGATCGGCAGCTTCATCTTCCCAGGATACTTGCTTCAATTATGTCTGTCATCAGTAATACTCGCATTATTTGTGCTGACTTTACTGATCTATGTATTTTTGTCTTTATTACTGTAGGCAACTATGATTCGTTGCGTAAGTTCATTCACTTTAGGTGTTCGAATAACATGATAATTGCAAGTACTTTTATTAGAATGAATACAAGCGCATGATGTGCCGCCTTTGTGGCGATCGAAAAGATGTCATCACATACATCGATGACATCTGTCTGTTTCACAACACATGGGAAGACCACATTACTGGTTTATCTTCTCTTCTTCTTACACTACGACAACATGGTTTGACTGTAAGACCTTCTAAGGTCCAGATAGGTTGTCAGGAGATTACTTTTCTTGGTCACCGCATAGGTAACCATAGATTACACCCTGATGACAATACAGTCAAGCGGATACTGGAGATTGCCACTCCATCATCTAAGAAACAAGTAAGAAGTTTACTTGGGCTTGTTAACTATTACCATAAATTTATACCACGCTTCGCACAGATTTCTGCTCCTTTGTCCGGATTGTTGGCCAAAGGTAGTCCAAAAAAAAAAAATTATGGACACCGCAGTGCGAAGATGCTCTGATTATGATAAGGAATTTATTTAAGAATCCTCCTATCCTGTTATTGCCAGGCATACATTTACCGTTCTTGATTCAAACAGATGAATCCAGCTCCGGAATTGCAGGTTGTTTGCTTCAATGCTATGAAGGGATACTCCATCCATGCTTGTTTGTCTCACGCAAGCTTACTCCAGCAGAACAAAAGTACGCAACAGGAGAGCGCGAATTGCTCGCGGTGGTGTAGTGCTTGGAAAAACTATCTAAGTACTTGATAGGTAGAAAGTTTTTTATCTACACAGACCACAGTCCGCTCACGTTTATCACTTCGAGAACTATGAAAAACGCAAGGATTCACAGGTGGTTTCTTTTACTACAAGAATTCGCCTTTTCAATAATTCCGATTTCAGGAACTGATAATAACCTCGCGGACTTGGTATCAAGAAATTTTACGTCACAGGATTGAGATAACTTTCTTGTCTTGATGTTGACAAGAGACATAATTTTATAATTATTATGTCTAATTAGGAATATTAATTTCATTATTTCATTTTGACGTTAGATAACATGCATAGATTGTAGTCGGGCACATCTTCGCCACCACTCTCTCACGTGCCACGAGTGTCACGTTTGTGAGCGGGGGGGATGATGTTGAGGACTGTTTCGCGGCTTGCAGACATGTGAATGGTTGCAAACATTGGCATGCCTGCACCACGGAACTCCTCAATTGAATAAGACCAGAAATCGCGCAGATCGATGTATGACGCGTCTAGCCTAGTTACATTCTAGTCTATGTGTGGCCATTGAGCCTAACGGCAGTGTTGAAATGTGTGGTAAAACCACTTAAGGATCGTGTTTGAATATGTGGCACAGCCACTGATTATATATATATGTGGAACGGTAGATCCACTGGAAAGTGTAAGATAGCGTAATGATCCGTATCAAAATTGATTATAGGACCAGGTAGAGTCCGTATTAGATTCGTGAACCAAGCAGATTACGTTCACCTTGAACTTATATACACGGCAGTTAAGACCGGGCGATGCAAGCCAAAGACGTTGAATAATTATACATAGACAGGATCTATAGATTTACAGATAATGTACTCACTAGTATTGTGAAGGGATAATAATTCTAAGGATCGGATTCGGTAAGAGTTGGTTGCACACTCTATTACGCTATAAACTTAACGGTTAACCCAGACGAGCTAAGTCTGTGAGAGGAACAATTGTGTAGAGCTTAAAACTATGATGAAGCCAATTTAAATGTGTGAATTGTTGTTGCACCATTGTGTAAAAGGATATATTAAATTGTTCAGTCGTCCATGGAACTTGTTGGTTGCCTGAATTATACAAGTTCTCACTCTATGCTGTGACTGTCATTAATCCTTGCAAGGTCAGTCCAGATTATCACAGGTATTTTCTAAGACTAACTATAATCTAACCAACACTGTGGAAGAATTAATATAATAACGACACTGAATATAATAATAATTTAATCACACCAGAATGGCTTAAAAACTGCACTCGAACTAGAAAACTGGAATTAGAATAGATGAATTATAATATCTGAAATATTGACAAGCAACCCAATAAACTCACGTCCAACGGTGCTGAATCTTTTAATAACATCTAGCAAGAAAAGATACAGCGGGAGACCGTAACAAACAGCATGGGACCAAAGTAAAAAAGCAAGACACTCATATAAAATCCTGGAAAAAAAACAAGCAAAAAATGTCCGATAAAAGATAAACTAAAAATACCAATTAATAAAAAATTGCTGAGGCTCAAGCTTGGAACTGGATATTTCATGATAGAGGAGCACACGTGCCAAAAGTGTCAAGAACCAAACACAGTTAGACACTTTCAGGTGGACTGCAAAAAAGTATGACCAGCAGAGGCAATACATTAAGACATACTGTAGTAACCACAAGGTAGAAATGAGTGTAGAAAATCTCATATGCACTAAGACCCCATCAGAAATACTAAAAGTTAATAAAACACTTTATTACAAAAACAAAAGCTAACACATAAAAATAAATAAATAAGGATGCGAGTCAGTAGTCTACATTGGTGAAAGACTCCCCCCAGATAAATACGGATTGACCAAAAACCCTCTAGTGAAACATAAAAACATATCAGTTTAGACAATATCATATTTGGGTTAATAAAACAACATTGAACTATGACTACAAAATTTAAAAAAAAAAAACCCTACTAGAGATAATATAGTATAAAATAAATACAAACAAAAGCATATTACAATAAATGAAACACGTCCTGATATAACCAACCGCTCCATGTATATGGTTGAAAGGAGCGTGCTACAAAGAAAAGTAGCAAACACCTTTAAAAAAAAAAAAGATTTCAAGAACAAGGTAGTATGGTTCCTTTATCCCTTTTCCCTTTAATCTCTACTATCATTACAAAAAAAGTACAATGTATAACTTTTTTAAATGTGCAAGAAAGAGTTTTTGTAAATGAGTGCGTGCGAGGGAGTGAAAGTTGTTTCTATACAACTGTTCATTGTGTAATTGTCTCTTCATTGAAATTTCTCTATTGAAATATGTAAAATGAACATGGTTTGTATTTTTTTTATTCAACACTATCATTACAAAAATTTGCAATATATAACTGTTAGAGTACAAGTAAAAGTGTATAAATGTGTGTGCAAGGAATGAAAGCTTTTTTTTTTTTTAATAGCTGCTCATTGTATTTTCATTGTATACTTATATTTATGCTACTGTCAATGTTTCAATGCATATGTCTTTGTAAATTTCCACGGAATGTGAATAAAGATGTGGAAAAAAAATGTTGACATCTGCTAAGATCAATTGTGTTGGTGCAGATCTAAGCCAGGGCCGAGATCAAACACAATTTACACAATAAAGTCAATAGACCTGTCGTAACTTTGATAGGTATTTAACTCTTTGACTCCGGAACAACGCTCAGAGCGTTGGTCATATTTGACACCCGTGCCAAAACAACTCTCTGAGCGTTGCTTTTAGTCTATCATGAATTAAAATTAAGGCACAGGGTGGAAAATAATTGCGGAGTCAAAGAGTTAAGTTAGATTAGGTCCGTCTGACTAGAACAGGCAAAAGTGGTAATTAAGTGAGAATTAAGGTATGAGAAATAGATTTTCACAAGTGAATAGTTTAAGGGTAGAATCTGTCACTGGGTTGAGAAGATACTCTAGTCCAGCCTATCTTTACGACTGTAATTTGTTAACAGACAATCCTACTCTCCATACACTTAACATGCATGTTTAACTATACACACACATGCACAGTTATGTGACAACAAGACACACAAACGTGAAACTATTGTAAATGGAGTATGGGTATGGGCTGAGCTGACCAACACAAGTAGTTAAGTTTATTGTCATATAAACTGTTCACAACATCAAAACATATATATATATATATATATATATATATATATATATATATATATATATATATATATATATATATATATATATATATATATATATATATATATATATATCAATGAAATCATAGGTTACAGAACTTGGAAAATAAACCCATAAGTGCAATCCCCTCTGTTGAGATAAGATTCCGCAAGAAGTTAATAACCCCAAAAGGTCAAAGATTAGCGCTAGGGTATAGAAATAGACGATAACGTAGAGAACAGAGTTCCTAGTTAATCTATCTTGTAAAATAATAGTAATAGCGACCAAAAACAAAAAGAAGTGGGTACAATGATTATACAAAAAGAAATATTCACTCCTCTTTACTCTCACTCTGTGAATCTGTGGCCACATTCAATCTCGCTTACCTACTAGTTGTTTAACAACATCTTGAACATACTCATCAGGGTACATGTACCAAAATCCAGTGTTGTGCTTCGCGGAAGTGAGCCCCAGTTCCTCCACGAATAATTAATCCTAATGGGGAAACGCTTACTTTGGTGGTGATTATTGGATATGATAATGTCACGTCAGATAGTTCAGGTAGCAAAATAGTTACCAAGATCTAGTGTTCACAGTGGACAGTAGTCAGTACTTCCAATAGTTAAAGGGAATGTCTGGTGGGTAAATCTTTCTGGATAAATCCACTTGACAACACAATGGTCAGTAGTCGGGAACAATGTTATGTTTAGATATTTTGCCACAGCGGGCTGATATAATTTAATGGAACAAAATCTGGGTATTTGGTGTCTCCAGTTATAATTTAATTCTTATTGTCTATACGTTTGGACTCTCTCTCTCTCTCTCTCTCTCTCTGGATGAAGCAAGAGGACCGCACAGGTCAACATCGAAGACCCGATAAAGACTAAGAATTGTTACTGGTTGTATTTAGACTTAGACCTAGACCGCTGGCAGGCTAGTTTGTGATCAGTACTAAATTTAGGAGAAAACAAAACATTTAATCACAATATCAATATCCTATTCAATCACGCGCAAAGTAAGATCTCTTATGAACTCTGTCATTTAATTAAATTAAAAGCACACAGGTCTTAGCCTATCTTATCACGCTTTGCTCACCTGTTTACGGGTTGGGTTTTAAGGTATGCGTCTTTTTCCCTTCCCGCCCCCGGTAAACTCTCAGCACACAATATCAGTGATAATTTAATTATGACTACTTTACAAATATCCCTTGTCATTACTAGCTATTTGTTTCGTCACATGATATTACACTAGTCACTTACACAATTACACGTAATGAATTAGAAGTTAATTTATATTCCATCAATAGTCAGTCGCCTAGTGTATTTATCAGTCAATTAAAACATCTCTTTCTTGGTGATAGCGATTGATTAAATTTTACATTACAGCTGGAAAAGTTAGCTATATGTTATTTAATACGCTAGTCAATTAACACATAAAATCCCAGTGAATTATAATGAGGAACTTATCACATTAAATTCCTTAAATGCTAATATATATTACCTCAAATCAGAAAAATGAAACAATCTCCACGGAATCTAATAATCCACTTGTTACAATGGCTCTAGAATGGCGAGCTAGATATTTACAAACAATTCTGAAGTGACTAGATAAACTGACTTTGGAAGGACGGAGTATATATACAGTAAAGCTGTTATTTCACTAACGGGTGCGAGAAATCGCGCCTTCGTCCATATCAGGGAAATCAAGAAGCTACGTTCCCGAGATAAAGAATTCTCCGGTCCCTCTGTTCGACGTTGCCGTCGACAACAAAGGCTCTTCTGATATCAGCGATTGTCTCCCTGTGTGTACAACATCACAGGATTTGCTTCCCCTTGTAGAGAACTTCAGAGCTGTTTACCTTTCCCCGTGTTTTGGGCACGGTGCAATCTGCCAGTCATCGTAATACTGACTGCTCCGCTGGCGTGAGGACTTCTGTTAGACAAGCGTTCTACGCTCACCTGAATGAGTGACAGTTTCGAACGTATGTAAACAAACTCGCAGCTCGTGCAAGCAGAAAAACAATAGGCGTGGCTTCAAAGGTGAGTCTACAGTCAGTGAATTTCGTCAGCGAATGGCATGTATTTGCGTCGCAAAGATTATAAACCTAAGATGGGAAAGCAAGGTGGACGGGACACTGCTGCACTATTTACATACATATGTGACAAAATCTTACTTTGAGCCCCAGAAGGGGTATTTATAAAAAATAAAAAAAAATAAAAAAGGCTTTTTAACATATTGTTTCATTTTCTCTGTCAAGTCTTCAATTTTCAGTAAAAATGCTTTCTAGGTATTTGAACTCCGGAACCTGCATAAGCTTGATGTTGTATATTAAGTGGGAATAGATTGATGGATATATTGATTCTCTAAATTTGGTATTGTTAATATGTATTACTAAATTGGTATCAGACCGTTACTTTCTTATTATACTTTTACTCACTATTATATTAATTGTTGCTTTTATTATACACGAATGTTGTTTGACTATTTTGTCCTATTCCCTAGGTCTGCCTATTTTCAACACTTATTCTACAGTTATGTACGACTAATATATCTGTCAAATTCTAAAATTTGAATTACCTGTTGCGGATACCTCTTAAATTTAGTAGGAATTGTCCTATATTATTGTCATGCAGCCATTTTGCTAGTAAGGCTCTTCTGTCCTTAAAATAAGATGTTCCTAGTTGTAGTCTGAGCAGTTTCTCATTGCTGAGAAAATTTACCTCAGATACTTGGAACATTCTTTTGGCACATTTTAGCATTTTGTCCTTTTATATTTTTATCCAGGATACTTTCAATTCTTCTATTATTATTCTTTTAACTAAACTTTTTTGTCTCTGTTCTGCCAATCTCTATATGTATTTGCTTTGCAACAGGGCTACCATTCTTGGATTAACATCGCGCCTTTTTCATTTCGTTCTATGCCAACATGTGAAAAATACCCGCTCTGGTATTTGCGCATGTACTAGATATGGTGGTCTCTAACATTTCACTCCCCTATGGCAGAAACTGCTATGAACTGCAATTGCCTTTACCTTTTACATCTGGGAATAATGTCACCTTTTTCTAAATCTTTTGGAACTCGTGGTTTTACATAAATCACGAATGCGGATTGGTCATTAACGTCCAGGAAAAAAAAAACTATGATAATTAGCAAAGCAGACAGTAAGCCCACATTAAAGATAAGTATAAATGGGACAATCCTGAAACAAGTCAAGAGCTTCTTATACAATAACAGAAGATGGCAGATGCGAAACACACATCAAGAAGAGAATAGGAATGGCCAATGCTACATTTAACAACATGAGACATATACTAACATCTCTAAACAGTTAACTCATCAATTAAAACTGAGAATCATAAATGTTATATATATATATATATATATATATATATATATATATATATATATATATATATATATATATATATATATATATATATATATATGCTATGGACCCCTGAAGGAAAACGAAAGAGAGGCCGACCAAAAACAACTTGGCGGAGGACTGTGGAGGCTGAGATGGAAAGAATGAACCAGAGTTGGGGCACTGTACGAAGGATGGCTGCCGACCGAGCAAAGTGGAATCAATTTGTTGTTGCCCTACAAGACGCCACCAGGCGTAATGGCCACTGACTGCTTTGACGGTCGGCAGCTAAGGATCAAAGAAGAAGAAGAAGAATATATATATATATATAAGTGTGTGTGTGTGTGGGTGCGTGTGTGGGTGTGGGTGTGAGTGTGTGCGTGCGTGCGTGCGCGCGCGCGTGCGAGTGCGTGTGTGTGGAAACATGCACAACGAATAAGCAATAGGACGAAAGAATCAAGGCTGTCGAGTTGTGATCTATAAAGGAATGAGACGCATCTCATGGAAAGATAAGAAAACAAATAAGAAGGTCCTAGAAAACCTATTTGAACTAGAAAAAGAAAAGCTTTTGCGGCTGATATAAAGAAGCGATATCAATTTGCCAAAAGTCAGGAAAAGACATTGGCTGATGATATAGACCAGAAATTCAACACCATTTCAACAATATATAAGGAAATCAGCAAATCTTGCTTGGGATTCCCGGAAAGGAAGAAGCAAGACTGGATAACACCAGAAACATTAAACACCATAACGATGAGAAAGGAAATGAAAAGAAAGAAAACAAAAACGAAGTCCCCCAGGTTAAAGCAACTATATAGCGAACAGTACAGTCAGCTGGACAAGAAAGTTAAACGCTAAACCCGAGCCAACAAAAGGAATTTCCTAGACGATCTTGTAAGACAGGCAGAGGAGGCAGCACTGAGAAATGAACAAAGCACAGTATACAAAATAACTAAAATCATCAGCGGAAAACGAGGTGCAAACAATATTACATTAGTAAGAGATAAGCAACTACAAACCCACCGATGCACACAGTTACCTCCTTTATACTTCCTCTCATCCTCCGGCTTGTCGGGACTCCTTGCCTTTCTCACAACTTCTCCGCCTCCGTCGGTTATGCCAAGATGATGACAACTTTCTATGCCGAGCACAAGAAATGTTGGACTTCTTCCGTAACAGACAGTATCCAGAAGATGTTCTTACCCCTGCCTTAGAACGTGTTCTCCCTATCTCACGTCTAGAGGCCCTCAAACCCCGCCAAAAAACCTCCTCTGATAGAGTCAAGTTAATAATGACCTATCACCCTCACAGCACTGCTGTCAAAAGGATCCTGTTTCGCCACCTACCTCTCCTCCAAGCTGACCCAGTGGCGCGGGAAGCATTTAGTGAGCCACCCTTGCTGGCATATAGACGGGACAAAAATTTGAGGGACCTCCTAGTCCACAGCCGTCTGAAAACCGTCAACGATGGCCACTTTGGAACCAAGCCATGTAACCGTACACGATGTAAGACATGTCAGTATGTAATCGAAACACGTTCAGTCTCGTTCCCTAACGCCAAGTTCACCATCACCCATGGCTTCACATGTGAGTCACGCAACGTCATTTATGCTATTATATGCAAACGTTGCACCATTACGTACATCGGCCAAACGGGCACACGACTGGGCGACCGATTCTGCAGACACCTCTATGACATCTCTCAGTTTAATTCCACACCTGTGGCCATCCACTTCAATGGCCCTGACCACCACGGTGCCACTGACATCCAGGTGACAGCCATCAGATACTGTTCCTCGGACGCCAACAGTCGGTTTCGCCAGGAACAACGCCTCATACATCTTATGGGTTGCCTCAAACCACACGGTTTGAATACCCAACATTCTTTTCTCTGAGACGCCTTTCTCTATCGAGTCCCTGTTGTATTATGACTTTCTACTTTGATGCGATCACTTTTTTATTTTTTTATTTATTTATTTTTTTAATTTAATTTTTTTTTTAAATTACTATTTTTTTAAATTTAATAATTTTATTTATTTATTTATTTATTTTTTTAATTTGTTTATTTATTTTATTTTATTTAAAAAAAAAATTTTTATTTTTTTATTTTTTTTATTTATTTATTTATATCTTTATTTAGTTTTTATTTTATTTTTTTTATTTATTTTTTTTATTCATTTATTTGTTTTAAATTTATTTATTATTATTATTTATTTATTTTTATTTTATTTTATTTATTTATTTTTTTTTATTTATTATTTATTGATTACTTTTTTCTCACTCTTTTCCAGTCCTTGTTTTCATTATTTCTTATTTTTATGTACTATCAACTTCCTCTTTCCGGTTTAGTGGCAGCCATCTTGCTTTGCTTCTTATGTGACTGGACTTAATATTAAGGGAGTTTTTTTTTCTCTTATTTTTATAGTTTCATGTTCTCTACTTAATTCTCATTTTCTTTCCCTCCTGTCTCTTGTTTGTCTGTCCCTGACGAAGGCCTTGTGGCCGCAACGTAGGTTTTTCTTGTCCTTCTCCTTGTAAGACGTATTACTATTTGTGTGGGTGTGTGTGTGTGTGTTTTTTTTTTTTTTTTTCAACTAAGAGAAAAGCAAGGAAATCTCATCACGACAGCAGAGGGACAGGAAACAAGATGGGCAGAGCATTTCAGAGAAACTCTGAACAAGGAACCACCAGAGACACAGTTGAATGTTCCTGAGGCTAAAACGATCTAGATGTAAATACAGACATTCCACGAAAAGAAGAAATCATCACAGCTATCAAAGGGTTAAAGAATGGAAAAGCTCCTGGCCATGATAACTTAAATGCAGAGCTATTAAAGGCAGACCCTGAGCTAGCAGCAGAACTATTAGAACCACTATTTGCACAAGTCTGGAAAACAGGGACAACACCAACGGAGTGGAACAAAGGAATAATTGTCAAATTGCACAAGAAGGGAGATCTTGCAGACTGCAATAATTGGAGAGGAATCACTCTTCTCTCAGTTCCCAGCAAAATACTAGGCAGGATAATTATACAGAGAATTTCAAAAGCAGGAGACCTTAAACTGAGGAAAGAACAAGCAGGATTTAGAAAGAACAGAAGATGTGTAGATCATATATTTACCCTCAGGAATATTATAGAGCAGTGCTCAGAATGGCAAAGACAGCTGTACATTAATTTCGTTGATTTTGAAAAGGCTTTTGACAGTATATATAGGGACAGTTTATGGAAAATACTGAGGGCTTATGGAATTCCAAGCTGCATAGTGTCAATCAAAAGCCTCTATGCCAACTTTACGTGTAGCGTTGGGCAGAGCAACCTAACCTTTGAGGTGAAGACAGGAGTACGACAGGGATGCCCCTTATCAACCACTTTATTTTTAACAGTCATAGACTGGGTGATGCGCCAGACAGAAGGCAGTCCAAGAGGAATAAGATGGACTACATTTTCTGCACTGGAAGATCTGGAATATGCAGATGACATTGCACTACTAGCACATTCACATCAACACATCCAGGAAAAAACGGATAGACTTAATAAGTATAGCCAGCGGGTGGGCTTGAACATCAATCTAAAGAAGCAGAGGTCATGACGCTCAATGTGAGCAACCCTGAGCCCATATCAGTAAGGAATCAGCAACTGGAACAGACAGACACCTTCACATACCTAGGATGCATAGTAACACCAGACGGCGGAGCAAGCAAAGACATCAAAAACAGAATGAACAAAGCAAGAACAGCCTTTTTTAGTCTAAATAACATCTGGAAGTCCTCTCAGTACAGCACAAGCACAAAATTAAGATTATATCAGAGCTGTGTGCTTTCTGTGCTTCTCTATGGTGCGGAATGCTGGAGAGTTACAGAGAAGGAAATGTCGAAATTGTCCTCTTTTCACACAACTTGCCTAAGAAAAATTCACCGAATCTTTTGGCCGAATACCATCACCAACCAAGATCTGCTTACTCGGAGCAAGCAAGAGGACATGCACACCATCATAGCTGGCAGACGCTGGAGCTGGGTTGGCCATGTCCTCAGAAGAGACCCCGATGCCATCACAAGAACAGCTATGCTATGGACCCCTGAAGGAAAACGAAAGAGAGGCCGACCAAAAACAACTTGGCGGAGGACTGTAGAGACTGAGATGCAAGGAATGAACCAGAGTTGGGGCACTGTACGAAGGATGGCCACCGACCGTGCAAAGTGGAATCAATTTTTTGTTGCCCTACAAGACGCCACCAGGCGTGATGGCCACTGCTTTGACGGTCGGCGGCTAATGATCAAAGAAAGAAGAAGAAGAAAACCTATTATGAAAAAAGAACTAATGAAGGAGATCAAAATTAGGAATCTAAAATACTTTGGCCACATAAATAGATATAATACCTCGCAGAAGACCATAATAGAAGGGAGAGTTGAAGGCAAACGTGCCAGGGGAAGATAGCACTCAAAGTGGGAAGATAACATCAAGAGATGAACAGGAAAGAGTCTACCAGAGTGCTCTATCAAGACAAGAGAAAGAAGACGTTGGAGATCCATTTACAGTCAACCGTCGTTGTGGAGATGGCAGCTGATGATGATGGTGGTTTTACTTCATGTTACAATTTAATTAGTGGATCCATAAAGCACCCGTCCTTCCTAAATCCGAATCGAGCCGGGCTATATAGCATGTGCTGTTTCAAATAAAATATCAACCTCTTATATTTTCATGTTCATTAGCTCTCCTTTGCTCTGAACATTATAAAACTCACGCAGATGTTTGCTACCTTTCTGAATTGAATTATATGCATCCTGCTGCTCATATTGTGTAAATAATCTATTACTAAAAAGCAAAAACGAAACAAAAAAACATACATACATACATTTAAAAACCAAACAAACAAAGGCATCGCAATAGGTCATTCAAAGAGCTTTTATTGTTTAGCGCTGAGCAGATGGACAACTGGGTGAGTTGAAGGGTGGAGGAAGTACGCTTGTAGCTATTTTTAGAACTAAAACCGCGCCCACAAAAAGGGTTTGACTACGTGGCTTTTTAGTTTCGCATACTGCTAATACCAATAATGATCATCACTCTTCATTAACAATATATTTAAATTAATCAAGTCAGAGTTAGGATATATTAGTAGATGTAAAAAGCAAAGTTAACGATTGCTGGTTATACTAAACTTTGGTTGTGCAGTTTCTGTTAACACAGCTTGTAAGTCGTCCAATCAAACAAAGGTTTACATCAGTGAGTGTTGCTGCTTTGCCGTCATCAAAATGGACGGTAATAAGGATGAAAGTGAGAAGTGCATTTCAATAGCCTTGCGATATATCGAGTCTGGAAACATAGATAAAGCCAGACGATTTCTTACAAAGGCACAGAAACTCTTTCCCTCAAAGAAAGCAGCGGGTATGTAACACTTCTTGAGTAATAGCGGAACATAAAAGCATTTTATCGATCTCACTTTGGCATTAGGCCTAGGCCCTACAGTTAAACATTTTATTGATCTCAATTTAGTTCTTAATCTACTTCGACTCTCACACAACACACAGCCCTCACATGTTTCTTTTTCAGGTTGTTTCTGAAATTTAGTCGCCAAATTATTCCCGGGACCAGATGACGGCACATTTTGGTGTATTCAATGTATCTTATTTCGTACAACAAACTCATCAGTCTCGATTGCACACTAGCTAGGCCTAAGTCTGGTGGTACCTCTGTTTGCATTAGACTTGGTCCCACTTGGAGCATGTGTGTTAAGTGTAGCCTATGTGTTTGTTGTTTTTTAAGTTCCTCGTCTTAATTTTATTAATTTATTTTGTTCATGTAGCCTATCCATCTTTCAATTTCAAAACCAGGACAAGAAAAAGTTCCCAGTTGAAAGGGATAAAGAAGTAGGCTAATGAAAGGACCTTGAGTGAAGTGTGCAGGACAAGACTGCTGTTCTTTGCTAGTGCATATTCTTTACAATTCTCGTATGTTTGTTTTCCAGACTGGTATATATATATTTTTGTTTAAAAGTTTAGCTTTTTATCATCACTACCATATTTTTGGTCAGCTGCCATCTCAGCATCAAAGATCAGTTGCAATGAGTTTCCAGCATCTTCTTCTCTAGCCTTGACAGGACACTCTGTTAGACTCTTTCCTGTCCATCTGTTGATGTTATCTTCCCACTTATAGCATTATCCTGGTGTTGTTTTTATATTAAGGTGTTTCTTTTATTCAAACGTTGTATGTATAAAGGAATTTTTAATACAAGTGAATAAAATACATGCATGCAGATTTATCTTTAAAAAAAATTTACTACACTCTCTCTGACCATTACTCTGATATATAGGGTCACCACTATTACCAGGTTTTGTGTATTAATCCAAAAGTCATGCCAGGTAATTGGAGACATAATTCGCTCATTTAGATGTAAAGCATTTCTTCTTTGTCTCAGACAGTTTTGCACCACTTTATGTACCCCTACCCCTGCTCATTCTACCTGGACAATAAACCTCCTATTATGTTGTGAAATAAATCTCTATGTAGTCTAGCCTATATCTTCCCTTTATTTTGCACAGTTTCTTTTTATTTAAAAAAAATTTTTTATTATCGTATGTGGTTTCATTGATGATTGTAAGTGGAAAGAGAATGAAATCTGTGTTTCATGAATCATAAATAATATCAGAATGATGCGAAAATTATAGACACTAGGGGAACAGCAGAAAAGAACACGCCAGACAACATATAAGACAGAAGCAGTAGGCCCTTCTGAGATTGAAGCAGAGTAGAGGTCGGCAAGGACCAAGTTTCGAATTGGGGGCTGTGATGCTCTCAGTCTGAGTTGCTCATTTGTCTGCATTTTTTTTTTAATTATTAAAGACTTTACATTGCTTATAACAACAACAAAATAACTTTGCATTTTTTTTAAACTGGTACAGTTGTAAAAATGTACAGGACCAGCTACGTATTCCTGTATAACTCTGTGCTTAGTTTATATTGCAAATTATTTTCCTCGGTGTTAGTGTATCGCTCAGTTTTATTTTGTGTGGAAATTAAAGTGCAGCTGTGTTTGTTTTTATTTATATTTTTTTTTTTCGTTCTCCTCAGAATTACTTAACAGATTGGAACATCATACAGCAAATGGTGACACCCCAGATGGTGATTCCGCCCATATTCGTCAGAGGAAATACAGCCACTCAAAATCTGGAGAGAAAGCTGAAAAAGAAGCTGATAAGGTCCTCCAAGTTGAGTACACTGAAGAACAGTTAACCTCTGTGATAAGGTATGCATTGTTGTCAGTTCTTTCAAAATTTAAGTTTATTGCAGTTATGTCATGATAATGATTTTCTCCTCAACCTACAGCATGATGGCATCACATGTTATACTGTATAGTTGTCTCAGGTAATGGATGTCTTTCTTGGTTTCTATCTGTCTTTTCTACTGTTTGATAGTCTGTGTCATAGGGACACTTCATGAATGGACAGGACTCAACCTGTGCTCCTTTTATCCATCAGTTTTTTAATCTGTTGGAGGCAACTTCATACTAGTGGTTCTATCTTACTTCAACTTCATACTAGTGGTTCTATCTTACTTCAACTTCATACTAGTGGTTCTATCTTACTTCAACTTCATACTAGTGGTTCTATCTTACTTCAACTTCATACTAGTGGTTCTATCTTACTTCAACTTCATACTAGTGGTTCTATCTTACTTCAACTTCATACTAGTGGTTCTATCTTACTTCAACTTCATACTAGTGGTTCTATCTTACTTCAACTTCATACTAGTGGTTCTATCTTACTTCAACTTCATACTAGTGGTTCTATCTTACTTCAACTTCATACTAGTGGTTCTATCTTACTTCAACTTCATACAAGTGGTTCTATCTTACTTCAACTTCATACTAGTGGTTCTATCTTACTTCAACTTCATACTAGTGGTTCTATCTTACTTCAACTTCATACTAGTGGTTCTATCTTACTTCAACTTCATACTAGTGGTTCTATCTTACTTCAACTTCATTGTGTGGCATTTTTCCTTTTTATCTTACTTGTGAAATTTTACTCTTGACTGTCCTGTGAACTCATATGATCATATCTTGTGCATATGATTCTTCAGTCGAAAGCCGTAGACTTATTTAAGATGGTTAAACATTAACTGAAAATTATGAAACTGTAGCTTCTTCTTCTTCTGCGTTCGGTTTGTAGTCATGCTAAATCTGCAGGCCTGTCGCCAGGACGAAGTCCACAGTCTTTTCCAGGTCGGCGTGGCAGCCCCATAGCTTCTGCTGGAGCTCATCACCTTTTGGCCAGGTCACACGTCACAATTTATCATGGGTTGGACAGTTCTGGAGAATGTGTTCTGGAGTCTGGATATCAGTTCCACATGGGCATTCATTCGTGTGGGATATCTTGAGGCGATAGAGATGTCCAAGTAATCTGCAGTGACCAGTTCTCAGGCGGAAAATTGTCGTCTGTTGGTGTCTGTTTAGGTGGTGGATTGGGTCATCTCTGCTGTATATATCCCCTTCCTCCTTCCACTGATTTTTGTACTTGTTGTGGATGATGGTTTTTGCTTCCCGATAGGGCAATGGGTGGCTGTATTGTTCCATTTTACTGCCATTTCTTGATAGAGCATCTGCTTTCTCATTACCAGCGATTCCACAATGGGCAGGTAACCACTGAAGGGCAATGGTTGATGACCTTTGGATGATGTTAAGCTCAGATCTGATCTCATTCATCATGTTATCATTTCTGGTGTTTTGTATTGATTCAAGTAATGATCTGCAGTCAGTGAAGATTACTATCTTAGCTTGTGGCTGCTGTTCAGGTCTGGTGAGGATCTTCAGGGCTTGCAGTAGTGCCATAGCTTCTGCCCTAAAATTGGAGGAGATCTTTCCAGTTGGGAAGGCCTTTCGGATGATCTTTCCATTTAGGAATCTTATAAAGATGCCTCCTCCACCGTTCTTTACTGCCCCCCTCAGCAGATCCATCTGTGTATGCATGTGTCCACTCCTTCGGGTTGTACTTTTCTTCAATCATTTCTTGAGCCAAAGTTTTTAGTTGTTGAGGGGTCAGGTGGCCTTTCTTTTTTATTTCAGGGACTTCTGTGATGATAGATATATTTCCATGGCAGTCGTCTGGCTCCTCGTAATCAATTAACATTTCAATCTCAGTAGATCGATTTGGGAGGAGGTCTTCATGGCATCGGTGCAGATGTTTGGAGATGTTTAGGAAGCTGGTTCTTTTCAGCCTGTTCTTTGTCACACTATGGAGTTTGGCATGCATTGGATGACTTGGCATTCGTAGAAGCTTCTCACTGTGAGTGAATACCTTTTCCTCACGTCTGTCATCAAGAGAGCGGATGTTGGTGTATCGCTCCATTGCCTGGATTGGAGAAGTCTTCATCCCTCCAGTGATTAGTCTAAGGCCTGAATTTTGCACTTTCCTTAGACATTCTGTGTTTGTTTTAGATGCTGTGGCCCAGGCTGACATGCCATATTCAAGTACAGGTCTGACTGTGCCTGTATAGACTTTTTTAAGTATGTTGGTATTTGCCCCCCAACTTGTGCCAGCCAGTTTCTTCATAATAGAGAGCTTTCTTATTGCTCTCTGTTCTACTGCTTTTATGTGCGGCTTCCAGGTGAGTCTCTTATCCAACTTGACTCCTAGGTATGTTGGGTTTTCCTCGATTGGAAGTTCACTTCCATTTAGCTGCAGTTTGATCGTTCTCGGCGATTTGACAGAGAGAAGCAGGTTGCTACTGTCTTGGAGAGGTTTATCTGTACTCCCCAATCTGATGCCCATTTACCGATGGTATTTAGCGCAGCTTGCATCCTGAACTTCGCAGTAGGCAAATGTTCAGCAGCAGACCAGGCAGCAAAATCGTCAGCATGAAGAGCCCTGGAGATATGCCCGGACAGTTTCTCTGCAATATCATTTATATATATGATAAAAAGTGTGGGGGAGATAACTCCTCCTTGTGGCACACCCTGTTGTAGAGTGAAGCGATGGTTCAGTTTCCCGTCAAGTTTTACTCTTGCTGTGCGGTATCGAAGAAAGTCCCGTATCCAGTTGAACATTCTCCCTTCAATTTTGCTGTTGAGCATCTTAAGGAGGAGTCCTTCTTTCCATACCTTATCAAAGGCTTTTGTCAAGTCTACAAAAACCGCCAGTACTTTCTTTTTCTCCTGAAAGGCATTTTCTACTTCCTGGGCTAGATATACTAGTTGGTCTTCGGTGCTGCGATTTTTCCTAAATGCTGACTGTGTGTTATCAAGCAGATGGTTTTTTTTCCAGATGTTTCAGTAATCTTGAGTTCACCATTCTTTCCATTACCTTACCCAGACAGCTCAGTAGGCTAACTGGTCGGTAGCTGGACTTGCTTGTTTTCTCCTTTTGTTTCTTTCTGATGGGAACAGTGATTGCTTCTCGCCATTGATCTGGAAATTTTCCAGTACTCCATGACTGATTGAAGATTAGGAGGAGCTTGTGCCTGGCTACAGGTCCAAGGTTCTTGATCATATCATTTGTGATGCCATCTTTTCCTGGAGCTTTTCTGTTCTTTATTTTTGTTATGGCAGCACTGAGTTCTCTCATAGTAAGGGGTGACTTCATGCAGATATCTGGGTTTTGGTTTCTTTTACTTCCTTACGTACTTCTTGGATTCGTGCATGTGAAAGTGATGTGGTGCTTTCTTCCTTGTAGAAATCTGCCAGGATGTTTGCTGCCATCTTTCCTGTGTGGTATTTTTCATTTTCCTTGATGACAGTCTTACAGTAGCTGGTTGTTGTTTCTTCATTTAGCACTCTTGTCAGATTCCACAGCTTGCTTGAGTCCTTTTCCAAGTTGAGACTGCTGGTCTTCTGGTGCCAGCTCCTTTAGATTTCAGCTTTCTTTTGTTCATTGAAAGCTTGTTTTATGCTGTTGTGCCTCTGTGTGTTCTCTAATGTGGGATTTTGCTCCATAGTTTCCCGTGCTTTATTTAATTCACTATGGAGTTTTCCCAGGTTGTCACTCCAGTATGGTTTGTAGTCTCGTCGTTTACCTCGTGGAATTGACTTCTTTGCTGCTTGGATGATTGCCTCACTGATGATGGAGATGTTTTTATTGATGTTATTTGAGTGGGCAATGTTCTGACAGAAATTGTCGGCTTGTTCTTTAAAAAATCCCCAGTTTGCTTTTTTGAAATTCCAGCTAGGAGACATATTGATTTCTCCTGCACTTCTTATCTCAGATATATGTAATGTGACTGGTACATGGTCACTTCCCCCAAGTTGAGTATTTACTGTTCTGGTGGTGAGTCGATGTATGTCATCTGTAGCCATAGCAAGATCTGGTGTGCTCGTTGTTTTCCATACTCTGGAATAGAAGGTGGGCTTATCCTCTGGTTGGTTTATTAGAATTAGTTTATTCTCTACCATCCAATCTTCCACCTCTTCTCCTCTTGGATCTGTTGCGTCATAGCCCCAGCTGGGTGAGTGGCTATTGAAGTCACCCATAATGAGGTGTCTCGATGCTGCAAGCTTCAATTTGTGTAGCTCCAGAGTTGTGGTTGGAGGGCTGTAGCAGTTTGTGATCATTAAGTCTCCACTGGGCAGCAGTAGTTGGACTGTTATGTATTCAAGTTCGTCCTCACCAGATCTGTGTGTCTCTACTGCTGGGATTGAGGTTTTAATCAGTGTGAGGATTCCTCCCTTAGTTCTTTTTGCCCTGTCTTGGCGGAAGGATTGGTATCCACGTACAAAAAATCGTTGGGTATCTTTTAGGTGAGTTTCTTGGATGCAGATTATATCAATGTTATTTTCCCTGAGGAATTCTTGTAACTCCGGTTTCTTGTTCCTCACTCCTTCTGCATTCCATTGAGCCACTGTAAGATAGTGGGTTGGTTGGTCAGTTGCTCTACTTTGCCTTCCCCCGACCATTTGGTTGGCAAAGGCACCGGTTGCTTGGGTGGGCCCTTTCGAGGCTAGGGGCCCGGCTCCGCTCCTCCCCGGTTGTAGCTGATAGGAGCGACGCCATGACGTAAGTCGAGATTGTCGCATGACTCCATACCGCAAAAGCGTGTGTGTCCTAATTTTTCCCGGTGTCTGCGCCGTAGCTAACACACTCCGTCTTCGGCAGGCCGGGTTGTGTTTGTTGTTCAGGGTTGTCTCCCATAGCCTTTCCATCTCCCGGTGGTAGCTGCAAGGCAGCAGATTGGTTTGTTTACCGAGGTTTACCTTCCCCGTGGCTAGAGCTTATAGCGGCTCTTACTCGCTTGATGCACCCGTCATAGGACATATGGGGGATTTCAGTGGGGGTATCAGTGCCACCTGTTACCCCTCCCTGTCCTGCTGGGAGGACATCGCCGTTTGGTCTGCGACTGCTTATTCGTCCAGCAATGCTGACTTAATTCGCAGCTGACACACCATATCTGGAGGTCGTTCCACTATCCGCCACCCGTGGACGCGCCTGGTTGGGGTCGGTCACCCCTTTGCCAGGATGAAACTGTAGCAATTGACAACAGTAGAAGAACTCACTCCTTCTAGTTGAAAGTTGATTTTATTTCTGGATCTCCTGGTTATGTTGTTCATACATGTAACAGGTGTATCCACATCTGATGATTTGTGACACCTCTGAACAAAATAATAATTACTGCAGCAATACAGGGCAGTCAGTCCTATGTACTGAAATGGTGATCTGTTAACTGTCTGTGTACTGCATTAAAGTTCTGGCAAAAGTCCTAAGC
Organism: Oreohelix idahoensis; assembly: GCA_024509875.1. Classification (NCBI taxonomy): domain Eukaryota; kingdom Metazoa; phylum Mollusca; class Gastropoda; order Stylommatophora; family Oreohelicidae; genus Oreohelix; species Oreohelix idahoensis. Next base: position 251,477 of record JAMPIV010010585.1, read on the forward strand.
ATGACTATATAACGTTTCGCTTCATTTTAAATTCATACGTTGTATAGTTTGATGCTTAGCCATTCTTACTTATTAAAAAAGTATATCATTGTATTCTAGTTTTAACAAAATGCTATTATGGGTCTAAATAAAAAGAAGCCACCTGATGTTAGAGAAACTTGCGGCATAAACTCCAGTTCTTGGCACGAAACTTGTAGATGATTTTGGATAACTCCTATTTATTCGTTTCATTTTCATTTAATTCTTAACTTGGAATGTGAATTCCTATCCATTTATTTATCTTTCACGAACTTGGTTATCACTGGAAGTATAGAATTTAATCGATCCTTGGTAGATAAAACCTCTGTTCAAGCCTGCCATATGCCCACAAGAAAAAGGTTGGTTTCTTTAAAAGACGTCATCCCACCAATGCAACTGAGAGTTTGCATATCACCAAGACCATCATGGAGATTATAACTCCTCCAATGTCATCATTTCTGAATGACCATGTAAATCTAGAAGTGCAGCCTGTGATAGTCTGCTAACATTTTTCTGTGTTTGAATATGTTGTTTGGTAGAAAGTAAAGGTAGTTCCCTTCCTTGCTGCCTATGCCATCCCTAACTCAAGATTAGAGTCGAATACCCCATTTACAGCTGGATAGACTGGAGCGTGACTCTGCCAGGTTTCGACCGTGAAACACAGTAACTGTGCTGCAAGAGGAAAGTGGTATAATCGCTTAGCTTATCGGACGCTTGCGCTGTTTGATAGTCTCCATGAATATTTTTTTCTGTTTGTATTGTTTAGTAGTCTGGGACCCAAAGATGCAGCAATAGAGAATGCAGTCAGCGACCCATAGCTTGACTGCTTGCGTCAGGGTCAGCGAACCAGAGCTGACCGAGACCCTACTCCACCTCCACGTGGTGGTCCTGGAAACAGTCTGCATCACTGCAGTCTGGCTGAGAGAGTAGGGATCGAAGAGGGAAGGCAAACCCGGTCCCAAAAAATGCCGTGCTGAAGTCGGATGTGTCGGCCGAAAACATCAAACATTACAGTTTAGTAGTCTCTGCTAATGGCATTTAACTGACTTAACACTTTCTAACATTCTGTCCCAAGGGCTATGTGTTTTGTAATGTTTGATACTCTGTGCAAGGGTCTTATATTTTATGGCAGTCTTATCTCAATGCCCTCTGTCTTCACAAAGAGCCAAAAAAACTCTGTATATTTCTGTTTGGTAGTATCTGCTAATGTGATGGAATGCATGGTCCCTGGAAAAAGGGGAAGGGGTCGACCTAGTTGATGGTCTCTGCTAAGAGCTTTATTTCTTGTACAGTTTGATAGTCTGCTAATAGCTTTTATCTTGTACATCTTGATAATCTCTGCTGTTGTTGTTTTAACTAGGGCTACAGAACTTATCGCTCTTTCACAGCCAATTCCAGGTTGAAGAGTCCTTGGCATTGTCTACATTGTAGGTCTAAGCTTTTCCTGTGGTTTCTGTCATACTGAAACTTGTTGAATTGGAGTTGTGAGCTGCAGTTTTTTTTTTTTTGGGGGGGGGGGTGGGGGGGGGGGGGGGCGTATTCTATCCTGGTTTGGCGTGCATTTTAAGGATCCTCACATATAGTTTAAAGCTAGAAGGCAGAGGGGGTGGCATACTGTGCATTCTGCACCATCCATGGGGGTTCTTCAGATATGCAGGGCTTCTTCTTCCTCGTGCATCCTGAAAAGGACGTTGGTTATGTGTCCGTTTACAGCAAAGCTGCGATATTTGCGCCTTTTGGCCGACACATCTGACTTCAGCACAGCATTTTTTGGGACCAGGTTTGCCTTACCTCTTCGATCCCTACTCTCTCAGCCAGACTGCAGTGATGAAGCCTGTTTCCAGGATCACCACTTGTAGGTGGAGTAGGATCTTGGTCAGCTCTGGTTCGCTGACCCTGACACAAGTAGTCAAGCTATGGGTTGCTGACTGCATTCATCACTGTTGCTGCGTCTTCTGTCCCATGCAGGGCTAAAATTCAGTACTTTGGTTTTGTGCTGAACCAAGGAATCAGCATATCCTGTGAAAATGCTCACATGGGGAATCGTGATGTTTGGCCACTCTAGTTGGTCAAGCAGTTTAAAGGTTGCCATTTTCTAGGATACTTTTAACTTAAATCTAGAAATGTAACCCTAGAATTTATGCGAGAATTTCTTCAGCATGTTCCCATGATGGCACTAATTCACATGTGATCATTTATCTGGATGCATTTTTTATGAAGTTGTGCTGCAGCATGTTGAAAATGGCATGGGAAAAAGTGGAAAAAAAAAAGCCAGTGTACTGAAATTTGACTAAATAATTAACAGCTGTTTTATCACAGCGTGTTTTGTAAATGTACAAAATCTTGCTTTGGTACATATTAAAACACACAACAAAAATTCAGAAAAGGCGTTCTAGTACTCTTATCAACTCGAAAAAAATATTATTTAAGGGGGATCTTAAACTGTTTGGTAGACTCTACTATTAGCTTTTCTTATGTACAAGTTAACAGTCTATGTTAATTGATTTCTTTCTTATACATTTGATAGTCTCTGCTGATAGCTTTCTGTCTTAATCTTCTTGGTAGTCTCAGCTGATGAATTTCTGTGATAGCATTGCAGCAGGACACTCTGATTATAATCAAATATGTAATTTTCAAAATGTGTGTTCTTCCCACTGGCCAAACAAGCATGTTTCAGCCCTTAGGATGATGATAGAGGGGCACTTGAGCCAAAAAAACTCCCATATATACTGTTTAGCTATCAGTGCTAACTGCATTTACTTTTATTTAGTAATATCTACTAGTGATTTTCCATTGTATGCTCTTAGTTGTCTATGTTTTTGCCTTTTTCACAGAATAAACAACTGTAAAGATGTGTATGAAGTACTTGAGCTGACTAAAGATTTCTCAGATTCAGACCTGAAGAAAGCTTACAGAAGACTGGCACTACAGATGCACCCTGACAAGAACAAAGCACCTGGTGCAACAGAAGCTTTCAAAGGTTAGCTTGTTGATTTGTTTTCCTTAGTTATTGTAGTGCCCTGTTCTATTTTTCACAGATGTATGTATTGATTGAACGTTTTTTTCCCCCAAATGGTAGTTTTTTGTTTTTTTAATTAAAAGTTTAGCATTAGTGTAATCATTAATTTCACCCGTGTGTTACCGGGGCCCGAAAGGGGAGCAAAGAATAGTAACACTGTTCCCTGCCACGCATGTCGTAGAAAGCGACTAAGGATGGTTGGGCATGGGGCTGGTTACCCCATCCTGTAAAAAAATTTAAACCACAAAAAACTTCAACAAATATGGACAAGTCAATTAAGGAAAATAAAACACAGCCATCCAAGACAGGGGAAGGTCCTCTCGCAGGGAGGCGTATGATGCAACACAGAGAAAGCCAAAAGGAGTCTGTGTTACTGACTAACCTTCTTTCTTCTAGGAGAACTTCCAGATTTGGCACCTGGAATGTTCGGACATTAAACGAACAAGGGAAAGTGGCACAAGTAGCAGCAGAAATGAGGGAATATAAAATCGAGGTTCTAGGACTGTGTGAAACAAAGTGGAAGGGGGTAGACGAGAAGAAACTCATTACATGTGAATTGGTGCTGTCCTCAGGACATGAAGATGAAAGTTCACACCACAGTGAAGGGGTAGCTCTTATGTTATCTAAAGAAGCACAGAAAGCACTCATTGAATGGGAAGCAGTTGGACCCAGAATAATAGCTACTTTTAAAACAGCTAAAAAGAAAATAAATGTAAATGTCATCCAATGTTATGCACCAACTAATGAGTCTGTGAAAGAAGCATTTTATACTAGACTACAGGAAATTATGGAAAAAGTAAAAAGAAGAGACATCACAATTTTGAAGGGTGACATGAATGCAAAGATAGGTACAGTCAACAAAACAAGTTGCCTCATAAAAGACAAGAATGGAAAACTGCTCAGCAATATACAAGAGCAAATGAAGAGGTGGACAGAATATTTTGAGGACCTTCTCAATAGACCAAGTCCACAAAACCCCCCGGACATCCAGCCAGCAGAAGAAGAGCTACAAATTAACTGAAAGACCAACGAAGGAAGAAATAAAGAAAGCCATAAAGCTTCTTAGAGATGGAAAAGCGTCTGGACCTGATGGCATTCCAGCAGAGGCCATAAAAGCAGATATTGACACGGCTACAGAGATGTTGTATAAATTACTTGGTAAAGTCTGGGAAAAGGAAGAGATACCAACAGAATGGAAGGAAGGATATCTGGTTAAGTTGCCTAAGAAGGGAAATTTACAAGAGTGTGCAAATTATAGAGGAATAATGTTACTATCAGTGCCAGGAAAAGTATTAAATAGGATTATCCTTGAGAGATTAAAAGAGTCCATAGACAAGAAACTGAGAGATGAACAAGCAGGTTTTCGACAAAACAGATTCTGTACAGACCAGATAGCCACTTTGAGAATAATAGTTGAACAAAGTCTGGAATGGAATTCACCACTATATGTCGTAATTTTTTTCTGAGAGAGTTCTGATGGATATTGGTCCCTTTAGAGTGTAGAATGATAGTGAAGGCTCTGTGGGAATAAGGATTTAGGAAAGTCAGGTAGTAGATTCACAAGTGCTGGGAAGAGTAAGGACAGTCTCGGTTTACGACAATAATTGACTCTCAAAACTACTCCTACCACTCTTCTGAGCAAACAATTGTTTGTCAGTTCCAGTCACTCGGGCGCACTCACAGATTTGGTGATTCTGACGCTCAACGTACATGAATACGGACTACAATAACAAATATGGGAAATGTTTGATTTGGGCCAGCCGACACCAATGCTAATAAAGTTTTAATACTTTTATTATCATAAGAATCAAGTCACAAATAATTATCAATTTACAGTCAGAAATCAAAGGTTACAGAATACAAATATGACAAAGGGGAGAGGGGTTTTGAGGAGAAGTATCCCATACACCTTTTCCCGCTTGTATTTACTAACAGAAAAGACCCAGTCCCAAAGACGGGGGGGGTGATGATGATGATCAGAGATAGGCAATTTAACCCAATGGTAAATTTATTACTCTGAGGCAAGGGGTTACAGTGATAAGGGGGTAGAGGAAAAGCTAGGGTTCTCAAATGTTTTCCTTTATCCAACAAATTTTACGGGAGGGGGAAATGAACACAGTTAAACAATCCCGCTAGGAGAAATTCCGTACAATGAATACAGTACACCTTAATACTAGGTCGAACTAATTATAAGGGTAAAAAAGATTATAAATCTCCTTTCATTCAAAAACACGCTTGGCTGGCCAGCACACAGGCACACACACAGACTTACCAAATGGTGAATTCTGGCACTTCCTAGGAATTTTACAACAGCAGATAATACCGTAGAACAATGGAAATTGTCTTTTTATTTCTTCTGTGTCAGGCCCCAGATTTATCAAGGTGGGCTGGTAGCTTATAGTCTCAAAAAATTGCCAGACGGTGAAGCGTAAAGGCTACTGTTGTTTTTTTTTTTTATAAAAGTTCCTAATGAATGGCACAGGCACTTGGCTAAGTGTGAGGTATGGTGTGGTTTCTAAGATGGGCACAGCTGGTGGAGATAACTTTCTTTTGCCGTAATGTCACAACTACAAAACACTAAGATGGTTCTTCTTCGAGGGGGGAGGGGGGGGGGGGGGGGGGGGGGGGGGGGGGGGGAGGGGGGGGGGGGGGGGGGGGGCTGGGGAGATGGGGGGGCGGGGAGGGGGAGATCTGGGGGGGGGGGGGCGGGAGGGGGGGGGGGGGGGAGGGGGGGGTGTGGGGGGGGGGGGGGGGGGGGGGGGGGGGGGGGGGGGGGGGGGGTGTTAAAATCCACTGAATATACTTGACAGACAGTGTTCAGGTAAATCTATGTTCTTCTTCACAAAAAGAGAGCATGAGTAGAATATTGCTACTGGCGACTGTTCTGCTTCCAGTTTTAACGACTTTATGAATTACTATTTTAAAAGTGTTTCTTGGGTGGCTTTGTTCTCAGTTAAATTCAGAGGAGCGAGACCCGCAACAGGTCGCCACAAGTTTAGCTTTAAAAAAGTTCATATGTCACTGGAGTAATCGAACTGGGTCGGCAAGGCTCTATATATATTCTATTGCTGCGTAATGGCTGCTTAAATGCTGCCTAATTGCTGGGATGCGAGGTTCGAAAGATCACTCTGGATACAAATAGAAAAAACATGAAATGCAGTGAAATCATATTAAAATCTAACGCGCGATACATTTACAGTTAGACTATTTTCTGCGCTCGCGTCTTTAATTAATAAATCAAGAAAAAAACTCTCCTTGAGGTTAATAATTTTAAAAGCACATCTATCTATACAGAACTAAACTGTATTAAAGTCACAATTCCCTTAACAGTTGCAAAATTAATTTACGCGACTATTGTGTTAGGAAATTAACCTATAGATGTAACATTTAGTTTGCACTGGAACTTTGAAAATGGGTTTATTTAATAAGTTTAAATTTACACCACAATCCAGTGAAATAAAAATGAAATAACTAGACCACTAATCACTCGAAGCTAAAGTATAAATTACCGTCTGCACAGAAAAGAATTCACTCAAATAGCCAACAATTTAGATGAAATCTAGCAGGAATTTAACTATATGCTAGTGAATCTTAGAATGCTGTCAGAACGAATGATAAAGTTGCCTTTTCAGATTCTGTATATATCTAACGGAAATGTAAGTTAAATGGGTCGTGTGAAAATTTCGCGCCTCTTCAGATCCCAGGGAAAGTCGAAGTTATTTAGCCGCCATGCTAACCGCGATGGCCCAACTGGCTTCCGATCTTCGTTCGTCTCAGGCTGCTCGCGCGAGGATGTGAAATTTCTGCGAGACTAGCCTCGTTCGCGGTGAGTTTCCTGATTCCTCAGATCATATCCGCTACGCTGAGCGCTCCGTCTCTCCCGTTCCATAGTCTTTCGGGCAAGCCTGCCGGTTGCTACAGAGGTGCGAAGTCTGCACGAAGCTTTCTTCTGACCGCTCGTGTCCATCTTGCGAACGGTTCAGTGTTCGCACGGAGATGCTAAATTTCTGCTTCTCTGTTCTGGGGATTGTCTTTGACTGTTTTGATCATAGCCGCTACTCTTTGTTGATGAAAAGTTACAACAATACTGATGTTCAGGGGTTCTAATGTTATGAAAAGCTAAAGTCTCTTTAATCATCCATCAAATCAGGGAAAATTCACTTGTCAAACTAGACGTACATCACACTATACATCGGATTTGTGGACTACGAAAAGGCATTTGACAGTGTAGACAGAGAATCACTTTGGAAATTGATGAGGCATTATGGAGTTCCCTTGAAGATCATTAATTTAATAAAGAAAACATATGAAGACATGACATGCAGAGTTCTTCATGAAGGACAGCTTACAGAACCATTTGGGATAAGAACAGTAGTGCGACAAGGATGCCTCTTGTCTCCATTTCTTTTCTTACTAGCAATAGACTGGGTTATGAGAACATCAACAACACACAACAGAAATGGAATCCAGTGGACTCTTAAGTAGTTGGATGATCTGGATTTTGCTGATGACTTGGCTCTTCTGTCCCATAACCGTAGTCAGATGCAGGACAAATTGAAAACACTCGATGAGAGGTCACAGCAATTAGGTCTGAAAATATACAGAGAAAAGACAAAGATAATGAGAATAAATGCAGGTAATGAAAACAAGGTTAAACTGGAAGAAGCACCAATACAAGATGTAGAATAGTACACATATCTTGGCAGCAATATAGACAAAGTAGGAGGGACAGACAGTGATATCAAAATAAGAATACAAAAAGCAAGAGGAGCTTTCATTGCATTGGGAAATATATGGAGATCAAGAGAAATCGGATCCAACACGAAAATAAGAATCTTCAACTCAAATGTGAAGTCAGTCCTATTGTATGGCTCTGAGACATGGAGAACAACAAAGACAACAACCGAGCTGGAAACAGAGATGAAAATGATAAGGAGAACATGGAAAGAACTTGAGATGATGGCATGTGACAGGAGGACTTGGCATGTGTTTGTTGAAGGCCTATGCTCCTTTGGGAGTGGAGGGTTATGAATGAATGAATCATTAATTAGCCATCTCAGCATCCAAGTGGTACTGCAGTGGGTCTCCATCACTGTCATCTCTTGCCTTAAAGTTACAACTCTGAAAGACTTTTCTCATTCATCTGTTGAGGTTATCTTTCCCCTTATAGCACTGTCTTGCTGTTATTAAAGGAAGTTTATGTTTGTGTATAGCAGCTGCTGCATATGGTCTTTAGGCTTTAGTTTTTTTCATTAACAGACTATAAAAACAGTATGTGAATTAGTTAGGTATTGCAGTAGAGTATCGCCCAAGCAGTTCCTGGGTTTTTTATTTTTTTGAGGAGGCAAAGAAAGAAAAGTAATGGTTCCTCAGGCATGTTGTTAAGGTGATTAATATGAGATTGTACATGGGGGGGGGGCTTGGCAACCTCATCATGTAAAACAAATTGCTACAGAAACTACCACTACAAGAGCACATTAATGCTTTTGATGCAGGTTTCCTGCAAGGGAACTAACTATTGTGGTGGCTGCTTGCTTCATAAGGAGTGGAAAAGAAAAAATATTATGATGACAGTAGAGTAAGTATTTTAGCCATTTAAAAAGACTGTTAACATTTACTGACTCACAATAAGAAAACAACCAACAAATAGACTTAGTGTTCTCTTCAAATCACACCAAGTATGAAATAAACATCAATGGATAATGAATGTAGTTTGTTGGTTGTTCATAAAACATAACATTATGTTATGTTTGTTTAAAATTGGAGAAATGATTTGTCTTAAGTTTGCTTTCCCTGGTTACCCTACTGTTTAACTTTATTAAATTCAGCGATCGGAAAAGCTTACAGTATCCTCAATGATAAGGAAAAGCGAAGACAGTATGATCAGTATGGTCCTGAAATGCAGCCCAGCAGACATAATCGGGATCACGATGACTACTCGCATGGTTTTGAAGGTTAGTTGTCTTTTGAATGTTCGCCATCTCTATCTTGTTTTCTCTTTTTTATTGTCTTGTCTGAAATCCACATACATTTGAAAAGCAGTGTTAAGTTCTATTTTTTGCATCATTTGTACTTAGCATCTGGATCCCATTTCAAAATACGTTTTAATGCACAAATGTAATATGCATTTTTAGGTGGTGGTTTCACGTCAGGTAAGAGCTAAATCTGAGTAGTTTACCTGTGACATATTTCATTTAAGGTCATTGTTCTGATGTGAAAGGACTTTACTCACCAATGTCTATGAAATTTTGTTATTAACTCATATTTTTAGTATTTTGTCTGTTCCCTCAAATGTGTGAGTTGCCAGATATAGAGCTGGTTAGCTTTGAAACTAAGTATTGTAGTGGTGTAAAACACTGGACACATTTTAAAAAAAGATCCAGTGACTGATATTTTGTGACTGAAACATCTACCATAGCAACAGTAGATTTTGTATTGCTAGTTATTTGTTAGTTAAACCAGCGGCATTAACCCTTTACAGTCCAAAACGCCTGAAAACATCTGCTAAAGACATGTTGATCATTGCCATAGAGAAACGAGATCTCAGTGTGTAGCGAGGCCTGAGTTATATAAATAGATCTCCTGTACAGGTAAAACTTCCGATTTATGGAAATTTTTTTTTCTACATTGATCGATATGTTAATTTTCCTGGTTTTTTTAAAGCCATGGCTTTCTAGGCAGTTGAATCTTTGCTTTGGGAGATGAGAGGTATTTTATCAGAATGATGACAATGAGGCAGGATCAGATGTGGATATTGAATAAGGGCCTAACTTAGACTCTGACAGTGACACTGACGAAAGTAAATCTGGTGAAAGAAGTAATGCTATTGCCCAATGGGCTGATCACCCGTTGGCTTGTCACACCGATTACGGAAACAACGGCAGATGGATCTATTTGTTGTTGCCCTAAAGACGCCGCTAGGCGTGATGGGAAACTACAACAGAGAAAATCAATCTGCTGTTGCCCTTAAGACGCCACAAGGCGTGATGGCCTCTGACTGCTTGGTCGGTCTTTGGCTAAGGACGGAAGAAGAAGAAGAAGTAATGCTATTGCTGACAGATCCAAAAAAGGATGCTTGTCAGCAAAGCATACTCTAGTTGAAGTTAGTAACTTTGTAGGAAACCCTGGACCTAAACAAACTCTACATCCAGATGCTGCCTCTTAAGATTACTTCGGTTTATTCATAAAATGAAATAATTTATTAAATGTGCTCGATACAAACAAGGATTATGGTTAGAATGTATGATCAGCAATGGCCACTTGAGCTCAGGATAGCAAATATAGAAGAATATGCCTTGCTTAATGATCCTAGTAGCACAGACATCATGCTATCTGTCCTATCTTATTCTCACCTCACTGATGTTGGGAAACTCTGCTATAAAGTGTATGAGAAGCTGGGAAGTTAGGGTGGAGCTGTGGGTTCAGGTTTGTTCAGGCTACTTTCTCCTTTTAAGTACTCAACGCAAGGGCACTGTACAATCTTCCTTTTACATGCAAGCGCTACACTGAGTAATATTTGTTGAATTTAACCTGCAAAATCTTCACCCAACCCCTTATAACTGAACTCCCCCCATACCTCCCAGTTTTTCCTTTACCGCCCACTTTGGGAACCATTGGTCAAGTCTAACCCTTTACAGTCCTAGGTGACTGCTAAAAGATTTTTTTTTTACTTCAACATAAACAGAATTCCTTGTCCTTTTCTTTGCTTGACACTGATCAGCATAAAGGTTTGTCTGATCAGCAACACACTGATAAAACCCCTCAGGGATAAATAATGGGAAGAAATCATAAGCTACTGCTTGGGACCCAAAGATGCAGCAATAGAGAATGCAGTCAGCGACCAATAGCTTGACTGCTTGCATCAGAGTCAGCGAACCAGAGCTGACTAAGACCCTACTCCACCTCCACGTGGTGGTCCTGGAAACAGTCTGCATCACTGCAGTCTGGCTGAGAGAGTAGGGATCGCAGAGGGAAGGCAAACCCGGTCCCAAAAACTGCCGTGCTGAAGTCGGATGTGTCGACCGAAAGGTGCAGATATCACAGCTCCGGCGTAAACAGACACAACGCAACCACCGTCCTTTTCAGGGCGAACGAGGAAGAAGAAGATAAGCTACTGCTTCATCAGACAAATTATGTTTAGGGTCTTGGAGCTCATCAAACTGGAATAATTCCTCACAAGTAAATGTGTCTGTCCATCCATTGTCTTTGATGTTGGTAAAGTTTCTGCACTCAACAATATCGTCATCACTTTCACGGTGGGGGTCGTTGAAATAATTGGGGTCCAGGAAACGGTGAACTTGAGGTGCAGATCTCTTCCATTGCTTGAAATCACATCAATGGCAAATTTCACAAATTTCATACAACGCACCGTCCATAAAAACATGCAACCGACAAATGTTTAGTTGTTGAATCATACTGGCTACTAGTTGTTGAATCACGCTTTATTTGTTAAATGACGTGAATGTCCACCAGTTGATAAATGTAGATGTTGGGACTGGTGTAGTAAAGTGTAACGATTGTCAACTCATTAAACCCAGCACAGTTTTGGTCATACAGGTCATCTTGTCCTGGAACGTGATGAGGCTCCGACAAGAATGTGAGCTAAACAATGAGTGTGTATGTGAATGTCAGAACGCGTGATTCGATAGAGTTGACAGGTTGGTAGTACATCACTCATACTCACACTGTTCGAATTCAAGAAGTACTGGAACTACGGTGGTCTTTTTATAACATTAATGGGACGCACACTTGGACAGTACGTGTATGGTTACAGGAACAAATGTCGACATAGACAGCATAATGTTGATCACAGGAATATCATCTTAAGTTAGCATTCATGCTTGGCAAATATCATAATGGAGCATTCGTAAATAAGCATTCAGAGTTCCATCATGTAAATCATCTGGCTTTACTGACTGGGCACGTCAGACCATAACCAATATATAGGAAGGCTCCTAGACCTAACCTCGTCTAGTGAATATCCCTTCACGTAAAGTTCAATATATATATTTTCCATAAAGATATAGGAATCCCAGACATGGGTTCTCACATGTAGCAGTGATCTCTTGGTTCATCGAGCGATAGTACAGGCATCCCTTTTTCTCACTCGATAAATACAAAGTATATGAATTTCAACAGGGCTGTTCTTCTCTCGTGAGTTTCACTCACTATAGGACCCAGACCCACAATTGGTCATTCGTTAAATGTCCTCATTTCTTCATAGCTTCTCTCATAGAGGTGATTGAATAATATCATACAATCTAGTGTTGATACATAGGAATGTCGTCTTCCTTTGAATAAATATTCTTTTCAAAAGTACCACTGTGCATCTGTTTATCAACAACGATGGCGAAGCCCAAGTTCATAATAAATTGTGGTTTTACCTTTCTATGCGAAATATAACTTTGCCATTCCTTGGCAAAAGAGAATAAACACTGGGGTAAAGTACATACAACATGTCTAAATGACTATCACTTTTCCCCATTGACTTATCGATCACTTTTTCGGCGATAGGCCTGCTACATCAAAATTCTACATCCAGACAGGATGACAGCCATGGATCACACCCCTTGCTAGCGATACTTCCGCTGCATAGCCTTTTGACCTTTTCTAGCGACAACCAACATAGTTCGACTTAGAAATGTAAAGATATCCATATATAAGACAGACTCGTCCTACTCATACAAACACTACGTATAAATTCAGGCCATAGATATACTGAAGCAAGAACAATCTATTCCTACCCAGCCAAAGAATAAATCGCAGTAGGCCTAGACTCGTCCGCGGAGTCCGATCGAAGATGGCGGAACTACTTTCAAGGGAAGTAACTCAAAAATGACTTCTCCTTAAGCACTTAAAAAGGAAATACTTTGATTACAAAATATTTGCGAACATAATAAGTATATAAATGTATTATATTGCAAGATAGTAAAAATTGCCCTTTACACTCATATTAAAGTACACTTTGAAATGCCTACTGTCAACCAGAAAAGCGCAAAATCTTATACGTGTGATGCTTATATGTGTCTTTGTTTTGTTGCTTAGCTACAAAATAAAGCTTCTATTATCAGGCGGTTTTAGGCGAATCAGCCAGTACGATAAAAGATAAAATGCCGGCCTATTAGGCGAATTGGACTGGAAAGGGCTACGTGACCACCAGACAAATTAGTCAAGCCAATCACAGCATGATGAAATAACCATGCTTTTGTTTTGTTTTGAACATAATGTTTTAAAATTCGTTTCCAGGTAATATTCACAGACAGCACCCTCATCATCATCCAAGGAGAACTTACTTCACTTACAGAGAACCTCAACAGTCAGAGGTAGAAGATAAATTTTATCACAAACAGAATGGTTGAAAAAGCTTAATAAACTTTTATAAGATCTTTGTTATGTTGAGTCTGCACAGTATTCTTTATCTTGTTCAAGTACCATGCCTGGTGGCATAGGAGATCATGTCTCTCCACAACTTCCTTTCTCCAGTATTGTTTATCAATTCTGTTGTTGACTTCTTTCCATGCCACAGTGTCAAACTGTCCCGTATCTTCTCTCTTTGTTGTCCTCTGTCTCTTTTTCCTTCAATCGTTCCTGTTGTCACAATGTATTTCTTCTTCTTCTTCTTCTTTCGTTCGCTTGAAATATATTGTCTATATCTGCAATGTTGTTTCTTGTATAAACTTCACTGTAATGTATTTCTAATAAGCTTCTTTTGCACATTGGCCTCTTTCAGGACATCCTCATTACTCTTTTTAACTGTCCATAATATTGTTAACATTCTGTAAAACCACATCTCGCTGGCCTCTATGCTTTTCCTATTTCTTTACTATTTGTCCATGACCTTTTTACGTATGTCAGGATTGGTTCTGTGTAACACTGAAGAACTCTCTGACTTCCATTGACAAAGAGTTGCTGCTTTTGCCTGAGCTATTCTATTTTTCACCTCTATTACATATTGATAAATATAGAAAGGATCCTGTTACACGCCTGTTGAGGCATATTGGGAATATGGTGTTAGGCCCATATTTTCTTGACCATCGGCACACTAGGGGTGATGTGGTCAGCATCACGCTGGCCGCCTTAACCTTCCCAGAGTTGCTCTGGTACCCAATTCATGAGGCTGGGTCGACCCAGGAGCCGTTTTGCGGTCTAAAAAATCCCACCTCGACTGGGAATCGAACCATGGACCACCGAGCTAGGAAGCCAGTGCACGAACCCCTGCGCTACTGTGACTCCGATAAATATAGTGCTTGCTTTTATTTTCTGCTTTTGCTTCATGATTTTTCTTTAGCAATATTGTCTGCTCATTCATAATTAATATATATTTATTTATTTCTGTTACCCCATAATTTTGATTGATTAACACTTTATCATGAAGAAAATGTAATTTTAAATTTCAGAATATGATACTACATCAAAATTAGTTTGTAGATGAATCATTGTTTTGATTTCTTTTTTTGTTTCAGAGTGGCCTCACTTTGTTTTTCCAACTGGCTCCCATCCTGTTGCTGGTTGTTCTGTCCATGTTGAGCAGTTTCCTTGTTAGTGATCCCGTCTTCAGTTTACAGAGAACAGAGTAAGGGGATGACAGGACTAAAGTTATGCTGCTATTGATAATGAGTACAAGTCATGACTTGTAACAGAGTTTCTTTGCTGTTAATATGAATTCAGGTTACGGTTAGATACATGCGTCCTGATATTGTGTTTTGTTAGCATTAGATATAACGTTACGAGGGAGTTTTTAGCAATGTATTATTAAGGTAAAAGTGTGCAGGAGAGATTTTTGTTTTCTGTGTAAGTCTTGGTATTGCAATTTGGCAAACAGCTATGGATTGTTATATGTGCTGTTTTAAAATCATCATTTTAGCAACATAAAATATTTCAGCAACTTTTCTAAGCATGAAGTGGGTAATTATTTCTGTGTAATTCCCTTTAAGCGGGGTCATATTTAAAATAGAAAAAGCATTACTAATTTCTCACTGTTGATGTCTGTTGCAAAAAAAAAAGAAAAAAAAGTCTTAACTACTCGTCACAAAAATGGTGTGGATTTGTTGAAGGAAAAGGAAATACAAATGCTATTTTCACATGGACAGAACTAATGAACTTCTACTGAAAGTAGGTAGAGATTTACACTTACACTTCATTGACTTCCCAAAGGCATTTGACAGAGATAAAACATGATAAAAATGCTTGCAAACCTCCAGGTGGATGGTAAAGATCTGCCAACAGTCAGAAATGTGTACTGGAAATAGAATGAGTGTAGCAGTGAGGTTAGATGAAACGGAGCATTACAAAAAATCAAATGTGGAGTAAAACATGGATGTGTGTTACCGTTGATCTTTTTCTCTTTTGACAATGAAAATATCATGAGAAGTATTTGATACTATTGGAGGAATGATAGTGGGGAGAGGTAGCATCAGTAGCACCTTATATGCAATTGCACAGTTTTAAATAGCAGAATACGAACGGTACGTCCAGCTTCCAGGCGCAATTATCAACAGCAGTGCCACCTATGGTTTAGAATTAAGTTAGTGAATCATTTAATTTCCAGAAGTCTGTCAAGAAAAAGCACATCTTGCCTCCATGGTATTGTTGTAGTGTCTTTCTCTTCTCCCCCACCCCCTGTTTTCTCCATAGTGGAAACAAATGCAAAAAAAGATAACCAGAAACAAGTGGGGATGTATTGGATAAACTTTGAGAAAGTCTGCTGCCATAGATATCACTAAGTGGCCTGAACATGAAACCCACTAAAATAAACAAAGTTCTACAAATTAACGGTTCACATGAAACGAGGGACGTTTCGGGCTTTACCCTTCGTCAGCCAGTTACAAACAGGTGACAAGGACAAGAATTACATATAGGTACTACAAAAACATACGATGATGAGAAACATACACCATATCTTCTTCTTCTTCGTTCGCCCTGAAAAGGACGGTGGTTGCGTTGTGTCTGTTTACAACGTAGCTGTGATATCTGCACCTTTCGGTCGACACATCCGACTTCTGCACGGCATTTTTTAGGACCGGTTTGCCTTCCCATTTCGATCCACACTCGCTCAGCCAGCCTGCACAGCTGCAGACTGTTTCCAGGACCACCACGTGGAGGTGGAGTGCGGTCTTGACCAGCTCTGGTTCGCTGGTCCTGACGCAGGCAGTCAAGCTATGAGTCGCTGACTGCGGTCTCTATTGCTGCGTCTTGAGGTCCCATACACCATATGATCGATACAAGCAGATGGAAAAAGTAAACACCCACAGTGATGAGCGAAAAAAGAACAATAATAATGCAAGAAAATCGTAAAACCTGAAAGAAATACCGAAACAAGAAAAAAAATAATCAAAGAAACGAAAAAAAGAGAATGAACAAAACTTCGGAACAAGTAAAAGGTCACTTAGCTAGATCTGTAGATGCTTGGAATTGAACACTGAGGTAGCTTGTCCAAGAAATTGTCTAAGGAAGTGTCGTATAAGATAGCGACAATTTAAAAAGATACAAAAGGATACGAAACGAACCAAAACATGTGGCCGACGTATTTCTTGATAACGCGAATTTAATGTGGGTCGTTACTTTGGCTTATGGTGCTGACAATGGAGCTCAGTAACAATGTTTAATGGGTCAAGACAGTATGACCAAACTGCCGATAAATAGATGCTGGACTCATAGTGAACAGTTGGTGATGACACACAGTTTATTGAGGACATCAGTAAGGTAGACGATCATCAATATTATATTCATGGCAGAAAAAGTACATAGTCAATAATAATCAACATGAACGTTGACTGACTGCACTAACCGTTACCACATGAAGGTTAACAGATTAGTAGTATACATGGTTCGGACGATGTGACCATGTTAATATTCTTTACGTAGTTATCTATATTTCTTTACGCTTCAATCAGCTCCTAGCGTTAGTAGGACACACTAACAACTTGACGTATCTAGTCAAGTTGAAGCTCTGCCATAACGTTTACAGGAGACTAAGTATCGGAGGCGAGATACTTAAAACGAGCCGTTTCTGGCTAAATATTTGAAGTAAAACAATTCTTTGTATTGCTCATCAAGAATATCATCTGCATCTTTCAGATAATTATAATTTCTTTATAACCGTGTCTTTCCTAGTCTAAGGACAAGTACACGAAAAATTCATGTCTATACAGGATGGAGGACATTTGGATCTGCCTCAAGTACGTTGCCCGGATAGCAACAAATCACAGCGACAAATCCCGCCTTACCCGTTTAATAATGGTGCACGGTTGTACGCAGATAATATAACATACAATTAACCTAGATGTGCTCAAATGTGCGTCTACAAAATACTAGACCCATCTAAATTGCAGGCCCCTGTGGTACCTGGTGCACAAACTACGAAGCTGAAGTAGTCGCCATCCAGAAAACCCTAACTATAATTTTTTAACTCTTCGAATCAGATGAAATGGAGCCAAATGATGTTGTAGTATTCTCAGACTCGCAGGCTGCCCTCTTGGCAATAGGAAACTGGAAAACCAACTCAATCAATACTATCCAGAAGGTCCAAGAAACATGCCACAAAATTATAAACTTGTATGGAACAGAAATATACATGCAGTGGATACCTGGCCACATAAACATCACATTGAATGAAGTAGCTGATAGACTGGCAAGGAAGGGAGCAAAAATGCCACAGGTTGACCAACCATTGAATATGTTAACAAGTAAACAAATAGTCAAAAACAACTGTAAAGAAGTTTGGCTGAACACGTGGGCACAGGCTAAAACAACCCCAAATAAGGAAGATTCTATGAACCATGTCGAACGAAAATACCAAACCAAAATTTTCAGATTGAGAACAGGTCACTCTACACTAAATGGCCACAGAAACAGAATGTGTTCACAAAATATAGCAAAATTAGACACTGCCAAAACCCGTTGGAGACAGTAGAACACCACCTACTACAGTGCCCTGCACTTCAGGGACTGAGACAACAACTGCTACCACGCAACCCATCCATAGACAATACACTGTATGGAAGCTCAGAACAGCTTATACGAACTGCGCAGTACCATATAATGGCATCAAGGTCACCAAGAGCTGACGCTCAGTGACAGTGGATCAAAGTCAAGTCATCTGAAATCTAAAAGCAGTTTTTTTACAGTGGGAATTGCCTTTGAAAGTCACACATGGCAGACTGCTGGAGTGCTAGAGTGAAGTTGTGAAGAGGAGTGTAGAGAGAGAGAGAGGTAAGTTAAAAGTAAAGTAGAGTACCGCATATGGCATTTGTTTTTATTCAGTTTTCTGTTTGACAAGCATGATGAAGCTGAAGTAATTTCTTTTTTTTTTTTTCCAGCAAATACAGCGTTGAAAGAAAGACATCTTCTATGCATTTGCCATACTATGTGAAAGATGACTTTCGTGTTGAATTCGCATCAGACTTACGGAGGATAGAAAGAGCAGTTGAAGAGGAATACATTGGGCAGCTACGAACCAATTGTTTTAGGGAAAGAAATTATAGTAAGTACTGTGCTGTTGTAACATGGCCTTGATTGTTTGGTCTTGTTGCTATCTGTGGGAAAATGTTAGTCAAGTTTACCATTTGTAAACTGTTTACATATTGCTGACATAGACCTTCTGTCATTCTCCAGGTTCACTTTGGCCTTCTTAATCTCTTCACTTCCACCATGGGTTCTAATCAGGGGCTGCTGGTTAGTTTATTTCCTGAGGTTTTGCTTTATCCATCTACACTTTCATTATTTTGCAGATAACTAGGTCATCCTTTGATCTCTTCCTTAATTCTATGTTATTATTTGTGATCTAATGATATACAGCAGGGGTCAGCAACCCAGGAGCTTTTGGGGTCTACTTTAATTAACACTGAGCCCTCTAAAGTTTGGTATGGTTTGGTTCTTTAAGGACCATCTTCATTGCACACGGACAACTCCATTAGTGCTCCGATCTCCCTTAGATCACACAAGGAAGATCTCAACACAGTGCACTAGAGGTGGGCAAATAGACACACTTAGCTGTGTCGAGACATTCGAAACAGTGGGTTAAACTGTGTCGAAACAGTGTGTCGACACACCGGCACAGCGGCTCTTTTGCCCGTATCGGGGAGAAAGAAGTCTCTTATAGACAGTACCGGGGCGGGTATACATAAACTGTGTGAGACAATTTCCTCTGTTTTTACTGTCGTGTGTGAAAATCTATGGCGTTTCGTGTGACCACAATTCAATATTTTTACACAAGTCTTCATTATGATGAAATAAAAAGGAGATATGATGATAGCTGCAGTATATGTGAAAATAATAAAAAACAACAATAATAATAACAGTAATAATAACACATGATATCAAACTAGAGTAAGCTAGTTTTGGTAGACAATGATTCAAATCCACACCGAGTACACAAGATATCAGCAGAGCTAATAAAGTGTCCATTACATTTATACGAACACACGGACACTTTCAACTTTAACATAGCGCCTAAAACATTGACAACTGCAGCACTGACACAATTCCCAGTGTCTATAACTTCTCAGCAAAAATAATATCACTTGTAAAATCAAGTCATCATAACACATCCCTGAAAAATATGACATGTTTGATATTCCATACTAATGTTCCGAACGGTTGATTCAAATTTTACATAGGCTCAGACAGTGTGTCGCTGCAAAACAGCTAGGCAGATGAAACAAACAAGCAGGAAGTGTCGAATCGCTCGCTGTTTCGAAGCATTGTTTCCCAGTAGCCATCTCTAGTGCCTAGTCATACTTGAAGTTGATGAACCCTTGAATGATAAAATACCAGAACACACGTTACATTTTACTTTGTTGTCTTTGATCTTTACAAAATAATCCCAAACAGGGCTTCTCCCCGCCATAAATGAAGATTAAATGAGGTTGAACACAAGTTTTAAACACTATTTTATGTATAAACAAAACACGCTTTCTTAAGAGAGCGCCTGAAGTCAGGAATCAAGAGTACTGTAACATGCGTATAATGAGCGCTTGGATGAAATAGAACTATGGAACTGTTTCGAAACAGCAGACTACAAGTAAATTAACTGAAACAATGAGACATGAGTCGTGACACCCTAGTATGTAGATTTACTTATTCTCGTTAGTACAAATCTATGGTATTTCGTGTGACCACTGTTAAGAATTTTACACAGTCGTTTTCATTATGATGATATGCAAGGGGAACATGCTGACAGCTGCAGTAAAAGTGAAAAAAAAATAATAATAACAGTAATAATGACACATTATATAAAACTAGAATAGGTACAGTCAGCGACAATGATTCAACTCAAACCGAGCAGACACCTAGTAGTAGTAAGCCTCTTTCAGTCCTGAGGAATTATTTTTTTTTTAAAATTATGACTTGTTTGATTTTCCATACTATCTATGAACGCCTAATGTACCGCACGCTTGGCACATTTTTACAAAGGCCCCTGAAGGTGAGACAATGATACAGTGTGCCTCTTTGCAAAACAGCGAGGCAGACGGGAACTGAAACTGCAGTTTCGATACACGAAACAGGCTATGTGTCAAATCTGCGTGAGACAGTGCGTCTCTGCAAAACAGTCAGGAACTGACACTGTATCGACACCGCAAGAAAACTGTGTATCGAATCGTTCGGGTACGATGCTGTTTCAACGCATTGTTTCGATACATACACACAGTAGCCATCTCTACAGTGCACAAACTCCATAGCATCAGCGAGGATCCCAATGTGTTTATACAGGAATCATATTCTATAAATATTTTTGTGGTCGGTAGGTTTCATAATTTTTAAATTTTGCCTGGGCAGCGGCCATTTGACTTACTCTTTACGATTTCCACCTGCTAATGGATTTTTAACGTGCGCACTTTTCACACGAGACCTATGTTTTTCGCCCTTAACCAAGAAGGCTAGTTATCCGATTTTACTACCCAGGAGATCAGGGGGGAGTATTACATCATTAGGAACCACTGGTTCTGAAAAAATTTCCATCAGTTACATCCCTACACTGTGAGCGAACCTGGTACCTTTAGAATTAGAGGCAGACGTCATACCTCTTAGCCACTTCGACCCCCAGCCCTCTAAGGATTTACCATATACACACTTACTTACTTACTTAGTCGTTCCCCTTCTACCGTGAGGTGTAGAGGTTTGGAAGAGAGAGCGCCAGACTATCCTATCGGCTGTCTTCCTCCTGGCCTGGTTCCATTCTAGTCCTCGATCCTTCAAAGATTGTCTAATGTTGTCCTCCCAGCGGACTCTGGGTCGTCCTCGGGGTCTGGATCCTTGGCTCTTTGTTTCCCATGCTTGTCGTGGTATCCGATCTTCTCCCATTCTGCAGACATGGCCAAACCATCTTAATTGGGACTGTTCTACTTGGGTCTGCAGGAGGTAGGATTTAAGGCCTTGACGTATCGTCTGGTTGCGTACCATGTCTCTTCTTGTTACTTCAACCACCTTCCTCAGATACCTCATTTCTGAGGTTTGGATCTGGCTTTTATGGGTTGTAGTCATTGCCCATGACTCGCATCCGTATGTCAAGACTGGGACATAGGTGGAGCGGTATACAGCCATCTTCTTTTCTTACCAACCTCTCTCCCATATACACACACACATATATATATGCTTGTGTGTGTGTATATAAAATTTTAAGCAGCGGGAGGATGATATACCTTACAAAGTAAAGATAGCGCTCCTATCTCATGCAGTTCACGAATACATTTTAGTAGCCAGCTCCGGAGTTTTCATTGGTAATGTGAAAAAACGTCCCTTTGATTCCAGGTCACTCGCAATTTTAAATGACAGAGGGAGAGGTCTAGTCTGAAATTTGCCTATTTTTTAACGTATTTTTGTCCACTGCAGTCACCTGATGATCTATCAGATCATCCCCTGGGATCTCCTGGTAGATCAGGATTGACTGGTTGTCAACCCCCGATTACAGGATTGTTGTTTTCGTTGTTGTTGTTGTTTAACTAGTGCTGCTGAGTTTTTCGCTCTTTTGCAGCCAATACCAAGTTGAAGACACCTTGTTATTATCTACACTGTAGATTTCAGCTTTTCCTGTGGCTTATCTGCCATTCCGAAATGTGTCGAGTTGAAGTCACAAGCTCAAGTTTCTCCAGCTTGGCTTGCATTTAAAGGATCATCATATCTAGTCCTAAGCTAGGAGGAAGAAGCATATGGCACACTGGGCATTCGCCGCCTGTGAGAAGTTACTGTGATTTTATTTTTCACAGGCCTCATTTTTCTTCTCTATGTATTAATTACGTTTTTTTTCATGAGGGATTAATGTAGGTTTAATTTTTATATCCGCACCAGTCTTCTTCTGTCTGTAAGTAATTGCGATCACATAGGCTTTTCTTTGTACGAGGGACGGTCAAAAAGTAATGCCTCGTAATTTTTAATTTCATTCAATAGGCAAGAAAACAGATAAAATTCACATTGAACTGTAGCCCCAAGTCTGAACTTCAAAAATTTATTTCTCAATGTAGTCTCCGTTATTTGTTACAGTTTTTGTCCATCTTCTCACAAGAGCATGTATCCTCGCACGGTAAAAATTTGTGTCCTTTTTCCTAAACCACTGGCATACGGCACGTTTAAGGGTCTCGGTGTCCTCAAAGTGATGTCCGTGAAGATCTTCTTTCAGTGGTCCAAACAGATAGAAGTCAGAAGGTGCAAGATCTGGACTGTAAGGGGGATGTGGTGATAATGTCCAGCCAAATTCTGCAATCGCATCAATGGTGTGTTTAGCGGTGTGTGGCGTGGCATTATCGTGCAACAGTAGTGCAGTTCTCTGATCTTTTAATGGGTAAAGTCGCCCTAAGCTTCTTTAAAGTTTCAATGTAACGGTCTGCATTCACCGTGTTTCCCTGTTCCAAGAAGTCGAGAAGATCTTTCGTGTCGGTGATGTTGTGTGATGCCATTCCATTGACTGCCTCTTGGATTCTGGTTAAAAAAAATGAACCCAAGTCTCATCACCTGTCACAATATTCGATAAAATCTCTTCTCCTTCAGTTTCGTTACGGTGCAGGGGGTTGATGGCTATGGTTTTCCTTGTTTCTTTATGACTGTCTGTCAACATTCTGGGTACCCACCATGCACAAACTTTTGAATAACCCAGGTCTTTAATGATGTTCTGGACACTGCCTTTACTAATGGACAACATGGAAGAAAGTTCATCCAGTGTTACCCGACGGTCACCACGAATGATGCCATAAACTCGATGAATGTTGTGTGGAGTCACTGCGGTAGACGGACAGCCAGTCCGCTTTGCGTCAGCCATTGAGGATTGACCTACTTCAGCTTCGTCACAACGATGTACCCAAAGCCGGACATTGCTAACATCAACTGTTGAATCTCCATAAACATTCTTCAAATGTTCGTGGATGCGAATTGGGGTCTCGCCTTCAGCATTGAGGAATTCTATGACATAACGTTGTTTTAACCGAACGTCTTTGGCAGCCATTTTTAAACTGTTACAGTGGTGCCACATGTTACTGAAACAGGTTGGTAATGCTATACAGTGCAGAAGAGTGTTTGAGGAATCCTGCTAAATTTACAAATTGCACACCGATGCAGTATTTACATACATAAAAAATAGGAGGCATTACTTTTTGACCTTCCCTCGTATAATAATTGCGGTCAGTTTATTGTATTAGGAGCTCGAGCATTAATTGGGCTGGGTGAACATTTTCTGACGTTAAGTAACCCCTACCTGGTAAATCGATGGGTGGGTGTAGAAACGACCCACGTTCTATGCTATAACCAACCAAAGTTAATTTTGCTCACGTGGTCGGTATAACATGATTTAACATGACACAATTTGAGTTGCGCGGGAGCAGGAATAAAATGCGTCACGAGTAGCTTACGTTATCATTGGCGGGTTTCAATAGCTTATTAAATACCGAAAGATTATTGGTTTAAAATTGGGCCTGAAACAAAGCCACGAGATGACTCACTCATAGCGTGTGGCGATTGCATCAGATTTTTGTACGATAAATAACAGGGTCTACTAGCGAGGGGTCTCTTTGTCTCCAGAAATCCAGCCGTGAGAAACGTCATTATTGCTTGCTCTAAATGAGATATTCGATAATATTAGGTATGTTCATATTTTAATTTAGCGTCCTGCTTATAATTTGTTTTAATAGAATCTTAGCACGATTAAATAAAGTTTTCTTCGGGAAGTTAATTTAAAGCTAATTTAACTTGAAGTGCCATCAATTACTATCATATAGAAATATTAATAATGGTAAGTGGTGCATCTACAGTCTGTGAATAGTAACAGTGTCTATGATTTGTGTAAAGGATTTTTGAGATATTGACTGTGTACGGTTTAGCGCTAAGATAAACTGGTGGTCGGTAATGTGTAGTTGTGAGTTGTGTAAATCGCAATTTAATTCTGATTATACAAGTGTAAATACGTGAGCGTATTTTGTGTAATTATTACCGGGGTTTAATTGAGCTGATGGGTCAGCCGGCACGCAAGAGATCTAGGTCAGCCTGTATTGGGGGTCTGTTTACCTAATAGACAGGTTGAAGCGGGGTAGAGAGTAAAGAGGGAATTGTATGGTAGGCTGACCTTCGGGGCAGAAATAATTGGTTATCGCTGTGTATATTTGTGTAGGTGGAAGACGGGAGATGTTTTAATTAAGGAGTTAGGTGTTAGAGATGAGTAAATTTTGATGTGTGGTATATCTGTTGTCATTATTTGTTCACAGCAATTTTTCATGGCACACAGAGGGGGGTGCGAAATTTGCCCCACAGTTTGCCAAGATAGTCAGCCATTCTCAGTAGTAGAAAGGTTGAGGCATCGCCAGAGGTGGAAGGAAATTGATGACACGGTAGTTACCGGCGCCAAGTACGTTTGCACCAGAAAGAGATAGCAGTTCTCTTGCAGTGAAGCATTCTTCATCAGGAACGGATTTCTTAAAAATCCTGAGCTCTACGCTCATATTCACACACCGAAACAAAGGCGCAAAAAATCCTGAGCTCTACGCTCATATTCACACACCGAAACAAAGGCGCGTGGCCTGGTGTTGTCGTTTAAATTCGGTCATAATAATACCGACGGCCCTAAACCCAATGAGGGGTAACCGGGCAGGTGAAATAAGTTTCGTCAGCAGTGAAGCCTCTACAGCCTAAGTCAAGTACCTAGTCATTATTTCAGAAGTCATTAGCAGCAGTAGTCCGGGCAGGAGATAGGGTCAACATTCCTTTCCTGAACACAAACAAGAGAAGGGGGCGTAACGGAGACGCCACATCAGCAGAAGACGGCATTGTCAGAGTAGACATTGAGCAGAAACAGAGGGGAGAGAGAGGTTATAGAGGCAGATAGAAAGTTGTGTTAGGACAGCCTCTGAGATAGCACTGAAAAAGGTCATTTAGTGGATCAGTGCTTGTGAAGCAGTGGTTAGCAGTGTAGGACATCAGATAGGGTATTCATAGAGTGTAGACATTTAGTTTCGTCTGCAGACGTTAGAGTTAATAATTATTAATAGGATAGTTAGGAGTGGTGGCTCGTACTTCGAGACCTCACCAAGTACAGGGTGTGAAAAACTTAATTCCTTTTTTCTTTCCCATACAGGTTGAGAGAGTGGATGAAAGGGTTGGGTTGTATTTTTTGTCGTTTTAAGTTGTCTTGGTTCTTTTCCAGGTGTGCGACCATCGCTTGTTATTTATTTTTGATGTGTAATTTATTTGATTGTGTAAATAAACTATAAACTGTATACTGGATCAGGCTCTAAACTATACTGTACGTATATATATATTGTCTGTATATTGTGTCTGTGGTCTTTATTTAAACCTTATCTCCTTAGGGTAGTAAGAGGTGGTGAGTCTATAGCTATCAAAGACGTCAAGAGTGGCGAGGGAGAGTCAATCTCGGTACTCACCTTCGAAGCCAATAGTCTCATCTTTCCACATTCACTGTCATTTTCATCAAAAATCTATCTACTCAGTCTTTCTAAAAATAGTGTCTTGTTCACACACTCAGACAACACTATACCTAAATCCTCTTCATGACACCGCCATCCAAGGGGGCTCTCCAGATCTACAGAGCTAAAATACTGCTCTGGTTCTGGGCTCTCCCTAGGAATCATCACATCCTACACAGAGCCACTTCTCAGCACCCCCTGCCTATCAAAGGGCCCATAGTGAGATTCCCCTGCATGCAGGCAACCATGTAAAAGCCAGAGTTACATCTTGGGCTCAAGTGACTCCTCCAAGCTTAGAGTGCAATGCTGTATTCTCAACAGATCTCACCACAGGGGGAATCCCTGGAAGTGTGTGGATGATTTCAAGAGTCAGTGAGGGTGTAATTAGCCTCACAGGCAGGTTCACATCCAAATCTACATACTATAGCATTGTGCATTAGCTGGTGGTCATATAAGAATGACTCCAAATATGCCTCCATGCATTTGATATACAGGATATAACTGAGACATTTCTTGAAGAGTGTCTGCAGTTTAGATATTTTTAGTAGTAAGCCACATTTCATAGAGTGGGACAGATCCAGCATGTGTCTTGACTGTTGTTGTCCCCAAGGAAAAAGCTGCAGAGTTTGATATTGTTCAGTGAGTGGTGAAGGACCGTCCAGCCTTGATACTCCCGACTTTGATGTCCAGATTTGTTCCTTCTATGTTATTGTTACTTCCCAGCTGTGCACTTTTTCAGTTATCTGCCTTATTGATCATATCTGTTTTTGTATACTATTCCTCTTTTTTTGTTCACACTGATGTTGGGAGCCTTAATTTTTCTGCTTGTTCTGTTAGTATATTTGCCTTCTAGCTGGTACATGCTGTATGATAGAAGACATGGATTGTCTCTGATAGAGATTCTCCAGATGTCTACTGTATTCCTATTTTACTATTATCTCTTGTTTTTTCATGTCAGGTATCGCTTTCATAATATACTAAGCAGTTGGCCCATCATCAGTGTCTGATACACATATTAGTAAGCAAAATAGTGGGGTTTAAGAAAATCTTAGATAGAGGCTTTTAAACAGATTTTGCTGTGATTAGCAAGGTTGGTATGAAGAAATCCCAGAAACTGATTCAAAATTCTAGAGATTGATAATTTAGTTTGTTTGCATTTTTTTTTTCTTTTTATATTGAGGACTTTTATATTGTGTTTGACCAGTTTCAGTGGTTGCAAACTGTTTTCATCCATTTTCCATTAAGACTAACAGACAGCTAGTATTCTGAAAAGATTCTTATTGTTTAACTAGGGCTGCTGAGCTTCTCACTCTTTTTCAGCCAATACCAAGTTGAAGACTCCTTGGTATTATCTATGCTGTAGATCTAGGCTTTTCCTGTGGCTTTTCTGCCATTCTGAAACGTGTTGAGTTGAAGTCATGAACTCCAGTTTCTCCAGCTTGACTTGCATTTAAAGGGTTATCACATCTGGTTCCACGTGAAAAGTAAATAGCGTGTTCATACTGTGCATTCCTCGCCTTCCAAGAGGGCTCTCCAAATATGCAGAGCTAAAATACTGTGCTCTGGTTCTTGGCTCTCCCAAGGAATTGTCACGTCCTACACAGAGCCACTTCTCGGCTCTCCCTGCCTATCACTGGGTCTGGAGTGAGATCCTCCTGCATGCAGCCAACCAGGTAAAA
The DNA here is from genome assembly GCA_024509875.1 of Oreohelix idahoensis. Classification (NCBI taxonomy): domain Eukaryota; kingdom Metazoa; phylum Mollusca; class Gastropoda; order Stylommatophora; family Oreohelicidae; genus Oreohelix; species Oreohelix idahoensis. Next base: position 279,091 of record JAMPIV010010585.1, read on the forward strand.
ACCAGAGTTACATCTGGGGCTCAAGTGACTCCTCCAAGCTTAGTTTGCAATGCTGAGTTCTGAACATGTTTCACCACAGGGAGAATCCCTGAAAGTGTGTGGATGATTTCAAGAGTCAGTGAGGGTGTAATTAGCCTCGCAGACAGAGGTTCACTTCCACTTTTGAATACTGTAGCATTGTGCTTACTGCTTGTCATATAAGGACTCCAGATATGCCTCCATGCATGAAAATATTATATTTTTGTTTCATGTATCCTGCTGATTTAGATGCATTCACTGTTATAAGTGCTGTTTTATCTGTATAAATATTTATTGTGGTGTTTGGTGTTATATGAAACTTGGTATCATCCTCTGGCGATGACTGTCTCAAGTATCAAATGCATAGATTTTTGTTTTTTCCTTTCCAAAGCATAGAGAAAATTTAACTGAACTGCATGCATTATTTAGTTCATTACAGTAACCAAATGTATGTCAAATTAAAAATATGTTGCTAAATTTTCACCGATATTGCACCTGGGGCCCAAAATAGTTGCACATTTGTACCTACCAGTCATGTCATTAAAAATAGCTTAGGGTTAGGACCAGCTATTCCATCCTGAAGTAGCGTAGCTAGCTGCAAAAGATTAAAATGGTTCATTGCTAAGTCATTCACATGAGCCATATAGGATAGAGGAAGCCCTCCAGCAAGACCTGTGATACAGTCCTCTGCTAGTTGATAAGACAAAGTGCAAATGGCCATCATTGGTACTATTCAAAGACAAAAGCAACTGGAGGCTTACCACAGCTTTTTTCAAGCATATTCAAGTTGACATCTGTCAGTGTTTGGAAAAGAAAAACCAAATCTAATCACTTATATTTGTCCAGCTGAAATTAATATGATTTGTTTCAATTTTTATTTTCTTAATAATTAGATATTAAAATAAATTGGTACGATTTTTCCACACATTGATCATATATTGTTTTTTTTTCTTTCGTGCAGAGGAGAACATGATGTGGAGGGCAAGAAATTATGGAGATGCTAAGTTATACCAGAAGGCAGTAGACATGGCAACACCGTCTTGTGATAATTTACAGAAAGTATACTCATGATTGACTTAGACTTCATGTGATACTTTTCTGAGTTTCTGTCTGTTCTTTGCCTGATTTTTGCATGTGAAAGATTGTGACTGTGTGTATGTGTGGTGTAATTTAAAACAAACCAAAAAAATTATTGTGATGTGTGTGATCACAGATAAGTGGTGGATGGCTGGAAGTAATGAAGTGAGCTCCTTTTGTATAGCAGATGTGTTCATTGTAAATAAAAACTTGATCCAATGTCTTGAGTGAAAGACTGAATTTTAAATAATGTGAGTTTGTAAAGGAATTACTCTATAAATATATTGTTCATGTTAGTAGCAGGAATGGACAAGAGTAGTAATAATACCGGAGAATACCTCTGTTTTTCTCTCTCTCCTCTCTCCTATCTTCTCTTTCTCCCCCCCCCCACCTTTTTTTTTTTTCTTTTAAATTAGCCGAGTTAATATCATGTACATATGTAGAACTGATGTCAAGAACCGGTGGACCAAGAAATGAGAAGATGCTAGCAGTGTTTTAGATGCGCATTGTGGAGACCTGTAAATAGCATTACAAGGTAGTCCTTGTTCCTGACTCCCAGGGATAAGAGAGGTAGGAAGAGACACAGAGAAGTGAACTGGAGACAGAAATGAACGGGATGAGGAAAACATGGAAAGGTCATGAACTGATAGCACAGGACAGGAGGACTTGGCATTCGTGTGTTGATGATGTGTACTGCTGGGGGAGCTGAAGGATAATGATGAGTATCATGTTATGTAGCCCCCACCTCGCTGCACTATTGGATGGACATGAGGTATAGCGTACATATAGGTGTGAGGTGGCAGGGAAACAAACCCATAATAATTCCGATAAGGTGCAGATATCACAGCCTAGCTGTAGTAAACTATGACACAACGTACTTACCGCTCAAAAACTAACGGCCAGCATTGTATGAGAGAGATATGGCTGAGAGCGAAGACAAGCAGCAACAACATGTAATGTAGCTATTGTTATTTACAACAGAACAGTAAAACAATCTCTGCATGATGCCATTCTTAAGTTTTTTTATTTTATTATTCCGGTGTTCAGTTGATCTACTTTTGGGTGGGTCTTGGATTATGAACATGTGAAAAAGAAGTACATGGCTGTGGGATTGTGTGAAAAATATGGAATTGCATTTCATAATGCTGGTTTCTCGTGATGAGAGAGAAATATCCCAGTAGATGTTGAATTAACTAAATTACTCTGTGACTAGGAACCTAAGCCTTGCAAATTTGAGGCTTTCAATGGCCTCTCCCCTCCACCCATCCTTAGTCATACTGGTCTGCATAATTGGTCACATTTTAAATATTGACAAGATGTGGCCTATTCCCTTTTGCTCATTTTACTTTATTTCACATTTTTGGATAGCAGTGTTATGAGGTATTGTAAAACCTGCCCCATCCCATCTCCAAACTTTGAAACATGTTAACAAGCTTATACTTGGATCCTGTTCTGTAGCAAAATATGGCACATTTTAAGCACCAGATTTTATTGCAAGAATTCTTTACTATTATTGGTCGTACATGTCATTCGTTTATATCCTTTTTTGTTCCCTCTGGAGCCATCACTGCAGCTCTGTCACCATTCCAAGAAGCCTGCATCAAAGCACATGCTCCTGCTTTAGTGTTTCCATAGCAATTTCTTTTGCATAATGAGGTTACCTCTCTTTATTTAGTCTCCTTTTGCAACATGCCTGAGAGGAAGCATGCCTGTTCTTTCTTTGTTTACTATTGCTATTAAATTTCTATTTGGATATTTTGTTTAAATATAAATTTTTAAAAAATAAATAGGTGTATATCTGGATCAGCGTGGTAAGCCATCATTAAATTATGAGACCAAAAAAAAATATATCAAGTCAGAAGTGGCTAAATGGTTGTTTGAAAAGTTAAAGGTAGTTCCGTAGCATGTGCTGTGCCATAGGGGAGTGAAGTGTTGGAGACTACACTAGATCTAGCTTTATGAACTGGGATAACCAGTTCCCTTCCTTGCTGACTTGGCTTCTCTAACTTAAAGATGCTGTTGCGATAATCATATGGAAACATTTGGTTGTGTTTTGATTCAACAGTTCATTAAAACAAAGAATGATACTGATTATAGTAATGAATGGGGGGGGGGGTGTGTTAAGATGGCATGAAAACTAGTGCTCATTCTTGCAGGAGTATACTGATTAACCACAATACACTATGCCAGAGAAATAAATGTCAGAGGTCATATTATACGGTGAGCAAACTGGAGGCTGAACGTAGTTTGCAGTTATCCGTTTCAACAACTGTATGAAGAATCTTTGTTGACAAGAAACAGAAACAAGGGCCTCAGTAATTTATTAGACTGTTCTGGTAAACATTTAACACATTAACTACCGAATTGAAAAACACACTGTGGCCGAATAAAATTGTTTTCCCATTTTCATCCTGTAGGTGTTTGCACAAAGTAAGCTACAGTTTTCGCAATTGTTTACAGATTTTTATGAATTACACGTCATTTTAAAGATAAATGAATGTACTATTACAATAAACACCGTTTTTAACTCTAATAGAGGTTGTTGCTATTTAACGGCCAAGGACTTGTAATATTTTCACAATTATAATTGCTTGCGCCCCATCTCTATCAAAATCACTATTTCAAACAATGTGCACACCGTTTTCACTCTTGTCCTCGTCGCTAGATCTATCAGTTAATTGTTGAAACAAGTTACTAGCCTATTCAGCTGAGATGTACACGCATTTTTTGTGGTCCTATCACTAGTTGCCACGGTAAACAGTTTTACACGCTTTGGTAACTATCCCAAAACGCTGAAAAATATGAACATAATATCAATTTCCCAGTGTTCTACAACAACCATGCTTTGGGAATTTGTTTTCCGGTGGCAACTTAAAATCTCGAACCAGATCAGAAAGTGTTTCAGTACATTTTTCATTCGTTTTATTACTAAAATTAGATTGACGCTCTGAGCGGCTCGCGGTCCAAATGATAGGATTTCAAAAGCCGGTCCCACCGGCTTGCGGTAGTTAATGTGTTAACCAATTTATGATATTAAAGTATGTTGTTATATAGGCTACTTAATGTTTTTTTTTTTAAAAATAATTAATCAGTTTTTTAATGTGCATATGCATGATAAACTCTAGAATTTATTTCCTTTCATACTGAATAGGGTTCACTGGCCGGTTTAGTAAAAGCCAAAGGGGTGTGGTGACAAAAGGGTTGGGAACACCTGAAATAGTCTTTCTTGATAATCATAGCACTATCTCTGTGGCAATTTTTGTTACCTCTCATTTCTTTTTCAAAGGGCAGTTTTCTTCGCTGATTTTTTTAATGTAATACTTTACAGCATACATGATACCCTCAATGCTAAGATTATTCTTGTGGCACGGAAATGTACTGTCTGCCACCATTGTGATTTGTACTGAGCTAGTTAATTTTGCAAATTTTTTTTTTTTTTTTTTTTGTTTTTTGTTTTTTGAAAGGTCTGCCTTCAAGAATATGATGTATTAGATTATAGTTTTTCCAAGCCAGATATTTAGTAATGTGAGTGTGTAGACATTGACAAGACAAACAACAATACATAAACGACACCTGCAGGAAAATAGAGGAAATGCGCGAACAGGGATTGAGTAAGAATATGTTTTCTGAAGTAAGAACATTGAAAAACAGCAACTTTAAATCATCACCCCGAGCAATAAACGACAAGAAAGGCGACACTCTAACAGAACGTAAAGATATTCTGAACAGATGGAAGGAGTACTGTCAAGAAATGTATACGGAAATAAACAAAGCGGCAGATAACAACGTCATGAATGAAGCGGAACGTGAACCAGAACCTACCATAGAGGAAGTCCGGAATGCAATCAAACACTTAAAAAGTGGAAAATCTCCTGGTTGTGATGAAATAACAGCTGAAATGATACAGGCAGGAGGAGAAGGCAGCGCTCGTATATACCATGCATTATGCTGCAAGATCTGGCAAAGCGGAATTTGGCCCAAGGAATGGAAACGATCAATTTACATACCCTTGCCAAAAAAAGGGCAACCTGAAACTGTGCACAAACTACAGAACTATAGCTCTTATAAGCCATGCCAGCAAAATACTTTTACAAATCATAATGAAAAGGATGCAACAAAAGCTAGAAACAGAAATAAATGAAGTACAGGCGGGTTTTCGACCAGGTAGAGGCACTAGAGATCATATATTCAACATGAGGATCATCATAGAAAAGTGTAGAGAATTCAACGTTGACCTACATACTTGTTTCATTGATTACACCAAAGCTTTCGATTGTGTACAACATCAGCAGTTATGGGCTATTATGAAAAATATGGGATTTCCAAACCACCTTATACAACTCATCGCACTGCTGTACCAAGAACAACAGGCAGCCGTAAGAATAGAGGGGGAAACATCAGAATGGTTTGAAGTACAGAAAGGAGTAAGACAAGGCTGTACCCTTTCCCCTTACCTGTTTAACATTTATGCCGAGAATATCATGAGAAACGTAAGAGATGACCAAGAACACACAGAGTTTGACTCATTTAACATCGGCGGGTACCAGATCCCGGAAATCAGATATGCTGACGACACAGTCCTCCTATCGACCAACCCAAAAGGACTTGAACAATTACTTCTATCCACCAAAAAACACAGCGAGGCCCAGAATCTATACCTAAACACCAAGAAGACCAAAGTATTGACAACAGACAAAGTAAAGACCAAACCAGAAATTGAAATTGATAACGAAGAACTGGAAAGTGTCAATGAATTCGAATACTTAGGATCAATCATTAACAGCTCTGGCGACTGTGCAGTAGAAATTAAAAGAAGACTTGCAATTGCTTCACATAAGCTAATACAGATGAAAAACCTATGGCAAGGCACAAGCAAAGAAACAAAGTTACAACTGATCAGAGCATGTATATTCCCAGTAGCAACATACGGCTGCGAGACTTGGACACTCAATAAAACAGTTGCAAAAAAGATTACATCATTCGAAATGAAATGCTACAGAAGGATGTTGAGAATACCCTGGACAGAAAAAAAGACCAACAGAGAAGTACTGCACTCACTAAACGTACAGGAACATTGGCTCCTAAATACCATCGCAATAAGGAAGCTGAAATTTTTCGGTCATATAAAAAGACATAATAGTCTGGAAAAAACAGTGATGGAAGGCATGGTCCCTGGAAAAAGGGGAAGGGGTCGACCTAGACGACGGTGGACCCAGGACATCACAGAGAGTCTGAACTTGTCTTTGGCTGATGCAGGTCGACTTGCCCAGAATCGTGATGCGTTCAGAGCAGCTGTAATGGAGACAACGTTCTGGAAAGAATATGTCACATGATGAGACATTGACAAGCAAACTGGTTCAAAGCAGATTAGTCCTTGACCAGTATATTGGTATACTTTGTTTGCACATAAATTTTTTTAATAAAAAAGTTAATTGTAACTGTTCTGTTTTATGTACATGTATTACTAGATATGTGATATGATGACTTTGTTTGTAAATTTCACCGGATTGTTTATAGGGTTTCAGAGTTTCTTTAAATTGTTCTAGACACCTGTTAATGATGTATTGTTCCTCTCTTTCTCTCTTTTTTTGTTTTTCTTGTATTTAACTGCACTGACTTTTTTCTTCTTTCTTGAGCGACACATTAGGTGTTTATTAATGATATTTTACTTTGTATAAAGGGAGGAAAGAGAAGAATGAATGTATCATTTCTGGGGCATTTTTTTTTTTTTTTTTTTAGTTTAGAGTGTAATGTAAGTTTGCTCCATTTGTGTAAGTGTCACCTTGCAGATAAAACAGCTTCAATCAGTATTTTTATTTTCATTCAGTTTTGTCACAAAAAATTGTAAGTTTGCATTAGCTACACAGAAGACAGGTTTAGAGATCATTTTGTGATTTTATTTCCCCATACTGAATGAACCCTCACATTTTATTTTTCTGTGTAAACAGCAAGTAATAAATCAGTTTTTCAGAATGCTTTGATTTCTTCAGTCTTTATTTGACATTTGAGTAGGTGTGTAAATTAATTTAATTTTAAACTATTATGCATTTGTCAGTACTTACAGTAGTTGTTGCTATGTGGTTTTCAAGGACCCTAATCAGTTGAGGGGTGGGGAGGCGATCGTCATACTGTAGCTCCCATTTGTTTTATTTGCACATTTCTCAAACACTTCTGTTCCAATTGTTACACAGTATTACTCTGTCATACATATATGATGTAAAAAGATTGAGCTGTCTAGATTAGCATGGTAAACCCATCATCTTCAAGCTACTCTAGTGAAACATGGCATCTGATCAGTACTGGTAAAAATCAAAAAAGAGAATTGATAGGGGAGACTCAACACCAACATGAGAAAAATATATAGGGTACGACTTGTGCAAACATAGGTGGGGTTTAGTCTTACAACAGCAAAAAAAATGGTAAAACTGGAACGTTGCAACAAAAAGGTCTACTTCAGTGACAATCATGACCACAGCATAATGACCAAAGGCATTTAACTTCCACATTTATATACTGAAATGTCACAGACAGGATTGATTACTGGACACTGGTTTGCGATTCAATGCATGAAATGGGCAGATGTGCACAATGTGCTGTCATGTTGTGTTCCCTTGTGATGTCCATCATCCTCTTTATTTACCATACAGTGGGGGGGGACATGTAACACCAGTATCTTCTTCGTACACTTGGAGGCGCCAGTTTGAAAATGTTTAAGGAAAGAGTGGTCAGTATGAGGTTGTTGGTATCTTCATTAAGTCGTTCATCCAGGAATGGTACTATTCCTCTGTGCTTGGGCACAGCAGGTATTCAAGGTAATTTTATCAGTGCCACAACCTCTTATTAATCACCTGTTACAGCATGCCTGAGAGCGCAGTTGTTCTATTCTTTCTTTGTCTTTTCAGAGTTCTTCTCTCCCCCCAGAACTACAAGGGGCAACGTAAGGTAGTGTTTGAATGAAAACCCTGAATTAATTACTTCGTTGAATGTGGTGGATCCTCAAAAAGCACAGACATTCCACTTAATATTTGGCAACCCTAATCTTCAATTCCCTCTTTCATATATCTTTTATGTTCTTTTGCCTTACTAAGCAGATCATGTAATTCTAAAGGTTTTATCAACTAGGTAAATTTATGGAAATGTTTGAACCAGTAACTTTACTTCCCCCTACAGTCGAGGGCAGTACATTTTATTCTTGCACCCAAAACAGCTTGTATAATTTTGTGGCATGGTCAAAACAACTGTGGTCGTGGTATAATATATAATGAATAGTTGTCTAGGTCCCAGGCCACATGAAACTATCAAATATTCAACATAGAAACGGCATCAAATTGTGCCAACAGTATGGACTGTAATCAAACTTCTTGACGTACACATAAATATTTAATCTCGATTACACTGATTCATCACATAAGTTATGAATCCAATATTTCCATGATATATCTTCATAAGACACAGTGATTATATTCTATTCCTTATCCAGACATTAGTTCCATACAGAACCGCAATCCAAACTGCACTCCATGCAGTAAACACGTCTGGTCCACACAGTGTGAACATCAACAATAATAATGTCGCTAGGCCAAACAAAGCAACGTCATATGCGACTTACGCATAGCGACCACAAAAAGGTGCCTAACCTTGTGAGCACTACATTTGCTTTCATTATAACTCACATGTAGCATGCAAAAAGGCATACACCACAAATTTCTGTTTGAACAGTCTTTGGGCCTCACAGTTGTGCTGCACGTTTATTAATTCATCTTGCAGATTTTGTACACAGACTCTTATATCCACAGATAACAGAGTAGTAACTCGAAATCTTTAGCTCACTGATGTCACAAAATCTTGTCATCAAATACTACTTGACACCTTTAAATTTATTGGACTAGAATGTAACAGTTAAATTTTGCTTTCATCCTTGTCCCTTGCTTGTGTGTGTGAGAGAATCAACAAGAACAATCAAGAAGTTGCAGACTTTCATCAGTGGATGTTTGCATAGGATAGTATAGAAGGATCGCCAATGTGGAACTGATGACAAGAACCAAACAAGTGCCAGTGGACAAGAGATGAGAAGAAGACGCTACCACTGGATAGGATACACAGTGAGGAAAACCTGTTGATAGCAATACTAGGCAGTCCTTATTCTGGAATCCACAGGGTCAGAGAGGTAGTGGGAGCCAGCAAAACACATGGAAAAGAGAACTGGAGACAAACGAAAGGGATGAGGAAGATTTTGAAAGACCTTGAGCTGTCACGTGACAGGAGGACTTGGCATAAGTTTGTTGAAGGCCTATGCGAGCTGATGTCACGGGACAGGAGGACTTGGCATAAGTTTGTTGAAGGCCTATGCTCCTTGGTGAGATGAAAGGGAATAAAGGTGTTTGCAAACTTGAAATTGATGAAGTTCATGCTGATTAAAGTTACATTTCAGCTTGATCATATATTTGTTACTAAATCAAAACAGTGTATGCATGCAAACGTATATTTTCAACGAAATGCCATGGCAGTTTTATTGAATGGCTCAGGTACATGGAGAACAATAAAAACAGCAATCAAGATCTTACATCAGTGTTACCCAACCTTTTTTGAGTCGCGACCCCCTTTTATAATAGCCAAGTAACCTGTGACCCCCCTGCCACATTTGCATAAAAAGGCATTTTTAATAGAGTAAAGAAAACACATTAAAAATAGATTTTTCAGAATATAATTCTAACTTAATATTTAATTAACCAAATATTTAATCTGACATCAGATGGCAGATGTGACACAGAGATAAAGGAAAGGATCGCCATGTCCAAAGAAGCCTTTACTAGGATGAGCAACCTAATGAAAAACAGAAACATCATCATAAGTACAAAAATTCGCTTACCAAGGGGCTACGTGTGGTCCGTTCTTTTATATGGATGCGAATGTTGGACAATGAGTAACCAAATGGTGAAAAAACTGGAGGCAGCGGTAAAGTGGTTTTTGAGAAGGAAACTGAGAATATCGTGGACAGTGAAGAAAACAAATGCCGAGGTATTGACAGCTGCGGGTGTTTATAGATCGCTCATCAAAACCATCTGGAAAAGACAAATGAAATTTATGGGACATATTAACAGAAGAGGAGGAGTGGAGGAATTAGTCTTATGTGGGAAAAAACCAGGTAGAAGAAGAAGGCAGAGAAAGTTGTATGTGGAAAGCTTAAACAACTGGGCAACAAACAACAGCATGGGCAACAACAACCTCATTAGACTATCAAAAGACAGAGAAGATTGGAGGGTCATGATCGCCAAAGTATGTCCCAGACCAACCATCTGAAGAATAATATTTAATGCGATGGTTGTACTTGCATCTGGCCAACCAGCTTCAAAATTCGTGGCTGAGTGTTTGTTATTGTTAAAGCCAACCTCATGTCATCCTCAACATTCAGTCTGAGACCTGTTGATAGCATTACAAGGCAGTCCTTTTTCTGGAATCCACAGGGAAAGAGACGCAGAGGTAGACCAAAAAACACATGGAGAAGAGAACTGGATACATAGGTGAACAGGATGAGGAAAACGTGGAAAGAACTTGAGCGGATGGCACCGGACAGAAAGACTTGGCATGTGTTTGTTGAAGGCCTATGTGTGACCGATGGAGAGCTGGTTACGGCATCAATTCAATGTATGTACCCGATGGAGCGGGGGAATAATGGTGTCAATTCAAAGTATGTAACCGCGCTATGCTTCACTAGGTGGCAGGCCTAGTTATATTACCATTAAGATACTAATCTCTTTTATAATTATATCTTCCAAGTAGGTTACTAGTTAACTGGTGTACTGGCCATCACCGCCAGAGATGACAATTCCTGGATGAGATATGGTCCTTCTTTTCAACCCTTGACTCGTTCTCTCCCTTCTCCGTTGTTATATAGTGACTAATCGTATAGTGGATTTTGTAATGTCTATTGGCCTGGCATACAACAACAACCCTTACAGATTGAGCCCAACTTGTGTGGTATCCATCAAAACTTGTTTATTTACATGTAATTATTTCCTTCAACAAGGTGAGGCATACAGCATATATCTCTTTTACAGTTATTTCATAACTGCCTCAAGTACAACTTCTGACTTATATACATATATATTCTCCTCTTGAAACAAATTCATATTAAATCTAACTGGCTTATTCCTTCCGTGCTTCAAACCTTCCCCTGATTTGTCTAAGCACCTCAACAACTCCTTGGGACTCTCATTCCCTTCTGGCTAATCCTGTCTGGTTCATTTCTAATACCATTCCTGTAATCTGAGCGTACTTCATACTCAGAAGTCAATGTTTAAATACATCTGCAGAAGCATAAATATACTTACATGTGAGAGCACATGAGTAATTTCATAAATGTCAGGTTCTCAAATCTCTTACTAGTCGTAATTATCTCTGACGACAACTTATAGTTCATTTATTCTGAGTCCGCAATAATGAACTTCTTTCTCCTCTTGATACTAATTGCTTAGTCGTTTACTCATCTAGAGTAAAGCCCAGTTTGGCTATCAGGTTGCTATTCATCTCTGTTTTCTTCTTTCTTTACTTTTACTTAGTCAACTGAGTTATCCACTCTACAGCATCTCATCTTGTGATTTCTGCAACATTTTCAATTCATACTTATTGTTCATGTACATAATAAGTGAAGAGCATACTTACTGTCAACACACTGAATCCTCACAAAATCACACTTCCTACTATCACTTCTACTTCTTAACCACAGCATTATTTAATCTCCTGAATATTACTACAACTCATGCTATATCTATATGACTTCAGAGGAAAACTTCTGTACACCCACAGAATTAAAGCTTGAGAGCCCGGCAATACACATCTTGTCTATTCAGTTTCTCAAACCGGTCTGCCCTAATGACCTCTGGTCATTCTTCTCTCGTATCCTTCAACCCGTACCCCTGATTTGCTGACCTAACTTGTTTTTCTGTACGCTCATTGGTTGCGCCTCTGATTTGCAACTCACGAAAAAATACGCCCGTTCTATTAATCGTGAGCCGAGTTGATACTGAACACTCGTCTTATTTCTTCGTCACCCTATTTTTCTCGTGAACTGTTTTGAACGTTCACCTAAACTTTGGCAATTTATTTATAATGCCTGGGCAAACCCTACGATACCATAGTTTAAACATTCATATAACTTTGCCAAAAGCATAAACATGCTTGGGCAAACTCTACGGTGACATATGCTCCTCGGGGAGCTAAAGGGTATTGATATATAAATTTGACCTGACCTAGATTTTGTCAATTTATATAATTTAAATAGGAAATTGGATGAAGATATGCGTCGATATCTTTAAAAACCACAGCATAATTAAAGGAGAAAAATGTGTTGAAAACTTACCTTGTATCAACAAATCTAATTTTCACGGTATTCGTTATCAGAAGAAATTTTTTTTATACCGGCAAGCAAGAACATCAGGAAAGTTTCAACTGCAAAAATGGTGGTTACAGTCTGCGTCGCTTGGGTGCGCGACAGACATCTCATGAAAAAACTTGTATATTTCGTAATCGAAAATTCTGTAATTGGTTATGAATCCAAAAAAAAAAAATATGGGAAAGCATTTCTCTTGTCTTTAAAATAATAAAAATATGACAAAATCTTTAAAGGACCCTCAACACCCAAGTCCACGAAAAGTGTATGCTAAAAGGTGGTTTTAGTGCACGGACACTAAGTGTTAAGTAGCCGAAGGCCAAGAGCCGCAGGTTGCCGACCCCTGCCCTAATATATATATATATATATATATATATATATATACTGTTCAAAAAAAGAAACGCATAGCTACTGAAGGCACACACATAGCCATAATTTTGACATTCATAACTTTTTTAATTTAATGAGTTAATTGTTCAAATTGCACACAAGAATACCTTAGGGTTCAACCAATCAATTGACAGTTGTTTTGCATCTGGGTCACGAGAGTTTTTTTGGCGTACGGGCTTTCCCGTTAGTATGGTGTGTGGCCTCCCCTTGCATCGATCAGCGACTGGCATCTCCTGGGCATGGATGAGATCAGACGTCTGATGTGGGCCTGTGGGATGGCTGCCCACTCTTCCTGGAGTGCCTGGAACAGATCACGACGATTGGCTGGAGCAACGTCTCGGCGACAAACACGTCTATGCAGCTCATCCCACAGGTGCTCAATCGGACTCATGTCTGGAGACAGGGATGGCCAGGGAAGGGTGAGAATGTTGTTGGCAGTCAGGAACTGCGTGGTCAACCGTGCACAATGGGGTCTGGCGTTGTCCTGTTGAAACACAGACCTTTGGGCAGCCAAAAGTGGAAGGACATGGGGTCGAAGAATTTCATTGACGTATCGTTGCGCATTCAAGCCTCCTCCTTCTTCTTCTTAGATCCTTAACCACCGACCGTCAAAGCAGTCAGTGGCCATCACGCCTAGTGGCGTCTTGTAGGGCAACAACAAATTGATTCCACTTTGCTCGGTCGGTGGCCATCCTTCGTACAGTGCCCCAACTCTGGTTCATTCTTTGCATCTCAGCCTCCACAGTCCTCCGCCAAGTTGTTTTTGGTCGGCCTCTCTCTCGTTTTCCTTCAGGGGTCCAAAGCATAGCTGTTCTTGTGATGGCATCGGGGTCTCTTCTGAGGACATGGCCAACCCAGCTCCAGCGTCTGCCAGCTATGATGGTGTGCATGTCCTCTTGCTTGCTACGAGTAAGCAGATCTTGTTTGGTGATGGTATTCGGCCAAAAGATTCGGTTGTTGTGTGAAAAGAGGACAATTTCGACATTTCCTTCTCTGTAACTCTCCAGCATTCCGCACCATAGAGAAGCACAGAAAGCACACCGCTCTGATATAATCTTAATTTTGTGCTTGTGCTGTATTGGGAGGACTTCCAGATGTTGTTTAGGTTAAAGAAGGCTGTTCTTGCCTTATTCATTCTGATGCTGATGTCTTTGCCTGCCCCACCGTCTGGTGTTACTATGCTTCCTAGGTATGTGAAGGTATCTGTCTGTACCAGTTGCTGATTCCTTACTGATATGGGCTCAGGGTTGCTCACATTGAGCGTCATGACCTCATACTTCTTTAAATTGATGTTCAAGCCCACTTGCTGGCTAAACTTATTAAGTCTATCCGTTTTTTCCTGGATGTGTTGATGTGAATGTGCCTGTAGTGCAATGTCATCTGCATATTCCAGATCTTCCAATGTAGAAAATGTAGTCCATCTTATTCCTCTTGGACTGCCCTGTGTTGTCTGGCGCATCACCCAGTCTATGACTGTTAAAAATAGAGTGGTTGATAAGGGGTATCCCTGTCGTACTCCTGTCTTCACCTCGAAGGTTAGGCTGCTCTGCCCAACACTACATGTAAAGTAAGCCTCCTTCGGTGTGCACCAATTGACTCCTTCCGTTGTAACTGATCATTCCCCACACCATTGCACTTCCACCACCGTGCGGCGGAGCTTCATCAACGCAATTTTGGGCAAAACGTTCATTTCGCCTACAGTAGACCCTACGCCGTCTATCATGACGCTGCAACAAAAAGAAAGATTCGTCACTAAACCAGACACGTCTCCATTGATTGTCAGCTGCCCAGGGACGATGCTGGTTGGCCCAAAGAAGTCGATTTTGGCGATGGCGGCGCGTAAGGACAGGTACTCGGTGAGGTCGTTGTGCCCAAAGTCCAGCGTCATGCAGTCTATTCCGGACAGTTTGATCAGACACATGACGTCCTGCAGGCAATGACTGGGCAGTTGAGGAAGCTGTTGTAAACCTGTCTCTGAGGTGACGAAGCCGAATAAAGCGATCCTCCGCTGCTGTTGTCACTCTGGGTCGTCCACTGCGATGCCGGTCTTCAACTGAGCCAGTGGCTTGGAACCGGTGCCAAAGTCGACTGATGGTACTCTGATGCACGTTTAGATGCCTGGCAACCTGACTTTGACTTTCGCCTGCATGCAGTCGGCCATTAGCAATGTTCCTTAAATTTATCGATAGAGACGCCATAAATTTCTGCTTGAAAATGAACTTATTTTTCTTTTTTTTGTGTAGCGTTATCCTTTTATAGGGTTTCAGTTGCGTAGTCAGTGAATAGTGTTCACCTTAAATTGTGTTGCTTTCACGTGCGCACAACATGAGCTGTGGTCAAAAATTGCGTCATAAACACTATTGACCACTGCGTTGTAACGATTACAAAAACGAACGCAATTCAGGTCAACACGTGCATTTGACACTGTAAAGAACATTTGAGGCTGGTTTTTCCAATCGGTACTTTTCGGGGCCCCGGGGATGTGCTCCATCCACCGAGGCGGTAGTTACGCCACTGGTGGAACTACGGAAAGAATCAAACAAATACCAGTGGAACAATAGGTGAAGAAAAGATGTTGGTGCTAGATAGGACACTTCTTCTTCTTCCGTCCTTAGCCACCGACCGTCAAAGCAGTCAGTGGCCATTACGCCTAGTGGCGTCTTAGGGCAACAGCAGATAGGTTTTCTTTGCCATTGTTTCCCATCACGCCTATTGGCGTCTTTAGGGCAACGGCAAATCAATCCATTTGCTGTTGTTTCCGTAATCGAAGTGACTGGCAAACGGGTGATCAGCCCGTTGGTAAGATAGGACACAGGTTGAATAAATCAGCTACAGGTAATAGCATTATAAGAAAGCCTTTGTTCTGGAATTCCCAAGGTATACGAATCAAGAGGGAGACTAACAACCACAACATGCAGAAAGCTGAGACATATATCTAGATAAATAAGAAGTGGGCGGAATATTAAAGAATTGTGAATGACAGGCGACAGAAGTTGGGGGAAGGGGGGGGGGGGTGCGCCCAATGAGCATTTTCTCCCACCAAAAATTGTGCTGTCCTGCGCAAACCGATTTATTGGTCGCAAATTGGGCTTTGTGTCCCCGTATTCTGTGATACAACTCATTCTGTCCATGGCAATTTTACATCGTCATTCAATTTACTAAATACATCAACGAAATAAGCTAGATCCATTTCTTAGCAAAGCTTGATTGACTTGAAGAAGAGTGGGACGTATGTTCGATTTCGCTCAAATGCCTATCAATCCTGCGGCCAAGTGAGTCGCCAGATTTATTGTTAAGGTTCCTTAATGGTTCATAACCCATACTCCCCATTATTGCGTCTCTGAATTCTTATTTAAGACTGTTCCGATGTTGGCCGCCAGATCGATAGACATTTGGGCAAAATCGAACATAGGTCCTACTGTGGTACATATCAACTAAAAGCTTATTTTAATTGACCGCCGTTCTTTTGTTTGACTGACCGCCTCGTGTAATTTATTGCTCAACTCGCTTGCTTCTTTATTCGGTGAATCGGTGTTGCCACCCTGATTTAAAAATAATAAAAAAAACACACACACACACACACACACACACAACAACGACCTAGATGGTTGTGACGAGAGGTTATTTAGTGTGTCAGATAAGGGACAATCAGGTGTATCAGATGATATCAGGATAGTGCCAGATAAGAGACTGGTCTTAAAAGAAATACCCCACTCTCTGAAAAGAGTAATGGTGTATCGAGGTCAAAGGTTAAAGTCAAGCTGTTTAGATTACAGGGTGAGAAGGTAATGTGCAATCCCAGTCACCTATGCTGCCTCCTCTCGCATAGACCAACCTAAGACTATGGCTTATCTAGGGGTAAATAATTATCAAAAGAAATAACTTGAACCAACGTAAAGGATGTACTCAAAACATTAGATACAATTAGTACTTTTATTTATGTACAGTATCTTTTTTGATCCTCTTTTGAAAACTCAAACTAGAATTTATAATCAATTCAAAATAAAAAGATGGTTCATTTACACTATATATATATATATATATATATATATATATATATATATATATATATATATATATATATATATATAGTATATATATATATATATACACTTAATTTTAATTTAATTATCAGTGTCACTCTTTCCACGGTGCTCTTGTTAAACGGATTTCAAATTTGAAATCAGCGCAAGAAACTGACCTAAGAACACTTATTCTTATATAAGAAAGAAAAATGTTGTTTGTCAGTGTTATCAGTGTCACTCTTTCCACGGTGCTCTTGTTCCTTGAAAAAGCACTGTTACACACTAAATGTTATTATAAACTGTCTCTCACTTGTACTAGTATTGAATTCTTTCTTCAATGTTATTTAATTGAAAATGTCACATAGATTGAAACTGACTGTCTTATTCTCTTGGTTGGTACCACTTAGTTTTCATCATTTTTAAATACTTTTAAATGGTGCGAAATGCTGGAGAGTTACAGAGAAGGAAATGTCGAAATTGTCCTCTTTTCACACAACATGCCTAAGAAAAATTCACCGAATCTTTTGGCCGAATACCATCACCAACCAAGATCTGCTTACTCGGAGCAAGCAAGAGGACATGCACACCATCATAGCTGGCAGACGCTGGAGCTAGGTTGGCCATGTCCTCAGAAGAGACCCCGATGCCATCACAAGAACAGCTATGCTTTGGACCCCTGAAGGAAAACGAAAGAGAGGCCGACCAAAAACAACCTGGCGGAGGACTGTGGAAGCTGAGATGTAAAGAATGAACCAGAGTTGGGGCACTGTACGAAGGATGACCACCGACCGAGCAGAGTGGAATCAATTTGTTGTTGCCCTACAAGACGCCATTAGGCGAGATGGCCACTGACTGCTTTGACGGTCGGCCGCTAAGGATCAAAGAAAGAGAAAGAAATACTGCCCTGTGTGGATAATTATAATTTGTGAAGCAGCCCAAAACTGAGCCACTTATCTTTTAAAGCTCCCACTGTAGGACTTGTACAGCATATGTAGACTTTAGTAAACCCCACAGCTGCGGGTTTCCCAATCTTTTGAGATGACAATGTTAGTGGCCTCAGTACTTCACAGACTGGGGGTATAGTGAGACAGTTCAGATAACTGTGGTTAACCATAAAAGACAAAAGAAGTCATAAATAACATGATTTGTCCAATTAATAGTACAGTATTCCAGTAAATATTATAGAAGAATCAGTGGAAAGGCAATCGCCACTTATTATCACCTTCGTCGATTTTCAAAAAGCCTTTGATAGTCTACACCGCCCATCATTGTGGAAGATACTTACAATCTATGGTTTTCCAACAAAATATGTGAATATAATCAAAGCGCTATATGACAATGCAAGATGTTGTGTTAGAACAAATAAAGGGAATACAGAATGGTTTACAGTAGAAACAGGGGTGAAACAAGGCTGTATTATGTCACCACTACTTTTTGGAATAGCTATTGATTGGGTTATGAGAAACTATACCCACAATGAACAATTGGGTATAAAATGGACAAATGGAAAATTCCTGGGGGACCTGGATTTCGCAGATGATGTAGCATTCTTAAGTTCAACACCAAGACAATCCCAAGAAGCAATAAATAATTTGTGTCATCTCTCGGTTAAAATTGGTCTCCAAATAAATGCCTCTAAAACTAAAGCTATGAACTTTTCTAACGAGACCTTTGATATCATCTTGAACGGGGAAAAACTACAGAAAGTTGAAAGTTTCAATTATTTAGGCAGTAAAATGACTCAGGATGGTGACACAACAAGAGAAATCCATACTAGAATTGCTTTGGCAGCTAGCGCCTTCAATAGATTATCTAACATTTGGAAATTACGATCATTGAATATACATACCAAGCTTCGTCTGTTTAATTCAAATGTTATCTCAGTGTTAACATACGGCTGTGAGAGTTGGAAAATAACAAAATCATTGGAGAACAAGCTGAATACATTCGAGAACAAATGTCTTAGAAAACTCATGAACATCAGTTGGAAAGAATTCAAGACTAATCGACAAATAAGAGAAGACTCTAGGCAGAAATATGTCTCCGACTATATAAGGAAAAGACGATGGTCATATATCGGTCATGTCCTACGAATGCAAAACAACAGAATACCACTACAGGCGCTCACTTGGGTTCCTGAGGGTAAGCGGAAAAAAGGAAGACCAAAAGAAACACTCAGAAGAACAATAATAAGAGAAGGAAGAATGTTGGGCCTAAATAATGTGCAAGAGCTAAGAGGAGTGGCGTCTCAACGAACAACCTGGAGAGCACTGGTTTCTGCCTTATGCGCCGTGTTTGGCGCTTAAAGAATTTATTATTATTATTATTCCAGTAAATTAACTTTTACATTTATGTCCATGATTATCTTCATTACAAACACATAGGTCTTACGGTAAATGATGTGTGATATCTCAAACGATACAGAAAATCAATTCTTTTCATACATTCTCTCTTCCAGTTTATACAGTCCGATCCAGCAAGTTTAAAATCTTGGAAAGTTTTCCTAAAACTATTCTCTTATTCCATTCTATCTGCGATGAGGTACTGTGATTTTATTTTTCAATAGGCCCCATTCTTTCTCCCGGTAATTTGGTCCTGTAATTATTTGAGTTTAGTCTTCTTCTCTTGGTAATTAATTGCTTTTTTTCATGAGGGATTACGGTAGGTTTATTTTATACTCGCACCAGTTTTCTTTTCTTTAAAGAAATCGCGATCACGCAGTCTCATTTTCTTTGTGTAAATAATCGCGGTCAGGTTATTGTATTAGGCGCTTGTATTATTAGGCTGGGTAAACAGTTTCTGGCGTTAACACCACCTACCCGCGTTTAGACGGGGGTGGGGGTAGAGAACTACCAAGCTACGTAAAAACGGGCGCTGCAACGAATCAACATTGATTCTGCTCACGCGGCCGATCGCAACCTTATTTAACTTGACGTAATATGGATGCGCGGTAGCAGTAATAACCATGAGTCGTGGTTGTTTACAAGTATGATTGGACGGGGTCAAACTTTATTGAAATGCAGGAAGATCATTGGTTTGAGAGGGACGCTAAGTGATGACGTAGGGCGTGGGTTATAGCGTCGATTTTCTGTAATATATATCCGCGTCTATTCATTAGCGGGTCCCTTTGTCTCCAGAAATTATCAGCCGTGAAATCAACGTCATTATCGATTGCTCTATGAGAGATATTTGGTAACTGGGTATGTCTAAATTTATTAGCATAGCAGATAGATCGTTTTTGTTTATGACAAATCTTAGCAGGTTAAAGTTTTCTTCTGAGAAATTAATTAAAGTTAATTTAACGACAGTGCCATCAATTGCTATCTTTGTAGAAATAATAAAACTGTAAGTTGTGCTTATCAATTTCTGGGAATAGTAGAAATATCTAACAGGCGTGTAACGGGTTTGTGAAATTCATAGTATAAGGTTAAGTTCTTGGGCTATTTCTAGACTGTAATTGTGAGGTCCGATATATATATATATATATATATATATATATATATATATATATATATATATATATATATATATATATATATATATATAACCTCGATGTGATTATACTATTTGCAGTGTAAAATACGATAGCGTATTGTGTGTAGGCCTACGTTATTTTAATGGGCATTTAATTGTGTGTACGTTATTTTATTGGGCATTTAATTGTGTGTACGTTATTTTAATGGGCATTTAATTGTGTGTACGTTAATTTATTGGGCATTTAATTGTGGTGTAATCAGGAGGGGTGTAATTAATTTTACGGAGAAGGAGATTTACTTATTTCTAGAGAGGTCATTTTATTTTTGGTTTAAGCGAGGACTTACCACGGTCAGTCTGTAAAATAAGTAGGGCCAGGAATTTTAGTACAGGAGTTCCCCTAAGTGTATGAATTGTTGTGACTAGCACCAAAAAAGATTTAGGTCAGCTGCGTCTGGGTTTTCCTATATAGACAGTGTTGAAGTGTGGGGTAGTTTGACCTGTGGTTAGGAAATATGTAGGTATCGTTGTGCATAGCGTGTGAAGGGGAGCGGTATTGATTTAGGGGATAGACGGGTGAGGCGTTTGTGAGTTAAGAGATGAGTTTATTTTGAAGTTGTTGTACATTAGTTGCATTTCTTTGTTTACAGCAGTTTCACGGCACAGTGGGAGAGCGTAATCTGTCCCTACAAATTACCAACGGCAAAGTTTGGCATCTCAGGAGCCGAGAGCTCGAGATATCGCCAGAGGCGAAAGAAAATAACAAACGTTCTCAAGCAGTGAAGACATTCTTCAGCTGGGAACGGGATTTTCCTTAAAATCGAGAGCTCTGAGCTCTTTTTTTATAACACATTCAATTAGGCGCGCTGCCGGTGTTGTTGTAAGTTTTCTTCTTCACGGCCATAATAATGTCGGTGTTCTAAACCCGAAGAGGGGTAACGGGGCAAGTAAAAGAAGTTGTTCAGCAGCAGTGAAGCTTCTATATTCTGAGTCAAGTACCTCGTGCTTGATACCCAAGTCATCAGTGCAGTAGTCAGGAACAGGAGAAAGGGTCAACATTCCTTGTTCTGAATGATAACGAGAGAAGAGGCGTAACGGAGTCGCCACATCAGCAGACGTCGAGAGTGTCAGAGAGACACTGAAGCAAGGCGAAGAGGAGAGAGAGAGAAAAAAAAATAGCCGGGACCAGTAGGGTCTTATATTATCCTTGGAGGATAGCCTCCGAGCCATAGATGTAATAAAAGTCTACTAGTGTAGCAGTCCAGTGGTGTTATTTAGTGGCGTGTATAACGCTTAAAGAGCTTGGAAGCTGTGTAGACAATCGTTTAGGCAGTGTCAGCAGGACAGTGACAGTAGTAATATTAGTGTAGTAGGGAGTGGTGGCTAAAGTTGATGCCCCACCAATTAGATTGTGGTTAAATTTTAATCATTCTATTTTTCCCCAGCAGGGTGAACGAAAGAGGGAAAGGGGTTGTTTTTTGTGTCTATCAATTTAATTGTTTCTTTCGTTTTTCAGGTCTGTGCAACATTGCACGATATTTATTTGACTGTGTTATTTGATTTTGTTGATTTGGTTAATAAAACTATAAAATGTTCACTGGATCAGTTTCTATCTAAACTATACTGCACATATATAATTGTCTGTATGGTGTGCCTGTGGTCTTTATTTAAACCTTATAGCCTTTATGGTAGTCAGAGGGAGTGAGTCTATAGCTATCAAAGACGTCAGGAGTGGCGAGGGAGAGTAAATCTCGGTTCTCACCCTCGAAGCCAATAGTCTCGTCTTTCCACATTCACTGTAATTTTCATCAAAATCTATCTTCTCAGTCTTTCTCATACTAGGGTCTTGTCTATACACTCAGACACATTCTAAACTTAAATCCACTTCGTGAAACTATCTTCTGATTCAATTCTTCTTCTTCTTCGATCCTTAACCACCGACCGTCAAAGCAGTCAGTGGCCATCACGCCTAGTGGCGTCTTGTAGGGCAGCAACAAATTGATTCCACTTTGCACGGTCGGTGGCCATCCTTCGTACAGTGCCCCAACTCTGGTTCATTCTTTGCATCTCAGCCTCCACAGTCCTCCGCCACGTTGTTTTTGGTCGGCCTCTCTTTCGTTTTCCTTCGGGGGTCCAAAGCATAGCTGTTCTTGTGATGGCATCGGGGTCTCTTCTGAGGACATGACCAACCCAGCTCCAGCGTCTGCCAGCTATGATGGTGTGCATGTCCTCTTGCTTGCTACGAGTAAGCAGATCTTGGTTGGTGATGGTATTCGGCCAAAAAATGCGGTGAATTTTTCTTAGGCATGTTGTGTGAAAAGAGGACAATTTTGACATTTCCTTCTCTGTGACTCTCCAGCATTCCGCACCATAGAGAAGCACAGAAAGCACGCAGCTCTGGTATAATCTTAATTTTGTGCTTGTGCTGTATTGGGAGGACTTCCAGATGTTATTTAGGCTAAAGAAGGCTGTTCTTGCCTTATTCATTCTGATGTTGATGTCTTTGCCTGCCCCACCGTCTGGTGTTACTATGCTTCCTAGGTATGTGAAGGTATCTGTCTGTACCAATTGCTGATTCCTTACTGATATGGGCTCAGGGTTGCTCACATTGAGCGTCATGACCTCATACTTCTTTAAATTGATGTTCAAGCCCACCTGCTGGCTAAATTTATTAAGTCTATCCGTTTTTTCCTGGATGTGTTGATGTGAATGTGCCAGCAGTGCAATGTCATCTGCATATTCCAGATCTTCCAATGTAGAAAATGTAGTCCATCTTATTCCTCTTGGACTGCCCTCTGTTGTCTGGCGCATCACCCAGTCTATGACTGTTAAAAAAAGAGTGGTTGATAAGGGGCATCCCTGTCGTACTCCTGTCTTCACCTCGAAGGTTAGGTTGCTCTGCCCAACACTACACGTAAAGTTGGCATAGAGGCTTTTTATGATTGCCACTATGCAGCTTGGAATTCCATAAGCCCTCAGTATTTTCCATAAACTGTCCCTATGTATGCTGTCAAAAGCCTTTTCAAAATCAACAAAATTTATGTAAAGCTGTCTTTGCCATTCTGAGCACTGCTCTATAATGTTCCTGAGAGTGAATATATGGTCTACACATCTTCTGTTCTTTCTAAATCCTGCTTGTTCTTTCCTCAGTTTGTGGACTACTGCCTTTGAAATTCTCTGTATAATTATCCTGCCTAGTATTTTGCTGGGAACTGAGAGAAGAGTGATTCCTCTCCAATTATTGCAGTCTGCAAGATCTCCCTTTTTGGGCAATTTGACCTTCCTCAATCTCAAACATACAGGCTTTCCAGAATTAATACAGTCTGCTCACACAAATGCAAATGGTAATGAAGCTTATGGCATATGCTGCTAATCCGTGTCTGCAGTTTTTGAGTTTCGCGGCAAGTGTGTCCTTCTTTCGTTCCATCCAATTTTATATAGGTCACCCTCTACCGTATTGGAGAACATCTATGCCAAAGTATTTTCATTTACGCAAAAACGTGTAGGTTTAGGCAAAGTCTGCTCTTATGAAAAATCCAAAATAAGTCTGGAGCCCTTATTTCTGAACGGATTTCCTCCATCTTAGGCTTATATTACTCGTATGAATGAGCTCTATAAACTGAGATATCTAACTTATTCTATAGTTTATCCGACTTTTCACTGGAGCAGCCGAAACAGGGAAAAACACAACAAGGTTCATGCTCCGCTGTCTTCTTTTCACATAAACTTCTGCTCTACACTATATCCAGTGAAAATCTAGATATCTGCCTAAAGCTAACGATCCCTATTATCAAACCTGGGCCTTCTTTAACGAGGTACTCCCTTTATATTCACATACTGCCTTCCAAATTATTTCCAACATCTACCCTTCAGTTGTCTCCATGTTGAATGGCCTAGCGTATCCCCAACACTACGTGTATCAAGCTGGCGTTTCATTGGTCAGTTACTTCCATGGGTGTTGCACGGTGTATAATTTTCAATGATCGCTGAGATATGATTCAGACTTCACTACAATGGTATATTAAAAACACATAGAGCGCTGGTCTCTCGCTGCAAAGGTGCCGGGTTCGAATCACGGCACCGACACGTTCCAGTCTACCCAGCTGTAAATGGGTACCTGACTGAGTTAGAGAAGGAAAAGGCAGCTAAGAAGGAACTGGTCACCCCATCTCTCGATGCTGGCCCTAGTATGGTGAAGTCACTAACACTTCACTCTCTTACGGCAATATCTGCTATAGAACTACCGTTACCTTTTAGAATAGATACACCTAGATTTTGAATTTGAGCTACTTTTGGGCGACATGGGCTACTTTAGGCGGGTTTTTTTGGGGCTATTATTTAGGCTTTTTTTGGGCGAAAACCCGCAAGTTGATCTAGGTGGCTTTTTTTTATAACTTAATGATGAAAAAATCCCGTTCAACCTCTAATGGGTTATAATAAGGATATATATTGTTGTCAATTCCAAATAATATGAACAACTGCTGATATGGAAAAGTGGCATCACACTTGTCAAATTGTAAATAGGGCAAATCACAATTACCAATTATGCTTGTGTGTTTAAAAAAAACCCACAAACAAACAAAAAAAGGAGATAAAACCGAACAAAATCAAACAGAAACTCTAAACAAGAATAATATTAAGGGGGAGGAGTGTAAAGGCCTGGTGGTTCCACTTATATGATTGACTTTAACAGCTATTTAATTGACTTTCACCTGTTAAAAGTCATATGTATTGTAAGAACCCCGTCAGACCTTCACATTCCCAATTAGTATATATTAACTTTTGCTCTTGTTAAATACTGTTTGACTATATTATGCAGTTCCCTAGGTCTGTCTATTCTTAACACCTCTTCTATGTGAAGGAAAATTATACCTAGACGGGACCCAACAAAACAAAACAAAAAACTCTAGATCCAGTTGAATCCACCAAGGAGTGGCAACGCTGGCGGTGGATGCTTTCGTTATTTCCAAGTACAGTAACCGGAAATGCGTTATGCTAATAAATGAAAACAACCGCACTCTGTGAAAATCGTCAAGATGGCGAACGAAATAACGCATGCACCCAACAAGACATGGGAATTAAGCCTTTATGAGCTGCACAGAACTCCCCAAGATGCAATAACGGACACCACTGAAATTGCTGTATCTCCTAGAAGTTTACATAGCGAACTTATGTGTCCTATATGCCTGGATATGCTTAAAAATACAATGACAACAAAGGAATGTTTACATCGGTTTTGTCAAGAGTGCATCATTACTGCTTTAAGGAGTGGGAACAAAGAGTGTCCGACGTGCAGAAAAAAACTTGTGTCAAAAAGGTCTCTAAGACCAGATCCTAATTTTGATGCCCTCATTTCTAAAATCTACCCAAGTAGAGACGAATATGAGGCACATCAAGAAAGGCTAATGGCCAAGCTGAACAAACATCATAACACTGCTGCCTTGACTTCTAGTATTGAAGAGGGACTGCGATTACAAGCACTAAATAGAGCACAGCGTGTGCGCAAACAGAATTCAGATAGGAGGAATGATGATGAATCAAATGACGGCAATGTTTCAGAATCACTAGGGATGGTGGACAATGATGAGAACATCTCAAATGATGCCATTCCCCAAAAGTCAACTAAACATTTTTTAGATGACTCTAGTGCAGAAAACTCCATTGGGGAAGCAAGTATGTCAGAACATCCCTCGCGTGGAAGTCCAGAAACAGTGATTCCACAACTTGCAAATGAAATAGAGCTAGTTTTCAAACCACACCCCCAGGATGCTGATCACCAGGCAGCAAGCCAGATCCGTTATATTAAAACAACAGCCAATGCAACAGGTGAAGTACTATTTGAAAATAAGAGATGAAAAAACAAATTCGTTTTGGAAATATTCAGTTGAAATAAAGAATGTGGGGCATGCATTCAATAGAGCCGTTAAAAAAGAACTCAGACGCAGTAGTAAGGGTTTGTTCAGGAATCCTAACCCTAACAACAAGGGTGACTTATTTGGTGGACATTGGACGCACTGCCCACTGTTTATTTCAGCCAAAATATTCATACGCTGACTCTATTGTTCCAGAATGATTAGTAATAAAGAAAAAGTTTTATGAGTATTCCTATTTCGAGAAATGGGAAATATTTGGTAAATAACGAAATAATCCTATTGAAATATTTCCACAAAAGAAGAAGTGTTAGTGAAAAAAGTTTTAGATTTGAGAGAGAATGGTAAGTCCTGTTCTCAGTTGAATCCAAAGCAATAAACAGTCTGCAGATTGAACATATGTTGGTATCTCTTTCAAAAACTTAACTAATAATAAAACTGTTGATTGGCAAGAAACAGAATCCGGGGTCTCGCTAATTTATTTAACTGATCTGATGAACATTTAACAACTTTTTGATACTAAAAGTGTTGTTATGTACTGAATAGTTTTCTTGATGAAAAGTTAAATAATCCTTTTTTTTTTTTTTAATGTTCATATGCATGATACACTCTATAATTTATTTCCTGTCATATTGAGCAGGGGGTAATGGAAGGTTTACTAAAAGCCAAGGGGGTACTGGGATTAAAAAAAGATTGGGAACCCTTCCTCTATGGTCCGTGTGAAAATGCTAATGTGTTACTCTTCTGGGAAATGATTGTGTTTTTTCTGCAATTTATTATACTTAAAAGTTTTAAATAATGTTTCTTTCTTTCTGCAGTTGAGCATTTGTCTAAGTATCTGGCCATCCGACTCTCACTGGATGTTCATCACACAGATGGAGAAGAAGGTTAAATTCTTATTTGTGTTTGTAGAATAGCTATTAATAATAGAAATGAATGTGTGTATATGTGTTACGTCAGAAAAATGTAATGTTTTTGCATGAAATAGGTATATGTACAAATAAGACACTGTACGGAAGTACACCCCCATCATGCCATTGTTACAGACCTATTTGACATTGTTAGGGCCTAATGATAAAGTTTGCACTTTGGCAAACCACTAAATTTTGCCCTTATGTGGTTTACTCACCATCTTTATAGTACATTAAATATGGTTTGCATTCTTAGTCATTTTCTATTCTTTTTTTTCTGGAATTTCCCATAATTGTAACTTTGAAATAGGCACATACACAGAAAAATTGCTAGATATTAGTTGTACATCCCTGAATTAATGTAAACCAAATTCCCATCAAGATAACTTTAATTATGAGCAACTGTTAAGTTACATTCCAAATTTACTACCTCTTCACATTGCATTTTTAACTTTCATTTACTTTATTAATAAACATCTGTCTTGATTATTCTGCAGAGATCACATCAGGCAGCAGGCTGTTTGACATCTTTGTAACATCACATCCAGGGCACTATGTGCTTCTGAATGGCCCCACCAGCTTGGAACAAGTTAGGGAAAAGTACTGGAAACTTAACAAACCACTGGAAATTTTCTACTCCCCCAGGAAACAAGGACCCGCGCAATCTGCCTTCAAAAAAGTCAGTTCAGACAAGTAACTTCACTTCTTGCTAGCAAGGTCTTCAGGAAATTTTGTCATGAACAGGTGAAGACATAGAAGCTAAGAAGTTCTGATGGATTTTGGTGCAGAATGATCCAAGTCATCAAAGCACTGTAACTCTTTAACTTCAGTGTTTAATGTTGCTGCTGTATGGTTAAGTAAAAGAAATTGAGGTGATGAAGATTCTTTACCTAAAGACCAAAAGCAACAGGCTTTTACAGGTTAAATGGCAGAACGTAGCCAGAAATAAAAATATATGGAAGCAGGTTGTAGAATCTATAGATTTATACTTGAAAGTGGATTGAACATGCCCTGAGAAGACTTTTGAGTTTAGTGTAGCACAACAAACACTGACAGGGAACTCTTGGAGAGATGAGCATGTATGAACATAGAGATCAAGAAAACTGTGAGGGTTGCCATGATCTCGTTGAGCAGTGCACAAAATGAAGCCAAAGATAAACAACTGACTACATCTGTCTGGGTCAGTCAACCAACACACAAACTTGAAAGTCGTTCTTTGTTTCCTTTTTCACCTAAGGGAGCATGGAGCCACCACTGCAGCTGGCTCATTTAACGTTTGTGAGCTCTTGCAGAAGTAGTCTTTTTGTAGTAATGAATCGAGTGATGATCCAAGTCACCATTGCATAATAAATACAGATAATCTTTTTTGGAATATGAGTTTTCATATCTGAATCAAGCTTTGTACAAATGGCATGTAAAAAAGCTATGGGCGTTCATTGTGTCATTCATAGGCAAATGCCATATTTATAGTCATTATTTCTTAGAGTTATTCCATATATTTTATAATCTCAGTATTTCCTTCTTACTGGCTTTCCTCTAGTCACCACATGTATCTTTTTCATTTAACAGGCAGTTTTCTCAGTGATATATAGTTTCTCCCTACAAGGGGTTGGTACTGGCCATTTTTTTTCATTGGGCTAGCATTCCTGAAGAAGATGTTCTAATGTTTGAGTTCGTTCCCTAGATGGCCATATACCTGTTAGTTCAATATTTAGTTTGTTTAATAGATGGTATAGTCACATTGTCTCATTTTTGTAAGGAGTAATATGTTTCTGTGTTACTGGACTCAAGGTGCCACTTTTTTAAAGACTATTTATTATTATTGCTGTAATCTCTTCATATGTTATCCTGTTCGATCCCTCTCACTCTAGCAACTCTGTCTGTTTCCTTATTTCTACTTACTTTGCAGTTTGCCGGGGTACATTGTACTTTTGCTTTCTTGTGTGTCCACTAATGCTTCTGTCGAGGATATTCAGCCTGTTGTTTTCACGGTTCCTATTAGGGAAGTTCGGCGTGATGCTGACCACATCACCCCTAGTGTGCCAATGGTCAAGAAAATATGGGCCTAACACCATATTCCCAATATGCCTCAATGGGCGTGTAACGGGATCCTTTACCTTTTTATTAGGGAAGTTATGACAGATACAGAGCTGTAAGAAACAATGTCAGAAATTCTGTATTTTTTGTTTTCTGCTGTGTGAAATTTTTAGTTATTTTGTATACTTTGCTTTGTTCATTTCTCAGTGCTGCCTCTTCTGCCTGTCTTGCAAGATCGTCTAGGAAATTCCTTTTGTTGGCTCAGGTTTGGCATTTAACTTCCTTGTCCAGCTGACTGTCCTGTTCACTATACAGTTGCTTTAACCTGGGGGACTTCGCTTCTGTTTTCTTTCTTTTCATTTCCTTTCTCAGTGTTATTTGCACTACTAGCACTTCACATCAACACATCCAGGAAAAAACGGATAGACTTAATAAGTTTAGCCAGAAGGTGGGCTTGAACATCAATTTAAAGAAGTCAGAGGTCATGACGCTCAATGTGAGCAACCCTGAGCCCATATCAGTAAGGAATCAGCAACTGGTACAGACAGACACCTTCACATACCTAGGATGCATAGTAACACCAGACGGCGGGGCAGGCAAAGACATCAACATCAGAATGAATAAGGCAAGAACAGCCTTTTTTAGCCTAAACAACATCTGGAAGTCCTCTCAATATAGCACAAGCACAAAATTAAGATTATATCAGAGCTCTGTGCTTCTCTATGGTGCGGAATGCTGGAGAGTTAGAGAGAAGGAAATGTCGAAATTGTCCTCTTTTCACACAACATGCCTAAGAAAAATTCACTGAATCTTTTGGCCGAATACCATCACCAACCAAGATCTGCTTACTCGGAGCAAGCAAGAGGACATGCACACCATCATAGCTGGCAGACGCTGGAGCTGGGTTGGCCATGTCCTCAGAAGAGACCCGATGCCATCACAAGAACAGCTATGCTTTGGACACCTGAAGGAAAACGAAAGAGGGGCTGACCAAAAACAACCTGGCGGAGGACTGTGGAGGCTGAGATGCAAAGAATGAACCAGAGTTGGGGCACTGTACGAAGGATGGCCGCCGACCGAGCAAAGTGGAATCAATTTGTTGTTGCCCTACAAGACGCCACCAGGCGTGATGGCCACTGACTGCTTTGACGGTCGGCGGCTAAGGATCAAAGAAGAAGAAGAAACTGTGTGACAGACATGGCAATTTTTAAATTATTTTGCAGTTTGTGTTTTTTTGTGTGAGAAAATAAAAGCAGTTTTTTTTTTTTTTTTAAATAAGTTAAACAGGAAAACATTATATGCGATTGTCAGAGTTTATTGCATGAAGTCAATAAGTAACTTTTGTAATTTTGTTGTTCATTGAGTGCCATCTGTCCATTGTTACGTAATGCTATTTCTTACGTTCTCTTGTCTTGAATCAGCTTGTGTTCATCCTCCTTGCAAGCCACTGCTCATTTTAATTAAAGCATTGTTCCAGCTGTCTTCCTTTTTCTCTGAGCAGAATTTACCAGTTGTTACCAGATTCTGTACATATTTTTTTTCTAACCCATGTGGTGTCCAAAAGACTTTTGACTTATTACACCTCATCATGATAAAAGATACAGAAACAAATGGAATGTAGAATATCCAGGTCACACACAAAATGATGCATACTACGAGCTCAACAAAAGAGAGGTAAAGGATCCCGTTACGCGCCCTATTGAGGCATATTGGGAATATGGTGTTAGGCCCATATTTTCTCGACCGTCTGCACACTAGGGGTGATGTGGTCAGCATCACGCCAACCACCTTAACCTTCCCAGAGTTGCTCTGGTACCCATTTGGGGCTGGGTCAACCCAGGAGCCGTTTGTGGCCTAAAAAAATCCCACCTCATCTGGGGATCGAACCATAGACCACTGAGCAAGGAAGCCAGTGCGCTAACCACTATGCTATCGCGGCTCCCTCAACAGAAGAGAACAAGTGGTAATCTTCAGACTCCGCACTGGCCACAACAGATTGAGATACCATCAATAGCTAAAGATAGGAACTACAGATCAATGTAACTGTCACTCTGATAAAATGACTGCTGAACATCTGCTTCAAAATTTTCCCTTCTATGCGGTGCAGAGAAAGCGCATATGGCCGATGCCAGTTCCTTTCGTGGAAAAGCTTTACAGGGATTCAAATAGCCTCAAACTGACTACTGCTTTCTTTGAGAACATTCAAGTAAACGTCTGAGAGTATGCGAAGAAGAAGAAGAATATTAGCCGCCTTGTATTGTGAGAGTGCAGTAGTTCTGTTGTCTCTTCGGAGACACCCAGGAGCTCCACAGAGTAAAGAAACTTTGTGGATAATAGTAATTGTTCCCAGCTCATTTTGTTGTACTACCCATTTGTAGGTTGCATACAAGCTATCTTCATTCCATTATTTTGCTTATTCCTTACTAGATTTGTCTACCGTACATATCATGTACATCTTTTTTGCTGTAAAGTTGTACTGTATTAACCTATTGTATTTTTATGTTTCCAGATGTATGTTTTTTTGTGTGTTGTGTTATTAAATCAGTATAATTGTAGCAATACACGGATTATTATTATATATTTTATCACATTGTCAGAGTTAATTTCAGCCTTTTTGTTTTGTTTGTGTGTTGTTGTTTTTTTTTTTTTTATAATCTGTCGGAATGTTTTTAATTTTATTGTTCATTCATTTAAGTTCCCATGGAGCACATATCTTTAAAAATACACAAAGTCTTCCTGTCCTGTGTCATCTCAAATCGATCAATACCCTTTAACCCTCCAAGGAGCATAGGCCTTCAACAAAGACAAGGCAAATACTTCTTGTCACGTGCCATTCACTCAAGTTTTTTCCTGCTCTTCCTCGTCATTTTCACTTCTGTCTCCAGTTCTGTTCTTCATGTGTTTTTTGGTCTACCTCTTCCTCTCTTTCCCTGGGGAAACAGAACAAGGACTGCCTTGTAATGCTATCAACAGGTTTCTTCATTGTGTGTCCTATCCATCTCCAGCGCCTTCTTCTCATCACTTGTTCCACTAGCACTTGTCTGGTTCTTGTCATCAGTTCCACATTGGTAACCTTGCCGAACCATTTAAATCCTTCTATTCTGCAGAAGCACCCATCTATGAATGTCTGTAACTGTTTTTGTTGTTGTTTTTGCTGTTCTTCATGGCTTAGAGCCGTACAATATGGACTAACTTGACATTTAAGCTGAAGATTCATATCTTTGTGATGGATTTGACTGCTCTTGATCTCCTTATGTTTCCCAATGCAGTAGAAGCTCCTATTGCTTTTTGTATTCTTATTTTGATATCATTGACTGTCCCTCCAACTTTGTCTATATTGCTGCCGAAATATATATGTGATTCTACATCTTGTACTGGTAGAAGAACATTGCACCATTAGCCTTATGAGTCATGTGACCAAAATATTATTACAAATTATCATGAGAAGAGTGAGAAATACTCGTAGAATGAAACCAGAAATCAGTGATGAACCGTGTGGATTTGTAGAAGGTAAAGGCATAAACAATGCTATATGTATTATAAGAACATTAATAGAAAGAGCCATAGACATAAAGACAGATCTGTACTTATGCTTTATAAGGCATTTGACAAAGTGAAACATGAGGAAATTATCAAAATGTTAGAAAGCATCAACACTGATGGTAAAAACTTGAGGATAATAAAGAACATGTACTGGCAAGAAACAGCATCTGTAAGAAGGAGCAGCCAAATAGGAACGTTTCAGCAAGTAAAAAAGGGTGTCAGGCAGGGATGTATGCTGTCACCTGATCGGCTCAATCTGTACAGTGAAAATATAATTAGATCCTAGAGGACATGCCAGGAATATCATTTGGTGACATATTATAAACAACTTGAGATAACGCTGATGATACAGTCTGAATAGCAAAAAGTAAAAAGGAGCTGCAGGAAATGGTTGATACAATAGTGACTGAAAGCGAAAATAAAGGCCTCAGCCTTAATAGCAAAAAGACAAGTAATGGTCGTCTTAAAGAAAAAGGCTTCCCCAGAATGCACTATCATAGTAAATGGAACAGTTTTAAAATAGGTCAATAAATTCAAATACCTGGGCACATTAATAACAATGAATGGAAGATGCATCTCAGAAGTGAAGAGCAGAATAGCTCAGGCAAAAACAGCATTCTATAAAATGAAGAGTATTTTATGCAACAGTTCTTTTTTCATTTAAAGTAAGAAAGAGAGTTCTTCATTGTTATGTAGAACCAATCCTGACATACAGGAGTGAGTCATAGACAATTAGTAAACAAGTAGGGAAAGCACTAGAGGCCACAGAGATATAATTTTACAGAAGAATGTTAAAAATACCATGGACAGCCAATTATGAGAAGAGGAAAGCCAAGGGGGCAGTGACCTGAACAAGTTTGGGAAACACTGCACTAGACCAACTAACTAACTAACATGCTAAGATATTTGAAAGGTCATGGATGGGGGCGCAAGCACTAAGACAATGATCGTGCTCTATAAATCTTTCATTAGAGGCAACATTGATTATGGAAGCACAGTGTACTTGTATAACTCTGCAGCATGAAAACACAAGATTAAATTAGATAGAATTCAGCACCAAGCAGTAGTATATCATGCGCAAAACGAGTCGCATCCCGGAGGATGAGCGTGACTTTTATATAAGGAAATATAAAAATTGAGTCCAGCTCCTTGACGTGGAGATGGGGCTCAAGTACAGCCATCAGCGGCTGAAAAACCAAGACTGGCCAGGCCCTCCTACACTCGAGCAAGACCACAGTCTGCCCTAGCAAGTCAAGGTGCTGAAGACGGAGGCAACCAGCCAAGAGGCGCACCACAGTAATCAGGATGCCACGCACATGCGCTATGGAAGTATGCCTATATCTGCAAAACGTTATAGCACTCGCCCTGTGACGGACACCCAGGCAGGCGCAGTGCCGGGCCCTCTGCCTCGGAAGGGCCCAACCCCTACTACTGGGGTTCCTTCTCAATTGCCCCGTGGAGCCAGGAGGCATGAGAATAGAGCTACTGGCCAAGCAAAGAAAAGACCATTTAAAATAATGCACTGGAATGCTGAAGGCGTCAATAGTAAAAAAGACGGCTAGCAAAAAATTAGAGCTCGAAAATATCTTGAATGAAGAGCAAGTAAATGTATGTTGCTTGCAAGAAACCCACCTCAACAAGGACATAGCCTTCAAAATCAGAGGCTACCAGTGCTACCGATCTGACCGAATAGACAGGCGAAAGGGTGGAATACTGACACTCGTGAGGAATAACATCAGTGCATGTCAGCTTGAAACATATATGGAGGGAACGGAATACCAGATGCTTCATCTCAGGACAGAAAGTTCAGAATTCCACCTGCTCAACTACTACTGTCCGAGCGACCGCCCACTGGCACTAGATACAATCCCAGCAAAAGAAAGACTGATTGTATGCGGAGACTTCAACAGCCACTCACAGAGCTGGGGCTATGATCACATGGACAGGAGAGGTGAGGAGCTTGAAAAATGGCAGGATGACAATGGGCTTATCCTGATTAACCAGCCAATTGACCCACCAACCTTCTACTCGAGATCATGGCACACCACCTCTACACCAGACCTGGCATTCCACTCACCCAGCCTGGAGTGGAACACCACACGCGTTGTAGGGAAACAACTTGGAGGCAGCGACCACCGGCCAGTCTTCCTAATTGTGGAAAATGAACTTGTCAAGGAGAGCAGCACTCTCTCTAGGTGGAACTACAAGAAGGCAGACTGGACAATGTACCAGCACCGTACTAGTATACTGGCTAGAGATCTGACTGTAGACAAAGACATCAATAAGCTAGTCAATGAATTCAGTAGATGCATATTACAGGCTGCTCGTGAAACAATACCTAGAGGGGCTCGTAAGCACTACAAACCATATTGGAATAGTGAACTAGAGCAGCTGCACAACGACGTGGAAACATCTCAAAAGCAGACAGAGACCAGTCCATGCCAAGAACACCACAATAACTACCAGCAAGCTAAGGCCAAATTTCAAAGGGCCAAGTTGCAGGCCAGGCGAAGAAGCTGGAAGGAGAAAACAGAGTCCTTGAACTTCGAAAGAGATACGAGGACACTGTGGAAGCTGGTAAAACAACTTAATGATTAAGGTACAGAGAGAAACTCAAGGATTGCTCTGTACAAAGATGGAAACAGCCTCATGGGAAAACAGGCAGCTCATCACTTTGCAGACTCCTTTGCTAAAGACAACAACATCGAAGTTAGCCCAGAGAAGCAACAGGAGACTCGTGAGAAACAACAATATGCAGGACGAGATGGAACCATACCAATCACATTCAGAGAACTGGAGCTTGCAATATCCAAATTGAAAATGAGAAAGTCGCCAGGAGTTGATGGAGTGTCCAATGAAATGATTAAGAACTTGGGAACCGCAGCAAAAACAAAGCTGCTGCAGATCTTCAATATCTGTTGGAACTCAGGCAGAGTTCTACAGACCTGGAGGGAAGCAATCATGATACCACTCCTAAAACCAGGAAAAGACAGTTCCACTGCCTCCAGCTACAGACCAATCAGCCTTACAAGCTGCCTCTGCAAAACAATGGAACGTATCATCAACCTCAGGCTACAGTGGTACCTTCAAAGTGAAAACCTTCTTGTACCACAGCAGGCGGGCTTTAGGCAGTGTTATTCCACCGAAGATCAGGCAACTTACCTTTCCCAAGAGATTGAGGATGCGTTCCAAGATAAGAAACTGGTACTAGCAGCATGGATAGATCTAAGGAAAGCATTTGACAAGGTTCGGAAAGAAGGGCTTCTGAAGAAACAGAAATTGTAGAGTGAATGGTAAGATGTACAAATGGGTGAAAGCATACCTGCATAACAGAAGAGCCCGAGTACAACTAGATGGCCTCAAGAGTAAGAAAATTCTACTGCGTCATGGCGTCCCTCAGGGAGGGGTTCTGTCCCCCACACTTTTCCTAGTCTACATCAACGACCTGGTTGCTGAACTACCACATGGAATGAAAGTGGCAATGTACGCTGATGACCTGGTAATATGGTGCACAGATGAGCATGCAACAGTGGCCACCAAACTGCTGCAAAGAGCTATAGATGCCTTAACCTCATGTGCAAATAGATGGTGTGTCAGCATCAATACAGACAAGTGCAGCACTACACTCTTCACCCTCTCTCCCAAACAAAAAGCTGGTGTCATCAAGATAAACGAAGAGCTCCTGAGAGAAGATAAACAACCCACCTATCTCGGAGTTACATTCGATGATAGGCTGACATGGAAGCAGCACATCAACAAAGCAGCAACAAAGGCCAGGAGGAAGTTAGCCATCCTGAGAAAACTAAGTGGAACCACATGGGGAGCCAGCGGGAAAATACTTAGTAAAGTTTACCAGCAGGGCATACGACCACACCTGGAATATGGGTCAGCTGCGTGGTGCCCAGCATCAAACACCACATTACAAGAGCTAGATAAAGTGCAAAACCAGGCGCTTAGGGTCATCACGGGGGCAATGAAATCAACGCCTATAGTGAAGATGGAGAAAATGGGGAGGATACAAGCACTGAGAGAACGCAGAGACACGAAAGTGCTAACACAGGCAGAAAAGTTCCTCTGTATGCCGAGCCATCCAATGAAGGACAGATTCCAAAACCTAGCAATGGGGCGACTGAAAAGAAGCAGCTTTATCCACCAGGCCAAACTATTATGTAGACAAACCTCAGACCTGCCTGAAGTTAACAGCCCCATAAAGTCTGTGCCAGAACAAACCCCTTGGAGAGAGGAGCATGGGCTACCAGTACACATCCACACAAAAGTGAAAGGAATATTCGACAGGGATGAACAGAACAGCGTGCAACGTAGGACAGTCACTCTCAGTTTCCTGGATGATGAATACCCACAGGACCTCTGGGTCCGAGTATACACGGATGGGTCAGCACAGAATGCAGTAAAGAATGGAGGAGCAGGAGTGTACATAGAATACCCAAACAACACTAGGGATACTGTCAGAGTACCAACGGGGAAATTCTGTAACAACTATGATGCAGAAGTCCAGGCAATCAAGGTGGCAACTGAGAAACTATTGAACACCAATCTCGGTCCACAGCCTGTAGTATTCCTGACAGATGCAAGATCAACACTCCAAGCACTTCAGTCCAGAAAATTGCCAGGCATACAAGCCCTACTTTCTGAACTGTGCAACCAGCGCAGGGTCACCATGCAGTGGATACCTTCTCATTGTGGAATACCAGGAAACGAGAGAGCAGATGGACTGGCTAAAGAAGGTGCTGCAGACGAGCAACCGGATGTACCAGTTACATACCATCAGAAGAAAAAGATGATCAAATCTATCAGAAAGCCACCAACACAGGATGACTACCAAGCTATGAACAGATCAGAACAAATAGTCATTCTGCGCCTCAGAACAGGACACAACCGCCTCCGCAGCCACATGTATACAAAATTCAAGATTGGCAATTCAGCCATGTGTACATGTGGACAGGCACCCCAGACTGCGGAGCACGTACTTCAAGATTGCCCCGAATATGATATATTGAGGCAAACCCACTGGCCCAGAGAAACAACACTGGAAGCAAAACTATATGGACCTCTGTATGAACTACAAAAGACAGTGAAGTTTATACAAGAAACAACATTGCAGATATAGACAATATAGTTCAAGCGAACGAAAGAAGAAGAAGAAGAAAAATCGATAATGGCGGGCGTGGGTTAGCCGCGATAAGTAGGTAGGTGTATTTATTGTCGTTAGCTGGTCAATGGGGTTTTTTTAACGGAGAGTGCGGGGGTTATTGACTTTGGCTGGCAGGGGTGACGACTCATGTGTGTTGGGGTGTAGCTGGCAGCCGGGGTGTGGGTGGTATTGCTTTTGGTTTTGTCTGGTGTTTCATGTGAATGACTCAGCAGTGTGTTGTTATGTTTCTTTATTCAGGTGTTACAACATATATATATATACATACATACAACATAAATACAATATTTATATATACATACAACATACAAACAATATACATTTATACAACATATATATATGCCATCTTGTTTTTCTTTGTGTAATTAACACAAGCATCTTTCATTGTTGAGCCGCGCGTGAACAAAATTAAATTTAATTCAAATTTACTAGCTTAGTAGTAGGACTAGTCAGCTTTTAACTATTGATATCTAAACATAATTTAAAATTTATATATTAAAAAAAATATATTAATAATTTGTCTTGTGTTAATTTAGCATTAGGCATAGATAGAGCATAAATACTAATTGTAAGACATCGGTGATAGGTATAAAATAAAGATAGAGGAATTAGACAATATTTTAAAAAAAGAGTAAAGACAACTCGTATACAACAACGTATTTGTAGCACAATAAGAGCAAATAAGTCCAACATAATGCTAACCAGATTGCAGTCAGGAGAGGGAAAAGCTTGGAGCAAAACAACAGAAAGACATACTAAGGAAGGAACATCAAAACGGACAGAAAATGAGAGGAACAAAACCCCCGGTTATTATAATGGATGTGGCACTTATGACTATTTTGATTCTTTCGGACTATCACCCGGACCTTGTTAATTTTATAGCGAGAAACTCTAACAGGCCTTTTAACTACAATTCTAGACATTTACAAGATGTAGTTACCAGCGTCTGTGGACTGTACACAATTTATTTCGTATTGATCAAAGCACGCGGCAGTACTATGCGGTGGGTCCTGCTGCCATTTTCACATAGACAACACGTCAATGATCGATTAGTTTTTTGACTAATCAGCCCCCTGTTAGCGCGCAACAAGTCTGGACACGTTTCAAAAACCAGATTAACCTAGTTTTCCTTCATATAAATAGACACTTGGGAGACCAACGCCCAGACACTCACGATCACACCTCACTGAAGATGAGTAGGCTACCCCCATCACCGTTCCCACAAACTGGGTGTACATGCGTAGAAGTGATGAAATGCTTAAACCGTTGGAGGGTGGGCTGAAGGTCGCGTCTGTACGTTTTTACAGAGGCCAGCCTTTACTACACGTGCGAAAATACTTTGGTGAATCACATCTTAAGTTTCCTACCAAAATCGGCATTACGTTGACTCGCCCTGAATTTGAACATCTGCTGGCTTTACAGGGCGAAATCCTCGCCGAATCTGACCGACTACAGTTACCAAACACAGGTACCTGTCCTACTACTTGCCCCAGTAACACGTTTGACCACATCAACTCCAGTTGTTATCAACCAATATTCCCAGAACCGAGTTGGTGTCCTCTTAACAACACCAACCCTTGTACCCCTACATCAACTCCAGTTGTTATCAACCAATATTCCACAGACAATCACCCGGACGATGTCTTTTATCTACAACCACCACCACCGAAGAAAAGAGCTAAAACGCGTCTGAAACTAGAGATTTAGATTGACATTTCGCATTCTTTTAAAAGAGATCATTAAACATTTACTTGTATTAAAAAACCTTGGCCTTTGTATAAATGTTGTATGTATATAAAGAAACATAACAACACATTGCTGAGTCATACACACGAACCACCAGACAAAACCAAAAGCAATACCACCCACACCCCGGCTGCCAGCTTCACCCCAACACACACATGAGTCGTCACCCCCGCCAGCCAAAGTCAATAACCCCCGCACTCTCCCTTTAAAAAACCCCACCGACCAGCTAACGACAATAATTACACCTACCTACTTATCGCGGATAACCCACGCCCTCCATTATCGATTTTTATATTTCCTTATATAAAAGTCACGCTCATCCTCCGTTATCGATCGGTATATTTTACTATATAAAAGTCACGCTCATCCCCCGGAATTCGACTCGTTTTGCGCATGATATACTACTCCAAGCATTATGTACAATTGCAGGTGCAATCAGATCAACATCGAGGGGTGCTCTGGAGGTGGCCTTAGGAGTCCTCCCTTTGGAACTTCAGAGAATGGAACTAAGACTGAATTACATGACCAAAATTAGGTTAGACTAGACTCATCCCGCTTTTCTAGCATTTGCTAGATATTAATTAACAACTCAGAACAGGTTCATGAATGCCAGTAGATACCCGTCAGGTTGGAAATGCATGGAGGAACTACTGTAGTACAATTGGATGCCCTAAATGCATCAATTAACAACAGTAGTATATACACGCCGGGGCTACCACCCAGGGAGCTCAAGAAACCAGATACAGACTACCACCTGGCAGGCATAATTAATAAAGCAACTGAAATGGAAACTAAAAAACAAAGCCAGGAAATATATTCAACAAATATCAAAGGACAGTATTACAATGTACACAGATCTGAAGGAGAAGATAACAAATTAGGGATAAGAATTTAGATTCCCATGTGTGAAATGGTGAAAGGACATAGTATAACAGATCATACATCTATTTTCACAGCAGAGATGGTTGCAATTTTGAAAGCTCTAGAAATGTTCTCTAACAATATTAACAGACTCATTTTCAGCTATTCAAGCTAAAAGAACGAAAACTTAATAAGTTTATCCAGCAGGTGGGCTTGAACATCAATTTAAAGAAGTCTGAGGTCATGACGCTCAATGTGAGCAACCCTGAGCCCATATCAGTAAGGAATAAGCAATTGGTACAGACAGATACCTTCACATACCTAGGAAGCATAGTAACACCAGACGGCGGGGCAGGCAAAGACATCAACATCAGAATGAATAAGGCAAGAACAGCCTTCTTTAGCTTAAACAACACCTGGAAGTCCTCCCAATACAGCACAAGCACAAAATTAAGATTATATCAGAGCTGTGTGCTTTCTGTGCTTCTCTATGGTGCGGAATGCTGGAGAGTTACAGAGAAGGAAATGTCGAAATTGTCCTCTTTTCACACAACATGCCTAAGAAAAATTCACCGAATCTTTTGGCCGAATACCATCACTAACCAAGATCTGCTTACTCGTAGCAAGCAAAAGGACATGCACACCATCATAGCTGGCAGACGCTGGAACTGGGTTGGTCATGTCCTCAGAAGAGACCCCGATGCCATCACAAGAACAGCTATGCTTTGGACCCCTGAAGGAAAACGAAAAAGAGGCCGACCAAAAACAACCTGGTGGAGGTCTGTGGAGGCTGAGATGCAAAGAATGAACCAATCCGCCTAGCTATCAAGCGAATCACACTGACCCCACGGCCAGCTAGGCACCCCCATTTAAAAGATGCTTTGCTGGCTTTTAAATGGGGGTGCCTAGCTGGCCGTGGGGTCAGTGTGATTCGCTTGATAGCTAGGCGGAGTTGTCGTACGGAAGGTACGGGGTTCGAACCCTGGGTAAGCCACTCACGTCTGTTGTTTTTCTGTTGTCCAAGTGTTCTACTTCTTTATTTCTTACGAGTGCCTGAAAACATACCTTTATGTTTGTCTAATATTAATTTACTGTTTACAGGCCTCGGGTTTCCCTTCCTTATGTGTTATTTATGTTTAAAGAATGAACCAGAGTTGGGGCACTGTACGAAGGATGGCCACCGACCGAGCAAAGTGGAATCAATTTGTTGTTGCCCTACAAGACACCACTAGGCGTGATGGCCACTGACTGCTTTGACGGTCGGCGGC
Organism: Oreohelix idahoensis; assembly: GCA_024509875.1. Lineage (NCBI taxonomy): Eukaryota > Metazoa > Mollusca > Gastropoda > Stylommatophora > Oreohelicidae > Oreohelix > Oreohelix idahoensis. The sequence continues at coordinate 320,870 of JAMPIV010010585.1, forward strand.
TAAGGATCAAAGAAGAAGATGTACAATGCTACAATATACATATGTGAAAGTGAGCCTCTGTCTGTGAGGCTAATTACACCCTCATTGACTCTTGAAATTATCCACACATTTCCAGGGATTCCCCTTGTGGTGGAATTTGTTGAGAACTCTGCATTGCACACTAAGATTGGAGAAGTCACTTGAGCTCCAGATGTAATTCTTTGGCTTTGACCTGGTTGACTGCATGCGGGAGAATCTCACTACGGACCCAGTGACAGGAAAGGGGGAGGGGGATACTGAGAAGTGGCTCTGTGCAGGAGACGACAATTCCTTGGAAGAGCCCAAAACCAGAGTACAGTATTTTAGTTCTGCATAGTTGGATAGCCCCCTTAGATGGCGGGTAATGCACAGTATGCCCTGCGCTTCTTACTCCTAGCTTGGGATCAGATATGACAATCCTTCAAATGCAAGCCAAGCTGGAGAAACTGGAGCTCGTGACTTCAACTTAGCACATTTCGGAATGGCAGAAAAGCCACAGGAAAATCCTAGATCTATAGTGTAGATAATACCAATATGTATACTGTAGCATTGTGCATAGCTGGTGTTAATTTAAGATGACTCCAGATATGCCTCCATATTTCTTACCAAGAAAAAATTCGGGTGGCGCGAGCAAATTTTCATTCAGAAAGTGCGGCCCAGAGAAAAAAAGTTTGGGAACCACTGGTTTGGAATGATTGGAAAGACAAAACGATGCCATATTCAGATACTTGAAATCAAAATTTATGTCTTGAATTAGCTACACTATATAACCTAATTATAACCCACCAGTTTTTGAACGGGGAATTTATACCGTCATAAAAAAAGGCGGAGAAACAAGGATTACTTCATCTTTCACTGCTGGCCCAATCACCCCTAAATATTACCGTGTTAATCGCCTAAATTCATTCATTCATTACCATTTAGTTCCGCAAGGAGCATTGGTCTTCATCAAACTTATGCCGAGTCATGCTGTCATGTGCCATCAGCTCTAAACCTTTCCATGTCTTCCTCAGAGTTGTCGTCAAGTCCTTCCTAACGAGTCTCGTCTCTTAGTACAAGTCTCAAGTCGAGTCGCAAGTCCTTGACACTGGCTTCTAGTCGAGTCGCAGATCGAATCCCGAGCCTCATTTTAGATCTAATACTATTTATAGCCACAATCGCGTTTTATCAACAATCACATCGATCACTACAAATAATAATGGAAAATATTAATATATATTTTAGTAATTGTACTCCCCATCGAGGCCAGCTCCTTGGCGTGGAGATGGGGCTCAAGTACAGCCATCAGTGGCTGAAAAACCAAGACTGGCCAGGCCCTCCTACAAAGTCTGCCCTAGCAAGTCAAGGTGCTGAAGACGGAGGCAACCAGACAAGAGGCGCACAACAGCAATCAGGATGCCACGCACACACGCAATGGAAATACAGTATGTCTATATCTACAAAACGTTGTGGCACTCACCCTGTGACGGACACCCAGGCAGGCGCAGTGCCGGGCCCTCTGCCTCAAAAGGGCCCAACCCCTACTACTGGGGTTCCTTCTCAATTGCCCCGTGGAGCCAGGAGGCATGAGAATAGAGCTACTGGCCAAGCAAAGCAAAGACCATTTAAAATAATGCACTGGAATGCCGAAGGCTTCAACAGTAAAAAAGACGGCTACAGCAAAAAATTAGAGCTCGAAAATATCTTGAATGAAGAGCAAGTAAATGTATGTTGCTTGCAAGAAACCCACCTCAACAAGGACATAGCCTTCAAAATCAGAGGCTACCAGTGCTACCGATCCGACTGAATAGACAGGCGAAAGGGTGGAATACTGACACTCGTGAGGAATAACATCAGTGCATGTCAGCTTGAAACATATATGGCGGGGGCAGAATACCAGATGCTTCATCTCAGGACAGAAAGTACAGGATTCCACCTGCTCAACTACTACTGTCCGAGCGACCGCCCACTGGCACTAGACACAATCCCAGCAAAAGAAAGACCGATTGTATGCGGAGACTTCAACAGCCACTCACAGAGCTGGGGCTATGATCATATGGACAGGAGAGGTGAGGGGCTTGAAAACTGGCAGGATGACAATGGGCTTATCCTGATTAACCAGTCAATCGACCCACCAACCTTCCACTCACCACCTCTACACCAGACCTGGCATTCCACTCACCCAGCCTGGAGTGGAACACCACACGCGTTGTAGGGAAACAACTTGGAGGAAGCGACCACCGGCCAGTCTTCCTAATTGTGGAAAATGAACCTGTCAAGGAGAGCAGCACTCTCTCTAGGTGGAACTACAAGAAGGCAGACTGGACAATGTACCAGCATCGTACCAGTATACTGGCTAGAGATCTGACTGTAGACAAAGACATCAATAAGCTAGTCGATGAATTCAGCAGATGCATATTACAGGCTGCTCGTGAAACAATATCTAGAGGGGCTCGTAAGCACTACAAACCATATTGGAATAGTGAACTAGAGCAGCTGTACAACGACGTGGAAACATCTCGAAAGCAGGCAGAGACCAGTCCATGCCAAGAACACCACAATAACTACCAGCAAGCTAAGGCCAAATTTCAAAGGACCAAGTTGCAGGCCAGGCGGAGAAGCTGGAAGGAGAAAACAGAGTCCTTGAACTTCGAAAAAGATACAAGGAGACTGTGGAAGCTGGTAAAACAACTTAACGATGAGGGTACAGGGAGAAACTCAAAGATTGCACTGTACAAAGATGGAAACATCCTCATGGGAAAACAGGCAGCTGATCATTTTGCTAAAGACAACAACATCGAAGTTAGCCCAGAGAAGCAACAGGAGACTCGTGAGAAACAACAATACGCAGGACGAGATGGGACCATATCTGAAGTTATGGTGGCAACAATCACATTCAGAGAACTGGAGCTAGGAATATCCAAATTGAAAATGAGAAAGTCGCCAGGAGTTGATGGAGTGTCCAATGAAATGATTAAGAAATTGGGAACCGCAGCAAAAACAAAGCTGCTGCAGATCTTCAATATCTGTTGGAACTCAGGCAAAGTTCAACAGACCTGGAGGGAAGCAATCATGATACCACTCCTAAAACCAGGAAAAGACAGTTCCACGGCCTCCAGCTACAGACCAATCAGCCTTACAGGCTGTCTCTGCAAAACAATGGAACGTATCATCAACCTCAGGCTACAGTGGTACCTTGAAAGTGAAAACCTTCTTGTACAACAGCAGGCGGGCTTTTGGCAGTGTTACTGTGGTGAAATAACAGTGATGCAACGTTAAAATTCCTCCATTTATAAAGATAATAGGTAAAATAACATGTAGGGATAAAAATATCGGTAAGGTACGATGATACATTCTCGCCCACGCCAGCGTTTTCTAGCGCCATTGAAATTAACTAGTTAGGACATGCAAACTAAACGGTTTATCCTTTTAGACGGGGTAGAAACGAAGATAAAAGAAAAAATTACGCCACTAGTTGACACAGTGTAAGGAAATGGACAAAAAACGACCTTAGCTCTTGTTAGAAACAGACGTATCTTGGACGGGTTACGGTAATTAGTCGTTTTAGTTTGAATATAGCGGCAAACGCCGTACACGAAGGTTCAAAAACAAATTTCAAAACTAACCTTGAAAAAAATAGGTTTTTTCTTAATAATAAGTTTAGGAGAATAAAAACTAGCTAGTTTGATAGCCCATCTTAATCTGATAAATAATATACTTTTAATTACACAGACGGACAGATAACACGGAAGATATTGACGAAAGACTGTATTGTTCAATACAGACTAGCAGACAGTTTTTTGTGCATATTTTCACTAAAGTTACATTTTGACGTCCTTGAGACTAAAAATGCAAAAACAAACTGCAGGTGGACTAGGGGCAGGGTAGGAGGATAGTAGCTAAAAATAACTTAGCATAGAATCTTAGAAGTAGGGGGAGACAAAATTTTGTGTAGTTTTTTCTTGTAGTTTCGTCCAAAAACAAGTGTAATTTTGGGAAAAACCAAGTTGAGACGGACAGACCGACAGAAAAATACTACACACTAGACTGAGACTGGACCGAAATTGGACATTTGTAGTTTGAATATTTGAAAGGTAGAGGGGAAGTCCGCTGATTTGACAGAAGCTTTCATATTGTAGAAAGAAAGACGACCGCTAGTGCCATTTTGAAGAAGACTGTCCATTGACACAGTTAATGCTAGAGGTGTGATTTCCAGGAAATATTAAATATTATCAGTGGGACGCCCTAATCTAGCCAGCAGCTCAGCTGAGTTTTGCTAGTACAACTTAACTGTGTTCTCAATTTTGAATTGTGGTAAGGGAAAAAGCATTTACCTTTTTTATTTTAATATTTTGAGTGATTGATACTGCCATGTCATGAAAAATGATTACGACAAGTGAGTGCTTACTCTAGGTCCCCAGCAGCAGTCCAGGGCCTAGAGGCAACCAAATAATATAGGAAAACATATCTAAGACTATGGAAGACGGATCTATATTTGAGATCAGTGGGAACATATCACCCACCTTATTGGATGGAAGAGGAAACTATTGAACATATTTCGGATGCAATGCAGTCTTAGGAAACTGGTGCTGTTTGATAACACCTGGGTGAGATGTGCTGAGTTGGTCAGAGAGATCTGACCCGATCTTTGTAAATGTTGTTTTGCTTTGTTGTGTGTAAAAGTGGTGCAGTAGGCAGTGTGTTGACACATAGCACAAATTTTGGTTTCAGAGTTTCTGGTCTGGCACTACGCTAGTGCCAGATGCTTTGTAGAAGTACAAGAGTGGATGCCTAAGCAGCCTACCATTTTACTCCAGCTACTGTGAGGAGTGGGCCACTTGAATTCTTTACTGCATCGTCACAGGCCAGATAAGTTGAAAACCTGGCCTGCTGTGGATTCATCAAACTATTCCACAAATACAATAAATTAATTAATAAAATCCTATTGTATAAACACTATAGCTCAGTCCATATTTCAAGGACAATGAACATTATAAACAGAGATTGGGTATGATGACACCACCCCAACTAGACATCCAGTGCTAGTTTTCCGAAGACTCTGTAGTTAGTATTAATATTAACCAATGTAACAATATATTTATGTATAAAATTTTCATTTGATTATTCAATATATATGCACTTTTATTGATAAATACATATTGTTTCATACGTCCTGACCAGAAGAAACATTTGGTTCAGGACTAAATAAATTCAAAAAATTGTAAAATCTAAAATTCTAAAGCCAGTGTTAGTTGATTTGATCATAGAGCTTATTATTATTATTATTAGACTTAGTATTTACATGTGTGTGTCTGTGTATTTAATTACCTACACATCACATTTCAGTACCCTAGACATTAAACGTAGCTAACATACATAATAGTAGAATAAGTCTGTTTGAGGTCGTAAGCGGTAGCAGTAAAGGCATTCTGTAACTCACATAAACTGTTATCTTCAGGAGCCTTCACAGCTGACCTCATCCAGTACACTAGGTAACATAACAACCATACAATAACATCAAAAACCACTACAGTTACTCCACCGAAGATCAGGCAATTTACCTTTCCCAAGAGATTGAGGATGCGTTCCAAGATAAGAAACTGGTACTAGCAGCACGGATAGATCTAAGGAAAGCATTTGACAAGGTTTGGAAAGAAGGGCTTCTGAAGAAACTGAGAAATTGTAGAGTGAATGGTAGGATGTACAAATGGGTGAAAGCATACTTGCATAACAGAAGAGCCCGAGTACAACTAGATGGCCTCAAGAGTAAGAAAATTCTACAGCATCATGGCGTCCCTCAGGGAGGGGTTCTGTCCCCCACACTTTTCCTAGTCTACATCAATGACCTGGTTGTTGAACTACCACATGGGACCTCAAGACGCAGCAATAGAGACCGCAGTCAGCGACTCATAGCTTGACTGCCTGCGTCAGGACCAGCGAACCAGAGCTGGTCAAGACCGCACTCCACCTCCACGTGGTGGTCCTGGAAACAGTCTGCAGCTGTGCAGGCTGGCTGAGCGAGTGTGGATCGAAATGGGAAGGCAAACCCGGTCCTAAAAAATGCCGTGCAGAAGTCGGATGTGTCGACCGAAAGGTGCAGATATCACAGCTACGTTGTAAACAGACACAACGCAACCACCGTCCTTTTCAGGGCGAACGAAGAAGAAGAAGAAGAACTACCACATGGAATGAAAGTGGCAATGTATGCTGATGACCTGGTAATATGGTGCACAGATGAGCATGCAACAGTGGCCACCAAACTGCTACAAAGAGCTATAGACGCCTTAACCTCATGGGCAAATAGATGGTGTGTCAGCATCAACACAGACAAGTGCAGCACTACGCTCTTCACCCTCTCTCCCAAACAAAAAGCTGGTGTCATCAAGATAAACGAAGAACTCCTGAGAGAAGATAAACAACCCACCTATGTCGGAGTTACATTTGATGATAGGCTGACATGGAAGCAGCACATCAACAAGGCAGCAACAAAGGCCAGGAGGAAGTTAGCCATCCTGAGAAAACTAAGTGGAACCACATGAGGAGCTAGCGGGAAAATACTTAGTAAAGTTTACCAGCAGGGCATACGACCACACCTGCAATATGGGTCAGCTGCGTGGTGTCCAGCATCAAACACCACATTACAAGAGCTAGATAAAGTGCAAAACCAGGCGCTTAGGGTCATTACGGGGGCAATGAAATCAACGCCTATAGTGGTGATGGAGAAAATGGGGAGGATACAAACACGGAGAGAACGCAGAGACATGAAAGTGCTAACACAGGCAGAAAAGTTCCTCTGTATGCCGAGCCATCCAATGAAGGACAGATTCCAAAACCTAGCAATGGGGCGATTGAAAAGAAGCAGCTTTATCCACCAGGCCAAACGATTTCGTAGACAAACCTCAGACCTGCCTGAAGTTGACAGCCCCCTAAAGTCTGTTCCAGAACAAACCCCTTGGAGAGAGGAGCCTGGACTACCAGTACACATCCAGACAAAAGTGAAAGGAATATTCGACAGGGAGGAACAGAACAGCGTGCAACGTAGGACAGTCACTCTCAGTTTCCTGGATGATGAATACCCACAGGACCTCTGGGTCCGAGTATACGCGGATGGGTCAGCACAGAATGCAGTAAAGAATGGAGGAGCAGGAGTGTACATAGAATACCCAAACAACACTAGGGATACGGTCAGAGTACCAACGGGGAAATTCTGTAACAACTGTGATGCAGACATCCAGGCAATCAAGGTGGCAAGTGAGAAACTGTTGAACACCAATCTCAGTCCACATCCTGTAGTATTCCTGACAGATGCAAGATCAGCACTCCAAGCACTTCAGTCCAGAAAATTGCCGGGTATACAAGCCCTACTTTCTGAACTGTGCAACCAGCGCAGGGTCGTCATGCAGTGGATACCGTCTCATTTTGATATATCAGGAAACGAGAGAGCGGACCGACTGGCTAAAGAAGGTGCTACACACGAGCAACCGGATGTACCAGTTACGTACCATCAGAAGAAAAAGATGATCAAATCAATCAGAAAGCCACCAACACCAACACAGGATGACTACCAAGCTATGAACAGATCAGAACAAATTGTCATTCTGCGCCTCAGAACAGGACACAACCGACTCCGCAGCCACATGTATACAAAATTTAAGATTGGCAATTCAGCCATGTGTACATGTGGACAGGTACCCCAGACTGCGGAGCACGTTACTTCAAGATTGCCCCGAATATGATATATTGAGGAAAACCCACTGGCCCAGAGAAACAACACTGGAAGCAAAACTATATATATATATTTTAAATTAATGAAAATAAACAAAAATCCCGTTCAACCTCTGATGGGTTATAATTAGGATATATATTGTTTTCAATTCCAAATAATATGAAAAACTGCCGACATGAGAAAGTGGCATCACATTTGTAAATAGGAACAATCATAATTGTGCTTAAAAAAAAAAAACAAACAAACAAACAAAATCAAGAAGAAACTATGAACAAGAATAATATTAAAGTGGAGGGGTGTAAAGGCCCGGTGGTTCTAGTTATATAACGGACTTTACCAGATATTTAATTGACTTTCATCTGTTTAAAGTCACATGCATTGTAAGAACAGCATCAGACCTTCACATTCCCAGCCACTATATATTAACATGTGTTCGTGTTAAATATTGTTTGACTATATTATGCAGTTCCCTAGGTCTGTGTATTCTCAACACCTCCTCTATATTTATAGGTAAGTTGGATGCCTGTAAATAATCCAATATTGGTATTCTCATTTGGTCATACCTCTTACACTTTAACAAGAAATGTTCTATATTATTGTCTTGAAGACATCCTGCACAGTAAGGTTCTTCTATTCTGAAATAGCCTTTTCCCAGCTGTAGTCTGAGAAGTTTCTTATTACTGGGAATTTTCAATTCCCTAGATATCTGACATTTTCTTGTTGGAGCCCTGAACATCTTATATGCTTGTCTTCCTTTCAGATTTTTATCCCACTCTGCTTTCCATACATCTGTTATTAAATCTTTAATTAAGCTCTTAATTTCTGATTTACTCATCCCTACATTTATTAGATTTTTATCAGATCTACCTTTCTTGGCTTCTTTATCTGCCTTTTCATTTCCTTCTATGCCAACATGTAAAGGTATCCAAGCAATTAATACTGAACATCCTCTGGAATATAAGTAAGTAGTAGCCAGAAAAATCTCCTCTGCTATATCAGGTCTACTACATTCTCATAAGTTTCTAAGTGCTTTAATTGTTGAAAGAGAGTCAGTTAAAACTGTTTTTTGGGAGGGTTACTAGAGAATATTTCTAGTACTTTTAGTATTGCCACCATCTCTGCAGTGAAAATGGATGTATTTTCCGTGATGCTATATTCTTTTGCCATTTTCCATATTGGAATATATATTCCTATCCCCAATTTGCCATCCTCTCCCTTGGATCCATCTGTGTACACAGTAATGCTGTCTTTTGATATTTGTTGTATATATTTATTGGCTGTGTTTTTAATATTTTCTATATTATTTGTTTTCTTAAGTATTTCTGCTAGGTGGTAGTCCGTGTCTGGTTTCTTGATCTCCCATGGCGGAATCACTGGCTTGTATTCACAACTGTTATTAATTGATGTAATTAATGTACCCAGATGGACAATTTCCTCCATACACTTCCATCCTGTAGGGTATCTAGTGGTATTCATTGGCTTGGCCTGAGTTGTTAGCTGGCATCTGGTAAAAGCTGTATGTGCTGGGTGAGACTTATCTAACATAACTCTGTTCATGTAATTTAGTCTTAACTCTTCGTTCGTCAAAACTATACGGACCTCTGTATGAACTACAAAAGACAGTGAAGTTTATACAAGAAACAACATTGCAGATATAGACAATATATTTGAAGCGAACGAAAAAAGAAGAAGTAATTGTACTGTTTTATTTACTGACTTTTTATTCGACCAACGTTATTTTTCAGTATTTCGTTATAGAAATATTATCTTCTCAAGCATTCTACTCCCCACCCCTTTCTCTCTCTCTCTCTCCCCCCCCCCCCCCCAATCAATGGAATTTGATGGAATAATACATTTTACCAACACGAAATTTTAAGCGAATTTACAAATTAAGAACACATGCTCTTGCTTTTTTCCCCATCAATAAATGTGCGCGGTATATTTCCCTCTAAGGCTGGATGCTAATGTTTACATAGTCATTGAATATTACTGTTCTGACTTTCGTGGTGCCTCGAGATGTTTGTCGAGCAACAGTGTCCAGTTATGTTTGATAATATAAAGTAAAATGTGTTTGCACAATGGAATTCTAATGTTTGGGCGATATCGCTTAACATAAGAGCATTTTGTTTCTAATCAATAAAGAGTGCATTATGAATGAGAAAGGCGAATCGTTTCACCAAAATTGGCAAGTCTGCAGTCGAGTCGAGTCGCTGTCCGACGAGTCCGAGTCGATCGACTCGAGTCGACAACAGTGGTATTCTTCATCCCTTTCGTTTCTGTCTCTAATTGACTATCTCTACCTCTTTTATCCTGGGGATTCCAGAATAAGGACTGCATTGTTATACTATTAACATGCTTCGCCAAAATCTTATTCTCATCTCTTGTTCCACCGGATCTTGTCTGTTTATTGACATCAGTTCCACATTGATGATCCATTCAATTTTTCTATTCTGAGCAAGCACCCATTTATAAAAGTATGTAACTATTTTGTTGGTGTTCTCCATCGTTCAGAGCCGTCCAACAGAGCTCACTTGTCCTTTGGTTTGACGATTCTAACCTAACTAAATTACAGGTATTTTCTTTTAAAACACAGTATCTCTTTCAACCCTTGATGGGTTATAATTAGGGCATATAGTGTTTTTAATTAAAGACAACAAAATCAGACTTCCGATATCCATATTCAGTTTCTTATTACACTCTCGACCGGCAGGGACAGATAACTATTTTTCGACTCAGGACAGGGCATAACAAACTGAATAAACACATGCACAAGCTACGATTGTCTGCTTCACCACTGTGCACATGTGGATTAAACGAACAAACTACTGAGCATGTTCTACAGGATTGTCCTCTGTATGACCAGTTAAGAAAGATATACTGGCCCAATGACTCAACACTAAACTCAAAGCTATATGGAGTTAAAGAGGAACTTCAAACAACAGTCGAATTCATCATGAGAACTCGTCTGACGGTGTAATCATCAAAGATGCGATCGCAAGAAGAAGAAGAAGAAGTTTCTTATTACTAGTATTTTTTTTTTAAAATTAATGAAGATACAAAGAAATCCCGTTCAACCTCTGATGGGTTATAATTAGGATATATATTGTTTTCAATTTCAAATAATATGAACAACTGCCGACATGAGAAAGTGGCATCACATTTGAAAATAGGGATACTCACAATTGTGCTTAGGCCTATACGTTAAATAGAAAAATAAAAAAAAACAAACAAACAAAATCAAGAAGAAACTATGAACAAGAATAATATTAAAGTGGAGGGGTGTATAGGCCTGGTGGTTCTAGTTATATAACAGACTTTACCAGATATTTAATTGACTTTCATCTGTTTAAAGTCACATGCATTGTAAGAACAGCATCAGACCTTCTCATTCTCATTACTAGTATAGTATGAATTACATTATAACGGTGAATTGTTTGTTCCATATCTTTTTTTTTTGTGTGAAATAGGCGAAACAACAAAATAACGACGGATTTTTTTTTCATTGGTTATCAACCTTACAGGAGAAGACGCCATTTGCAATACAGCTCATTGCAACGGTGGAAGCACAGTAAAAATCGAAAAGTAAGGTGAATATCATGTTTTGTAAACCAGCTTCAAGAATTTTAGCTCTTGTTGTCTCTGTAGTTTAGTACAGGAGTATTTACAAATATGTATAGGCCCTATCGTCTAGAGCAGAGGCGGGCAGTAGCCTATAGCCGTCAGTCGCCACATGTGGCGTGGCAATTAGATAGCCTAGGCCTATATTAAAAGTGGATTATTTGTGTTAAAGGGGGAGGGGGAAATCGGCCAGTAAAGCATTTCATGGCTTTTCGGTTTGGAAATTCAATAATTGCGTGTGAAACAAATCCAATGACATTTTAGTGGAATCGCATAATATGGGGACGCATGTCGTCAGACCTCGCGATCGATAAGTAGCCCTCGCATGGCAAGGTTTCGTCAAAATAGGCTAACGGTAATTTTGTTCATTCGTTTAACTTTCCATCTGGAGACGCACTAATAAGCGCCAAGGTCGTATGTTTTGTTGTTGAAGTGAAGAACCATAGCACGTGTGTCCAACTTCGCCCAGATGTCTGTCGACCAGGAGGCCAATTAAGTCACTTGGGGCCTAGCCTACATAACAATTCAGGGTAGGGCCTAGGCCTAAATGGGAAGGATAGTGGAACAAGGTCCGCCATTTTGCCCGAACGTTATCTAGCCTATACGGATAAGTAACCGTATCACTTTGACATATTGCAAAATACCCACTATTAAACTAAATAAAATCCAACTAAAATGAACGAAAAATATCCATTTCAACATCTTATAGGTTAGGCTACAGTTCTGATATATAGGCCTAGGCTTAACGCCTCAAATTTCAAATTCCGTAATAAATCATGCTCACGAAATGTATGTTAGGGCCTACATGCAAACACACCACACGGAGTCACAATATGGCAGTGTCCAGTTTACCATCCTTCCCCTCGGGCGAATTCAGAAACGCAGTAGGGCCAAATAAGGGTTTAGGAATTCTAGCCACATCAGTATGTGGGCGACTTAAATGGCCTACTGATTGATATACATTTGGGCTGAGCCAGACACATGTCCCAGAATTCATCTAACATTTTTTAAACATAGGCCTAGCCTAGGGCCTCAGTGCTAACTGTAAACCTGTGTTCAGTGTGTCATTTTCGTTTGGAAAATACATGGCTACATATCTCAGAATAATGAACTAAAATGTTAAATCCTTAGCATGTAGGCCTATCGCGATTTTTAAAAAAAATTCACTGATACAGAATGAACCTGGGGTAGTCAAGAATCATGAGTTTTAATTTCAGATGAAATTGCTCTGACAAGTGAGAAACTGACGTGGCTACTAATTGATCACAAGTCAGACAACATGGTGGCTCGTTTCCCAGTATTCTTATGATTCGAAGGAAATTATCTCTTTCATTGCTTGCAGCACAAGTAGCCTACAGTGTTTACCATCTGTAATCAGCATGTCATGAACAGACGACATGCAGAATATAGTTGAACTAGTTACCAACTTACTTTCATCCAACTTTTCCCAAGTTCCAAGTCAACAGTAGGGCCTAATTAACTTGATGAGGTTGGCTAGGAAGTTTCTTGAATTCTGCCATACACATGAAAGTCCCGGCACCATCGGAGTGGAGCAGGGGAATAGTTGTCGGGTTGCCCAAGAGGGGAGATCTTTCAGACTGCAGTAATTGGAGAGGGGTCGCTCTTCTCTCGGTTCCCAGCAAAATATTAGGCAGGATAATTATACAGAGAATTTCAAGGGCAGTGGACTACAGGCTGAGGAGAGAACAGGCAGGATTTAGAGGGAACAGAAGATGTGTGGACCATATATTCACTCTCAGGGGCATTATAGAGCAGTGCTCAGAATGGCAAAGACAGCTTTGCATAGGTTTTGTTGATTTTGAAAAGGCTTTTGACAGCATACATAGGGACAGTTTATGGAAAATACTGAGGGCTTATGGAATTCCAAGCTGCATAGTGTCAATCATAAAAAGCCTCTATGCCAACTTTACGTGTAGTGTTGGGCAGAGCAACCTAACCTTCGAGGTGAGGACAGGAGTGCGACAGGGATGCCCCTTGTCAACCGCTCTATTTTTAACAGTCATAGACTGGGTGATGCGCCAGGCGGCGGAGGGCGGTCCAAGAGGAATGGGATGGACTACATTTTCAACATTGGAAGATCTGGAATATGCAGATGACATTGCACTGCTGGCACATTCACATCAACACATCCAGGAAAAAACGGATAGACTTAATAAATTTAGCCAGCGGGTGGGCTTGGACATCGGTTTGGGGAAGTCTGAGGTCATGACGCTCGGTGTGAGCAACCCTGGGCCCATGTCGGTGGGTAATCGGCGGCTGGTGCAGACAGATACCTTCACATGCCTAGGGAGCATGGTGACGCCAGACGGTGGGGCGGGCAGGGACATCGGCGTCGGAGTGAATGGGGCAGGAGCGGCCTTCTTTGGCCTAAATAACATCTGGGGGTCCTCCCAGTGCAGCACGGGCACAAAATTAAGATTGTGCCAGAGTTGCGTGCTTTCTGTGCTTCTCTATGGTGCGGAGTGCTGGAGAGTTGCAGAGAGGGAGATGTCAGGATTGTCCTCTTTTCACACAGCATGCCTGGGAAGAATTCACCGAGTCTTTTGGCCGGATGCCATCGCCAACCAAGATCTGCTTACTCGTAGCAAGCAAGAGGACATGCATACCATCATAGCTGGCAGACGCTGGAGCTGGGTTGGTCATGTCCTCGGAAGAGACCCCGATGCCATCACAAGAACAGCTATGCTTTGGACCCCTGAGGGAAAGCGAAAGAGAGGCCGACCAAAAACAACTTGGCGGAGGACTGTGGAGGCTGAGATGCAAAGAATGAACCAGAGTTAGGGCACTGTACGAAGGATGTCCACCGACCGTGCAAAGTGGAATCAATTTGTTGTTGCCCTACAAGACGCCACTAGGCGTGATGGCCACTGACTGCTTTGACGGTCGGTGGTTAAGGATCGAAGAAGAAGAAGAAGACATGAAAGTCCCTTAGCAGATACTGCCATAACGGACCTATACTAGGTCTCAGCTATGTGAGATGGGGTGTCTAGTTTCCTCCCTCTTTGCCTTCCATTATTCACAGATTTAGGTAGGCTACCCATATTTACAACTCAGTAGACTTAAGCAAACTGGTTTCAAACCTGGCCCTTTTGCTTTGGGAAGCAAATGCTGTAACCACCATCATTCTGATGCTTTAAGTTCTCCTAGGGATTCTAAATTGATAGTTTTTAGGAGGAAAAACTAAGCACACCAGGCAGTGCTTTATGGTGACACAAGAGATGAGTTCAGACTGAATTTGAGACACAAGATGTAAAATCCATATGACCCCATAAAGGGAACTAACCATAATCATTGGTGTAAACTTCAGAAACATTTGGTTGGGTTTGATTTTAAGGACCATCTTCATTGCACACTGACAACTCCATAAGTGCCCCGATCTCCTCCCTTAGATCACACAAGAAGGATCTCAGCACAGTGCACAATTCCATAGCATTTGCGAGGATCCCAATGTATGTATACAGGAATCACACATTCTGTAAATATTTTTGTGGTGGGTAAGTTTCCTAATTTTTTACAGGACAATGGCCGTAGGACTTACTCTTTATAAGTTCAAACTGCAGAGGGATTTTTAACGTATGCCACTTGCACACGGGACCTCCTATTTTTTCACCCTTACCCGAGAAGATTAGGCATCCAATCTCACTACCCAGGAAATCAGGGGAGGAGTGTGACATCATTAGGAACCACTGGTGCAGAAAATATTGCCATCAATTACATTCCATGTGCTGAGAGTGAACAAGGTACTTTTTTAATTAGAGGCGGACACCATACCTCTGAGCCACTCCTATCCCTTAGGTACATGCATGAAGAGGTTCTAGACTAAACGAAAAAATAACACAAAGAATGGCTCATAGCCCAGGAATGCTCATGGAAGAGTTTACCTTTGTTCAGTAGTAGCAAGGGTAATTTAATCCATTTTAGGATAGTTAAAACACTTCAGGCTTTTTTTCTCTTTTAATACTATTGCTTGATTAACCCCTTCGCCACGACAGGTTTTTCATTCCAAATGACAACACCATTTTCGGTTTAGTTCGTTCCCCTGAACGACAGGATAATTGTAGTTTTAGGGGTCATATATTTAATTTGATTGTAAACAGTTTATCGCAAAAGGAAACCCATTAAAAGTATATTCTAAACCAGAGCACACAAACTCTGACCCTGAATCTGGGTAATCTTTACATTTAGTGCTGTCGAGTATGTATAATATGTGTATTGAGTCAGCATTAGAATTAGGGTAACCCTAAACCTAACCTCATCCTTAACTCTGAATGGTACGAAAATACACATATTAAACATACTCGATGGCACAAAAGGTAAAGATTACCAGAATCTCAGTAAAAAGAGTTGTCAGAATCATTCAAGTTGAATAAATTCATTCATCATGAGAACTCGTCTGACGGTGTAATCATCAAAGATGCGATCGCAAGAAGAAGAAGAAGAAGAAGAATAAATTCAACTCAAACAAGAATTTTCGTGCTCTTTTTTCCACAAAATGTTTATGTTTCAGCGATGCGGCAGCGTCCATGTTTGTACTTTCGCTTTTGTAAAATCACTATTATCAGTTCTACCGTATTCGCTAGCAGTAAAATATTTTGTTCATTTCAAGCTTAGTGGCCAGATTTTTCAATGCTGAATCCGATTATGCCCAGCAATAACCGATACGGTTGTAAACAGAAGAGTTCTGGTGCTTTTAAAATATGACGTACGCCGTACGACTTATAGGTGAATTGGAACGAGAAATCGCGCTACTTCCGTGGCGTACGGCATAGCGACAAATATTGTAAAGATTTATGCCGTACGGCGTACGTCATACTGGTGCTGAAAGGGTTAATAATTTTAATTCTGTTTTCAGAGTCATGAAGGAAACATTACATTATTTCCATGACTGTCATTGTCAGTTGAAAGTAGCAGCAGCAAATGAAGCAAGGTGCTGAAATAGCTATTAGTGTCAGTGATGGTACTCTCATGTTAACACTTTGAGTACCAAGGCTCCTCAGTTAGTAATTACATTTAACCTTTAGCCCGCTGTAATAAAATGATGGAAATTTGCCTTGCAGCTGCATTCATTTTCACAACGCCCCCTTTTTTATAGTGGGTGACTTGTAACGTCTATAGTTTTTTTGTTTCTTGTTCAATTGCTATAATTTTTTGAATTTATATAAATAAATGAATGATGAATCTGATGATATAAGTTTTGTTTGTGTATATGTTAGATGTACACAAACAAAACTTATATCATCAGATTCATCATTCATTTATTTATATTAAAAAAAAAAAATTAAAGCAATTGAACAAGAAACAAAAAAACTATAGACGTTACAAGTCACCCACTATAAAAAACAAAAGACTGAATAAGTATGGCCAGCAGGTTGGTCTGAACATCAATTTGAAGAAGACAGAGGTCATGACACTAAATGTGGGCAATCCTGAGCCAATAACAGTAAGGAACCAGAAGTTAACACATTTACTTACCTAGGATGCATAGTAACACCTGACGGCGGAACAAGCAAGGACATTAACAACAGAATGAATAAAGCGAGAACAGCCTTTGCTGTTCTCAACAACATTTGGAAGTTTTCCCAGTACAGCACAAACACCAAATTAAGACTGTATGAGAGCTGTGTACTTTCTGGGCTTCTTTATGGTGCGGAATGTTGGAGAGTAACAGAGAAGGAAATGTCGAAACTGTTCTCCTTCCACACAATCTGCCTAAGGAAAATTCTCTGAATCTTTTGGCCAAACACCATCAGCAACCAAGAACTACTTATTCGGAGTAACCAGGAGGACATGCACACAATCATAGCTGGCAGACGCTGGAGTTGGGTTGGCCACGTCCTCAGAAGGGACCCTGATACCATCACAAGAACAGCTATGCTGTGGACCCCCGAGAAAAAGCGAAAGAGAGGTCGACCAAAAACAACTTGGCGGAGAACTGTGGAAGCTGAGATGCAAAGAATGAACCACAGTTGGGGCACTGTATGAAGGATGGCCGCCGACCGAGCAAAGTGGAATCAATTTGTTGCTGCCCTACAAGACACCACCAGGCGTGATGGCCGCTGACTGTTTTGACGGTTGGTGATTATGGATCAAAGAAGAAAGATGTTAGATGTGATAGGAAGAGAGGAATGAAAAGATGAAAAAAAAAATAATAAAATAAAAAAAACCAACAAACGAAGAGTCCTGAACCCTGGCATCTCAATGAAACAGTCATTTGACCAATACAAATCAAATGACAATCTTTTCGTTACACCCATCATCAGTAGCAAAGCAACAAACACCCTCATCTCATCAGCAGTGACATTCGTCCACGCCACACGGAATGAGGCACAGAATGGGCCCCGGGAATATCAATTTCATCAAAATCGTCGTCAACAACGCTAGACATACTAATACAATCCCCATCTCCACCATCACCCATATTCTGACAACCGATATCAGCACTAGTAAAGCCAACAAACTTCATCGGAGTCAGAAGCCACGAAAATTTAAGCGAAAATGGCCGCATGCCTATTGATTTAGATTTGAAAAAATGCACAGCAAATAAACGCAAAGACACCCGTCACAAATCTAGATCGGAATCGGAAGTGATCTCTTTTTGCAAGAAAGATTACACTAAACATCCGGGGTTAATATCACGTGTACACATGTTATATGCCAGGAAACCAATGATATCCGAAAGTAGCAGAAATGCGCCTGCAGCTGGCAGAACATAGCGTACTTCTGTCGCAATATTGCGACCGCAGCGTGCTAAAAGGTTAAATATCAAGGGTTTTTAATGAAAAATTTCCTATTTGGGGGGATGAAATTAAAAAAAAAAAAAACCGAATGAGTCAACAATAAGATTGACAAGGAAACTTTCAGGGTGATATTGGAAGTGGATAAAGTGTCACGAGCTGACCTTCTTTTGTGTTCAGGTCATGTGATCATGACTGCCATTTGGAATGTTAATGAGGCAATTGACAAAAATTAGCCTGCACCATTGAAAAATGTATATTCCTTTCTAAAAAAAAAGCAAATATAATTTGCTCTTGAATGATGTTGGGGTTGAAAAGCTAGTTGAAATGGACATAACATTTCAGTGTTTGTATTGACAAAAGAGAAATATTCATGAGGTACCGACCTGTTTTCATGCAAAGAGAAATTAAAAAAATACACACTTGTCAACTTGCTTTAGCTGGATGTTTTAGTCTAACATAAAATATGGTCACAGATGCGATTTTTGTTGCTTTTTTTTTCAGGCCTTGGGGGGGCCTATTTCCTACCTATAGTCCTCACACTTATGAAAAATTGAAAAGCTGGGCACAACAGTACAACAGTTTTTCACATCCAGTACAAAAGAAAAAATCTTGTCTGGACTCAGTCCAGTAGAATTACAAACATCTTCGTGATTTGTCTTCATACTACCGTGGGAAGTGGTTATGTCCTGCGACGAGTCTGTCAATTTTCACTGAAGCATCGGTGGCCTGCAATTTCTTGTGTCAACTTCTTGCATAACCTGACACCAGGGCTTCAGCAATCTTGAGCCTAAATTGCTTTGATGCAATTGGAAGTTTGGCAGCTTCATAGTACAGAATATACCCATTTACAAGGGCTACTTCTAAGACAAAAGGAAGAATTGAATGATAACGTTTTTAAGCAGTGATAAGGGTAAAAGTAATTCACTCGTCTTTGATTGAAGTGATCTACACCACCCATATTGTGACTGTAAACATCTGCCATGACAAGTTTTTCCACTGAATATAAATACCCACCCCCCGTTCCTGGATCTGAGTAACAGTTCCAAAGGCACCGATTCCTGAAGCTTCTAAATTGCTGAAAAAATGTTGTGAAGTTTAAAAACACATCAGTATAAACATGCCCTTTGGCAACATAATCTTTTAGCAGTGTCATGACAACTTTTTCACCCATATTTTCCCCACCTTCATCAAAATAATCTTCCTGCATAAATTTTTTATTTAAAACAACTGGTCTTGGTATTTACTGCAATAAAGACTTTGAAACCTCAATAAAGGAGAGTAACTTCCCTTGACTTGTGTCTATGCAAGTACCTGCTGTGATCACTTTTTGTGCTAATGCTGTAAGGTCGCCAAATGGCTACAACGGTACTCTGAAAAAATAGAGCCTGTCCTATGAGGAAGCCAAATAGTGACAATGGTACTGTATGAAAAATAGAGCCTTTCGCCAAAAGGCTGCCATGGTACTCGAAGTGTTAAATAATATTGTTTTAGAATTATTATAATTCATATTTATTGTGTTCATAAGGATTGCCAACATGGAAGAAGAAATGATCAGTGAGGAAATGACAGCAGAAGGAGATGAAGCTGCAGAAGAAGATGAAGCTGCAGAAGGAGATGAAGCTGCAGAAGGAGATGAAGCTGCAGAAGGAGATGAAGCTGCAGAAGGAGATGAAGTTGCAGAAGAAAGCTTAGAGATGCAAGGTGATGATGGAGACTATGAAGCCAGTGGACACGCTGACGATACTGGGAAAACTGAGGAAGAGCTGGAACAAGAACACAGAGATGCCCAGGTCATTGTACCACGCTATGCACCCCAGACAATCCCAGAATGGCATCTGGAACAAATGAGAGGTATCATTTTCATAGACATTTTTAAGGGTGGGGGTGAAAAGTTTATAGGAGGAGGTTAGTGGTGGCTACAGTCAGATAAATTTTGTTATTCTGTCAGAATGATCTAAATCAGTTTCAGTTCTAAATAGGCTAGACATCCACATGCGTTTCTGTTTACTGAAAACACAAATAATTATGCATTGTTTTAATTATAATAATTTTAACAACAGGCAAACAAATTTGTATTTTCATTTGAAGATATTCTGTTAAATCTAGCTGAATGAGTTTTGACGTTAAAGGTTAGTCTGACGTTGGTATCCTTACAGCTGTTCGTCTTGTTCTGATATCTTTTAAGAAGAAAATATCTATACCTTCTAACCAGGATATTTTTTGTTTATGACCTATAGACGTATTCCTGATTTCTGTATGTTTTCTTTGAACTAGATGAATTATGTGGCTCTTGAATTGCTTGGGACTACAAGTTTTCTAAATGTTTTTTTCTTTCTTCATAACTTGGAACACAGTGCAATAAAATGTACATGTACTGCCACCCAAACTAAGATTGTTGGGTTAGTTATTATATATCTGTTGCAAGAAGCAAATCATGAAATTCCCACAGGCAACCTGAAGTGAATTCTATACTGAATTCTCTCGTTCTTTTCATTGGTGCCACTGTTTTTTTAAATAATTAATTTTCATTCATAACTACATTTCAATCAATACCCTTTAGCTCCCCAAGGAGCATTGGCCTTCAACAAACACATGCCAAGTCTTCCTGTCCTGTGCCATCTGCTCAAGTTCTTTCCATGTTTTCCTCATCATTTTCACCCGTTTCCAGTTCTCTTCTCCATGTGTTTTTTGGTCCACCCCTCGGCTTCTCTTTCCCTGTGGATTCCAGAACAAGGACTGCCCCGTAATACTATCAACAGGTTTCCTCAATGTGTGTCCTATCCATCACCAGCATCTTCCTCTCAACTCCTGTCCCACTGGCACCCGTCCGGCTCATGTCATCAACTCCACACCTGTGACCCCATCACACCATTTCAGTCCTTCCATTCCATGCAAGCACCCGTCTTTAAAAGTCTGTAGCTTTTTGGTTGTTGTTTTTATTGTTGTCCATGTCTCAGAGCCATACAATACGACCGACTTCACATTTGAGTTGCAGATTCTTATTTTCGTGCCGGACTTGATTTCTCTTGTTCTCCATGTGTTTCCCAATGCATTGAAAGCTCCTCTTGCTTTTTGTATTCTTATTTTGATATCACTGTCTGTCCCTCCAACTCTGTCTATATCACCTCCAAGACATGTGCATTACCCCCACATCCTCCAGTGGTGTCTCCCCAAGCTCAACCCTGCCATCACTTCCCGCATTTATTCTCATAATCCTTGTCCTTTCCCTGTGTACCTTCAGGCCCACCTGTTGTGATCTCCCATCGAGAACTTTCATCCTCCCTTGCATCTGACCATGGTTATGAGACAGAAGAGCCAAGTCATCTGCAAAATCCAGATTATCAAGCTGTTCAGTCAGATTCCACTGGATTCCATTTCTGATGTCGATGTCTTCATAACCCAATCTATTGCTAGTAAGAAAAGAAGTGGAGACAAGAGGCATCCCTGTCTTACTCCCGTTCTAATCCTAAACGGTTCTGTAAGTTGTCCTTCATGAAGAACTCTGCATGTCATGTCTTCATAGGTCTTCTTTATTAAGTTAATGATCTTCATGGGAACTCCATAATACCCCATCAATTTCCAAAGCGATTCTCTGTCTTCTTCTTCCTCGTTCGCCTTCAGACTTCCACATTTACGACTCTAATAAAGGCAGTAGTCAACTCAAGGTTCCCGACATCTCCAAACAGTTTTTCGTTGATAGAAGTGGGTTGTTGCCATATGCTACCCCGATTCTCTGTCTACACATCACACTTCACAAATATCTATCTTTATCTGCTTCTTGTTTGTTCATCCTGATAAGGATGTTGGTTGCGTTTACAGCGAAGTTGCGATAATTGCGCCTTTCGGCCGACACATCCGACTTCAGCACGGCATTTTTTGAGCCACTTCGATCCCTACTCTCTCAGCCAGACTGCAGTGATGCAGCCTGTTTCCAGGACCACCACTTGGAGGTGGAGTAGGGTCTTGGTCAGCTCTGATTCCCTGACGCAAGCAGTCAAGCTATGGGTCGCTGACTGCATTTATCACTGTTTGTGCGTCTTAGGTCCCAAATAACTATATCATCATGTGCTGCCTTTTTGTTCCATATGGAACATAGTGCTAAAGTTCTCGTCGGCACTAATTTTTGTTTTGTGCTGTCTTCAGCTCTGCGCAGGACAACATGGTTGTATACAAAAGGAAGTTCTCAATCTACAGTATAAAAACTACTAGCTCAGATGTAGCAACAAAAAAATGTTGCCATGCTTCAAAAAAAAATATGCAGAGCCCTAGGAAATAATTAACATTTATAGTAGGTATATTAATTCTGGAAATTTTTAGATGTTGCTACATTCCTTATTTCTCCTTGCTAAATAATAGTCACAGTGCATTTATAAGTCATTTGTAAATGGTGGTGTTTTTATGAAAACCAGTAAGCCATTTCTGTTGAATAATTGTTTCTCAGCAGAGCAACTTTAGTGGTTAATAATGATTATGCTATTAGAATTTTGCAGAAGTCATGGACTTTAAACAATTTATTAATTTATATTTTAAACCATTTTCAGAACGCTGGATGTGGCATATGCGAATATTCCCAATTGACCAAGAAGATTGTAGGAATTGCATCCTGGATTCAGCAACTAAGATCTCACAGGAGGCCTGGTATTATGTCCCAAAGCGCAAAAATGGTCAGGGGTATGTGCATCATGGAGAATCGGGCTAGAACCACCTTTTTTTTTGTGGGCTCTGTGTTTAGCCTCCTCAGCCAACCTTCATATAATTGTTTCACAAGTATCTTACCTTACTGATCACAGATAATTTATGTTACAAAACTATTGCCCATGTAAGTCCCAGGGCTCTCTGAGGAGACGCAGAATAGAGCTATTGCTCCATTAGGCACGTTGTAACAGGCAACATGTGAGGTTGTGCATGGGACTAGCACTCTCGTGTGAAATAAATGGTTGCAGAAACCACTGCTACAATAGCACTTGAATGCTTTGGGGGGGGTCTTCCTACAAAGGGGCCATCTGGAGTGGTGACACCATGCACTGAGAGGAGCAAATAAGGAAAATAAATGAGGCTTTTAATTCTCTCAACTTGCTACCATATCAGTCAGTTAAATATAATACATCTAAGACCACGTAATGCACATAAGAATATTCAGTAACCTTTATTGGGAACAAACTGCGACAGTAAGATCTGGCAAGAATTAAACATATATAAACATAAAAAAGAGGTGTGCAATAAAAACATAAGAGGTGTGCAATAAGGTTTCTGATTTTCCCTCCTGCTTTTTTAATATCTACACAGAGAGCATTTTCAGGCAGATACTTTAACTGCCAGGATGGAAGATCAATAAACTGCTTTAGATATGCGGATGATACAGTTTGCTGAAAATGAACAGGAACTGCAAGAGCTAGTGAAGCACGTAAACAGCATAAGTCATGAATATGGATTGGACATTAACATTGAGAAAACAAAAACTGAGATAATTAGCAACATGGTGAATCGACAATGTTAAAGATAAGAATAAATAGGAAAATCCTAGAATAAGTAAGAGTTTCTCATATCTGGGTCATATAATAACAGAAGATGGCAGATGCGAATCAGAAATCAAGAAGAGAATAGGAATGGCCAAATCTACATTCAACAGCATGAGACAGATACTAACATCAAAACAACTAACAAATTCAAACTGAGAATCATCAAATGCTGTATATAATTCTTCATTACTGTATGGTGTAGAACATAGGCAATAAACAAACAACTATAATTTAAAAAAAAAATTTGCCTAGTCGGTTGTATTAGGGCGCATGTCCAAATATAAAAGACCTTTAGGTCAGGTGTTTAGCAATTAGAAGAAATAATTGAGGCCTTTAAAATGTGGATTTATAGAAAAATGGGCATGTTTCATGGAAAAAGAAGAAAATAGATAAAGAGATCCTAGAAAACCTAGGAATGAAAAGAGAATTAATGGAGATCAAAATTAGATAGGTAACATATTTTGGCCATATAAGAAGGCAGAGTTGAAGGCAAGAGGAAGAGAGTCCACCATCAGAAAAAAGATAGATGATGTTGGAGATCCATTGCAGACGACCTTCGATGTGAAGATAATGAATGCACAGTACTGATACTTCTGCTGGATTAGCCTAAGATTTAATAAAAAAACATTTGTTTAATACTGCAGTTTCCACAGAAATAAATGTATGCACATAATTAACAAACAATATCCATATCATAAGCATTTACAGAAGATTATAAGTAAAATGTCTCATTAGTCTTTTCCACTTGATCTCATTTTCTTAATTGATCAGTAATTATACACATTTCCTGTGTTTTATACTGTAGCGGGAGGTTTAGATCTTATTAAAATTAGAGATATCTTGGACAAGTAGGTGTATCAGATGATACCAGGATAGTGCCAGATAAGAGACTGGTCTTATAAGTAATACCCCCTTCTCTGAAAAGAGCAAGGGTGTATAGACATCAAAGTGGGGTCAAGCTATGTAAGTTCTCAGAGATGATGCTGATGATGATGTACTCTTGAGTCCCTAACTGCTACCTCCCAAGATCCCACAAAGATTAGTGTTTGTTTTGAGTGACTAGTTTCTAGGGGTATTTTAATGTAATATCTATAATAAATTTCAAATACAGAACTTTAAACTTAATAAAACTTATCAAGCAAGTCTGAATGAAATATTTACAATTTTATTTGTCCTGAACCGTAAAATCTTTTCCGGCCAGGAATACTCAAGAGAACTGTAAGGATATATACACATAGAAATAAATAAACTGAAAAGAATCTTCCCTCCTGAATAAAAGGTGAAGTATTACTAATTTTCACATAAAGTCTCTAATACTAATTTATTCACTTTCTCTGGCTGGTAAGAGTCGCATAAGAATTGTTAGTCATTGTTTTCTTCATAAAGGGATATTGTTTATTAGTGTGAAACTTTTTTCTGGATCTCTGGATTGAGCTGTGCAGTGAACCCACATTCACTTATCTGGGATCCTGGTAACTGATGATTTCTTCTCCACCTTCCCTAACCACACAAATTTGCATCTCAAAGCTTGGAAGCTGGGCGTAGTTCTGAGTTTTAGGTAGAACTGTAGTCCACAGGCTTCCTCACAAAATGACAGGTGCTTTCCTAGCACTAGTGAGACATAACCTGGTATAAAGGAATGATCACATTCCATGTAGGTATCTGCTTCAGTTCTCACACTCAACATCACAACTTACCCTTTCTGTAATTGTGCTAACAGGTTGCACTGGACAGATAACGTCTCCTCCTACCGCCAGTTCCATGTGAATATTCTTTTTCTGTACTAATTCTATGATAGAATCCTTTGCCCCATGTTTAGCTTCCATACCATAATTGGGGTTAAGTACACAACAGTAAGTGACCTCTTGATTACTTCATGTCACTAATTCCTGTCTTTCTATCCTATATACATGATCAATGTGTAACTGCAGGAGAAAATATGCAATCAAACAGACTTACAATGCTCAATTTTGCCATAATTTGCAAATATCTGATACTGTTTCCCTTTTTTCTGACCTGTCGTATTTGAAACTAAAACTACACACATTTTCAACTAGGCCAAGATGGCAGCAACACATTTGTGATTTCACTTCCTACACATGCCGAACACATAGTTTGAAATTCACCGGCTAATTCACAAATATTTTAGATGTCTCTCCTGTGACAGGCCGTCAAATAGGTTGAACGGCAAAAGATGTGGCAATAACTACACACATTTTCAAGCTTTTCGAGGTTAGTGCTATTCCAATCAGAGCGTAGATGGCAGACTAACAAAAAAAAAAATTTTTTTTCTCACATAGTTTGAAATTCACCGGCAATTGATTAATAATACATACATTTCAAACGGCTCTCTAGGTTTGCTTTCAGTTCAGAACGGCAAAAGATGTGGCATTTCCCGTCTGATAGACTGCGTACCGCTTGGTTTGAATTAAAAATTTTGTGGCAAGCTTTTCGAGGTTCCCAGTGCTATTCATAGCGAAACGACTGGCCAATCAGAGCGTAGTCAAGAAAATTGTAAATAACACTGACTAACAAAAAAAAAAATTTTTTTTCTTTCTCTAACATTTCTATGTTTTTCTGATCAATTTTAATGCGCTGTTTTTAAATCTGCAAACCGTTTTTCTCTATCAGGTCGGGATCTCTAGAAATACGCAATTGAAGTTTTTTAACAACGCATACAGTATTACAACATCATTTGTACAAGAAGTATAACAGTTATGTAGGCTTGAATTTCTTTGCAGTCGACTTTCGTTGGTGAATGGCATGTGGTACATCGCGATGAAGCATCCAACAATAATCAGCAAGCATGGTCACACTCCACCGTCCTTGATAACGTGACTCCATTACGGCGATATCTTGATGGAATCGTTCTCCATGTTCATCGCTGACTTCGCCAAGGTTGTCAGGGAAAAAGTCAAGATGCGAATCGAGCAAATGGATTTTGAGGGACATGTTACAGCCCATAATTCTGTATGCATCTATGCACTGCTTAACAATATGCACATAGTCGACAGATTTGTGATTTCCCAGAAAGTTATCGACGATCGATTTGAATGCCATCCATGCGCGAAGTTCACTACCATGTAACAAGTTCTCGAATTGTTTGTCTGCAATAACTTTCCTAATCTGAGGTCCTACAAAGATACCTTCCTTTATCTTTGCATCGCTAATCTTTGCATCGCTAATTTGCGGAAACTTTTCTCGAAGATAAGTGAAAGCTTTGCTCGTTTTATCTAACGCTTTTACGAAATTATTCATGAGCCCCAACTTTATATGTAACGGTGGTAAAATGATGCTGTCTTTGTTAGCTAATGGCTCGTGTATTACATTTTTATGCCCGAGCTGCATACGATCCCTGATAGGCCACACCTTTCTTGCATAATGTTCCTGTCTGTTGCGGCTGTCCCATTCACATAGGAAGCAACAAAATTTAGTATACCCAGTCTGCATGCCCGTGAGAATTGCAATGACCCTTAGGTCTCCACAAATCCGCCATTGGTAGTCATTGTACTTTATTTTTGCCAAAAGTATAGCCATATTGTCATAAGTTTCTTTCATATGAACAGAGTAGGCGACTGGAATTGATGAAAATAAATTTCCATTATGCAATAACACGGCTTTTAGACTAGTCTTGGAAGATTCGATGAAAAGTCGCCATTCGTTGACTATGTGCTCATGACCGAGGTGCACCATTAGACCTTTTACATCTTTGCAATAGCAAATGTCATCATCCATCTCAAAGTATTGAACAAGTTCTCTGTGTCTATGACGAAATTTAGATATCGGAGTATTGGGCGCTAAAAGATTCCATTCTCTGAGTCGCGAACCGAGTAATTCCGCTTGTCCTTTGGTGAGAGCGAGATCACGTATTAGATCTGAAAGTTCTGAATGGTTAATTAAGTGAACACCATCATTCACCGGTACATAATCCGAGTCAGAATTAGTTTCTAAAGCAGGTAAACTATCACTTTCTGATGGTTCATTCACGTCCAACGGATATTGTTCTGGTGGAACTAGGATCGGACACGTGATTGGATCATGAGGCACTGGTTTCGAAACCGATTCAATATTTGGATAAACCACAGACTTTCTAGTTTTAAAAGTGAAACCATAGATATTTTTCAAGCAGAAGTAACAATCAGTAGCGTGATTTGTCGGTTCACGCCATATTACTGGCACTCCAAAAGGCATCGACTTATGCTTCGGCGATTTTCGTAACCAACCTGCCAATGTATTTGCACAAGTCGAACAAACTGCATTTGGCTTCCAAGATTTATTTGCATCATCAACTTTCGAATCGAAATAAAGTTCATATGCTTTCTTTAGCAATGGTGTAAAGTTTTTCTGGTGAACACGATCGGTAAAATATCCGCACACGTAACAGAACAGATCAGCCGAATTTCTACAACTTCTAGAAGCCATATTTCACTCAGAATTATTTCAAAATACAGTAACTATTTGAAATATAACGTAACATATGTCATGCATCTTTTAGCAGTATAAAAAGTAGAATTATTTTGCATTTTATTAATTTTTTAAAAGTTATATAGTAAAAATGAAACGGAGCAAATAACGGTTTCCCAAAAATATATTTATTCACAAATATCTTAAGAACCCGACGTGATAGAGATAAACGGATTTCAAATTTGAAATCAGCGCAAGAAACTGACCTAAGAACACTTATTCTTATATAAGAAAGAAAAATGTTGTTTGTCAGTGTAATCTTACCGAAACGGTTTTTTAACTTGCTCGTACAAACTGAATAAACTTATTTTATTTATATTATAGTTATTATTGGACTGATTTTAATTATTTTAAGTGATAATAAAATGGCCAATTTATCTCTATCTTTCTATATGTTTATTTTCGCGCTATTTCCTTGCATGTCAATATAATTAATTTTTTTGTAATTAAATGGAGTGTTTCCCTGATGTACAAATATTACTAAAATAAATTTTTCTCTTAATTGACTTATTTCTATGAGGCTGGATTTGTACCTATTTATAGAGCAATATATCAGATGTTATAATAAATATGTCTTAGAGAAATAAAATAACTCCTTCCCGGTAAAAACACATATGAGGCCCTTTTTGCTTATAATGAAAAGTATCTTTATAGACACTAGAAAAGGAGCTTTCTGATTGGTTCCTAATTTTTGGACTTTTACTCTAGATTTTGAGCGAGGAAAATATGATTGTTTTTGGGGATTCAGATTCAAATTATGACATATACAAAATATGAAGAAACAATATGGCATTTCATTTTGAATTGGTTAAAAAGAATAACACCAAGAGCTACATAATGCAAATGAGCTGAAACCTTTCTCACCAGGATTGCCGAGCTGTGCATGATGTCCAACAGTGAAGCTCATGCTGTTATGGCCAGAGTTGTACGCATGCCATTCTATCATCAGTATGTTACCATTGAAATTAATCGCCGCGTCCAGGAAGGGGAAAAAGATCCCAGTGGAGAAGAACCACCATACGACAAAGTTGAGGAGACAGGTACTTTTTTGTCACTTTCCTTTATGAGACCATAATTAGTTTTCGCGTTCTTTATTTGTTTTTCTTAAGGGGTTTCCCTACAGTGAAAACTAACTTTTGTTCTAATAACATTTTCAAACTTTTTATGTGCTCAATAGACACAGTGTATGTCCATGAACCAAATTCTACAGTTTATTTTGTTAAAAAACATGTGGTTACCATGGTAACCAAAAAAAAAATCCGCCATATTGGATTTTCACCACTTTTCGAGAGCTAAAAACTTATGTTTCCCATTGACCAAACTTTACCAAATTGCACACACATGTTGTGACTGACAATTAAAACAATTTATCAGGGGCTTTTTTTGATAAGTTAAAAATTCTATTTTTAATGATTTTTAAAAAAAAAATACACTATATTTGTATGAAAAACAATGAAAAAAAAAAATATTTAAAAAATATATCAAAGCAAATTACCAAAATATCAAAAATAGCCCCTGTCATTTTAAAGGTATATATGTGTCCTACATGCATGCCAAATTTCAGACTGATCTATTAGATAGTTTGTAAAAAATAACATTTTTTGTTAATAAAATGTTAGTTTTGAGAAAAATGCATTTTAGTCACCGAATGACTTGTCTTGTCCAATATACTCCATTCTGGGGGGCTGAATGTGTTTAAAATTGTCCAGCACTATATGCTGCACCTCCTTCAGCTTCCTGCAGCTGCTCCTCTTGCCTTTATCTTGCCTAATTTTTCTTCTTTCCTTCTACATGGTAACCAAAAAAAAAAAAACAACCGCCATATTGGGTTTTACACCAATTTTCAAGAGCAAAAATCTTATGTTTACCATTGACCAAACTTTATCAAATTGCATACACATGTTGTGACTGACAATTAAAACAATTTGTCTAGGGCTTTTTTTGATAAGATAAAAATTCTATTTTTAATGATTTTTAAAAAAAAATACACTATATTTGTATGAAAAACAATGAAAAAAAATATTTAAAAAATATATCAAAGCAAATTACCAAAATATCAAACAAAGCCCCTGTCAATTTAAAGGTATATATGTGTCCTATATGCATGCCAAATTTCAGACTGATCTATTGGATAGTTTGTAAAAAAAAAAAACATTTTTTTGTTAATAAAATGTTAGTTTTGAGAAAAATGCATTTTAGTCATCGAGTGACTTGTCTTGTCCAATATACTCCATTCTGGGGGGCTGAATGTGTTTAAAATTGTCCAGCACTATATGCTGCCCCTCCTTCAGCTTCCTGCAGCTTCTCCTCTCGCCTTTGTCTTGCCTAATTTTTCTTCTTTCCTTCTACCCTGGTAACCAAAAAAAAAAAAACAACCGCTATATTGGGTTTTTCACCAATTTTCAAGAACAAAAATCTTGTTTCCCATTGACCAAACTTTATCAAATTGCACCCACATGTTGTGACTGAAAATTAAAACAATTTTACTCATGATTATTTTAATAAGTTTAAAATTCTATTTTTAATGATTTAAAAAAAAAAAAAAAAAACTATATTTGTATGAAAAAATATTTTTTTAAATATTTTTTTTTTTAATTTATAAAAGAAAATTACCAAAATATCAAAAATGCAGATGTGTTACTTTAAAGATATAGATGTGTACTACTCATGATTATTTTTATAAGTTTTAAATTATATTTTTAATGATTTAAAAAAAAAAAAACTATATTTGTGTGAAAAAATATTTTTTTAAATATTTTTAAAAAATTTATAAAAGAAAATTACCAAAATATCAAAAATGCAGATGTGTTTTTTTTTAAAGATATAGATGTGTACTACATGCATGCCAAATTTGAGACTCCTCTGTTTGATAGTTTTAGTGAGAAATCGTGCATTTTCGGCACAAATTTGAAAATCATAGCATGGGGGTGGTGCCGACAATATGCTTTTTGATACATCAAATGCATTTTTTATGTTATAAAACCTTGCTCAATCGATTCCTCGATGATTATTTAATAAAATAAGCTCAAAAGTAAAAAATCTATATTTTGTACGTAAAATCCAGTTTTCATAGTAGTGGACCTCCTTAAGTGTTTACAGTAAACTATTTTCTTAATATGAATGGTCCTCTTTCAATCCTTGAAGTATTTTTATTCACCCTTTGCAGGATAGTTGGTGTTAGGACCAGTCCTGCTGCACCTTTATTATGTCTCTGAGAGCCCCACTCGATGAACATTAAATTAAATAGTAATATAATTAATCATAATTCAGTTAGCAATATTTCTGGCATGGAATTGTATACTCACGTCCTGAAAACAGTGATTTTGTTGTTGGTAAAATGCTCATTAATTTAAAAACCAGTGTTTGAGTTTTTTTTAATTAAGTAGGTTGTTTTTATAATGTGACTGTTTTAAAATGTTTAAGTGCTGTGTACATTTTTAACTTGTAATGCTCATCTTTACCAAATCCTTGTTCCGTTCTGTGATGCGTATGAAACCACAAGATGTTAGCAGACTAACATTTCTGTGTAAGCGTTCAAACACATCTGATTTGACAGTGCTGTACAGGCTGCCAGCATCATAATAAAACCACACACACCCACTGCTTACTTCATGCAGGTGTTAACACAGAACACTAAAATGCCTTTTTTCTGTGTTTGTTGGCCACTTACAATGTCAGCTCCCTCCCAAAAAATGCAGCTCTTACAGCACATGCGCTAACCAGAAACAGTTCCGGCCGCATGGCCTGGGCTGTTTGACATGCTTCCCCTCGAGTGTTGTAATGGCAATTCATTACAGCCAAGCAGTAGCTGTACTTGCCTGTGTGGTGACAGTTACATGCTGTAGTACATATGGCAGTGTGCATCTTCAACCAGCAGCGAGTCGTCAGTACAGTGATGTGTGTCATCATAACATCAGCAGCTAAGGTAGTCCTCCGTTTATTACATTAGTTAAGATTGCTGTTTTTTTTTCATGTTCTGAAGATGCCTTAAAAGTTGGAAGGTTTTGTATATAGGTGTTACTGTTACTGAATTCACAGTTGGTTATATTATAGTTATAAAATTTCAGAAGCGTCAGTATATTGTGCGATAAATGTGATAGTTTCTTTAACCTCATCCTGCTTCATTATAACAGCATAAGCATCGCATATTTTCTTTAAATACCAATTTTCAATTTATAAGTTACTTGCAAATAAAGAATGCTGCACAATGTACATGCAAATAAAGAATGCTGCAAAATGTGTAAAGATAATAGTATAGATTATGATCTACTGGTGAGATAGAAGAGCTAAAATACTATAAAATGTGATAAGTTATTGTTAGGTGTGAAACTGCACTCATAATGAAAGGTATCTCGTAACTATTAAACTGCACTCATAATGAAAGGTATTTCGTAACTATTAAGCAAAGATGCATTGATCCTTGGTTTTAGTGAAGCATTTTAACTGTACTTTTTAATCTGGTAGATGCATACAAGGAATGGTTGTAGCATTTTACCTTCTATGCAGAAAAAAAGGAAGAAAAAACATTTATGTTCAGAAAAAGTGCAGGCTATTGAAGACATTGATGCAGCTTTGTATAGTTATTTGACACTAAAATGTGTGCTCCACACAAGTGCTGGTCTCACAACGTCCTTATATTGTAATATGTCTGAATCATTAAGTAGTGTCTAGTTTTTACTTGTAACGCGTTCTTAGATAATCATTGAAAAGTATAGATTTTGCAGTGTAAGAGTATGAAAATTAATACAAAAGAATCTGTTAATTAGTCTTCACACAAAGTAGGTTCCACAGTAAGGTAGTGCCCCATGTATTTGTAAATCTTGATCATAGGAAAAGTCATTGGATGCTTCAGAGGAGAGGAAACACGCTCTTTAGTAGATTCCTCATCTCAACCCGTAACCCGTCATGGGTCGTAGGGGTGCCATGGTGGATGCATCAGCAGCCAGGGTCCTCCACTATTCTCTATCCTCAGCAATGCGTACAAGTGTGGAAAAACCGTGCCCTGTCCATTCTTTGATGTTATCAGCCCATGATTTTCTTTTTAAAGTAGATTAAGAAATGCGAAATAAACTTAATCAATCAATATCCTTTAGCTATCCAAAGAGCATAGGCCTTTAACAAACACATGTCAAGTCCTCCTGTCACATGACATTAGCTCAAGCTCTTTCCACATTTCCCTCAATTTTCACTTCTGTCTCCAATTCTCTTCTCCATGTAATCCTTCATTTCTGCTGCCACCTGTACCATCTTCCCATGTTCGTTCAGTGTTTGAACATTCCAGGTGCCAAATCTTAGTCAGCAACACAGACTCCCTTCGGCTTTGTCTGTGTTGCGTCATTCACCTCCCTGCCAGAGAACCTTCTGTCTTAGTTGGCTGAGTTTTATTTTCCTTAGATGACCTGTCCAAGTTTTTGTGGTTTTAACATTCTTTTACAGGATGGGGAACTGGTCCATGCCCAACCTTCCTTAGTGACATCTTGATTGCATGCATAGTAGGGAACTGTGATACTATTCTTTGCTCCCCTTTCGGGTCCTGATATCATATGGGCGAAAATACTTATAATTTGCTATTTTCTTCAACAGCCACTATTGTGCTGGATTCAACAAAATGTGAAAAGGTTAAAAATACTGCTACTTCTAGAGGTAAGTGATTACTATGTTTGGAATTTATTGGTCAGAAACATAAACAAATTTCTGACCGTACTTCATGCATTTATTATTATTAACATTAAACTGGTTTGACCAGTATTTGATCTCTAGTGTTAAAAGCATTTTTCAAGCTTTAGATATATATATATATTCCTACATAGTATGTCGATAATTGTTAGAATAAGAATATTATCAACCAAGTTTAAACCAGAGGATAAGAAATTTTCTTTGTTTTAATGCAGTAGTATTCACTGAACAAGATAGTGCACCAAAACATTAAATAGCCTTTGATGAAGGCCGTTGGCATTTATGGATGCCTTTTGATAATAGAAATTTAATTTTTGTGTTTAACCAGGGCTACCTATTAGTCTAGATAAACCTGGCCAAGTGGTTGCCATGTTTAAAACACTATCATACCAATCTTATTCACAGGAGGCCTGAAACGGCGAAGACTCTGGGTGCGATATTTGTCAGAAATCACAACCCCAGAGATCCTTCGTGTTCTCTTTCCGCTCTCACAAAGCACTCAAGTACAAACGCATGACAATTTGCGGTGAGTAAAGGAGGAGCACATGCATGTTGTCTGCATGTCCTCCTGCCTGGTGATCTGCATGCTTATCTTGGACAGCCAAGCAGATCACAAACTGGGCCATATACGGCTATGGTTTAACAGCAATATAACATTGCTGTCAAGCTGTATCAGCCCTTGAATTAGTGCTTTTTAAAAATTATTTTATATCTTAAGCAGCTGTGTCAACAGCTTTGACCTTCATATATAATCTACATATTTAATGGCTTGTAAGGTATATGTTATGTTAGTTTATTTTGCATTTGTACAGGGAACGTTGGTATGAAACCCTTTTACAATTTAAGACGGATAACAACATTTACGTGCAACAATTTATAACAGTTATTAGGTGTTTGCTGAAGTCACTTTACATTTCAGGTTGCAAAATGGTAAGTACAGTAGTACGCTTTCTTGGACAACTTATCATAATTTAAGATGGTTAAGACAGTTTTCTTCACCTTTGTTCACCTGGCCT
Organism: Oreohelix idahoensis; assembly: GCA_024509875.1. NCBI lineage: Eukaryota > Metazoa > Mollusca > Gastropoda > Stylommatophora > Oreohelicidae > Oreohelix > Oreohelix idahoensis. Next base: position 355,644 of record JAMPIV010010585.1, read on the forward strand.
CTGCTGCCGTGCGAAGATTTCCTAGTGCTCTTTGTCAGGTCACTTATCTTGCTTGTTTGGACTCCTGTAGCAGTATTTTCTTTGGCTTTCTTGTATTTCTAAGCTCTTAATTTAAAAGACCTGTGGTGTTAGTTCATTGTTTATTCACACTTATTCAGTTCCATCTGGAGCAGGGTTTCTTAACTTGTGGTCCACAGACCCTTTGTGAGTCCATGAATCAATAGGTCCTTGAATGGATTCTAGGGAGTCCGTAATAGTAACCCATAAATATGAATGCTTTAAAAATGAGTAAAAAAAATTTAGTTATGCGTTCATGTACATTATTTCTCAGAAGGGGTCTATAGCCTTTAAATGGATCCATGTCACACCAAAAAAAAAAAAAAGGATGAGAAGCCCTACTATAGAACATAGGTCATCAGTTCATGCTAAACCTATTATTTCCTGTTTTCTGTGTTGTTTCCATCTCATTTCTCCATGTGTTTTTGAGGTCTCTATTTATTGGCCACTAGGATTATGGAAAAAGGACTGCTTGGTAATGCTATCAGTTGATTTCCTCAGTGTGTCCTATCCAGCACCGGCATCTTTTCTTCACCTCTTGTTCCACTGGTATTTGTGTCATTCCATCAGCTCTACATTGGTGATCTTGGTCTAGTTGTATCTTATGATCAAGCTTACATTTATTTGTTGATTGTGTCCTATGATCAGACTTGAATTATTTGTTGATTGCACTCTACACATGGCTGCGTCTCACAACTGTATGTACTCATTGTGTTAAGTAATTCTAAACTCCGCCTAGGCTGGTCCCAAGCCCGGCTGAAAAAGGATGGAGGCCGTAAGGAGGCAGCCCCTCCACCATGCAAAGGCACAACAGGCCAATCACCTGTTTGCTTTAAAACATGATTACACGAAATACAAGAGAGAAAACCGGACTGATTCTAAAGGTGACGAACTGGAACGGACTACGACTTATAAAACTTGGAACACAAGAAGTATAAATGGGAAAGAAGAGGAACTGGTGGAAGAGATGAGGAAAGCAAAACTAGAAATCCTGGCTATTATGGAAACAAAGAAAAAGGGACAAGGAGTTATGTATCTCGATGGCAACACGCTGCTCTACAGTAGTGTACCCACATCTGAAAGAGCTAAAGGGGGGCGTGGGTTGCATTGTGGCCAAAAACCAGAAAGATAGTATCAAGGTATTTAACTTTGTCTCGGAGCGCATTATGGTTGTAAAACTAAAAGAAGGAGAAACCATAGTCAACCTGGTCATAGTGTATGGGCTTGAGGATGAGAGAGCAGAGGTCAAGGAGGAATTCTTCGAGCTGCTTCAAGGGACAGTGGATGACTGCCTAGATGAAATTATCATGCTCGGAGATTTCAATGCCAGAATTGGAAATGACCATGCTAGATGGGGTGGAGTTATCGCAAGATATGGAGAAGATACTCTCAATGACAATGGAAAGCGACTCCTTAGATTCTGCAGAGAGCAGAATCTGATCATTACCAACACAAAGGTTCCCCCATAAGCGCATACTTGCATATACTAGGTGTGAACCAACAAAGAATGAGAAGTCAGTGATCGACTATGCCATTGTTAGGAGGAGCTCATTCAAATATGTCCGGGATGCTAGAGTCTGGAAGGGGCCAGAGATTGGAAGTGATCACTACCTGCTTACAATCAAAAGAACAACTGAAAGAGTTGCTCAGCCTAGGAACTGCCCAGCATCATGCAAGAAACCAAGTAAACGAACGGAAGAAATGAGCATTAAGACCTACAAGCTGAGAGAGCCAGAAATTAAGACCAGATATCAGGGGCTTATTGCTACAGCGGTGAGAAACACAGAAGAACAACCTGATGACTTGGAAACCCTGTGGCTTAAATTCAAGGACATCATAAAGACAGCTGCTGCAGAAGCATGTGGTGAAGTCTGACTTGGGAACAAGAGAAAGAGGACACTTTGGTGGACAGAGGAAGTCGAAGAGAAAATAAGAGAGAAGAAAATGGCATGGAGACAATACTTAGGAGCTAAAAACACAGTAGACAAATAGAGAATATGTGATACTCAGAACAGAAGCAAAGAACAAGGTGCTAGCAGCAAAACAGAAGTCCTGGGAAGAATTTATAGAAAAGCTAGAAAAAGATGCGCAAGAAAACCAGAAATTGTTCTATTAAGACCCTAAAGAACATGAGGAAGGAAAAACAATGCCCTCTCAAATTTATAAAGGACAAGCAAGGCAAATTGCACATGGAGAAGAGAGCTGGAAACATAGGTGAAAATGATAAGGAGAACATGGAAAGAACTTGAGATGATGGCACGTGACAAGAGGACTTGGCATGTGTTTGTTGAAGGCCAATGCTCCTTTGGGAGTGGAGGATTATGAATGAATGAAGGCAAATTGCTTACTGCCCCAAAGGAAGTAATGAAAAGATGGAAAGAATATTTATCAGAACTCCTGGATGGTGAGCATGGTGAAGCATCATAAATGATAACCACTAGCACAGAAGAGAAAACCAATGACGGGGAAGATGACATAAAGATGAAAGAACTGCAGGCAGCACTTGAGAAAATCAAGATGGGCAAAGCAGCAGGGCATGATGGTATAACACCAGAAATGGTTAAGTACATGGGAGCATCAGGCGACTCTTAAGGGTCGTACAGGCAGCAAGGTGCAACAAGACCATACCAAAGGACTGGGAGATTGCCATCATAACACCAATTTTCAAAAAGGGTGACAATCGACAATGTGGAAACCATAGAGGCATATCCCTTCTCAGTGTCCCTGGTAAAATCTACTCTAGAATCCGACGCCTAGCTGAGCCACAATTGGATGAGGTCCAGTGCGGATTCCGAGCAAACCGAAGTACTCAAGACCTAATCTTCAAACTCAGACAGCTGAGTGAAAAGGCCCTTGAGTATAAGAGTGAGATCCATCTTTGTTTCATAGATCTGGAAAAGGCATTTGACAGGGTCCCCTGGAGTAAACTTTGGGACTGTTTGGCAAGGAAGAACATTCCAGCACCCCTGATTCATGCTATACAGAGCTTCTACAAGTCTTGCAGAAATTATGTGAGGACAGCAAACCATAAGTCAGAGTTCAGGACCACCACTGGTGTAAGACAAGGTGATATCCTGTCACCTTATCTTTTCATACTCCTCAAGGACGATGTTATTAAGTCATGTAAGGAGAGAACAAGAAAGTATTCAGTGGGGTACTGGAAGATGAGACAGGTCTGTATTTCAGAGCTGGCATTTGCTGATGATGTTGCCCTGATTGCTAAATCAGAAGCACATCTCCAATCCAACCTGCAAGTCTGGAAGGAAGAGCTGGAGAAGAGAGGGATGGTCATAAGCAGCTCTAAAACAAAATCCATGGTGATATCACGAGAAGAAAGAAGACATCAGATTAAGCTGGAAGAACAGGTCCTGGAGCACTTTAAATATCTCGGAGCTATTATAGACCGAAAGGAAGGCATCAAAGAAGAGTTGGCCACTCGAAAAGCTGCAGCTGGGAGACTTTTTCAGGCCATAAATTGAGGATTCCTCAGCAAGAGAGAGGTTGGTAAGAAAACGAAGATGGCTGTATACCGCTCCACCTATGTCCCAGTCTTGACATATGGATGCGAGTCATGGGCAATGACTACAACCCATAAAAGCCAGATCCAAAACCTCAGAAATGAGGTATCTGAGGAAGATGGTTGAAGTAACAAGAAGAGACATGGTCCGCAACCAGACGATACATCAAGGCCTAAAATCCCACCCCTTGCAGACCCAAGTAGAACAGTCCCAACTAAGATGGTTTGGCCATGTCTGCAGGATGGGAGAAGATCGGCTACCTCGACAAGCATGGGAAACAAATAGCCAGGGATCCAGAGTCCGCTGGGAGGACAACATTAGACAATCTTTGAAGGACCGAGGACTAGAATGGAACCAGGCCAGGAGGAAGACAGCCGATAGGATAGTCTGGCGTTCTCTCTTCCAAACCTCTACACCTCACGGTAGAAGGGGGACGACTAAGTAAGTAAGTAATTCTATTTGTATTTGACATTGATAGTGTTGCTGGAAGCTATTTGTGAAGATGAGACTATTTTCAGCTCACATGTTAAGGGAATGTTCTAAGATACTTCATTACAGTTGGATGTTAAGATATCTGATGTTTATGGTTGGCTTGCTTGATTACATGAATTTAATATGTTAGTCTGTATTAAATCTATATTTATCTAATAAATGGCAGTAAATCTATTTATTTTATTAGTAGACAGCATCTAAGTTTAGCCACGTAAGTCACAACAACACAAGGTGCTAGCAGCAAAACAGAAGTCCTGGGAAGAATTTGGAGAAAAGGTAGGAAAAGATGCACAAGAAAACCAAAAATTGTTCTATAAGACCCTAAAGAACATGAGGAAGGAAAAACAATGCCCTCTTAAATTTATAAAGGACAAGCAAGGCAAATTGCTTACTGCCCCGAAGGAAGTAATGGAAAGAATATTTCTCAGAACTCATTGATGGTGAGCAAGGTCAAGCATCAGAAATGATAACCACTAGCACAGAAGAGGAAACCAATGGTGATGAAGATAACATAAAGATGGAAGAACTGAAAGCAGCACTGGAGAGGAAACCAATGGTGATGAAGATAACATAAAGATGGAAGAACTGAAAGCAGCACTGGAGAAAATCAAGATGGGCAAAGCAGCAGGGCAAGATGGTATAACACCAGAAATGGTTAAGTACATGGGAGCATCAGGTGACCTATTACTCTTAAGGGTCCTACAGGCAGCGTGGTGCAACAAGACCAAAGGATTGGGAGATTGCCATCATAACACCAATTTTCAAAAAAGGTGACAATCGACAATGTGGAAACCACAGAGGCATATCCCTTCTCAGTGTCCCTGGTAAAATCTACTCTAGAAAATAATATATCTTAATAATGGTTAACTTAACTTGTATACAGCTGTAAACTTTCAATAAGCATTTACCTTGTGGTATTATTGTTTTAAGAGATTAGAAGTCAGCTGTAGTTCTCAGAAAATGGGGTCATTTTAAGGGAAAGTTGAATGAGACCATATTTCCTTCACAGGTGTTAGGCACTGACATTTTTTGTTGTTGCACATCTGGTTATTATTTTATTTAGTAGTAGTATATTATTACATGGCTTTTCTCTTATGATACATTAAGATTAAGACTACAGTGTACAGTATGTGTAGACAACTTTCTATGAAATTAGTATGTTCTGTATTATATTTCATTTATCTAATAGTCCGTGGCTTTTAGTAGCTAAAATTCCTCATTGAATGTTGCTGTCTTTTGTCCAGGATTGGGCTGGTGGAAGCCCATTCAAAAACAGATGTCCTCATCTTCAGGAAGGCGTATGTAACAATTGTCATCAATGGCCAACAAGTATTGGCTCTTCAGAATAAGGAACCGGTAGAAAATGAACACAGTGAGTTTTCTAATTGGATTACTTTCCATTTGAAAGTTGTTAGAAATTATAACTTTTTCTACTTTAATTAAGCTGCAGTTGTCAATTAATTGTGATGAAACATTAAGAGTGCTAATATAAATCTTTACAAATAATTATGTATAATTCTTAGGAAAATGTGTGATGAAAGTAATGTTTACTAAGGTGTTGTTTTTTTCTGTAATTCATTGTTTTTTATTGTAACAATTATAATTAATTATCATAATAATTCTTACCATTAAAAGTGCTAGTTATTGCAAAGATGTAACCAGGTCCAATATCAGAGGCAGAAAAGTCACCGATTCATTAAATCAAGGTTTTGACGACAATTGGCCACCTTTAAATCTAAATCTTTGTACAATAATTGAAGTCTAGCTTCAAAGAGGGCTCATTCAAGACAAGCCCAGGATGGTTAAGAGAAACCAAAGAGTGCAAAGCATTGTTAAGGTTACTGGTAGAATAAGATAATTCCTACACACACACACATACACAGAGTTACTTCAATCCTTGATTTATGGCCTGAAAAAGTCTCCCAGCTGCTGCTCTTTGAGTGGCCAACTCTTCTTTGATGCCTCACTTTCGGTCTATAATAGCTCCGAGATATTTAAAGTGGTTGACCTGCTCCAGGACCTGTTCTCCCAGCTTAATCTGATGTCTTCTTTCTTCTCGTGATATCACCATGGATTTTGTTTTAGAGCTGCTTATGACTATCCCTCTCTTCTCCAGCTTTTCCTTCCAGACTTGCAGGTTGGATTGGAGATGCGCTTCTGATTTAGCAATCAGGGCCACATCATCAGCAAATGCCAGCTCTGAAATACAGACCTGTCTCATCTTCCAGTACCCCACTGAATACTTTCTTGTTCTCTCCTTACATGCCTTGATGAACATTCCAGCACCTCTGATTCATGCTATACAGAGCTTCTACAAGTCTTGCAGAAATTATGTGAGGACGGCAAACCATATGTCAGAAGAGTTCAGGACCACCACTGGTGATATCCTGTCACCTTATCTTTTCATACTCCTCATGGACGATGTTATCAAGGCATGTAAGGAGAGAACAAGAAAGTATTCAGTGGGGTGCTGGAAGATGAGACAGGTATGTATTTCAGAGCTGGCATTTGCTGATGATGTTGCCCTGATTGCTAAATCAGAGGCACATCTCCAATCCAACCTGCAAGTATGGAAGGAAGAGCTGGAGAAGAGAGGGATGGTCATAAGCAGCTCTAAAACAAAATCCATGGTGATATCACGAGAAGAAAGAAGACATCAGATTAAGCTGGGAGAGCAGGTCATTCACTTTAAATATCTCGGAGCTATTATAGACCGAAATGGAGGCATCAAAGAAGAGTTGGCCACTCGAAAAGCTGCAGCTGGGAGACTTTTTCAGGCCATAAATCAAGGATTCCTCAGCAAGAGAGAGGTTGGTAAGAAAACGAAGATGGCTGTATACCGCGCCACCTATGTCCCAGTCTTGACGTATGGATGCGAGTCATGGGCAATGACTGCAGCCCACAAAAGCCAGATCCAAACCTAAGAAATGAGGTATCTGATGAAGGTGGTTGGGGTAACAAGAAGAGACATGGTCCGCAACCAGACGATACGTCAAGGCCTAAAATCCCACCCTCTGCAGACCCAAGTAGAACAGTCCCAACTAAGATGGTTTGGCCATGTCTGCAGAATGGGAGAAGATCGGCTACCACGACAAGCATGGGAAACAAAGAGCCAGGGATCCAGACCCTCAGGATGACCCAGAGTTCGCTGGGAGGACAACATTAGACGATCTTTGAAGGACCGAGGACTGGAATGGAACCAGGCCAGGAGGAAGACAGCCGATGGGATAGTCTGGCGCTCTCTCTTCCAAACCTCTATACCTCACGGTAGAAGGGGAACGACTAAGTGAAGTGTGTTCCAAGTTCCATAAGCTGTAGACCGGTCCAGTTCGTCGCCTTTAGAATCTCTCTGTATTTCTCGTAATCAAAAGTTTAAAGCAAACAGGTGATTGGCCTGTTGTTCCTTTGCATGGTGGAGGGGCTGCCTCCTTACGGCCTGCTTTCAGTTTCTAACAAGCCAAAAAGTTACTGGGGTTGAGGTCAGATTATAGGAAAATACCTTCCTTCCAACTTAAGGAGTTATGTTACAGCCAAATCAAAAACTAAACTTAACTGGAACATTTGTTAAAAGGTCGTACATAATATGCTCATGACTTAGCCTGGTGAAAATCTGATGGCCAACAAATCTACTGTTACAGGGTCAGAAACTCATATAGGCACGTGTTATATATGAACCCTGTATGAAACAGTAAAGATAAAGTTGTGAGAGAAGTGAGATGTTACAAAATAATCCCCTTGAAACTCACCAACAGGGCTTAATATGGATATAAAACCATGCACATGTAGAGGGAATTACCTTCATGGTGTAACTAAAACACACTGATAAAGTGAGAGCCAGTATCACACAGAGAATGATAAAAACTAAGAAAAATCACCATTATTCAATGTATGCAGCCACTAACTGCAGCTACTGTAATTTTGGTGATCTAGTCTCGATGGAAGCATTCTGGAGATCACGAGATGGGCACGTGGATGGAAATGAAGGTGGTTCAGAATTGAAACAGATGGCGAGCAGTAGTTGCAGCCCTTATTTTCTACAGGGAAGGAATAAAAGATACTAATGGTGATAGAATGAGGGTCTTGACCAAACCTTCTAAATTATGGGATTTGTTGTTTAACTAGGGCTGCTGAGCTTCTCACTCTTTTGCAGCCAATACCAAGTTGAAGTCTCCTTGGTATTATCTACACTGTAGATCTAGGCTTTTCCTGTGACTGTTCTGCCATTTCGAAATGTTAAGTGGAAGTCTTGAGCTCAGTTCCACATTTGAATACTGTATGCATGGAGGCATTTCTGGTGTCAAGTCTTATATGACCGGCAAGCCAGGCTGGAGAAACTAGAGCTGATGACTTCAATTCAACATGTTTTGGAATGGCAGAAATGTCACTGAACAGCCTAGATCTACAGTGTAGATAATACCAAGTAGTCTTAAATGTGGTATTGGCTGCAAAAGAGCTAGAAGCTCAGCAGTCATTGTCAAAAAAAACAAACAACATTTGAATACTGTAGCATTGTACTTAGCTGGTGGTCATATATGGATGACTCCAGATATGCCTCTGTGTATGAATTATGGGATTAAAAACTCATATCCTCATCCTGCATAGTTCTATTATAAGTTGTAAGCGTAAGTAGAGCAATAATTCTTTGAGCTACATAGATACATTCTTATATATGTGTTAATGTCATTGAAAAACCTAACCTTCCTATGTTTTTGTAACACTTACAGATGCAAAGGCAGAGTTGGAGAAGAATGTAAAACACCTTGTCGACATGGAGCAGGCCCCAATAGCAGTTGCTGACAGATCTGACCAGCGTAAAAGTGACAAAAATCAAACTTCTCGTGCGGTTAAGCGTACACTCAACCAGCAGCAACAGATGGTTAATTCAAGACGAAAACAAGGAAATCGGGGTCATGGAGAACCGCCTGCCAAAAGGAGCAGTGGAGGAAACTGGGGAGGTGGTGGTCGTTATGGTGGAGGTTATAATAACTATGGATACTCTGGACAAAGAGGTCATGGTGGCTATGGAGGTTTGTACCTGTGAGATTGTTTATGATAAAAGATTTTCAGTTTACTGTGTCATTTTATATAGTTTATATTTTTTAAAAATTTGTAAAGCCTGCAACAGAAAATACAACTTCGTCTAGTTTTTGATTGTTTAATTTAAAAACAAAAAAAACCACTGAATCTAGTAGTATGGAATTTCAGCATGCAGTTTGTAGTGTTTGTGTGTATGCAATGGTTTTTTGTGTTGCAGTTCTGTTAAAAGTAGGAGGCTTATTGAAGATAAGCCTAAAATCGAAGAAAGAAAGTAGTTATTGCAAAATGTGGTTGTTAGAAATATAAAGATGACTCCTTATATTGAAGAAGTTGAATATCTGCTTTTGACCTATAATTACTTTCACCTTCTAAAGAATATAGATCATTATGACTGATCTACATTATTATTGTAATAATTCCTGTCTTCAGATGTTGAATGCTTTAATATTCATGTCTTCTTATTTTTTTTTATAGCTTCTCTCACTGCTGAAGACATGGCTGCAGAGATGATGATGATGCAAGCCCAGCTCAATCAGACCATTCAGAACCAACTTATGATGTTGAACCCCACTAGCAGAGGATATGGTGGAGGAGGAGGACACTATGGTGGTGGTGGTGGTGGCGGCGGAGGCGGTGGTGGCCGCAGAGGAGGGCGAGGTGGAGGCGGCGGTGGTGGTGGTGGTGGCGGTGGCCGCAAGTAAGGAATAGCAACTGCAATATATTGGTAGCCCTTAAAGTCCTCAAGCAATTTCAGATTAACATCCCTCAGTTCCAATTAGATATTTGTAACTTTCCCCACATTTTCCATGCATTGTTCAGAGAACGGTTCACAGATAAGACTGACAGGTGAAAAAGAATACCAGACAGGATTCAAGAAATTACAAAAAACTAAAAATGGCAGAGGAAGTAGCTAAAACTGAAAAATGTAGATTTAATTATATTTCACAGTATAGCTAGAACCATATCAAAGAAACAAGAAGACCTTTAGAATGTCAAAGAAGATGTAACTGTGCAGTTTCCTTCCACACCTACACATGCATTGATTTTCCATTTGTCAGATTAACACTTTTCAAAGAAACATTTTATGCTGTGTGGTGTGAAGTAATCATGTATCCACTTTTATTGTTTTCAATGGCAGGAAAATGAGTTCTGTCATATGGACCTTAGAACTAGTGTCTTCATTTTCAAAAGCTTTGCTATCATTACTCCTGCTTGGATTTTTTTCCGGGGATTAACCTATTGGACACTTCTTTTTCATTTATTTAATTGTCATTTTAATGCTTCAATAACTTTAAAAAACTTGACTGCGATAACTAGTTTCTTCTGGTACAATGCTTGGATTTTCTCAGATATCTTCATTACTCTAGTTTTCATGCAATGGGAGGCATATCTGGAGTCATCCAAATATGACCACCAGCTATGCACAATGCTATAGTTTGTAGATTTGGATGTGAACTATTTACACCCTCATTGACTCTTTAAATCATCCACATACTTCCAGGGATTCCCCCTGTGGTGAAACTTGTTGAGAACCTGGCATTGCACACTAAGCTTAGAGAAGTCACTTGAACCCCAGATGTAACTGGCTTTTACCTGGTAGCCTGCATGCAGGAGGATCTCACTATGGACCCCATCATAGGCAGGGGGAGCTGAGAAGTGGCTCCTGTGTCAATTCCTTGAGAGAACCAGACCACAGCTTTAGCTCTGCATATTTGGAGAGCTGCTTTAGATGGCAGGGAAAACACAGTATGCAGACACTTCTTCCTCCTCGCTTGGGACCAGATGTGATGATCCTTTTAAAATCCAAGCCAAGCTGGAAAAACTGGAGCTCTTAACTTCAACTCAACACATTTCAGAATGGCAGAACAGCTTAGATCTACAGTGTATATAATACCAAGGACTCTTCTTGATGTAGGCTGCAAAAGAGCGAAAAAGCTCAGCAGCCCTAGTTAAACAACCCCGATTTAAAAAAAAAAAAAAACTTAAAATCATGTTCCATGTATCAGAAACGGCTGCATAAAGTTTGTGTGCAAATTGCTAGAATTTTAGCTTGTCTACCAATTTCTAAACTGCGCACAGCTTGATTTTGTCATTTCATTTGTTATTGCCAGTGGTGGTGGTGAACAAAAGTACAATTCCAGAGCATGAAATAAAATCTTGCCACATATGGTAAAAGTTTACGAACTACATTGTCTATAGGTAGAGAACATACTTCGCAGCCACACTGTATTTATCTACAAGTTCGAACTTCTGTCGCCCTTCTCTCCTCATAACAATAGAAATAAGAATATTGTAAATATGTATATAGTATTTATAGTGTAAGTGATTTAATAATTAGCAGTTAAATATTTTACTAAAATCTAACCAATTTTAAGAATCACAGGTCCAAATCACCCACTTTCATTTTGTTATTTGAATGACGTTGAACACAGTGCATGCCGAATATTAATCTTTTTTTTTATATTTTTCCAGAGGCTATGGAGGATGGTAACCTGTTTCTGATCAGCCTGTTTCAGTGAGTTGTAGTTTAATCATATTTTCTGAAAGTATCAAATATGGGCGTGGGGGCATTACATATTGATAGTCTGATTTCTTTTATTTATTAATTTTGGTAGGTAACAGATTTATAAAAAAAGATAGAAATCAAAGAATAGACATGAATAACGGACCTTGAGATGGAACCAAAGGACTTAGGTAGGCATAATAGTAATGTCACACATAAAAGAGACGGACAGCCAAGCCATGGACTAGACTTCCAAAGAGGCATTGAAAGAAAGGTAGATGAAGTATTTTCACATAGGCATTTGAGGTATAACAAACGGGAGGAGACTCGGATTCAGGTTGAATGGAGAGTTTTTTGTGTTTGCCTTAAATACCTTCTGCTATACCAAGGACTAATGCTGAACTAAGATAAAAGTGTCTTGGTGATGCAGAAAAGTTACATTCAAACTTTGTATTTATTCTAGTCACAGTTTTACAATATACCTTTTACCACATTTTTGCTTAATGCTTTGATTTTAAATTTGTAGGACATGCATATTGGGGTGACTTGATAGTGTCACAATACATTTAAATCACAAAACAGATTTTCAGATGTTATTGACCACTTTCAGTTAAATTACCCACCCAGTTAAATTAATTTGCCAGCTTAGAATTGTAATTCTTTCTCTAACTGACAAGCGTTAGCATGTGAATGACATATTTATTATACTCATATTTCTCTCCCTTTTGAAAAAAAAAAAAGGAACAGGATCTGCAAGGTCTGGATGGCATACATTCAGCAAAACTGGAACAGAGCTTTGTATATTAATAGGGGCTTTATTTTATAACTTCATATTTGGCTTGTATTTGTTTTGTTTTTAAACAGTGTTACTTATTTTCCCCTTCCAAGTACATAGAAACAAGTTTTCTTTATCTTTAGCATTTTACCTGAAGTTTTTAAATGTGAGTGTATGTGCATTTTTGTGTAAGAATGAATGTATATTTGTGAGAATGGAAGAAAATGCACGTGAAATTTATAAAGACTAATTTCTTACAACTGTATCACGGCTGATTAGCTCAAGTCTTGTGGGTAAGAACCATTAACTAAAAGCTGCATGGCTTTAATAATCTTGTTTTCCCTGTCCTTAAGGAATATGTTTCAATTATTCCAGCTTGCCTCATGAAGGAAGCTTGTGCCTATGCATTTTAATAATGACAGCAGTGATGGTTCCTGTAACAACTTGGTTTAAATAATGAGATTGCCAGCCACGTGCACAATCTCATTTTAATCGCTTCTTTTGACAACCGCAGTGGGCATATTCTTTTTGTCTTCTCTGACACACATACACACACCCGCCCAAGGGTACTACATGGGCCATGTCTAATGTTTAATAAACTGTCAGTGTGGGTATTCTAGTGTTACATTTTTTGTTGTTGCTAGTTAGCTTGCAGTTTTGTATTTTGTCACTTTCAGCATGTGATATTTGATCACATGACTACGTGCTCTGAATGTCATGGAATGTTTAGTTTTTTCCCCCCCATAGTTATTTTTTGTTTCTTTGGTGTTCAATATCTTTGTGTACGATTATCTAAATGAAAATAAATTTGTATTTCATTTTTATCAATGTGTGTTTCATTGGTTAATTCATGCTCAGAGATTCATGGAAATTTTTTCTCCTAGTTTTTATTTGTTTACTTTTCAGTATCTACGTGTACGTTTTCCTGAATAAAGTGAAATTTAAATTTCATTATTTTCAGTGTATTCATTGGCTGAATTCATGGAATTGTTTCGTCCCAATTTTTTTTTATTTTTCAATATCTTTGTGTTTGATTTATCTGAATAAAAATAAATTAATTTCTGAAATATACCGATATTTGTCGTTCGTGGTAGTGACTTGTTGCATCATAAGATACCCTTGTTTTTTTTTTCAACTTTCATCTGCTTGCCTATATTATCTTACCTACCTTGATATTGCCTATTTCTTTCTAATTTGAGACATTACTGTTTTTAAATGTTGCAACAATTGTGGTTCCTCTCATCTTGTCTTGGCTTATTATATGGTGTTCTTTCATGTTGCTGTGTAGAGATAGTTCCACACCCTAGTGGATGGGGTTGAGTAAAATCGGTTCTCCAGTTTATAGAACATTCTAACTGGACACTCACTGTTGAGTGTGTCACATGGAGTATGTTCTGTTAAGAAATATCTGGATAACCGTTGGAGTGGAGAGTGCGTTTGTTACATAAATTAGGTTTTTCCCATTTGTAGAAATAGCTAGGCAGACACTCAAATGTTAAGAACTTTACATAAAGTGCTTTCTTCTGTTTGTAGATGTAGTTGGATGCCAATGTTTAAATTGTGTGTTATATGATTAGCACTCCCAATAGTAGAAATTGTTGGACACCCAGTGTTCAGTGTTTTACATAAAATCAGTTTCTTCCGTTTATAGAAATAACTAGATGAACACTTAATGTCTGAGTGTGTTACATAAAGTTACATCACCACCCTTACTATAGAACATAGGCCTTCACCTAATTAATGCCATGTCCTTTATCATCCATTCAGATGCTGTCCTTGTTCCTTTTTTTTTTTAAAGGTCAATCTAAAGTTCACAGAAAATGCTTATACAGTCAGTTAAAGTAATAAATATATTCTGTATTCAGTAAGTTTTTGTTTCAGATTTATATACTGTCATTTGAAATAATAAATGTAGTATATACTGTATTCAATTAGTTTAATTTCAGATTTCTCTCAAAGAGGTCCTATAATAATCAGACTACTATCCTATGAGTCTTATCACTAAACAGTCCTCGTTTACTTTGTACGAAAGAAAGTTTATGAAAGAACTACCAATTGTCACCATATAACATTTTAGCCCAACATTTTGAACCACAAGCCTTTTGTAAGTTTCACCACCATAGCATTATAACAGTTGCTTTTCCTGCAAGCATCTGATGTTTCTTGAAAACAAGAATACTGAAGGCAAGAGAGGCTTAACCTCATTTTGAAATATATGAAGATAAAGAAATCCAGCACAAAAATAAGAATCATTTCAAATGTCAAGGTGGTCTGACTGTATGGGGTCTTAAACATGGAGAACAAAAAAAAGGACAAACAATAAGTTACAGACTTTCATAGATGGCTGCTGGTATGACAAGAAAGCTTGCCTGGTTTGGGCATGTAACTCGTCATGACTCCCTTTCGAAAACGATCCTTCAGGGAACAGTCGAAGGTAAACGGAGAAGAGGAAGGCAGAGAAAATCCTGGGCTGATAACATCAAAGAATGGGCAGGACACGGTTTTTCCACACTTGTACGCATTGCTGAGGATAGAGAGCAGTGGAGGACCCTGTCTGCTGATGCTTCCACCATGGCACCCCTACGACCCATGACGGGTTACGGGCTGAGATGAGATGATGATGACAAGACCACCATTGTAGTACTGACGGAAAGAACTAGACAAATACCAGTGGAGGAAAAGATGTAGGTGCTCGATAACATACATTCATGAAACTAGCAGATAAAATTACAAGTATTTTCAAGAACTTCTCTGTATGTATTATTCCACCATTTTGTTTATTGCCAGTGTTCTGTATTTGCTGTGTGTTCAAGTTGTTAATGCAACTGGTACTTGTTGAAAATTGTGGCAGTAAATTATTCTTTTCGCGCAGCTTAACAAACGCCAGCATGGAGAGGTAGTGATGAAAGATGACAATACAGGACTCGTTAGAGACCCCGTAATTGGAATGAGTACACTTTAAACCCTTTAATGAGGATCTATTGGAGGGGAAGTCTGGTCCCAGCAGCTCTGGTAATTCCACCTGCAATAGTGTAGATTAAAAAAGCTTTATCACTTTGCTGACCAAATTCGATGATCCCTTATATACCCTTACTAACCAGATTCAACAGGAGTCGTATTCATAAGACAGAAAGCGACAGGGCAACTGTGTTGGTAGTTTTATTAAGTCTCATCCGGGTATTTGTAGCACTCCAAAATGGCTGCATCCATGAATTATATCGTGTGGCGATGTTAGTAGCGGAAATTTGATCAAAATTTCATTATTTGTTCGTACAATAGCCCATTCATTGTATTCATCATGAGTGATGACAAAAACCAAACTTATAACACAGACGATTCTGACTGGCAGTGAATCTGGGGCTGAAAGTGATATCTCATGGTGTCACGAGTTGGATTTAAGTAGAGTTTTGCCTGAGTGCAGGACAAGACCCTAGTATGAGAAAAGACTAAGATGATAGATTTTGTTAAGAAATGACAGTGAATGTAGTAAGGTGAGTCTATTGGCTCGAGGATGATAACCGAGATTAAATCTTTCCTCGCCAAATCGTGACTTCAAGAAATGCTATAAACTCACCCCCCTCTGACTACCTTTAACCTACTAAAGGAGATAAGGTTAAACTAACACTACCAGACACCACTATACAGACAACATTTAAGGACTATATTCTATATAGTAAAGAAGCTGATCCAGTGAACATTAATAAGTTTATTATACAAATCAACAGTAATTCATAACACAGTAACAATATAATATATCGTACAAGGTTGCACTGACCTGGAAAAAAAAAAAAAAAAAATCAAATTTATAAACCCCACAAAAGATGAACCCAACCGCTCTCACTCATTCATTCACCCTGCTGGGAGGAAAATCAGAATGATTAATTGGTTTCTTGCTACCGTCTAATTTGGTGGCGCATCAACTGTAGCCACCACTATCTATTACCCTACTATATCTATTGTCAATGGCTGCTGACGCTGCATGAAGCCTATCTACACAGCTGCTAACTCTGTCAGCGATATAAGCCACTAAGTCACACTCTGCACTGCTATTTAATAGACTTTCCACTCTAAGGCTCAGAGGCTACCCTCTAAGAATACTATGAGACTCTACAGGTCCCTGATATATTATTTTGCTTCTATCTCACTCCTTCTCCTGCCTTGCTTCTCTCGTTTCATTTCAGCAACCGGAATGATACCCTCTCTCCTGGTTCTGACTTCTACTCGGATGACTTCTGAAAACTATTGACTAGGTGCTAGACTTCACTGTAGAGGCTTCACTGTTGGCGAAACTGATCTTCACTTGCCCGTTTACCCCTCATTAGGGCTTTAGGGCCTTCGGTATTATTATGACCGAGGCTATAAACGACACACCAACCCGCTTGCTTGGGTTCGATGGGTGTGTATATGAGCTTAGAGCTCCAGGTTTTAAGAAAACCCTTTCACTGAAGACTGTGTCGCTGTCTCGACCTGCTCTTTCTTATTCCCCCCCTCTCTCTCTCTCTATCTGGGGCCAATATATTCAGAGCCGATACCCACTGCGGTACAAGCTCTTACGCCTCTGGCGTTTCGACTTTTCTCTCCTTGAGAAGACTGGCTACCTTCGCCAGCTGTCAGAAACAAGATTTACTGGCAACCCGAACTAAAGGCCGTGTACATATGCAATACTGCGTTTCTTCCGTTTTCCAGAAGCAGACAATACTGCATGGGCGCATGGCCAGGAATTTCTGCAGACTAAGAGGCCGCTTAATTGAGAAGCGCTACTATATATCTTTAATTTAACCATGCTTTTCCCAGACCTACTTGAGGCTTGGCGTCTCATTACATCCAATAGAATTAGTGATAAATCTAAAATTTTCCCTGAGCTCATGTTCTAAATTTAGAATCTGGGTAACCTGCTTACTTTAAACCGCGCATCTTTTGCCACGTAATGTTACCTAACATCGTCCGTTAGCGTGAGTAGAATAAAATGTGATTCGCTCTAACATAAGTTGGACGTTATCTGGGTAGGGGTCATCTCCCCTTCCCCACGATAAAATGACCGCGATAAATTTAACAACGCAAAAAATGGAATTTCAAGATCGCGATTATTAGAAACGGGAAGATTGGTGCCATTCAGTACTAACTTACATTAATCCCTATAGAAAAAAACCCGCAATTACTTTACCTACAGAACAATACTAAACACCCCTATTATTCAGAGAGAAAAAGAATACTTCCCAATCTTTAATAGAGGAAAGACAAAATTGGCAAACTCAATAGTTAGAAAGAGAAACCAAGAATGGGGCCTGTTGAAACCCAAATCACAGTAACTCCTCACACATGGCTAAGTAGAGATGGCAGAAGAGACCCCGCAAAGAAGAGTGAATCAGAGCTGGAGCACTGCATGAAGGATGGCTGCCGGCCGAGCAAAATGGAAGCAGTTTGTTGCCGGCCCATGAGACGCCACTGACTGCTTTGACGGTCGGCGCCTAACATGAGTCAGAACAGGTACCAACAGCTGCACAGAAATCTCCATTTCAATAATAATGATATCAGAATTGAGCGAGTACAGCCTGGATATGATCCCCTCTTCAGACTTACGTATGTGCAAAACTACACACCTGAGCGAGAGCTATCATTGAAAGTATCAATAGATGAATTGATTGTGAGGTTCAAGGGAAGAATATATCTCTGGCAAAACCCATAAAGTGGGGATTCAAACTATTTGTTTTCGCTGATGCTAAAATACAATACTCCCTGAAATTGAACATTTATACTGGTACGGAAAATTAAGGGTGTGGTGTGGCAACTTTCAGGGTTATGAAAGATATTCCTGATGGATATGGCAGCAAAGGACATATTCTCTGCTGTGACAGCTATTATTCAGCCCCAGCTTTATTTCAAGAGCTAAAAGAAATTCAGATTGGTGCATGCAGAACAGTAGCTGAGAATAGGAGACATTTTTCTGAAGGAAAAGCAACTCAAATTGAAAAAGGCAGATCATCCTGTGTTATGAGCCACAGAAAATAAAGGCATTCTGGCAGTCACCTGGCATGATACGAAAAGTTAACCTTATATTTGCTGCTCGCTCCAATGAAGCTATGGACAAGACAGAAAAAGAGGAATTCCAGAGGGCAGAAACCTGTGCTTGCAGAAAAATACAACAAAAGTATGTGAGATGTCAACCACTTCGGCCAACTGGGTGCTAGCTATCCCTACCCACGCATATCCTACAAATGGTACCTGCCATTATATCATTTCTTAGTTGAAATTGCCCTGGTCAATGGACACATAACCTACAACACTGCCAACTCTACAAGAAAGATCAAAGCAAAGCGGTTCAGGTAGGATGTCAGTCTCGATCTTATTGAACCTGCTATTCTTCGACACAGTGTGACACATTCAAAACCACAAGTCACAACATGTTCATCATCATCAGTTGCCATCTCCACAACGAAGGTTGGCTGTAATGGATCTCCAACGTCTTCTGTCTCTTGTCTTGATGGTGCACTCTGACAGACTCTTTCCTGTCCATCTCTTGATGTTGTCTTCCCACTTATAGCGCTGTCTTCCCCTTGCACGTTTGCCTTCAACTCTCCCTTCTGTTATGGTCTTCTGCAAGGTGTTATGCCTTTTTATGTGGCCAAAGTATTTTAGCTGTCGAACTTTGACCTCCCTCATTAGTTCTCTTTTCATACCTAGATTTTCTAGGACCTGCTTATTTGTTTTCATCTCTTTCCATGAGATACGCCCCATTCTTCTATATATCCACATTTCAAGAGCCTCAATTCTTTCTTCCAAATGCTTATTCATCGTCCATGTTTCTGCACCATACAGAAATGCAGAATATATATAACACTTTATGATTCTCAGTTTTAATTTGTGAAATAACTGTTTGGATGTCAGTATATGTTTCATGTTGTTGAATGTAGCTTTGGCCATTCCTATTCTCTTCTTGATTTCTGTTTCACATCTGCCATCTTCTGTTATTATATGACCGAGATATACGTAGCTCTTGACTTGTTCCAGGATTTCCCCAATAAATATTACACACATAAAGGTATCTTTTGGCACTCATGAGAAATAAAGAAGTAGAAACTAGACAACAGAAGTGAGTGCCTTACCGGAGAATTGAACCCAGGACCCCTAATGGCACCACCGCCTAGCAACGGATGCAAATCACACTATCCTCCCTGCCAATTAGGCAACCACAACAACATGACTTACTGAGCATCACGTCATTGACAAATATGAAAGGGCAAGATACAAACCAAACTGTAAAGTGGGTAAGGCTGCAGGAAAAAGAAGCCAGACTTGCATGTACTGCTCAGATTACAATGTACCTCTATGCCTGATACCCTGGTTCAAGTTATACTACACAGTCGAGAATTATCAGTGGTCCTGTACCTAACATTTCATTGCACTGACAATGAACAGATTCACTAAAAATTGGAAAGAGATAAATGGTTTTAAAAAGTCCTCAAATTTCTATAAATAGCCACACAAACTCAAGATGGCTACCGTGATCATGTGACCAAGATGCATAGCATGTTTTTTTGGACGTAGCAACCATTCATTATGGTGCTCTAAATATGTCAAAGCCCTATGTCTTTCTTTCAATGTTTTATGAATTTTCAAAAACAAAAAAAAGTTATTTTTAATGAAATCTGCAAACACCAAATGGGGGACAGTAATGCTCCAGATTGCTGATCAGCTTCTTCTTCGTTCACCCTCAGATATCAACTTGAATAAGTTCAAAGAAAGCAGTGGTCAGCCTGAGGCTGTTGATATCTCCGTAGATTTTCTCCAGGAATGGTACTGGTGATGGCCATTACTGTTTTCTCTGTTCCTCATATGTTGGGCACCTTTGAAGCAGATGTTCGGCAGTCATTTTATCTGTGCCACAGTCACACTCATCAGTAGTTCCTATCTTTAATTTGTTGAATAGATGGTATCTCAATCTGTTATGACCTGTGCGAAGTCTGAAGATTACCACTTGTTCACTTCTGCTGAGCTGGTAATATGGATCATTTTTTGTGTGGCCTGGATGCTCTTCTTCCCACTTGTGCCTGTACCTGCGCTTGATAAAACTCTTGGACTCCTTATAGGTTATATTTGTGTCAAGTTGAGGAAGTTTTCCACCTCCATTGCCAATCTGTCAGACTTCATTTCCAGGAATGTTGCAGTGAGAAGGGATCCACTGTATCACGATTCTTTTGTATTGCTGACATAGTCTGTGAAGTGTTAATCTTAGGTCATCCAGTTCAGCATTACTTTGACTTTTCAGCGTTGTAATCACTGACAGCGCATCTGAGAAGATAGCTACTGGTCTCTCTGAGCTTTCTTCTGTCATTAGAATTTCTGATGCAGTTTTTAAGGCCTCTGCTCTGAAGTTACTTGAAAATTTCCCTGTTGCGACTGCTATTTTTTGTGTGTGCCATTGCTTAAACTCAGGAAGACTCCTCCACCCCCATTTTCTGTTGCATTAGTTGCTGATCCATCTGTGTATGCATGGATCCAGGTGTTGTTTGGATAATGTTTCTCTATATATTTTGTGGTTAGGACTCTCCTTTCTGTTTCATTTTGGCTGTTCTTTTTCTCAATACCAGGAACGTTTTCTATCATTTCAGGGAAGCACTGTTGTTTCCAAATTGGTAGCTTGTGTGCAGTACATATTGGCGTAGCTGTTGATATTGCATTTATGGGGTCTGCTCTCATCTTTGTTTTGACTGTCTCTACAAAGTTGCTTCGCTTCAGTCTTCCCCTTCCTAGTCCATTTATTCTCTGGTGCATTGGGTGGTCTATCAGCCTCCTTAATTTCTCGGCTTGTTGCTGGGCTCTGCTATCTCTTCTGTCCTCCATAGGCTGGAGGTGAGTAATCTTTTCCAACTCTTTTATGGGTGTTGACTTCATGCCCCCTGTTATTTTTTTTTTTTTTTTTTCGTACGCCCGCTAATACTCGAGGCGAAATCTCAGGTTATTATTTATGTCTAACCTGACATTGATTTTACGTGAGTATCCCTTTTTTCTTGTACAGAGACAGGTGTCCCTCGCCATTCAGGCAAATACTCTCCGATTTCGGAGGTACCCATTACAGCTGGGTCGGCTCAGGAGCCGCCAATCCCTGGTCGACGACACTCCTTCAAATGTTCTCGCCAGGTCTCGAGTTAATCCAGTCCAAATCCCGGTCGTCGAAAAATCCTCAAATGCCGTCACCCGGGTTTGATCCTGGATCACCCGGTCGCCAGAGCGGTGTGGTAACCACTACGCTAGCGCGGCTCCCGCCCCCTGTTATGATTCTCATTGCTTGGTTTTGGGTTCTGTTTATTTTGTCAAAGTTCGACTTTGATGCCGTTGACCATGCTGCAATGCCAACAGATTCACTAAAAATTGGAAAGAGATAAATGGTTTTAAAAAGTCCTCAAATTTCTATAAATAGCCACAAATTCAAGATGCATAGCATGTTTTTTTGGACGTAGCAACCATTCATTATGGTGCTCTAAATATTTCAAAGCCCTATGTCTTTCTTTCAATGTGTTATGAATTTTCAAAAACAAAAAAAAGTTATTTTTAATGAAATCTGCAAACACCAAATGGGGGACAGTAATGCTCCAGATTGCTGATCAGCAAAGTGTTAAAGTTGTTGCAGTTAAAAAAGTCAGAAAGAGGTTTTGAAGAGCTGACAATCCATCATGTAAAATAATTGCTATAGAAACCACCACCATAGCAACAGGCTTGTGCTAGGTGAAGGATTCTTAGAGAAATATGCTTGCAATAATGACTCCATACTCCTTAAGGAGCGAAAGAGTTAGCGCAGGTTTTCTAAAACCTACTACATTGTTGGCTTTATGCTCCACCATGAGGAGCTATACGGAGGCAGGAGGAGGAAATGTTTCTTTTGTTTCCTGATTTTCTAAGGTACCCTACACTAAGCTGCTCAATCTGATGTTCTGTCCTATAGTCTGGTGATGTCCATTTTTCTGTATGTATTTATGGGGACATGCTTCCTCATATTAAAAAATGGTAAAACTTTTACTAAAAGTAACCCACTGCAGATACTGCTGCAGGGGAGTGAAGTGTTAGAGACTTCACTTTACTAGGTCCAGCTTTTTTTATGAGGTGGGGTGACCAGTTACCATCCTCACTGCCGCCTTTGCCTTCCCTAACTCAAGAGCAGAGTCAGGGAGTGAGGAAAACTCTAAACTGCTTAGCCACTCAAGATATTCCTTCATATAACAAGTTGATTTGAAGTATAGAAGTTTGAGCATTTCTTCATGTTTAGTCACTGTTCCATGTTTATATTATCCCATGTTCTCATCAAAGCCTTTATTTTCTATCTTTGTGTTTAGGTCACCAACCAAGACTGTAATGTTGTTATTTCACTTTTTCTCCTTGATATTCTGAAGTCTCATGTAAAATTCTTTTTTGTGTCATTAGTTGTGCATATAAGTGGATCTTCTTTATTCACCCTCAGATGTCAACTTGAATAAGTTCAAAGAAAGCAGTGGTCAGCCTGAGGCTGTTGATATCTCTGTAGATTTTCTCCAGGAATGGTATTGGTGATGGCCATATGCGTTTTCTCTGTTCCTCATATGTTGGGCACCTTTAAAGCAGATGTTCATTCGGCAGTCATTTTATCGGTGCAACAGTCACACTCCTCAGTAGCTCCTATCTTTAATTTGTTGAATAGATGGTATCTCAATCTGTTATGACCCGTGTGTCACAACGTGGCTTTAATTAGAGTCTGTCTGAGTACAGAGACTAAGACACTAGTTTGAGAAAGTCTGAGAAGATAGATTTAGATGAGAATTACAGTGAATGTGGAAGGATGAGACTTATAGCTTCAAGGGTGAGAACCTAGATTGACTCTCCCTTGCCACTTGTGACTTATTTACTAGCTACTGTCTCACGACCTTTGACTACCAGAAAGGAGATGAGGTTTCACTAAATTATCCACAGACCCCACTATACAGTCAAAGCATATAAGTACAGTATAGTTAAAGATAAACTGATCCGGTGTACATTTTATAGTTTATTAAACAACAAATCAACACCACAGCAAACAAAATAAAGTGCGAGTTCGCACAACCTGGAAAAAAGAACAAATCAAGTGAAAGACAATATAAAAATTTCCACACTCTTTCACACCTGCACGAAAACCACTAAGGATAAAGAATATACTTGGTGGGGGTCTGTAGTGAATTTCTAAATACAATATCTAAGTTGATATATAGCAATATAGGGCATAACGGCAAAATAAGAAAGTATAAAAGAATTTTCTGCTAGAACTGTTGGTATCGCCTACGCCTTCAGATTATTTGCTAACGAATAGCCGAACAAAACGGTACCCACATTTTTCACATTCGTTCTTGACATAATCACTTTTCCTAGTTCTAAGAAAATTGTGCCTAAAAATGCATTGTGGAACGAGGAGGGGCAAGGAAAGATAAAATGCTAATACGTTTCGCATTGATTTTAAACTAAAAGCCAATACTAGCAAGTGGCAAGCCTTGCCATAGGGGGTTTCCCCAAAATACGATGAAAAAGTTAGAACATGTAGACGACACGTGTCACTAAAACGACTTTAGCTCTTATTAGGAATGACGAAATTCTATCGTAAGTACAGAAGACATCCCCTAGTATGGAAGTGAACGGTGGTAACAGCACATACACGACTATCATAGAAAAATACTTATTTTGAACGAAGCCACTTAGCCCCATTAAACTTATATATTCGGGTACCTTAGGACTTGCTGACACAGAATATGTTATGTGTTTCGCAAATAGTCCATTAATTAACACATTATAGCCAAAATACTATAGTGGAGTTGACGGACAGCACAAGATCATATCTGCTTAATTCTTTTTATGGCATGTTTGGAAAACACTGCTTTGGGGGAAATGAGGCCAACAAGTTAGATACGATTTGATTGGCTGTAGTAAAATGTAAGGCGAAACATTATTGGGTGACCTGGAAATACAAATATTGTTGTTAATGGAAACGTATAGGATGGATAGTTTTTTTCAAAGGCTCATGTAAACATGGCCTGATTGGTTAGAACGTTAGATATGGTCAAGTAGAAGCGTCGGTTTACTGCCATTTTTGAAAATAAATTCTGTGAAAATCAAGTACGTTGAGAACAGGCTAAGAATTTTCTAATAAAGGAAAAGCCTGGACAAAGGCAGATCGAAAATGTGCCAGATTCTATTGCCTAGTCATCGTTTTACTTGTGTTATTTCCTTGCATCTGTGGTAAGATTGATTTTCTTAATATTTTATTTAAAATAAAATTTGAATGTGAGATACTAACATACGATTAGAAGTAAGTAAGTCTATGGCAGACTCAAAACAGAGTCTAGAGATAGATCCAGCATATGAAAGACTATCAGAGAGGTGTAGACCAACTAAATTATATAGGATTATCATCAGGAGCATAATACCTATCCTATGGTATGGACAACAGATTATTGCTGGAATTGCAGAGGCGTTGTAACTATTAGGGGAGAGGAGTACTGGTATACCTGGTCACATCAAAAGAAACTGGTGAAAGGGATTGTCGTAAAGAGCTGATCTTGCATGTTTGTTTGTAATGTGCCTGTCCTGGTTGTTGAGTATTAGTGTAGGCTGTTGATTACGAAGGAGGCATATCCTTCTAATTTCAGAGGGTTTTTGGTTGCTATCAATAACTGGTGCCAGACTACAGTGGGCCGATATATTCATGCCACAGTCGTGCCTTTTTCGGAGACAACTGTAAACCACCTTCATTCTTGAAGAAGTGGGAGCTGAAGGTTGTCATTCAGCGAAGTGCAGGAAGATTCCTACAGCATATTACCAAGTTAGGTGCATGTTTCGGCACCTGATCGCTCAACAAACATTATATTAGAAAAGAGACTGAGAATAGTGATATAAACATTCCATCAGTGTCCATAAAAACTTACAAACAACATGCAGAGATGATGATAGTAAACAATCAACCAGGGTATACTAGAAGTCACCTCAGTTAAACAATACAACTACACCCTTATATAATAATATATGTATTATGGACAGAAGATCCATTGTATAAATTGATTGATGTAATTAATTTCTATGATTTCACTTTGATTGTCAGTCCTGATTCCAAATAAATCAGATTCAGGACAATAAATTTAAAAACCTTAACTTTCAACCACTGACTTACTAAAGATAGTCTTTTAAAGTGTAGTTTGTATGTGATTGTCGTGGTACTGTTGTGTTGTATTCGATAATAAAATAATTTGTGTAATTGTTTATATGTTTAGTTGGTTAATGCAACCTTACACTACATTTCATAACCCTAGACACCAAACGTAGTCATCTTATAGTCTATCAAGAATAAGTCTGAATGAGATCATAGTGGTGGTAGTAGAAAGGGGCCCTGGAAATTTACTCTAATATTTATTATATTCAGGGACCTTCACAGCTGACCTCATTCATTACACTAAGATTTCTTAACAAACTGTATTAACATTTAACCCACCACAGGGTCTCTAAGTAAGAGCCACCACTCCTGACTACACTATTGTTACTAACTAACACACTGTCCCACTGAAGATGTCTAAACTAAATGACTACACTGTCGCAAAGGCGCTCTAGGCGATCCTGCACAACTAAGTAATACACCACCAGAAATGGTACGCTAATTGATTTTGCAGAGCTAACTCAGAGGCTGTCCTCTAAGTATTGCTATCTGACCCTACTGTTCCTCGCTAAACTCCTTAACCTTTCTCTCTCCTCTGTCTCGGTTCAGTGCCTCTCTGACGCTACCGTCTTCGTCTGAGACTCTGATGAGTTGCTTTTCGTCACACACCTCCTCCCGTTAGCATTTGGAAAGGTATATTTTCCCGAATACTGATGAAGAGGGCCTTGGTAATTACAGCTATATGTTGTTGCCTAAGGATGTAGATGTTATCACTGCTGATGGCACTCAATTCTTCAAACCGCTGAGTTAACTTGCTTCGGGTTTAGGCCTAATGCGTTATTGTGGCAGTATGTAAACAACCACTGGCTTCCTAGCGCAGGGGTCTATGGTTCAATCCCCAGATGAGGTGGGATTTTTTTAGGCCACAAACGGCTCCTGGGTCGACCCAGCCCCAAATGGGTACCAGAGCAACTCTGGGAAGGTTAAGGCGGCCGGCGTGATGCCGACCACATCACCCCTAGTGTGCCGACGGTCAAGATAATATGGGCCTAACACCATATTCCCAATATACCTCAATGGGCGTGTAACGGACGCCCGGTACCAGCGCGGACTCAGTTTTTCTTCAATTAAGGCGATGTCTCGTGCCTCCTCCTGAGAAGGCAAAGTCCGTGGTAGGCTTAGGGCTATCTACAACCTCCACGCCGTGAATTGCTGTAAAACGAAAAAAATAACATCTATACAACAATTCAAACTTAACTAATACATAACACATTAACACCCAAAATTTATCTACACCCAGGTGTCCCCAAAATTAATAAATATAACCTACACACAAGCTACGCACAAGAAATAAACAGATATTTCTGCCCAAGGGTCAGACTAATTTACGGCTCCCTCCTATCTCTCTCGTGCACAAATTACTCGCTGTCTGTTACGTTAACCCCAGACGCGGGCTGACCTGAATCTTTTTGTGTGCTTGTCTCACCGGTAGGCGTCACAACATCGCTTCACTGAAGCTAAAATCCCCTGTACTGAATAATTTCCCAGCCCTATACTATTCTTCTTAAAGACTGCCCCGGGAAGGTTATCTTACTTACTTACTTAGTCGTTCCCCTTCTACCGTGAGGTGTAGAGGTTTGGAAGAGAGAGCGCCAGACTATTCTATCAGCTGTCTTCCTCCTGGACTGGTTCCATTCTAGTCCTCGGTCCTTTAAAGATTGTCTAATGTTGTCCTCCCAGCGGACTCTGGGTCGTCCTCGGGGTCTGGATCCTTGGCTCTTTGTTTCCCATGCTTGTCGTGGTAGCCGATCTTCTCCCATTCTGCAGACATGGCCAAACCATCTTAGTTGGGACTGTTCTACTTGGGTCTGTAGGGGGTGGCATTTTAGGCCTTGACGTATTGTCTGGTTGCGTACCATGTCTCTTCTTGTTACTTCAACCACCTTCCTCAGATACCTCATTTCTGAGGTTTGGATCTGGCTTTTATGGGTTGTAGTCATTGCCCATGACTCGCATCCATATGTCAAGACTGGGACATAGGTGGAGCGGTATACAGCCATCTTCGTTTTCTTACCAACCTCTCTCTTGCTGAGGAATCCTCGATTTATGGCCTGAAAAAGTCTCCCAGCTGCTGCTTTTCGAGTGGCCAACTCTTCTTTGATGCCTCCCTTTCGGTCTATAATAGCTCCGAGGTATTTAAAGTGGTCAACCTGCTCCAGGACCTGTTCTCCCAGCTTAATCTGATGCCTTCTTTCTTCTCGTGATATCACCATGGATTTTGTTTTAGAGCTGCTTATGACCATCCCTCTCTTCTCCAGCTCTTCCTTCCAGACTTGCAGGTTGGATTGGAGATGTGCCTCTGATTTAGCAATCAGGGCAACATCATCAGCAAATGCCAGCTCTGAAATATAGACCTGTCTCATCTTCCAGTACCCCACTGAATACTTTCTTGTTATCTCCTTACATGCCTTGATGACATCGTCCATAAGGAGTATGAAGAGGTAAGGTGATAGGATATCACCTTGTCTTACACCAGTGGTGGTCCTGAACTCTTCCGACTTATGGTTTGCTGTCCTCACATAATTTCTGCAAGACTTGTAGAAGCTCTGTATAGCATGAATCAGAGGTGCTGGAATATTCTTCCTTGCCAAACAGTCCCAAAGTTTGCTCCAGGGGACCCTGTCAAACGCCTTTTCCAGATCTATGAAACAAAGATGCATCTCACTCTTATACTCAAGGGCCTTTTCACTCAGCTGTCTGAGTGTGAAGATTAGGTCTTGAGTACTTCGGTTTGCTCGGAATCCGCACTGGACCTCATCCAATTGTGGCTCAGCTAGGCGTCGGAGTCTCTGCTCTAGGATTCTAGAGTAGATTTTACCAGGGACACTGAGAAGGGATATGCCTCTATGGTTTCCACACTGTCGATTGTCACCCTTTTTGAAAATTGGTGCACTCCTGACTTATAAAAATTAAATTAGTCCCAGAAGAAAGCTTACTCTAACGTGCTAAGATCTTATAGAAAAAAACTTCCTACACAACTATTAAGTTATGAACATACCCAATTACCGTTCCGAATTTCTCGGACCGAGCAGACGGCAATGGTGCTTATTCACGGCACAAAATTCTTGGACTAGTGAGCGATAAATACTTTTGACGCTCACTATATATTATGAATAGGCTGATGCAATTCAGACGTGGTGAGTCATCGCGTCTGGCATTATCTATCAGGAACCGCTTTTAACCAACCTACGATCTACTATCATGCCTGCACATAAATTAAATCGAACCCACCCAATCATATCATAAGCTAACCTCTGACCGAGTGTTGACCGAGCAAACCGCAAAATTGTTACTGTTCACTTCCCGAAATTATACGTAATATTCTGTAACCCTCTGACCTATCTACCAGAATAATTTACTGGGTCGTGCTTTCCCCCATCCCTACAAATAAAAGGGTTGGTGACGGTTGTCTAATTAATCCAACCGCCATAAAAATAACCCAGAATTAATAAATACCGAACTAGAACACCTAAGAATAATTAAAGAACAAAATGAAATAAATGGAACCAAAAAAATGGGGCGTGTTGAAAGTAAAAATAACAGTAACTCATCACACCGTGCGAAGTCTGAAGATTACCACTTGTTCACTTCTGCTGAGCTGGTAATATGGATCATTGTTTTGATGGCCTGGATGCTCTGCTTCCCACTTGTGCCTGTATCTGCGCTTGATGAAACTCTTGGCCTCCTCATAAGTTATGTTTGTGTCAAGTTGAGGAAGCTTTCCCCCTTCCTTTGCGAATCTGTCAGCCTCTTCATTTCCAGGTATGCTGCAGTGAGAAGGGATCCACTGTATCACGACTCTTGTATTGCTGACATAATCTGTGAAGTGTTACTCTCAGGTCATCCAGTTCAGCATTACTTTGACTTTTCAGCGATGTAATTACTGATATCGCATCAGAGAAGCTTTCTTCTGTCATTAGGATATCTGCTGCAGTTTTTTCTGCCCCGGGAGCTGCGGTGGTTAGTGCACTGGCTTCCTAGTTTGGTGGTCCATGGTTCGATCCCCAGTTGAAGTGGGATTTTTTAGACCGCAAACGGCTCCGGGATCGTCCCAGCCTCAAAAATTGGGTACCAGAACAATTCTGGGAAGGTTAAGGCGGCCGGCGTGATGCTGACCACATCACCCCTAGTGTGCAGATGATCAAGAAAATATGGGCCTAACACCATATTCCCAATATGCCTCAATGGGCATGTAACGGGATCCTGTTTCTGCCTCTGCTCTGAAGTTACTTGAAAATGTCCCTGTTGCGACTGCCATCTTTTTTTTGTGTGCCATTGCTTAAGCTCAGAAATACTCCTCCACCCCCATCTTCTGTTGCATTAGTTGCTGATCCATCTGTGTATACATGGATCCAGGTGTTGCTTGGGTAATGTTTCTCTATATATTTTGTGGTTAGGACTCTCCTTTCTGTTTCATTTTGGCTGTTCTTTCTTTCAATACCAGGAACGTTTTCTATCATTTCAGGGAAGTACTGTTGTTTCCAAATTGGTAGCTTGTATGCAGTACATATTGGCGTACCTATTGATATTGCATTTATGGGGTTTGCTCTCATCTTTGTTTTGACTGTCTCTACAAAGTTGATATAAGTGGATGAAGTCGACCTTTTTTTCCTTTCTGGCAGTTTTGAACGTTTCTGATATTAATCTAGATACCATATTGCTTACCATTCTATAAGTGCCTTTTTCTCTTCCTTTGACTTAAAAAAAAAAAAAAAAAAAAATTGTGCATCGTTTTGGCGAGACGCTTCCCGTTCAGACTAGCCGGTTATATTAGGGCGCATGTCCAAATATAAGACCTTTAGGTCTGGAGAATTAGTTATGTGTTAGTTCCTTTGACAGCATTCAATTGTTTATTCATTTACCATATTGTTGTGATGAAATAGAATGTCCAGTATTTTATGCATTCGCCGTGTCCATGTTTTCAGTAAGCAAACCCAGTAGTTTTTTTAAAATTTAAGTTGTTTTTTTCTCACTAAGCTTATCCATTTTTTAAAATTTGTTGGCCGTAATCCTTTTCTCAATTAATTTATCTTTTTGTTTTCAATAAGCAATTATATTTTGTTCAGTAAGCAAATTTTTGTGTGGTGTTTCAGTTAGCATATTTTATTTATTTCCAAGCATATTCTGTTCAATAGAAGAGTTGCATATCTCAACATGCATTTGCGTTTGTCAGCTAAAGTCTTTACTGCGTTTAGAAATGCATTTTAAAAACAAGTACTGTAACTGTCTTATCTCACTCTTTCCATGTGTACTCTCACTTCATATCTTTTTAATTTCGCAACATGATCTGCCTGTCATTCTCTCTCTTTCTTTTCCGCTTGCTGTTTACACCAATGCAAACGACTGTATCGTGGAGAAGATAGTTTGTTTTATTTCAATTAATAATCATATTTAGCTTTAAAACATGCAGAGAAATCATTATATGATGTCACAGTCCACATCCTTGAATCCTGTTCATTTTGCTATCATTGAATATGTGAAAAAGTGAAGTTACCTGGTCATGGCTATAGTATCTGAAAACAGAGTTAGACATAGGCACAGGTTCATCAGTTCAAATACATTGAGATCATTATTCATTTTGCAGACAACTTTTGGTATTGTTGGGATGCTATTTGAACTGTTCAACATTCTTCAACAAATATTTGTTTTCTATAACTTTGTTCAAATACCAGTAATATCATATTACCTCAGCTCACCATCTGTCACACATTAATTGCCTCACTGTCTTTCAGCTTTTAACTCATCATTTGGGTTCTTCAGCCGTTCAGTCAATGAGCTCATCTAAACCTCTTGGTGTCCCAGCAATTCATAAACCATGCTGCCAGATTTAAGATAGAGCCATCCAAGAATATGTGAAAAGCCCACCACTTAAATAAGACCATACGTGCAGGATCATAGAACACTATGTACTCTTTTGTCATACAACGATGAACGCCAAAGCATCCAGCCAGTCCACACAGTCCTGTTTGATTACACGAAAGAAGGCATAAAATACTACAAAATAGCACATTCATCGCGATGCTTTAATCTGTTTAACCCCTTCATCCCCATTTGAGTTACACTAGTTTCTTTCATATTACAAAGCAGTTGTAATTAATAACATATTTTTTCTTATATAAACAGCTTTTATTTCAGCACCCTCTGAAAAAAGTGTAACGTTATCTGTTGCCTAAAAAAAAAAATTTTTGACCATTTCTATAGCATATTTGTTGTGTTAAAAATGCCCCCTTTAAAAACAAAAATTGTCTTACTTAGTCGTTCTTCATGTACTGTGGTGTGTAATGGTAGTCAGAAAGACCGCCATGCTATCCCATCAGCTGTTTTCCTTTTGGCCTGGTTGCAGTCCAGTTCTCTGTACTACAGAGATTATCTGATGTCATCCCAGCGAACTCTGTGTCATCCTAGGGGTCTGGATCCTTGGCTCTTGGTTTCCCATGTTTGTCGTTATATCCAGTCTTCTTCTTTCATGCTGCAGACATGGCCAAACCATAACAACCGGTACTGGGTTTCGAGACCATGACGTATCGCCTGGTTGCAGACCCTGTTCCTTGCTGTCACACCTTCCTCAAATACCTCATTTCTGTGACCTGAAGCTGGCGCTTGTGTGTTGTAGTCATTGCCCATGACTCACATCCACAGGTCAAGACTGGGACATAGGTGGAGTAGTATACAGCTATCTTAGTCTTTCTGCCAATTTCTCTTTTCCTGAGGAATCCTCAGTTAATGGCATGGAAAAGTCTCCCAAACTTTTCTTTGATGCCTCCCCGTTAGTCTATTATAGCACCAATGTATTCAAAAAATATTTTTACTATCATTAAATAAAAAAAGTTAGTACTCATACTCTATTAATATTAGGCTTTGAAACTCAATGTTTGCACTATACAGTATTTGGAATTTCACACTCAAAGTAGCTCAATTTTACTGTGCCCTTAATGGGCCCAGAGAAGCAGAAGGTCGCTATTGTTGTTATTGTGCTTTTACCAGGGCTGCCGAGCTCGTCGCAGCCAGTATCAAGTTGAGGAATTTGCATGTGCTCTGTAGCCTGTTAAGTGGTGCTGTAAAGAGAGTTCGTGATTAGTGGGACTGTGGCATTAGCTTTCTTCTTTCTGTGGAGCGTCCTGGACAAATGAACAGCACATGCTGAACTCTCATATAGATAGGTATAGTTGTGCTAATAAGGCTGTTAGGGGTTTCTTCTTCTGTGTTCATCCTGAAAAGGACGTTTGTTACGTTGTGTCGCTGTTTACAGCGAAGCTGCGATATTTGGCCTTTCGGCCCGACACATCCGTTTTCAGCATGGCATTATTTGGGACCGGGTTTGCCTTCCCTCTTTGATCCCTACTCTCTCGGCCAGACTGCAGTGATGCAGCCTATTTCCAGGACCACCACTTGGAGGTGGAGTAGGGTCTTGGTCAGCTCTGGTTCGCTGACCCTGACGCAAGCAGTCAAGCTATGAGTCACTGACTGCATTCATCTTTTTTGCTGCGTCTTCGGTCCCTTGTTCGGGGTTTAAGGGAAAAGGTTGCTGTAAAACAGTATGCCTGAGGATGACGATTGTTACCGTAGAAAAATTATATTACATTTTATGATCATTTTTCTATATCTTTTAAATGCATGAGCTTCAGAGGTTACATTTATAAGTAATATTTCACAAATAGGCCAGCTTTAAAGATTAGAATAAATGGGAAAATCCTGGAACAAGTCAAGAGTTTCTCATATCTTGTTCATGTAATAACAGAAGGTGGCAGATGTGAAACAGAAATCAAGAAAAGAATAGGAAAGGCCAACCAACATTCAACAATATAAGACAAATATTGACATCTAAACAATAAACTTACAAATTAAAACTGGGAATAATTAAATGTTTTGTATATATATATATATATATATATATATATATATATATATCTATATATATATATATACATATATATATATATATATATATATATATATATATATATATATATGAGGGGAAGTCAGAAAATAAGGTTCCCAACTCGTGTACTTTTTTAATACTTTATTTTTAATGAAATAGTTATAAGTCTCAAAAAGATACACCTTTACACTATTGTTCAACATAGTCGCCCTTTCTGTTGAGGCACTTGTCTAGGCGGAAATCCATGAATCTACCCTGTTGGTAGAAGGTGGGACCCTGTTCACGCAGCCATTTTTGCACTTCATGCTTGACATCATCGTCTGATTGGAATCGGTTGCCACGCGGGTGTTTTTTCATCGTTGGAAAGAGATGGAAATCTGAAGGTGCCAGATCAGGGCTGTAGGCCAGGTGTTGAAGAGGTTCCCGGTTCCAGCTTTGCAAAAGATTCATTGTGTCACGAGCTGTGTGTGGTCGGACATTGTCATGCAACAACAACACTCCCTTGGCTGACGTCTGAGGCCTTTTGCGGTGAACAGCTCTCTTCAGTTTCATGAGAGTGGCTTGATAAGCAGAAGCATTCATTGTTGCATTACGTGGGTGAAATTCAACAGAAGCACACCATGAATGTCCCAAAACAGTCGCCATGATTTTCGCAGGCTGGTTGATGTCTTGAATTTTTTTACAGTAGGCGACCCAGGATGCTTCCACGCCATGGATTGTATATATATATATATATATATATATATATATATATATATATATATTATATATATATATATATATATATATATATATATATATATATATATATATATATATATATATATGTATATATATATATATATATATATATATATATATATATATACGAGGGACGGTCAAAAAGTAATGCCTCGTAATTTTTAATTTCATTCAATAGGCAAGAAAACAGATAAAATTCATATTGAAATGTAGCCCCAAGTCTGAACTTCAAAAATGTATTTCTCAGTGTAGTCTCCGTTATTTGTTACAGTTTTTTTTCCATCTTCTCACAAGGGCATGTATCAACGCACGGTAAAAATTTGTGTCCTTTTTCCTAAACCACTGACGTACGGCGCGTTTAAGGGTCTCAGTGTCCTCAAAGTGATGTCCGCGAAGATCTTCTTTCAATGGTCCAAACAGATGGAAGTCAGAAGGTGCAAGATCGGGACTGTAAGGGGGATGTGGTAATAATGTCCAGCCAAATTCTGCAATCGCATCAATGGTGCGTTTAGCGGTGTGTGGCGTGTCATTATCGTGCAACAGTAGTGCAGTTCTCTGATCTTTTAATGGGTAAAGTCGCCGAAGCTT
The DNA here is from genome assembly GCA_024509875.1 of Oreohelix idahoensis. Taxonomy (NCBI): domain Eukaryota; kingdom Metazoa; phylum Mollusca; class Gastropoda; order Stylommatophora; family Oreohelicidae; genus Oreohelix; species Oreohelix idahoensis. The sequence goes on from JAMPIV010010585.1 coordinate 390,432, forward strand.
CTTCAAAGTTTCAATGTAACGGTCTGCATTCACCGTGTTTCCCTGTTCCAAGAAGTCGAGAAGAATCACACCCTTCTCATCCCAAAACACGGAGGCCATAACTTTCCCTACAGATGGTGAACTTTTGAACTTCTTTCTTGTCGCCGATGTTGTGTGATGCCATTCCATTGACTGCCTCTTGGATTCTGGTTAAAAAAAAATGAACCCAAGTCTCATCACCTGTCACAATATTCGATAAAAACTCTTCCCCTTCAGTTTCGTAACGGTGCAGGAGGTTGATGACTATGGTTTTCCTTCTTTCTTTATGTCTGTCTGTCAACATTCTATGACATAACGTTGTTTTAACCGAACGTCTTTGGCAGCCATTTTTAAACTGTTACAGTGGTGCCACCTGTTACTGAAACAGGTTGGTAATGCTATACAATGCAGAAGAGTGTTTGAAGAATCCTGCTAAATTTACAAATTGCACACCGATGCAGTATTTACATACATAAAAAATAGGAGGCATTACTTTTTGACCTTCCCTCGTATATATATATAATAATAATAATAATAGCCCCTTCAGTCATAACTGACTATGGGAATGCGCCCCTGAGGTGACAGCCCTCAGCTGCTTATTTTCCTGGTGCTCCTTTCGACGTTTTCTCCTCACCTTGCTTCTTGTGTGAGCCTCTCTTCGCCCAATCTGAGGTGGCGCCGTAAATAGCATCGCCACTTAGTGCGATCGGCAGCTTCATCCTCCCATGTTGCTGGATCCATGTCCAGTGCCCTCATATCTCTCTTGCACACATCTTTGAACCTCAGCTGTGGTCGCCCAACTGTTCTCTTGCCATCTGCTAATTGTCCGTAGAAGATATCTTTTGGGATGCGACCATCTTCCATGCGGCGAACATGGCCAAGCCAGCGAAGTCTGCGCTGTCTAAGAAGCGTATACATACTTTGAAGGCCAGCACGTGACAACACCTCGACATTTGTCACTTTATCTTTCCACGAGATGCCGAGGATGCGGCGTAGACACCGCAAATGGAAGGTATTGAGCCTTCTTTCTTGCTTAGCATAGGTCGTCCAGGTCTCGCTGCCATATAGGAGTGTGCTGGTGACGCAGGCATTATATACCGCAGCTTTGGTCTTCATTGTGAGTTTATATATATATGGGAGCTGCGCTGGTGTAATAGTTACCACATTGCGCTGGCGATCAGGTGTTCAAGGTTCAAGCCCGGTCGTGGGCATTTGAAAGAATGTCATCGACCGGGATTTTGACTGAATAACCTGAATGGCTCCGGAGATAAACCCTCTGTGGATGGGAAGGAGCGAAGCTCCTGACCGGGTTGGAAGGAAAGTCCACAGGCTCCCCAGCCTCGCAATGACATGTCATTGGGCCGAAAGCCCAAGTGCCGGTGGTTAAGAAAAAAAATATATATATACATACATACACACACATTCTTCATGACTGTTAAGGATAGATTTGGGATATATTGGGGGCAAAGTCTTTTACAGACAGGGGGTATGATGTGTTGGTGTTGTGGGTAGTGGGTTCCCCCCCCCCCCTTTGCTTCACCCTAGGCCTAGTGAATTCTTGTTCATGAAAGGAGCGACCATTGCGGTGTCAGTCTCTTGGCCTAGCAAAACCTCTCATACCCCAAGATCGTTGTGCGTGGTGAAGAGCCACACCCTCCTCGAGGTAGTCCTGGTAACTGAGGGTACGAATCCTCAGGCTAAACACAATGGCTCTAGAGGAGCAAACCTCGATAATAAAACCGGTGCACTACACCGTACACGCCCTCAGTGGGTGGGAAGGAGCCAGATGGATACTGAACAAGTCTTGGGAGTGGAAACGAGTGTGGACTGCTCCCTGAAGATCGGAACCCATCATACAGGCACGGAGGACGTGACGATCCTATTGCCTTCAACTCTTGGTCACATGCCTAGAGCCTCGGAGAACTCGGCGTAACCAGCAGACAATTTGGTGGCGGGGAATGAGCACTGTGAGCCCTACCTTGGCTACGTATCACAAGGAGATGCAGAAACACCCCCTTTATCTCCCCCAGAGCTGGCACAGTACACTTCTGGCTCCTACCCGGGGCGGTAGGAAATCCACAGGCACCCCAGCATCACAATGCCATGAAGATGACCAAGTTAAAACTTACTAACTCATACCTGGCAGAGCAAGTCCTCCATCAGATGCGGCCGATGCTGGGCCCACTGGCGCGTGGACACGTCCCGATCCCCATCGAGACTTGCCCGGGGAGCCCACCCCGGCTCAAAAAAGCAGAGAAGGCTACTCTCCAAACCTCCGATGTCTTGCGGGCAGTGTTAGGATGTGCAAGAACATGGACAGGAAGACTCCACAACTTCCCCACTGAAGACACGCCCACGACGACCGTTGCCTCAATTGGCTGTGTGTGGTGTACCCGGAAACGGGGCCTCCCAGTACTGAGGCACAGTTAAGTCCCCGATGTCACTTATCGGTGCAGAGTTGAGAGAGATGGCTGAGCATCACAATCCCCCTGTGTTGCAGCATGTTGAGAACCCAGCATTGCACACTAAGCTTGGGGGGATCACTTGGGCACCAGACTTAATACTGGCTCTTGACTGGATGGCCGCATGCAGGAGATTTCTACAATGGAGAGATGACAGGTGGTGGGTATCTGGAAGTGGCTCTGTGCAGGACGTGAGGATTCCTTGGGAGAGCCCAGAACCAGAGCACAACATTGTGCAAGCTCTGCATAGTTGGAGAGCCCCCCTGGATGACGGGGAATGCACAGTGTGCCGACCCACCTATCCCCAACTGCTAACTTAGAACCAGAAGTGGGGTCCTCTGTATGCGTGCCAGGCCAGGATAAAATGCCTGGGAAAGAGACTGGAGCTCAGAACTCCCCAGCTCAAAGTTGCAGGATGGCAGAAAAGCCACGGGAAAGACGGGTCTTTTTTGAAGATAATGCAACCATATTTTCACCATACGAGCTCGGACGCCGCCTCGGTAAACAAGGTCCGCGCAGAGCAGTGACATCCCCAGGCTGCTTGCGAATAGTCTACTACTGGGAACATAAACAGATTAGGGATGAGCCCACTCTCCCGTTGAAGAGGTGCTAAAGTCGTAGATACTGGGCCAGAAGGCGCACCGGAAACCACAGTATCACGCAACTCGCTTTTTTTGTTATGGATGAGTACACCGTCAAATAAATCTCGTACTGGTGCTCGCCCTGTAGAGCTCCACCAGGCAGGTGCAGTGCCGGGCTCTGAGCCTCGACAGAGCCCACCCTCAGTTACTGGAGGACCCTCTAGACCGTCTTGTGGAGTCAGCAGACGGCGGAGGAGAACTACTGACCGAAACAAAACAGAAAAAGAGAAACCCAGAGTGCCATTTGTCATGATGCACTGGAATGCAGAGGGAGTGAACAGCAAGCAGGCTGGATACAGCAAAAAGACAGAGCTGGAAAACATCTTGTATGAGAAACAAGTCAGTGTTTGCTGTATCCAAGAGACTCACTTGAAAGCAGATCAAACCTTTAAAATAAGGGGATATCAATGCTTCAGATCCGACAGACAAGATAGACGAAAAGGAGGAGTACTTACTCTTGTAAGGAATAACATTCATGCACACGAAAGGAAAACCTACATGGATGGAGCAGAATATCAGCTGTTGCAGATAAAGGTAGACAAGATGGAAATAGAACTCCTGAACTATTACTGTCCAAACAACAAACCCCTGAGTCTCAGCTCTATACAGGTATCAGCCACCAACTTTATAGCAGTTGGAGACTTTAATAGCCACTCCCAGACCTGGGGCTATAACCATCTAGATCACAGAGGTGAAGAGGTTGAAACATGGCAAGATGATCACTCCCTAATCCTACTCAATAATGCCACAGATACTCCTACCTTCTACTCCAGAGGATGGCACACAACTTCAACACCAGATCTTGCCTTCGCCACCCCAGATATAGCTGGATCTATTAGTAGAGAAGTAGGAGACCAACTAGGGGGAAGCGAACATCGCCCAATCTTTCTTACTGTCCAGAGTGTAACTCTCAGTACAGGCCCAGCCATTACAAGATGGAACTAAAAAAAGCCAACTGGGGTTTATTCAGACATCAGGTGAACGCTGCTGTCTACCCTCAAGGTACAGAACAGAGACATTAATGAAGTGGTAAAAGACTTCAACAGATGCATACTACAAGCTGCAAAAGAAACCATTCCCAAAGGATGCCGGCGTAACTACATACCATACTGGTCCAGCACACTCCAAGAACGTCAGGAAGCTATGGACAGTGCTAGAAAGGACGCAGAGTCTCAGCCTTCACTTGAAACTCACAACAAATGGAAAAAGGCTGTAGCAGAGTTTCAGAGAACAAAGCTAGAAGAAAAACGGAAAAGCTGGAGAACTAAAACGGCATCGCTGAACCTTGAGAAAGACGGCAGGAAACTTTGGAGATTAGTCAAGTCTCTAAATGAAGAGCGTTCCTCACCTAGGCAGACTATCACATTGGATGAAGGTGGCAAACTTTTCAGAGGAAAACAAGCTGCAGACCTGTTTGCTAGAAGATAAAGTTCAGAAAGCAACTTACTCATTAACATAGACCATCAGAGCGAGATAAGAAAAGAAATACTGGCAACCATGGGACAGACAGATACTCCTGCCCCAATGAGGGAACCCATCACACTAGGAGAACTACAGAACGCTATTTCCAAGCTTAAGTTCCAAAAGTCACCCGGCCCAGACAAAATCAGCAACGAAATGCTAGTAAATCTGAGCTCAGCAGCAAAGACAAAACTGCTTGAGATATTCAACCACAGCTGGTTGAAAGGAACGGTACCCCAAGTACGGAGAGAAGCTATCACAATACCCATACTAAAGAAAGGGAAATGTAAGACCGAGGCTGCAAGTTACCGGCCAATCAGTCTCACAAGCTGTGTTGGGAAGAATATGGAGCGAATAGTCAACCACAGATTGAAATGGTATTTAGAGTCTGAGCAGATCCTGGTGCCGGAACAAGCTGGATTTAGAGAATGCTACAGTATAGAAGACCAAGTTACTTACTTGTCCCAAGCAATAGAAGATGCCTTCCAGGAGAAGAAAAAGGTCCTAACGATCTGGGTCGACTTCAAGCAGGCCTTTGACAAGGTGTGGAAAGATGGCCTTATTGCTAAACTTAGGAGAAGTGGAATCCAAGGCAACATGATGAAATGGATCCAGTCATATTTGCATAACAGGAGAACTAGAGTCACTCTTGACGGTCTGCAGAGCAGAAAAGTGTTGCTCTATCAGGGGGTACCTCAAGGAGGAGTAATTTCCTCAACACTCTTCCTTGTTTACATCAATGACCTGGTGAAAGATCTCCCCGCAGGAGTGAAAGCTGCCTTATATGCAGATGACCTAGTACTCTGGTGCGCTGATGAAAACGTCACCACAGCAAATTATAGAATTCAGCGGGCAGCAGACATGCTAGTGTCATGGGCAGAGAAATGGCATATCACAATAACCACAGACAAAACCTCCACAACACTGTTCTCCCTCGCCCCCAAGGACAAAGCAGCTAACATACACCTAGGGACAACCGTGATCAAGGAAGAAAGCTACCCCACCTATCTTGGGGTGACATTTGACCAAAGGCTTACATGGAATAAGCATATTGAAAATGCAGAAGGAAAGGCCCGAAGACGACTAGGCATACTCAGAAAATTAGCAGGTACCAACTGGGGAGCAAATGAACGAACTCTAAAAAAGATTTATAATGGAGTAATAAGACCACACTTAGAGTTTAGCTCAGCAGCATGGTCATCAGCTGCTAACTCACATCTGCAGTCTTTGGACAAAGTGCAAAATCAAGCTCTCAGGCTCATTACAGGAGCCATGAAAACTACACCAATATCAGAGATGCAGAAGGTTGCTGGATTACAGACATTGTCCCATAGAAGAGACACAAAAACCATGATCCAGATGGAAAAGTACAACAGTATGCCAACGCACCCAATGAAGGAAAGGCTAGATGATCTGGCATTGGGACGTCTAAAGCGTAGCAGCTTTGTGCATCGGGGAAAAAGACTTAAAAGACAGCATCAAGAAGACCTATCCATGAAGACAACACCACTGAAGCCCACCCTATACCCTGTACCATGGAAGCAGGCCAGCAATGCCCTCCAAATTAATACATCAGTCAGTGGTCTCACAAGTGGATGTGAGTATAACGATCTGCAAAAACGAACTGCTACATTGAGTATGATCCAAGAAAGCTATCCCGATCAATCATGGATACATGCCTATACAGATGGATCAGCAACTAATGCTGTTAGGAATGGAGGTGCCGGTATCTTTATCTTATATCATGAGAACCACTATGAGACTAGGCACATTCCCACTGGTAAATTCTGTTCCAACTATACAGCTGAGGTTCAAGCTCTAGAGCAAGCTGCAAATATGATTTATAACACCAACTCTGACTGCCACCAGGTAGTCATCCTCACAGATGCACTGTCTGTCCTGCAAGCTCTCAAGGATGGTAAACTCCCGCACCTGAGAAATGAACTAAACAAGGTAGCTGCCAAAAAGAGAACCATACTTCAGTGGGTACCATCTCATTGTGGTGTACCCGGAAATGAAAAGGCAGATAAACTTGCAAAAAGGGAGGAGAATGTGAACAAGAAGATAATGAAGTCACATACTTTGAGAAAAAGAAAGCTATCCAGACTATCAGAAGAGAACAGAACCAACCCAAAGACGACTATCACACTCTCGACCGCCAGGGACAGATAACTATTTTTCGCCTCAGGACAGGGCATAACAAACTGAATAAACACATGCACAAGCTACGATTGTCTGCTTCACCACTGTGCACATGTGGATTAAACGAACAAACTGCTGAGCATGTTCTACAGGATTGTCCTCTGTATGACCAGTTAAGAAAGATATACTGGCCCAATGACTCAACACTAAACTCAAAGCTATATGGAGCTAAAGAGGAACTTCAAACAACAGTCGAATTCATCATGAGAACTCGTCTGACGGTGTAAACATCAAAGATGCGATCGCAAGAAGAAGAAGAAGAAGGGATATATTGTAGCATGTTACTACCCGCTAGCACATGTCCACTTTATGTGATGAATTGTGTTCGCCTGTAGACAAACTACTTTTTGCACGAAGCGTTCACCCGTGGTGAGCGACAGTCACTAGTGACGTAGTTTGAAGAAATTCTTTAGATTAGTCAGAGATAATGATGATGTTGATGGTAGTTTGTCACCTAAACAGTGGTACACACTTAAAAATGATGTATTAGTCAGAAATGTTAAAGAGTCATCTTTAGTTAGACATCAGGTAATAGTTCCACAAAAACTTCGTACGTACATTCTACAACATGCACACGATTCTCACTGTGGCTAATCTAGGATGCGTTCCAGAGTTTTGTCCTCTTTCTTTTGGCTGGGAATTTCCAGAGACGCCTCCACATATTGTCGCTCTTGCATTATTTGTCAAGAGGAGCCTATCATATGGCCCCGATTCAGGCGTGTGATATACCTGTACGCCCCTTTGAGAAAATGGCCGTTGATATCATCGGTCCTTTACCTGTTATGTCCGCTAGAGGACACAGGTATGTGCTCACATGTATTGACAAGTTCACTCGATGGCCCGAGGCCATACCTCTTAAGAACATCACCACTAATGGCGTTGCTGATGCCCTTTTCTTTATTTTTTTCTAGACTTGGTTTTCCTCGAAAACTTCTTTCTGATCGAGGTACCCAATTTGTGTCTGACACTATGACTGCTGTTATGAAACGCCTCAAGATGCAGCAATAGTGAATGCAGTCAGCGACCCATAGCTGTACTGCTTGCATCAGGACCAGCGAACCAGAGCTGGTCAAGACCGCACTCCACCTCAACGTGGTGGTCCTGGAAACAGTCTGCAGCAGTGCAGTCTGGCTGAGCGAGTGCGGATCGCAATGGGAAGGCAAACCCGGTCCCTAAAAAATGCCGTGCAGAAGTCGGATGTGTCGACCGAAAGGTGCAGATATCACAGCTTAGGCGTAAACAGACACAACGCAACCACCGTCCTTTTCAGGACGAACGAGGAAGAAGAAGAAGAAACGCCTCAATATCGACAGGTCTCTCAGTAGTGTTTACCATGCGATGAGCAACGGCATGGTGGAACGTCTTAATCGGACGTTAAAGCAGTTATTGGGCAAGGTTACGGTGAAATATCCTCAAGATTGGGACAGGGTTTACCCGCCGTGCTGTTTGCGAATGAACGTGAGGTAGCGAATGAACAGACCAGTTTCTCGCCTTTTGAGCTTGTGTTTGGAGCTCAACCTCGAGGTCCCTTGTCACTAATTAAGGACCTACTCATAGACTCAAAGATGACTCAGGACACCTAGTCATCGTATGAATACGTCGTTAACCTCTGGCGTAACATTATAGATGCCTGCCAACTGGCTACAGCTTCTTCCGAGGCTCCTAAAGCAAGATCACACCAGTTCCAAAATCGTAATAGACGATTACGTCAACCATTACCTGGCGACGAAGCTTTTGTGTTACTTCCAAGGAAAGAAAATAGACTTTTAATTGCCTGGAATGGTCTCTACAAAGTGTTGACACGCATTTCTGATGTTGACTACATCTTAGATATAAAAGGAAAAAGGAAGACCTTCCACATAAACATGCTTAAGGAATTCCACACTAGACCGGAACATCTTCAAGCCATCTTTCATGCAGTTGATGAGCACCCTAGGCCTGCTACTCACTACTTTCTGCTATCAGTAATTCAGGAGGAAGAATCTTCTTTTCCGGATGTTCCCATGAACTTACCGGTCTTTCCTCTTCAATCGAGTGAGACATGGAAAGATATCGCTATTTGTCCAGCTTTGTCTTCTGAACAAAATGTCCAAGTCTCTAGTCTTCTAGAGTCTTTTCCAGATGTCCTCACAGGCATACCAGGTCGTACATCGGTCATTTCGCATGACATCATCCTTACAGATGATCGACCAGTTCGTCTACGCCCCTATCCTGTCCCTATGCTTACCAGCACCAAGTCGAAGAAGAATTAAAACAAATGCTTCATTTAGGAATTATAGAACCTTTCGACGCCCCTTACTCCTCACCTATGGTCATCGTTCGTAAGAAAGACAATAATATCAGATTGTGTGTAGATTATCGGAAGCTGAATAACATCACAGTCTTCGATGCTGAACCTCTACCTCTACTTGAAAATCTTTTATCTCGTCTCGCCAAGGCTCATTTCTTTACTAAAATTGACCTTACCAAGGGATACTGGCAAGTTCTCTTGACTGACAGAGCTAAACCACTCACTGCCTTTGCTACACAACGGGGTCTATATCAGTGGAATGTGATGCCTTTCGGACTTATGAACGCCCCCGCAACGTTTGTTCGCATGATGAGAAAAATTATCGCTCATCGGTCCGATATAATCACCTAAATAGATAACATCTGTCTATTCAGTTCCAGTTGGGAGGAACATTTCTTAGGTTTACATTCTCTTCTGGACACTTTACATCTCCATCACCTAACAGCCAAGCCTACTAATATCTTTATTGCCTTTGAGGAAATTTCATTCTTGGGACATAAGGTGGGTCACGGTTGTCTTCAGACCGTGCCACAGTATGTTTCCAAAATTCTAAAATTGTCCGTGCCTACTACGAAGAAGCAAGTTCGTAGTCTTCTCGGCCTGATTCAGTACTACAGTAGATTTATACCCAAATTGTCTTCTGTCACCGCAGACCTCTCTGCCTTGCTAAAAAAAATTTACCTAACCACGTGCACTGGACACCAGAGTGCCAGGCTGCGTTAAATTATATTCAAAATTTTTTTCTGTGCCACCTATTTTGAGGTTACCAGATACTTCTTCTTTGATCCATAACCGCCAACCGTCAAAGCAGTCAGCGGCCATCACGCCTGGTGGCATCTTGTAGGGCAGCAACAAATTGATTCCACCTTGCTCGGTCGGCGGCCATCCTTCGTACAGTGCCCCAACTGTGGTTCATTCTTTGCATCTTAGCTTCCACAGTTCTCCGCCAAGTTGTTTTTGGTCGGCCTCTCTTTCGCTTTCCCTCGGGGGTCCATAGCATAGCTGTTCTTGTGATGGTATCAGGGTCCCTTCTGAGGACATGGCCAACCCAACTCCAGCGTCTGCCAGCTATGATGGTGTGCATGTCCTCCTGATTACTCCGAATAAGTAGTTCTTGGTTACTGATGGTGTTTGGCCAAAAGATTCGGAGAATTTTCCTTAGGCAGATTGTGTGGAAGGAGGACAGTTTCGACATTTCCTTCTCTGTTACTCTCCAACATTCCGCACCATAGAGAAGCACAGAAAGTACACAGCTCTCATACAGTCTTAATTTGGTGTTTGTGCTGTACTGGGAAGACTTCCAAATGTTGTTGAGAACAGCAAAAGCTGTTCTCGCTTTATTCATTCTGTTGTTAATGTCCTTGTTTGTTCCGCCGTCAGGTGTTACTATGCTTCCTAGGTAAGTAAATGTGTCTGTCTGTTCTAACTTCTGGTTCCTTACTGTTACTGGCTCAGGATTGTCCACATTTAGTGTCATGACCTCTGTCTTCTTCAAATTGATGTTCAGGCCAACCTGCTGGCCATACTTATTCAGTCTATCGGTTTTGTCTTGAATGTGTTGGTGTGAATGCGCGAGTAGTGCAATGTCGTCTGCATATTCCAAATCTTCCAGTGTAGAAAACGTTGTCCATCTAATTCCTCTTGGACTGCCCTCTGTAGTCTGGCGCATCACCCAATCTATGACTGTCAAAAATAATGTTGTTGATAAGGGGCATCCCTGTCGTACTCCTGTTTTCACTTCGAAAGTTACATTACTCGATTCAACACTGCACGTAAAGTTAGAATAGAGGCTTTTTATAATGGAAACAATACGGCTGGGAATTCCATAAGCCCTCAGAATTTTCCATAGGCTGTCCCTGTGTATGCTGTCGAAAGCCTTTTCAAAATCAACAAAGTTAATGTACAGCTGTCTCTGCCATTCTGAGCACTGCTCTATAATGTTCCTGAGGGTAAATATATGATCTGCACATCTTCTGCTCTTTCTGAAGCCCGCTTGTTCTTTCCTCAGTTTTTGGTCAACTGCTTTTGAAATTCTCTGGATGATTATCCTGCCTAGTATTTTGCTGGGAACTGAGAGGAGGGTAATTCCTCTCCAGTTGTTGCAGTCTGCAAGGTCGCCCTTCTTGGGCAATTTGACAATTATTCCTTTACTCCACTCTGTTGGTGTTGTCTCAGTTTCCCAGACTTGTGCAAATAGTGGTTCTAATAGTTCTGCTGCTAGTTCAGGGTCTGTCTTGAATAGCTCAGCATTCAGATTGTCGTGACCAGGCGCTTTTCCATTTTTTAGCCCTTTGATAGCTGTGATAATTTCTTCTTTTCGTGGAATGTCTATATTTACGTCTAAGTCACTTTCAGCCTCAGGAACATTCAGCTGAGTCTCTGGTGGTTCCTTATTCAGTGTTTCTCTGAAGTGCTCTGCCCATCTTGTTTCCTGCCCCTGTGCTGTGGTGATGAGGTTTCCTTGCTTGTCTCTTACTAACGTTATGTTGTTTGCACCTCGTTTTCCGCTGATAGCTTTAGTTATTTTATAAACTGTGCTTTGTTCATTTCTCAGTGCTGCCTCTTCTGCCTGTCTTGCAAGGTCATCCAGAAATGTCCTTTTGTCAGCACGGGTTTGACGTTTTACTTCCTTGTCCAGCTGACTGTACTGTTCACTATATATTGCCTTTAACCTGGGAGACTTAGCTTCTGTTTTCTTCCTTTTCATTTCCTTTCTCTTCGCTATGGTGTTTAGCGTTTCTGGTGTTATCCAATCTTGGCTCTTTCTTTCCTGGAATCCCAAGCATGACTTGCTGCTTTCTTTGTATATTGTTGAGATGGTGTTGAATTTCTGGTCCACATCGTCGGTCTCTGTTCTTTCCTGGCTTTTGGTAATCAGATATCGCCTCTTTACATCGACCATGAACGCTTTTCTGGTGAGGGGGTCCTTAAGTTTCGTGATGTTATATCTTTTCTGTTTGACTGCAACTGGTCCAGCAGCTCTGAGTTTCACCTTCAGTCTTGCTACTACTAGGTGATGATCACTTCCCACATCTGCGCCTCTTCTTACTTTCACGTCTTGTAGTGCATGTCTCCATCTGCCATTGATCATTATGTGATCTATCTGGTTTTTGTCTCGTCCGTTTGGTGATTCCCATGTTAACTTGTGCACTTCTTTGTGTTGAAAAAGTGTTCCTCCAATGACCAGGTTGTTAATACTGCAGAAGCTTATTAATTTGTCCCCATTCTCATTTACTGTTCCGCTGCCGCATTTCCCCATTACTCTTTCGTTATAATTATTATGTGTTCCAACTTTCGCATTTAGGTCTCCCATTACTATAATAAGATCGTACCTGGGTACAGTTTCCATTTCCTTTTGTACCTGTTGATAGAACTCGTCCTTGATCTCTTCATCGCTGTCGTTTGTTGGTGCATAGCACTGTATAATTGTGGTGTTGGTGAATCTCCCCCTCAGTCTTGCTCTTATTAGTCTGTTGTTAATGGGTTTCCATTCCAGTAGAGACCCTTCCATTCCTTTCTTAAGGATAATGGCTACACCTTCGTTGTGCTGACCGTCCTCTCTACCAGAATAAAGTACTGTTTCCCCTGTAGCTGTTTTTATTCTCCCCATCCCTGTCCATCTGCTCTCGCTTATTCCCAGGATATGTAGTTTGTAATTCCTCATCTCTGCTGTGATCTGTCTCAGCTTTCCTGCCTCATTCATAGTTCTGACATTCCAAAAACCAATTCTGGTTTCGTGTTTTGCGGTCTGGGCATCCGTTTTCATGCCAGTGGCTTCCTTTCGGCTTTCACCACTGTCAGTCATTCGAGCCTGAGACTCCGGATGTCCGTCCCGCATCAAAGTGTTTTCATTTATTGCTGTTTCCGTAACATGTGCGATTTTTTACACAGACAGGGGTGTCGGCCCTGTGCTGAAACCCCCAACCTGGAGGACCAGGGTACCAGATTTTGTCTGACCCCTACCCACGCAGACCAGTCCAGCATGGTTAAACCTACCAGGAGTAAAACTCCCACTGGCATTGCTCTGGGGATTGTCAGGGTACACAAGCTGCCATACCGCTGCAAGGTATAAGTACCATTGATGGCAGTTACCAGATACAAATCTGACTTATTATCTCCGCACAGATGCTAGTTCAAAGGGTATCGGCGCATCCTTGATGCAAGAGTTCGAGGGAACATTGCATACAACCCTCTATTTATCCAGAAAGCTCACCGATGCAGAAAGGAAGTACCCAGTTATAAAGAAAGAGCTGCTGGCTGTTATCTGGGCGGTAGTCAAGCTGGTGCGTTATTTGTTGGGCGCCCCATTTATTTTCCTGTCAGATCAGAAGTCATTTTCATCATTGAAGAAGGCAAATCACAAGAACCCGAAGCTAGCCCGTTTCGCCATCCTGCTCCAACCGTTTCAGTATGAAATCGAGGCAATACCAGGGTCTTCAAATGTCGTCGCTGATGCTTTATCGAGATGCCCACAGCTCGAACCTGAAGATCCATATTGACTTAGTTAATTGACTTTATATTACACATGTGTGAAGTCATGGTGTTTATCCACTAGAAGTCACTATGACAAGGGCGATGAATACATGAACACTAAGTTGATTTCCAAACCATTCATATTAACATTTGTGATTTACATGACCTTGAGATAATCGGTATTCACTTTAGCTAGTGGTACATTAAACAGCGTTATACTGCTTGCAGACACGAACAATTTTCCAACTACGACATCATGTTATTATTCTAGAATGCACGTTCGCTTTAATTAAGATGGCTATATTAACACTAGAAATCTAGTCCTGACACGGATAGTTTGGAGTATAATTAAATTATAGCAAGGTTGTTTTGGAGATTACTTGTCTTGCCACAAGGTACTTAGAGCAGAATAGTTAAGTAATGAGATAATTGTTTATACTTGCGTTCTTGTACTCATCTCCCCCCCCCCTCCCCTTTTCCATTCTGTGAGATATTCATGTACGTTTGCTTCATTAATGTCATCTCGCATTGATTAATATCTTATTTGATTCATGTCATGTGTAAATTGCGGTTAAGCTTAATTTTAGGTTTTTTGACAGAATTGTTAGTTGGAGATATAACCTTCTAATTTAAAAAAAAAAATTATTATTTATGCATTTTTGAATTTTGATATGGAATTTATTTCGGTAATATATCTCAAACCATTTTCATATATGCATGCTATTTTTTAATGTGTTTATTGTTAATTCACAGTGACCATACATTTATGTATTCCTTTGTTACATCATAAATTTGTTTGTTTTTTTACACCGCGAAGGGGGTGAGATGTTAAGGATAGATTTGGGAGATATTGTAGCATGTTACTACACGCTAGCACATGTCTACATTATGTGAGGAATTGTGTTCGCCTGTAGACAAACTACTTTTTGCACGAAGATTCACCCGTGGTGAGCGACAGTCACTAGTGACATAGTTTGTCACATGTCGTGGGTTCGGCTTGTTAATTGTTTGGACCTTCGTATTTGTTCACTAGTTTGAGGTGGACGTGATTTCTTCTGAGCTCCGGAATTTTTGGAGAGTGATATATATATATATATATATATATATATATATATATATATATATATATATATATATATATATATATATATATATATATATATATATATATATATATATATATATATATATATATATATATATATATATATATATATATATATATATATATAGTGGCATTATTGATGTGCAAGATGGTTCCCGAACTTATCTAGAAGTTCGTACCATAATTTACTACAAGTAACTTTGAGATATGAGGCAACCAATATTTTGTTTGCCGTGATTGTTTCTGCCGCATTACTTTGGTTCTGTTCGTGGATTGCCCGAACCTTTAGTACAACGGCCAGGATTGAGTGGAGAGGAGAGGAGTGTATCATTATTATATTATTGCCACGTAAAGATGCCTAACGTTTGAAACTTATTGACGGACGAGAGATAATTCTACTACGCTTATCCATGCCATGTACGTTTGATGGACGTTATTGTGAAGTGACTTTATTTATTAAATGTCAACCATGTTTTCCCGTGGACCTGTTCACCTGCCGGCTTTTGTTATGTATACTGACCATAATGTCCTGACTGAAAACCTACCATCATTCGCGTATCCTGCATGATCCTCTGTATTTATTCCAGTCGTAACAATGACTATGGTGCCGAAACATAAACAATGACGAAGCAATTGGAAGATAGAATTGAGGTTCTCGAGATGTGGATATAAAGAAGAATGGGGAACATCTCATGGAAAGAAAATAAATCAAATAAAGAGGTCCTAGGAATGAAAAGAGAAATAATGAAGATCAAAATTAGCTAAGGTATTTTGGCCACGTAAAAAGGTATAACACCTTGCTGCAGAGCATAATAGAAGGCAAACTTGCAAGATGAAGACAGCGCTATAGTATAAATGGTATAATAACATCAAGAGATGGGCAGGAAAGAGATTATCAGAGTGCACCATCAAGATAAGAGACAGAAGACGTCATTACTTCAATGTCAGTCAGACAACTACCACCGACTGCAATGTTCAGATCTTCATACTCATGTTTCTGGTTAATGCATAGAAATATGGCAACCCAGACAGTATACTTCAGTGTCAGCCAGACACTTACCACTCACGGCGAGGATGCTGAAGGCAGCAGATGGAAAGGCTCCTTTTTTCACTCTCAAAAACCCGACGACACCAAGGACAAGTACTGCCATCGAGGCCAAACATACACTCAGGACGCACAGCATCTGAGATACAGCCATTTCCTCGACTGTGGACACAAATTAATATCAGCAGTAATTGCTTACACGAATAGATCTTCAGCACTGAACAGACAAACAATGTACTAAAATGGAAGAAAAGTTCCATAGGTAACTCGCAAGTTAAAATCAGCGAACACTAGGTGGTAACACCCCCATCGTAATCCTTTGAAAGTCAACGAGCAGCACGGTCAGTGGTTCTCAACTTGTTAGAAGGACAAAATCATTATTCCTTTTCTTTTTCCCTCTCCCCATGCAACACAGGGATGTAACTGCTGCTCGCCAACGATTTCTATTTCGGGTCATCGTCTTCAGCTTTGACCATTTTCCTCTACCATTATTCTCCAGGTTCAATTTTGCCTCCTCTCTTTCTTCCTCCGTGAGTTCTCCAGTCTATGGCATGTCAGAATATTTGGTTGGTTGTTTGTTTCCAGATGGTATGTCCTATCCATCTTCACTTTCTCTCTTTAATCTTTAGCTGTATACCTTATTAGTTCCCTTGCAGGTTACCTGATTCTTTTACACAGGTCTGTATTTCTTATTTCATTCATCTCTCTTCTCGTCCCCATAGGGAGCATGGAACCATCATTGTAGCTAACTTACTTATTGCAAGACGTCTGCATCTCCAGTAGCAGTGGTTTCTGTAGCGATTTGTTTGACATGAAAAAGTTGCCAGCCCCATGTATAACCTCATATTAGCCGCCTTGAACGAGGTACTCGAGAAAACAGCTATCCTATTCTATCTTTGTCTCCTCCGAGACCCCGGGAACTACTTGAGGCGTGTTTGTTATTGTACATCTGGCAATGTGATACAGAGGCATCTGTTGGTCAATGTTTCAAGTTTGGAGGTGATTTACTTCATAAAATACCACGTTTGAGAGCTATACAGGAGGACAGATTTTTCTAGTTATGTCGAGCAGCATAATTTTTTTTTTTTCAAGGAAAGAGTTATTTATTTCCATATTGTTTGAAAGACGTTGTGGCTAAATCTGGCGTTATCAATCCGGGCATTGATATCATTATTTTACTATTTCCTTACGTTGTCAATGTTACTTGCCAGATAGGTAAAGCCGTGCACTTCTTCGCTCATATGACAACTGATTTTCATAGCATGTTTTACTGCTTCCACTGGTTAGTCTTGTTAATATATTCTTTCATGGTTTGTTGTTTAACCATAACACATGGTGGACGCAAAAGCCACCGAAATCAGTGTGCAGGGTACGTTCTCACGTGCCTTTGATAAGAGAGCTCATGAAAAACAAATGCAAGAAGAGCGTTTATTTTGGATGGATTAGTTCGTGACTTTTCTAGAATACAGTTGCTGCTCTTTTGTGGCTTGCGCATCACACTTTCAGAATCACTGTCCAAAACAAGATTATAAAGCTGGTACCTCGTCTCATTCTTTTCGCTCCACATGGAACCACCACTGTAGCCTGGTTCTGTTGCAGGAAGCGTACAAGCCAATAGGTGCACTTGCAGTGGTGGTATCAGTTACAATTTGTTTTGTGTGATGAGATTGCCAGCCTCATTCACAATCTTATAATAGTCGCATCTTACGACAATGCATGAGTGAGAAGTCACCCTGTTTTATTTTTGTCTCCTAAATTACCCTCCCCCGCCCCCTCCCGGGAACTACACGGAGCCGTTGATGTTTACGTATCATTATATTTTTGTTATACCCTTGAGCATTTCATTTTATTTTTCCGAGCATGCATTTCTGTTGATATTATTGGTTATTATCCCTCGTGTGCAGAGTGGTTAGCGCGCGGGTCTCTCGCGACAAAGGTGCCCGGTTCGATTCACGGTATCGACACGCTTCAGTCTACCCAGCTGTAAATGGGTACCTGACTTAGCATTTGGGTTAGGAAAGGACAAGGCAGCGAGGAAGAGAACTGGTCGCCCCCACCTCTCGATGCTGGACCTAGTATAGTGAAGTCTCTAACACTTTACCTCGCTACGGCAGCATCGGCAATGTGTCTATACCTTTTTTACCTCTGTTGTGCAGCATTTTGTGACGAACACTGGCCTAGTTATCTCGTATTCTGCCGTTTTTATTTGTTTTAAAAATGTCACGTGGTAGGTCAGTAGGAAGTGTTAGTGATAGCGGATTCGTGTTGTGGTGGTAATAGTTACTAGGGGAATTAGTGGTAGTTTCACTGACGTTAATTCATCATCATCATTTTTCTTTGCGCTGCCCACGGAGCATGGAGCCACCACTGCAGCTGGTCACCTTACAGGAAGCCTGCACCAAGCAGTCACATGATCTTGTAGCAGTGATTTCTGTGGCAATTTGTTTGACATGATGAGGTTGCCAACCTCATGCACAACCTCATATTGGTCGACTTGTACGACATGCCTTAGGGGGCAGTATTGCCTGTTCTTTCTTTGTCTCCACAGACCACAGGGAACTAAACGGGTGCTCAGTTGAACTGGTATTAATTAACTGGAACTGGAAGCGAAGTTATGTTAATGACGACTGACATTAATAATAATAATAATAAATTCTTTAAGCGCCAAACACGGCGCATAAGGCAGAAACCAGTGCTCTCCAGGTTGTTCGTTGTGACGCCACTCCTCTTAGCTCTTGCACATTATTTAGGCCCAACGTTCTTCCTTCTCTTATTATTGTTCTTCTGAGTGTTTCTTTTGGTCTTCCTTTTTTCCTCTTACCCTCAGGAACCCAAGTGAGCGCCTGTAGTGGTATTCTGTTGTTTTGCATTCGTAGGACATGACCGATATATGACCATCGTCTTTTCCTTATATAGTCGGAGACATATTTCTGCCTAGAGTCTTCTCTTATTTGTCGATTAGTCTTGAATTCTTTCCAACTGATGTTCGTGACTGACATTACGTATACATTTATGTTAGGTGAAGTGTAGGGTTTATAAAATGAAGTTTGCAGTGGCTTGGTCTACTGTGACAAGATGAGAGGAATGCGAGGTGAAGTGTGTAAAGGTGACGATGTGTAGTGGTAAGTTTCAGGTTGTTAAAGCTCGATAAGTCCCCCCCCCCCCCACCCCCGAGGGGCGCCTCTGAGGTGGAAGGAAAAAAAAACTACAGCTCTCTCAGGCATGTCGTAAAATCCGAGTAAAGTGAGGTTGAGCGTGAGATTAGTAGCCTCATCGCGTAAATCAAACTACTATAGAAGCCACCATTACAAGTACACATGAACGCTTGACGCAGGCGTGCTGTAAGGTTACCATCTGCAGAGGTAGTCGCTTACTCCATACAGAGCGAAAAAAAAGAAAAGAAAATTATGATAAAATTTTATCAATTTAAAATGACATAGAATGTCGTTAAGAGAACTGAACAAATCACCTTGATAAAGGTCGTCTGCAAAATTGGCGCAATATGGATCAGTGTGACCAGGGTACACGTGAGGAAATAAATAACAAACACTCCACAACCCAGCCCTCGCTATCTCATTTCTGTTGTAGGGAGCCATGTTGCAGTCGGGGTCTGAGAAGAGCAGAATCTTCTTTTTCGGACGACAATGCACTGGTTCGATTGTTTCCACAAGGACCCATGAGGTACTAAATAGAACTGCCAGTTGTAGCGCCAGTCCTGAATCGTTTAAAAAATACTTAAAAGCGTATGTAAATAAAATAAGAAACACTAATAAATAATCAGATCAACAGTCACGTTAGCCCTACTTCATGGCTCTTAAACATCGAGAACACAAACCAGGAAGTTAGGGACTGTGATAAATGGGTGATTGTGCAGAATTCTAGTTCCTTTTCCCGCCATTTCGCTCCTTATGGAGGCGGAACCACCATTGCAACGAGTCCTCTTGCTGGAAGAACACATTCGTACGCTCATGTGGTTTCTTATATAATTGCTGGAAGACTATATCAACACATTCATACGTTTATGTGGTTTCTTATATAATCGCTGGAAGACTATATCAACACATTCCTACGTGTATGTGGTTTCTTATATAATTGCTGGAAGACTATATCAACACATTCCTACGCTCATGTGGTTTCTTATATAATTGCTGGAAGACTATATCAACACATTCCTACGCTCATGTGGTTTCTTATATAATTGCTGGAAGACTATATCAACACATTCCTACGCTCATGTGGTTTCTTACATAATTGCTAGAAGACTATATCAACACATTCCTACGCTCATGTGGTTTCTTATATAATTGCTGGAAGACTATATCAACACATTCATACGCTCATGTTGTTTCTTATATAATCGCTGGAAGACTATATCAACACATTCCTACGTGTATGTGGTTTCTTATATAATTGCTGGAAGACTATATCAACACATTCATACGTTCATGTGGTTTCTTATATAATCGCTGGAAGACTATATCAACACATTCCTACGCTCATGTGGTTTCTTATATAATTGCTGGAAGACTATATCAACACATTCCTACGCTCATGTGGTTTCTTACATAATTGCTGAAAGACTATATCAACACATTCCTACGCTCATGTGGTTTCTTATATAATCGCTGGAAGACTATATATCAAAACATTCATACGTTCATGTGGTTTCTTATATACAAGGGGATTGACATAAGTCTTGGGCCTGACCATGAAGGAGTCACAGGAGGAAGATGAAACTTGGCACATTTAAAGTTCATCATATTAGAACTGAATGTGTGAAGTACGCGTTTGTTTCTTCAATGGGTTTTCCCGCTAACGTGCACGGCGCAGTGTACCCTATTGACCGGATCTGCTGCTCCAAAGATTTGACAAAACAATGGAAAAGAAGGAGGCAAGAGCTATGATAAAATTTCTGATGTTTCAGGGAAAAACACCTACAGAAATACACAGGGAGATGGAACCAGTGTTTCGTGATTCTTGTCCTTCATATACTTCGGTAAAAAACTGGTGTCAACAGTTGAAGTGCGGCCGTTCAAATGTTGCTGATCTGCCAAGATCTGGTAGACCAGCCTCAGAGTGCAACGATGAAAATGCAACAAGAGTGAAGAAAATCATTGACCAGGATCGAAAAATGACAATTGTGGAGATAGCTAGTAAAGTAAAACTAAATGAAAGAACAGTTTATAGAATTTTACACAACAGACTGAACATGAGAAAAGTGTGTGCACGCTGGGTTCCGCGACTGTTGACACGTGAACAGAAGCAAACGAGGGTAAATTGCTGTCAACAGTTGCTCAAAAAGTGTCAGTCAAAAAATGTTTTGGAGACCATGGTGACAGTAGATGAGACTTGGGTACACCATTATGACCCCGAATCCAAAATTGCCAGCATGCAATGGAAAAACCCGGGCTCCCCAACACCTGTCAAGCCGAGAGCGCAGAAATCTGCAGGAAAAGTGATGCTGACTGTTTTTTGGGACGGCAAATGTGTCCTTTTGAAAGATTATCTGCCCCGTGGCAACACAGTTAATGGACAGTACTATGCAGATCTTCTCACCAAACTAAGAAAGGTTGTGACCAGGAAACGAGGGATAACGCGCACGCAAAATCTTCCGTTGCTTCAAGACAACGCGCCCTCTCACAAAGCACGGCTTGTGCAGCTAGCAGCCAACGATTTGAATATTGAAATTCTTCCACACACACCATATTCTCTAGATTTGGCTCCATCAGACTTTCTTCTATTCCCAAATCTTAAAAAAACAGCTAAAAGGAAATCATTTTGACAGCGATGAAGAGGTTATACTGGCATGTGATGACTGGTTTAGTTTGAAAAATAGGGTGTTCTACTCCCAAGGTCTTTTCAAGGTCAAGCAGAGATGGCAGAAGTGTGTCAATTCAGACGGTGGCTATATTAAAAATGAATAAACACTATACAAAATTTCAGCTCTCTGTGACATGTCCTTCATGGTCAGGCCCAAGACTTATGTCAATCCCCTTGTAATTGCTGGAAGACTATATCAACACATTCCTACGCTCATGTGGTTTCTTATATAATTGCTGGAAGACTATATCAACACATTCCTACGCTCATATGGTTTCTTATATAATTGCTGGAAGACTATATCAACACATTCATACGCTCATGTGGTTTCTTATATAATTGCTGGAAGACTATATCAACACATTCCTACGCTCATGTGGTTTCTTATATAATCGCTGGAAGACTATATCAACACATTCATACATTCATGTGGTTTCTTATATAATCGCTGGAAGACTATATCAACACATTCCTACGCTCATGTGGTTTCTTATATAATCGCTGGAAGACAATATCAACACATTCATACGCTCATGTGGTTTCTTATATAATCGCTGGAAGACAATATCAACACATTCATACGCTCATGTGGTTTCTTATATAATTAAATTTGCCAGCCCCAAGCCCAACCTCATTCGTCGCCTGGTGGAAGTAGTCCTATTCTTTATTTACCTCCTCAGAGACCCCATATTACTACGCGGGGACAAAATAAACAAATTAAAAAGATATTATAACATCACTGACCTGGAACTATGGCATGATCCAGGCAAACAGCAGTGGAGCAAGTGGTGAGGAGGTGACGCTAGCTTTATATAGGACACACACTGGAGAAACATACTGATAGTATTACAAGACCGTGCTTGGTCTGGGACCCCCAGGTTAAGAAAAATAAGGGGAAACCGAAAAACACACGGAGAAGGGAAAGGAGAGAGAGAGAATTAAAAGGGATAAAGGAGACAAGGAAAGAACTTGAACGGATGGCACAAGAAGGCTTGATGTGAAATTGTTGGAAACTGCTGCACTAGACCGCTTACTAGGTAGGCTACAGTTGGATACTTCTTTCTTCCTCCTGTCTCCCACTCTTTTATGGCAAACAGAAAAGGAAAGTTTTAAAATCGTATTGTTTATCATATAATTCTGCAAATTTAAGGTGTTACGTCGAAATAAATATCATAGTTACAACCACATCTCAAGTTGATATACCAGTACATGTTTGCTTTAAAATATTTTCAAAGTGTGTTTGAGAAAGAAAAGAGTACTAGAATTTTCTGGAGATTCGGCGTGATATTTCTCGAGCGATTACGTCACCAGCACGGCCAGCGCAGAGAAGCTATTTCTGACAAGGTGCCTTACAGAATAAGATTGTAGCCGGGAGGATTCTAGTGGGTTTTCGGATAATTAAAATGGAGTCTGATCAGCTTATAATCAAAGGGACGTAACGTGTAGTAATCATCATCATCATCAGTTGCCATCTCCACAACGAAGGTTGGCTGTAATGGATCTCCAACGTCTTCTGTCTCTTGTCTTGGTGGGGCACTCTGATAGACTCTTTCCTGTCCATCTCTTGATGTTATCTTCCCACTTATAGCGCTGTCTTCCCCTTGCACGTTTGCCTTCAACTCTCCCTTATGTTATGGTCTTCTGCAAGGTGTTATGCCTTTTTATGTGGCCAAAGTATTTTAGCTGCCGAACTTTGACCTCCCTCATTAGTTCTCTTTTCATACCTAGATTTTCTAGGACCTCCTTATTTGTTTTTCATCTCTTTCCATGAGATACGCCCCATTCTTCTATATATCCACATTTCAAGAGCCTCAATTCTTTCTTCCAAATGCTTATTCATCGTCCATGTTTCTGCACCATACAGAAATGCAGAATATATATAACACTTTATGATTCTCAGTTTTAATTTGTGAAATAACTGTTTGGATGTCAGTATATGTTTCATGTTGTTGAATGTAGCTTTGGCCATTCCTATTCTCTTCTTGATTTCTGTTTCACATCTGCCATCTTCTGTTATTATATGACCAAGATATACGTAGCTCTTGACTTGTTCCAGGATTTTCCCATTTACGCTTATCTTTAACGTGGGTTTATCGTCTGTTTTGCTAATTATCATAGTTTTTGTTTTCTCAGTATTAATGTCCAGTCCATATTCATGACTTATACTGTTCACTTGCTTCACTAGTTCTTGTAACTCCTGTTCGCTTTCAGCTAACAACACGGTATCATCTGCATATCTAAGGTTGTTTATTGACCTTCCACTGATGTTCAGTCCTGGTATTTCCTGTATCTGTTTGAAAATTTTTTCGGTGTATAAATTAAATAGGCAGGGGGACAGCACACAACCTTGTCTGACACCTCTTTTTATGTCTATGTATGGTGAATAATTCCTTCCCGATCTTACTGTGGCAGTTTACTATAATAAAGGTTACTGAGTATTCTTATATCTTTTCCATCAATACCTATGTCTTCGAGGCATTCAATTATTTTCTCATGATGGACTCTGTCAAAAGCCTTCTTATAGTCAATGAAGCACATATACATACTTTTTTGGACCTCTGTATATTTTTCTGCTAATATTCTTAGGCAAAATATTGCCTCTCTTGTTCCGCTGTTCCGTCTAAAACCAAACTGTTCTTCTTGGATTTCGCTGTCTACTTTACTTTTTATTCTTTCCTGTATGATTTTGAGCAGTATGTGTAGTATTATAAGTGACTAAATAGAACAAACAGGAGTTTCATACCTTTAGACTGTTGGGTGCATTTATTGTCAACATTAGAATCTGCGAATTTAAGCGAAAATCCCACGTGAATTTAATGAACGTCAGTGAGTTGTGTCTTCTTCTTCTTCTTTCATCCTTAGCCGCTGACCGACAAATCAGTCTGTGGCCAATACGCCTAGTGGCGTCTTAGGGCAACAAGAAATTAATTGTTGTTCCGTTACGCCGAGCGGCGTTTATTGGTACAACAAAAATTAATTGTTGTTTCCGTAATCAGAGTGGCTGGCAAGCGGGTGATCAGCCCACTGTGCCAGTGAGTTGTGTGAACGAGGGAGAAATTAAGTTCTGGATAGTTCGAATAAAGTTGTCGTTTTAAATCAGAAGTTGGATTAAATCAAATCGTTTTCAGACGTAGCCGAGTGAGCATTGCCTGTATTGAGAGTTGAAGGTCGGCACGGCATTTGAGATGCGAGCAATATCCAGACAATTAAGTTTTACTCTCATAAACTGAGCGAGAAAAGAACAAATTGTTTATGCTGGTGACCATTATTTGGTAGAGAATGTGCGAGTATCGCTCTAGGGGGACATAAATACTGTCCAAAGCTCGCTACTTTTTTATTTTTTAATCAGACGTTTCAACGCATCATGCGAGCTATCCCAAAGAGAATTTGACTTTTTTGGGTGAAGTTAACGCTTCTGTGAATCCCTCTTGAGTACATCTCCGATAATAGATGAACATTTGAAGTAGCACGAAGTTACACTTACTGACGTTTGCAGTTCATCGCTTGGATTTATACAAAATGATTTTCGAAGTTTCTCCTATTATTCTTCACTGTTTATTATAGTCTAGAGATCTGTTCATTAAAACGTAAGTACATGTAAAACATAATCACGCCAGACACCAGACAAGTGGTTGGACAAAGATTAGGAAGTGCGACAGAAACAGAAGAATATAAGAAAATAATCGCAGGTTAAGAAAATACATGAGAGAGTTATGAACTGCAGTGAGACTTATAAATACAAGGGCACACTAGCAGAACTTTATATAACCAATATCCACAAAATATTTGAGCCTTGCGACTTGAGGTCCTTACCAATCAATGCAAAGTAGTGGGCCACGCTAATGCGACATGGGGCGGAAGTGCGCAACCTCATTTTCTTATGGCTATGTAGGTAACCTTCAAAAATTGTAAACAGCGCGAATGGAAGCCATTTGATGCAACTTGCAACACCGCACCCTGGGTATAAAAGTTAAATAAGTACATATATATATGCAACACAGAAGTTCCGACAGAGAAATATGATAGCATTGATGATAGTAATGATGGCTCTGGAGTCAGGGGCGTACTTAAAGTGTTTGGCACACTGAGCGGATCCATCCTGGGCACATCCGCCCTCCCCCTCATAAAACGCATAGAAAAATGTATTATACTTGCAAGTAGATTTTTAACCAATACAGCAGAGAATTTGTCAATCTGGCCTGCTAAACCGGTCCTTTGCCTTGAGAAGCAAGCTCTCTCATCAGTATGTCACTCAAGAAGAATATTAATGAAGGTAAAGAAATATGTAAATTAGCTGGTTTAATTTTATTTATTTATTTTTTTTGTAAAAAGGAGGGAGGGCTTTTTCGCAATCCTCTTTGGTATCAGGTTGTGATAATACCACCCACATTCCCCAACTCATTCGAATGACTGAGAAAATAAAGTCGGATGATAACATATCTGCAATAAGCGAGACACAGTTTCCAGTAGATGACACATTGAAGTCCTTTGACGCCTGCCCCATTTATACGGTATTTGTATCAGACGTACCCAGACACTGATAAACTGTTTCCAAGCCAAAATACATATGTATATTTTACATGTATAATCAACATGTCCTTTGTCTTTCCTTAAATAGCATAACGCCACCGTTGCAGCTGGTGACTGTGCTCTTGCAGCGATGGTGCCGGTAACAATTTGTTTTACACAATGGGGTTGCCCCAGCCGTATCTACAGCCTCATTTTAGTCACGTTTTACAACGTCCTTGGGGAAACAGTTGTTATATTCTGTCATTATCTCACCAGGACCCTTGCACGGCTGTTTGTGCCCTATACCAGAGCGCTCTTTTAGTTTCGGTGACCGGAATTCTGATACCGGGTATAAAATGTTGTGTGCACCGTAAAAGACTATTTAAGTTTTTGGCGGGGAAAATCAGCTGATGTGTGAGTAAAATCAGTAAAATATAAATCATTACACACTCGTTCTGGATAAACACAGCGCTAAAATTCTTTTGTGTACTATAACTTTGTTCTGTGTTCTATTTTTGATTGCATTTTTATTTCTTTGAAATTAGTTTTGACGGAGTTACAGACTTTTGAAAACAGCGTCATCATTTAAGGAAATTCATAAAATAAGTAATCTTTTTATTAATTTAATATCTAAAAATCGGCCCATTCGTTTGAGTTTATAATTATAAAGACTTCTCGAAGGGAAGCTAAAGATTATTTCCACATACTTTTTTTTTTTGGTTTCATATCTTGAGAATGTGTGGTAGTCAGTTTTGTGAGTGTGGCATTACAAGAACAAGCATATTGTCACCAGATTTTATAGCATTTAAATCCCTGTAAACGCATTCCTGATACTCACAAATCTTAAATAAGGTAGTAAAAAAATAACTTTTTGTAAACACCATTTTTTTTTTTTGCATTTTCATTCATTTATAATGATATTTAGCGATGTATATAAGAGTCAGAAAAACATGTAAAGCTATAGATAGATTACTTCCACATAATTTGATCTATCTTTCAAGTCTTGTTAATCTTCTATTTATAATATGAATTTTTTTTTTAATTGTGTGTGAGATAAGGACTGTTCCATTGGTGTTCTTTGGTAGACAATCCTGTGCACACGACGGCTGCCAAAGAATTCTAAGTAACTGTTTGTATATCTTCTTTCATTCAAAGTTACAATGCAGGTAGTAAATTTAGAGAAACCAAATTCTAAATCTAATACCATCCTTTTATCAATGGCTAGAGTCAGAGATACATATGATAATTTAGAAATATTTATAAATGGCATGAAAGCTCAGATAGAGTCACTAAAATATTTAGAGTGGGATGGTAAACAAGTTGTTGTTTTCTTATTCGGGGATTATTTCCTTGTTTTGCTGGAGACACCACAGACATGGGTATATTCCTTGAGCTCCAGACAAACCAAACATTTTCATCAAAGACATCCAGATTGCATACAACTTGCAAACCAAGAAGTTTGGCCATGTTGATAAGAGATTACAATAGATATATGAAATATGGGAAAGGGAATAAAAGGCAAGTGGCACATTATCATAATTGTTTACACAAACCAATGTTAGAGATTGAAATTGAAAATGTAGCTCCTCCTTACCTTCATATTTTATTAGGCATTGTTTTGAAACACCACAGACTTCTAGAACAGGTAGCTGATACAATAGACGCAAAGATATTTGAGAATTCGCAAGAGATACATGCAAACATTAGTACTTTTAAGAACTTGAAGAGATTTAGTAGGAACTGGAAATAGGCAGAAGAATTAGGAGCTAAAATTGAATTTTTCAGGTAGGTATTGAACTTTGTGAGGATAAGGAGGAGACAGATAATTTTAAAGTTAGACTTGAAAATGCACAAGATGCGCTGGCCAAACTTCAGTTTCAAGATCTATGTACTAGGTCTGGTCCAGTTTGCTCACACTTGGACAAGGTACTAGCCAAACACAAAATCATACAACAGGCTTATAATAGCAGAGCATTTATAGGGAATCACTGCCACAGATATCTCACACAAAAAGTTTATAAAGATCTTACAAGAGCAATCATTACACAAACACTGAAAATTACAGACAAACAAGAAATAACTAACATAGCTTTTATTGCCCAAGAACAATTCAACTCACTGAAAGAAGCATTTGAGAAAGTACACAACAAAATATCACACAGTAAACCAATTAGTAAAGAATCAATAACAGCATCGATAGAGACTTATATGTCTTTGTTCAGAAAGCTATTCCCCAGTAAGACAATTCATAAACAGCACATATTAGAAAAACATTGCGCAGACTGGATCAGAACTCATGATGTATGATTGAGATAATTATTAGCTCTCATGTTTTGGGGACAATTGGGTGTGTTATTTTAAGGTTATAAATGTGGACATGCAATTTAAACTTTCAATAATTAATGTTTGACGCATGAAACCAAAACAAAACTTTGATATCCATTTTCTGCAGGTTTTCTACTTTTGATTTCTGTAATTTGTTATGCATGTTGATTGTGACCGTTTTAGTGTAAATTGAATTAGAAACAAACCATAACAAAATGTAAAAAAAAAAAAACGTAAATTTTACACTATTTCAGACTATTATATCTTCTGTTCTAATTGTGATAAAGTGTTTGTTCTTGTTCTAAAATTTACTCTAACATTTCTAGTCTAGCTTTACGCAAAATTAAAGCCGGTATTTATAATAATAAAGTAGCATAAAAGCAATTCAAACATGTTTTGGGGACAATTGGGTGTGTTATTTTAAGGTAATAAATGTGGACTTGCAATTTAAACTTTCAATAATTAATGTTTGACGCATGAAACCAAAACAAAACTTTGATATCCATTTTCTGCAGGTTTTCTACTTTTGATTTCTGTAATTTGTTATGCATGTTGATTGTGACCGTTTTAGTGTAAATTGAATTAGAAACAAACCTTAACAAAATGTAAAAAACCCCCTAAATTTTACACTATTTCAGACTATTATATCTTCTGTTCTAATTGTGATAAAATGTTTGTTCTTGTTCTAAAATTTACTCTAACATTTCTAGTCTAGCTTTACGCAAAATTAAAGCCGGTATTTATAATAATAAAGTAGCATAAAAGCAATTCAAACATGTTTTGGGGACAATTGGGTGTGTTATTTTAAGGTAATAAATGTGGACTTGCAATTTAAACTTTCAATAATTAATGTTTGACGCATGAAACCAAAACAAATCTTTCATATCCATTTTCTGCAGGTTTTCTACTTTTGATTTCTGTAATTTGTTATGCATGTTGATTGTGACCGATTTAGTGAAAATTGTATATAAACAAACCATAACAAAATATAAAAAAAAAAACGTAAATTTTACACTATTTCAGACTATTATATCTTCTGTTCTAATTGTGATAAAATGTTTGTTCTTGTTCTAAAATTTACTCTAACATTTCTAGTCTAGCTTTACGCAAAATTAAAGCCGGTATTTATAATAATAAAGTAGCCTAAAAGCATTAATTAAGCCCTATCAAAAGTAAACATCGCCACATGTTTTTCCCATTAGGAAGCTGACCACGTGACCTCTGTCAAGTGGGCTATAAACAGCGCGGTCGGGGGAAAAGGGGAATTAACTAAAAGATCGCTGGCAAACAGCCGTGCTTGGCGAGCTACACGGAGCGGCTAATTACTTCTCCTAGAAATATAGCATACCCTCTGAGGTGCTTGTTGCGCACATATTCTTTGGTGGCACAGATTACGCATACAAAAGTATTTATTTGTCTGATCAAAATATATTCATCTTTGAATGCATGTTTTTGGTCTTGAAGGACGGAACTCAGATTAGGCAATAAGTATTCATTCTGTGAGTTATCGCTCTTTGTATCGTTCTGAAAATCGAACTCAGCGGAGGGATTTAGACTTACTTGAATCTATTCTGTGTTTGGTTAGGAATAGATTGTTCTCGCTTCAGAATGTCTATGGCCCGAATCTATGTGTAGTTTTTGTCTATGTAGGACGAGTATGTCTTATATCTTGATATCTTAGTATGTTTAAGTGGAACTATTTTTCTTGTACTGTACTTTAAGGGGTCAGGTGTTTTTCGGCGGATGAAGGGAGGTTTAGAGTGTCCTTCGGTTGTCGATGCCTATGGCGGAAAAGTCATGTCGTAGAGCTGCCCAAGAGTTCGTGATCTCTTCAATTTATCATGGGGACGAAGATAGTTTCTTCCAGGATTGTTTAGTCTATGAGTTCCCCAGTGGTGATTCTATAACGCCGGGAGAGCGTTTGTGCTTGCTAGTGTATTCTTATGTCAAGGTAAACGTACTTTTGCTGACTTCGTTCATTCCTAGGCTTAAGATGGGCAGACGTTTACATGAATCTACCTATGTCAGTATGTCAGAACGACATATTATCTAGCAGCACTGTTTATGTTTCTATACAGCAATTATGAGGACAGATTATGCTGATGCTTGTGGAAACTTTGATATTCATGAATTGAACCTTTATGGCAGCTTAGTCGTGCATCGTTAAGGGTGAGCGATGTTTACAGGACAGGAGCCATCTTAGAATCCTACCTATTGTCAGTCATCTATCCGAGAACAGGGATGCCCCTTATCCGATGATGATCAAGAGATCACACTTATGTAAGGGAAATCTATTACGGGTGATTTAACATTCGCTCAGAAGATATTTGCTGAATGCTATTTAAAGAAATCTCCGCTTGGGTGCAAGCTACACTTATGCTAAAGGAGGTTCTGTCTAGGAGTCACCGTAAACATTATTGATTAACTGACATGACTAGTCAGTAAGGCCTGATGAAGATTTGCTAAACATTATATATTAACTGACATGATCAGTCAGCAAGGCCTGATGAACATTTGTATGAGATATGGAACCCTGAACGTTTGTATACTGATGTTCCATTATGATTTTCATCAACATGTATGCCAATGTATTATTGTACACCGTGAGTCAACAATATGCTATTGATGTGGACCTGTGTTCCTGTAACTGTACCCATTCTGTCAAGTGTGTGCGTCAAATTAAACTATTGAAACGTCTACAGTGGTCTGCATAAGTAACTTCTAGATACGCATGAATGAGTGTTTGAACCTTCAGTCAACTCCACAGAACAGTCACACATTCGCGTATTGACATTCATTACAACATTCATTGTCAACACTGTATTCTTGTCAGGGCCTCATTGTGTCCCAGGACAAGGTGACATGTATACCTGACACTGTGCTCGGTTGTTTGAGTTGACTATTCAGTCCCAGTACATCTTTACAACGTACACTGATAAAACACAGTATACAGCATCCAAAAATAACAGTCTTTATTATTACCACAAGAAAGAAAAGGCGTTTATTGATGTGATGAGAAGAACCAGCTTTATCAATGTTGGGCTGCTCTGATGTATACACAGTTACGATGAAGAAAGAAAATAGCGTTATCAATGTGGTAGGCCATATTTCTGGGCTTAACCTGCACAGTGGACATTGCCAGAAGTTAACAGCTACTGATACCAGTTTGTTTCCCTGACGCCTGATACGACACACCAGCAGTGTTAGTCTACACCTGATTGGCAGTTCCTCACGTGACCCATGAAGCGATTACTGTATTTAGGTCACCGCTGTTGACATTTTGCTCCGTACAGGCATAATTACATAGAACAGGCAGCGTAGCACGGCAAGTTGTTTACAAGTGGACATTTAACTGTGTTAGCAGAAGTATTGAACTTAGAAGTCTACACGTCAACGGTGGATCTTCTTGTATGTTCATATTGCAGAACTATGTAATAATTTAAAACAGAGAGCTATTATTTAATAAAGTGGCAGTTTAATTTGATTGAAAACTGTACCATATTAATGTAATACTGAGCCTTCTCTGCAGACACTTCTACAACACATTGCTTTATATTATATGCATTTATATATTGTATGCTATATGTATTTATGTTTACATGTTTGCATATTATTTGTATGTCTATGTCGCGGGCCTGGTTGGGAGGAGACTAGTATAAGGTATACCGAGTAATATTGGTCTTATATTAGCGTTCTATAGGGAGCAATTTTCTTTATTGGAAATTTGCTGGCAACATCTGGTGCTATTTTTGTTAGTTGTGATGAGGTGTTCTTTTCTTCGTTGTTTTGTTAATAATTTTGTGTTCCTTAGTTTTGTTTGATTTGTTTGTATTTGTAGGTCTATCCTTTCGTATCTTTCAGTTCTATACACCATTTATGTTTATACACTGTGGCGTTATTTGTCTTGTTGATTTCATTGCAGTTGTCGTCACAGATTCTGTGATTATTTTCATTGATTTCTCTATTTGACTTAGTTGATTTCTGCAATTGTTTTCATATTGTCTTTTATGCTTGTCCTTTGTTAATGTCTTTGGTTGACATTTGATAAGAGAGAGTTGATTACACGTATTTTATAGTATAGACCAGTACTTGATTATTATTATTGTTGTACAAGGAAGTATACAAGACCTTTGTAAGGCTTGTCTCCCACAGAGATTGGGATTGTGAACTAATTAATCAAGTTCATTGAGAACTTGCTCCTGTTTATTAGGAGATAGATTACATTTTTGGGTCAAGTTATTACTATCATTATTAGACATCATGTCTACATTGGAATACTTTATTGCACAAGGGAGATCCCTTGATAAGTCTGGTAAGGAATTAGAGGAGTTTGCAACTGCTCAATTTGCAATGGTATTAAAATCAGAAGAGAAGAAGCAAAAAGAGGAGAATAAATGGAAAGCAGAAGTTGAACAAAAGAAGATAGATGCTGAGAATTTAAGATTGCAGATGCAAGCTGAGGAGAGAAAAGCTGCTGTTGAGGAGAGAAAGCTTCAAGTGGAAGAAAAAAATTTGAAGCTGAACAAAAGAGATTAGACAGAGAAGCTGAACAAAAGAGATTAGACAAAGAAGCTGAAGCTGAGGAGAGAAAGGCAATAAGAGAACATGAACATCAAAAAGAACTGTTAACATTTGAATTAGAAAAATTGAAATTGACAAATATGAGTAATGTTAATCAGTCAAATGGTAACAGTGGTAAACCCTTTACTTA
The DNA here is from genome assembly GCA_024509875.1 of Oreohelix idahoensis. Lineage (NCBI taxonomy): Eukaryota > Metazoa > Mollusca > Gastropoda > Stylommatophora > Oreohelicidae > Oreohelix > Oreohelix idahoensis. Next base: position 423,494 of record JAMPIV010010585.1, read on the forward strand.
TAAGGTGAAGGTACCAGCGTTCAATCCTTCCAGTGACGATATTACATTCTGGCTGGATAGATTTGAACGCTCTTGTCGAGCTCATAATGTGGATAAATCACAGTATGCTAATCAATTGTCAGAAAATTTGAAAGGTGATTCACTGACTAGTTTCAGTTTGGTTGAAGAGTCTGACAAAGATAATTATGATGTTATTAGAGCGGCTTTGTTAAAAAAATATCAGTTAACTGAGGAAGGTTACCGAATTTTGTTTAAGAAAATGGTACCTGAATCAAGCCCTTATGGACTTGTTGCTCAGGGACAAGATTATGTCATGTGTTAATAAACCCTTCTTGGAATTCCTACATGAGCGTAAACCCAAGACACTAAAAGAAATGCAAGAATATTGTGACCAATACGTCACTGCACACCCTGACATAACTCTTAACAACACTAAGATTAAAGAAAGTATGCCAGTTGCATCAGCAACACCATACAACCCTAATTATTCACACAAATTTCAGGGACAACAAAACAAGTTTGGAAAAAAGGTAACCATAATAGTTATCAAAACCAAGGAAACCAATCATTTCAGGGTTCTTCTGCGAAGAACTGGAGACAAGCTGACAGCCCTCGATACAGAGGTGGTCATAATTATAGGCATTTCCGCAGAGGAAGTCAATATAGGAACTATCCAAGTCATCCATCTTGGAGACAACAAGACCATAACTATAGAGATACTCATTATAGTGAATATGATAATGGTAACTATGAGAATTATGACTCAAACCCAAATAGGGGTTACAATAGAGGGAATAATAATGATTACAGAGGCAATAATAATCGAGGTAGATCCCAATACAAAAAACATAAATCTCATTATCATGCAAACTCTGCACAGCAAGAGTCACATGGAGCCTATAAACAGAGTAAAGATAATAATGATGCTAATAATATGACATGTTCCGCTTTTGATTTTGGGAGAGCATCTCAGTGCCCCCAATGCAAAACATTATTTGAACTAACTACGGTGTCCACTTTAAGTTGTGGCCATCCTCTTCCCGCTCTTCCAGCGTCAATCGCGCATGATGGAAGAGGTTCTCTTGTCTTGAATAGAGGTTTAGTTGATGGTACTCCAGTCGCAGTTCTTTTCGATTCGGGGTGCACCACCATTGGAGTGAGGCAGTCGCTTGTAGATCCTTCTCGTGCCACTGGGAAAGTAGTCAAATGTGTAACATTTGGCGGCACCTTAGAGAAATACTCTACTGCTATCATCAGGATTGCTACTCCTTTCTTTACAGGAGATGTACACGCATGTCTTCTGCCGAATCCGATCGCTGATCTTATCATCGGTCGTATTCACGGAGTCAAAGAATGCACTCCACAACAAATTTCCGTTTGGGAAAAACAGAATATGCAAACCGCTAATGCTGTAGTCACTAGAGCTCAAGCTCTTAATGTGCCTCAATCTTCACCAACTGAAGATAATGAAGTGCATAACCAAGATGATCCCTTGGTAATTTCTCGTGACTCGTTTATAAAGCAGCAAGAAGAGGATCCGACTCTAAAGAAATTCTTCACTCTTGCAACGAAAGGTGATCCGAATAAAGATACAAAGCGTAAATCTTGGATTACAATGAAGAATGGCGTACTTGTACGTATGGTGCAAGACTCCGACAAGTCAAGTCATTCTCAGATTCTTGTGCCCAAGAATTTGAGAGTTAAAATCTTACAACACGCACACGACTCTCAGTGTGCTGGACATATGGGTTTTTCCCGTACAAAGTCAAGAGTTCTTGCGGCTTTCTTTTGGCCTTTTGTGAACAAAGACATACGGATTTATTGTCAATCTTGTATAGTATGTCAAGAAGTCAAATCCAAAGGTCCACGCCATGCTGCACCTATTCAGGCTGCAGACATTCCTATTCGACCATTTCAGAAAATGGCGATAGACATCATTGGTCCATTTAAGATCAAATCTGCTAGAGGACATCAGTTTATCTTAACGTGTGTGGACATGTGCACACGTTGGCCAGAGGCTATTCCTCTGAAGAGCATTACTACTGCTGATATTGCAGATGCTCTTTGGCTCATATTTTCTCGTCTGGGATTCCCCGGAGAAATATTATCAGACCATGGCACCCAACTAATATCGGATACCATGTCTCAAGTGATGTCGACTCTGCAGATAGAGAGATCTTTGAGTAGTATCTATCATCCTATGTCCAATGGGATGGTCGAACGGCTAAATAGAACACTCAAGAACTTATTAGGGAAGATAACTGAGGATCATCCTCAAGATTGGGATAGGGTTTTACCCGCGGCCCTCTTCGCTTACAGAGAGGTCCCCAATGAACATACAGGATTTTCGCCCTTTGAACTTGTCTTTGGCGCGCGACCGCGCGCCCTATGTCTTTGCTTCATGATCTCATAACCGCTGATAATATTACCGATGACACAAAATCTTCTTACGAATATGTCATCGCGCTGAGACAAAAGATTATCGAAGCATGCAAATTGGCAACTTCTTCTTCTGAGTTTGCTAAGGAGAAAGCAAGACAATTTGCCAATAAGAAAAGAACCTTACGACAACTTTGTCCTGGTGACAAAGCATTTGTTTTGCTACCTTGTAGGGAAAACAGACTTCTTATTTCTTGGAAAGGTCCGTACGATATAATCTCGAAAATTTCCGATGTTGACTACATTGTCGATATTGATGGGAAGCATAAAACCTTCCACATCAATATGCTTACGGAATTCCATGAACGTCCGGATTATTTACAGCCTATTTTCCAGGCAACGGACGATTCACCAGTCCAACATGGTCATTACTCATCACTGTCTGTAATACAGGATGAGGAAACAAGTTTTTCGGATGTTAATCTTCCGCTTCCGATGATTCCACTTCATTCTAGTGAATCCTGGAAGAATGTTACTGTTTCTCCGGATTTATCTCTTGGAGAACAGCGACAAGTTTCGGCTATGTTACAAACATTTCAGGATGTCCTTACTGACATTCCTGGACAAACTCATGTCATTGAACATGACATTATTCTAACTGACCATAATCCTATTAGAGTCAGACCTTATCCTATTCCTATACATTTTCAAGCACAGGTTGAGAAGGAGTTGGATGAGATGATAGATTTAAAAATAATTGAACCATCCACTTCTGCGTATTCTTCGCCGATGGTTATTGTCCGTAAAAAAGACAATAACATACGTCTTTGCGTTGACTATCGCAAATTGAATCAAGTCACGAAGTTTGATGCTGAACCTATGCCTTTACTAGAAGAGCTACTTACTAAGCTTTCTAAATCTCATTTTTTCACTAAACTAGATTTATCTAAAGGATATTGGCAAGTTCCTTTATCTGAACACGCCAAACCTTTTACTGCTTTTTCTACTCCTAGAGGCCTTTTTCAATGGAATTTCATGCCTTTCGGCCTTATGAACGCACCAGCTACATTCGTACGCATGATGCGTCGAATTCTATCTTATCGGTCAGATGTCATTGCGTATCTAGACGACATCTGTCTTTTCAGCGATACTTGGGAAGATCACTATTCAGGGTTAGTTGAATTACTATCTACTCTACGCGAGTATAACCTGACAGCGAAACCATCTAAAGCCTGCATTGGTTTTAGCGAAATTTCTTTCTTAGGCCATCGAGTGGGTCATGGTTTCCTAAAGACAGAGGACCATAATACAAGTAAGATACTTAACATTTCTATTCCTAAGACTAAAAAGCAAGTGCGAAGTCTCTTAGGTCTCATACAATTTTATGGAAGATTCATTCCGAATCTTTCTTCGATCATGGCACCTCTTTCTTCCTTGCTAAAAAAAGGGTCTCCTAATATAGTCCATTGGACTCAAGAATGTCAATCCTCTTTGGATAAGATCAAAACTATGTTTTCTACTGAACCTATTTTAGTGTTACCTACTAAAGATAAGACATTTGTTCTTCGTAGTGACGCTTCATCCACTGGGATTGGAGCGGCACTAATGCAAGAGTACTCTGGAACTCTGCATCCTGTAATGTATATTTCCAGAAAGCTTAATGCTGCAGAAAGGAATTATTCGGTTTTAGACCGTGAACTGTTGGCTATGGTATGGTCAATTCTCAAATTACAAAGATTCCTTCTAGGCGCACATTTTATAGTAGAAACCGATCAGAAAGCTCTTACAGCTATTCAGAGTAAAAATTTGAAGAGTTCGAGGTCTACTCGATATGCAATTGCTCTTCAACCTTTTCATTTTGCGGTACGAGCTATCCGTGGATCAGATAATGTGATGGCAGACATTCTGTCTAGATGCCCACATGATTCCACTTAACTGTTGAGTCTTGGACTTCTTAACACTTCCAACTCGACAACAGATTTTTCTTTTCTATATCAAGATAGATACACATTGTAATTCGTAATGACACTACGTTCATTGATATATATTCACCGGTACTCGTTGATGATTTTTCTTTTTGTCAATCATGTACTTAGAATGCTTAAACTTAAATTGTTATATGCATTGTATCATTGCAAGTATAGTAGTATGCGTTGGTGACACCTCCCTGGAAACACTTATGCTTAAGAGAAATGCTTTCTCTGAGAGATTGAGATTTTGCATTAATCTGGCTTAAATAATTCCAGATATTTCTCATCTGCGCAGTATTTATGCGTTGGGAGTCTATTGTATGTTGCTCTCAGATGAAAAAAAAAATGATTTTCATTTTTTTTCCCGGGGGGTGTGGTAATCTGTTGCGCACATATTCTTTGGTGGCACGGATTACACATACAAAAGTATTTATTTGTCTGATCAAAATATATTCATCTTTGAATGCATGTTTTTGGTCTTGAGGGACGGAACTCAGATTAGGCAATAAGTATTCATTCTGTGAGTTATCGCTCTTTGTATCGTTCTGAAAATCGAACTCAGCGGAGGGATTTAGACTTACTTGAATCTATTCTGTGTTTGGTTAGGAATAGATTGTTCTTGCTTCAGAATGTCTATGGCCCGAATCTATGTGTAGTTTTTGTCTATGTAGGACGAGTATGTCTTATATCTTGATATCTTAGTATGTTTAAGTGGAACTATTTTTCTTGTACTGTACTTTAAGGGGTCAGGTGTTTTTCGGCGGATGAAGGGAGGTTTAGAGTGTCCTTCGGTTGTCGATGCCTATGGCGGAAAAGTCATGTCGTAGAGCTGCCCAAGAGTTTGTGATCTCTTCAATTTATCATGGGGACGAAGATAGTTTCTTCCAGGATTGTTTAGTCTATGAGTTCCCCAGTGGTGATTCTATAACGCCGGGAGAGCGTTTGTGCTTGCTAGTGTATTCTTATGTCAAGGTAAACGTACTTTTGCTGACTTCGTTCATTCCTAGGCTTAAGATGGGCAGACGTTTACATGAATCTACCTATGTCAGTATGTCAGAACGACATATTATCTAGCAGCACTGTTTATGTTTCTATACAGCAATTATGAGGACAGATTATGCTGATGCTTGTGGAAACTTTGATATTCATGAATTGAACCTTTATGGCAGCTTAGTCGTGCATCGTTAAGGGTGAGCGATGTTTACAGGACAGGAGCCATCTTAGAATCCTACCTATTGTCAGTCATCTATCCGAGAACAGGGATGCCCCTTATTATCCGATGATGATCAAGAGATCACACTTATGTAAGGGAAATCTATTACGGGTGATTTAACATTCGCTCAGAAGATATTTGCTGAATGCTATTTAAAGAAATCTCCGCTTGGGTGCAAGCTACACTTATGCTAAAGGAGGTTCTGTCTAGGAGTCACCGTAAACATTATTGATTAACTGACATGACTAGTCAGTAAGGCCTGATGAAGATTTGCTAAACATTACATATTAACTGACATGATCAGTCAGCAAGGCCTGATGAACATTTGTATGAGATATGGAACCCTGAACGTTTGTATACTGATGTTCCATTATGATTTTCATCAACATGTATGCCAATGTATTATTGTACACCGTGAGTCAACAATATGCTATTGATGTGGACCTGTGTTCCTGTAACTGTACCCATTCTGTCAAGTGTGTGCGTCAAATTAAACTATTGAAACGTCTACAGTGGTCTGCATAAGTAACTTCTAGATACGCATGAATGAGTGTTTGAACCTTCAGTCAACTCCACGGAACAGTCACACATTCGCGTATTGACATTCATTACAATATTCATTGTCAACACTGTATTCTTGTCAGGGCCTCATTGTGTCCCAGGACAAGGTGACATGTATACCTGACACTGTGCTCGGTTGTTTGAGTTGACTATTCAGTCCCAGTACATCTTTACAACGTACGCTGATAAAACACAGTATACAGCATCCAAAAATAACAGTCTTTATTATTACCACAAGAAAGAAAAGGCGTTTATTGATGTGATGAGAAGAACCAGCTTTATCAATGTGGGGCTGCTCTGATGTATACACAGTTACGACGAAGAAAGAAAATAGCGTTATCAGTGCTATATGGCCCACTTTGAGAACCATTGTTCTAGATAATCATGTTTCTTTGCGTGACCTTTCAGCTATTTTTAAACTAAGCCCTTTAGTTTCTGTTACCATCGTATCATTCATTTCCCGTTTCTCTCTTGTTATCCCCCCCCCCCCCACCCCCACGTTTAGCTATTAAGGATGTTATCATTGTAATGATAGATGTTTATTACTCAAGGTAAAGGTAGCCTATAGCAAATATTGCCGTAGGGGTGGGAAGCGTTAGAGACTTCACATTACTAGGCCCAGCATCGAGAGGTGGGGTGACCAGTTCCCTTCCTCGCTGTCTTTTCCTTCCCTAACTCAAAGTCAGGTACCCATTTACAGCTGTGTAAACTGGAGCGTGTCTGTACCGTGATTCGAACCCGACACTTTCACCAAGAGAGACCAGTGCTCTAACCACTCTACCAATCGGACGCTCTTGTTTATAACTAAGTCCGTCAAATAATATTCCTGGCATAACTTTATGGATTGTATTTCCCCTCTCACTGCACTGATTAAACCTATCAGATTGAGCAAGCAGACTAAGCATTATATTTCTAACGAGTGCTATATTTAGCATTGGAAATCAGCTGATAGCATTATTTACAGTTCATGTTCTGGAATCCACAGGGCACGGGAGAACAAAAAAATGAAAATTGAAAAAGATGTGGAGAAGAGACAATTTTCTTCACTTGGAAAAGGTTACATTTTTGATGCCACGCAATAACGTGACCCAAGCGTTTATAGCGATCAAAAGTGTTGGATCCCCTTATCACGTTATAGTGGGGGGTTTCCCTGTATCTCCATTGATTTTCAATGATCTTACACTACTTACAAAATACTCGCGATAAAATAATTGGTTATCTTAAAGGTCATAAAAACAGGGCTGCGTTCTTTGTTTTAATCGCAGAGAGTGAATTGAAAGTTCACATTATCCGATAATTTAAGTTTGCAGCGTCGTCGGTGAACAACAAGTCTTTCACAGTCTTCTTTGATCCTTAGCCGCCGACCGTCAAAGCAGTCAGTGGCCATCACACCTAGTGGCGTCTTGTAGGGCAACAACAAATTGATTCCACTTTACTCGGTCGGCGGCCAACCTTCGTACAGTGCCCCAACTCTGGTTCATTCTTTGCATCTCAGCCTCCACAGTCCTCCGCCAGGTTGTTTTTGGTCGGCCTCTCTTTCGTTTTCCTTCAGGTGTCCAAAGCATAGCTGTTCTTGTGATGGCATCGGGGTCTCTTCTGAGGACATAGCCAACCCAACTCCAGCGTCTGCCAGCTATGATGGTGTGCATGTCCTCTTGCTTCCTCCGAGTAAGCAGATCTTGGTTGGTGATGGTATTTGGCCAAAAGATTCGGAGAATTTTTCTTAGGCATGTTGTGTGAAAAGAGGACAATTTCGACATTTCCTTCTCTGTAACTCTCCAGCATTCCGCACCATAGAGAAGCACAGAAAGCACACAGCTCTGATATAATCTTAATTTTGTGCTTGTGCTGTATTGAGAGGACTTCCAGATGTTGTTTAGGCTAAAAAAAGCTGTTCTTGCCCTATTCATTCTGATGTTGATGTCTTTGCCTGCCCCGCCGTCTGGTGTTACTATGCATCCTAGGTATGTGAAGGTGTCTGTCTGTACCAGTTGCTGATTCCTTACTGATATGGGCTCAGGGTTGCTCACATTGAGCGTCATGACCTCTGACTTCTTTAAATTGATGTTCAAGCCCACCTGCTGGCTAAACTTATTAAGTCTATCCGTTTTTTCCTGGATGTGTTGATGTGAATGTGCTAGTAGTGCAATATCATCTGCATATTCCAGATCTTCCAGTGTAGAAAATGTAGTCCATCTTATTCCTCTTGGACTGCCCTCTGTTGTCTGGCGCATCACCCAATCTATGACTGTTAACAATAGAGTGATTGATAAGGGGCATCCCTGTCGTACTCCTGTCTTCACCTCAAAGGTTAGGTTACTCTGCCCAACACTACACGTAAAGTTGGCATAGAGGTTTTTTATGATTGACACTATGCAGCTTGGAATTCCATAAGCCCTCAGTATTTTCCATAAACTGTCCCTATGTATGCTGTCAAAAGCCTTTTCAAAATCAACGAAATTAATGTACAGCTGTCTTTGCCATTCTGAGCACTGCTCTATAATGTTCCTGAGAGTGAATATATGATCTACACATCTTCTGTTCTTTCTAAATCCTGCTTGTTCTTTCCTCAATTTGTGGTCTACTGCTTTTGAAATTCTCTGTATAATTATCCTGCCTGGTATTTTGCTGGGAACTGAGAGAAGAGTGATTCCTCTCCAATTATTGCAGTCTGCAAGATCTCCCTTCTTGGGCAATTTGACAGTTATTCCTTTGTTCCACTCTGATGGTGTTTTCTCCGTTTTCCAGACTTGTGCAAATAGTGGGGGAGCTTTTCCGTTCTTTAACCCTTTGATTGCTGTGATGATTTCTTCTTTTCGTGGAATGTCTGTATTTACATCTAGATCGTTTTCAGCCTCAGGAACATTCAGTTGTGTCTCTGTTGGTTCCTTGTTCAGAGTTTCTCTGAAGTGCTCTGCCCATCTTGTTTCCTGTCCCTCTGCTGTCGTTATGAGATGTCCTTGCTTATCTCTTACTAATGTAATATTGTTTGCACCTCGTTTTTCGCTGATGAATTTAGTTATTTTGTATACTGTGCTTTGTCCATTTCTCAGTGCTGCCTCTTCTGCCTGTCTTGCAAGATCGTCTAGGAAATTCCTTTTGTTGGCTCGGGTTTGGCGTTTAACTTCCTTGTCCAGCTGACTGTACTGTTCACTATATAGTTGCTTTAACCTGGGGGACTTCGCTTCTGTTTTCTTTCTTTTCATTTCCTTTCTCAGTGTTATGGTGTTTAATGTTTCTGGTGTTATCCAGTCTTGCTTCTTCCTTTCCTGGAATCCCAAGCATGATTTGCTGCTTTCCTTATATATTGTTGAAATGGTGTTGAATTTCTGGTCTATATCATCAGTCAATGTCTTTTCCTGACTTTTGGCAACTTGATATCGTTTCTTTATGTCAGCCGCAAAAGCTTTTCTGGTAAGGGGGTCCTTCAATTTGCTGATGTCAAACCTTTTCTGTGTAGTTACAGTTGGTCCAGCCCTTCTTAGTTTCACTTTCAGTTTTGCTACTACTAAATGGTGATCACTTTCCACATCTGCACCTCTTCTTACCTTCACATCTTGTAATGCATGTCTCCATCTACCGTTAATCATGATGTGGTCTATCTGGTTTCTGTCCCGACCATTTGATGATTCCCATGTTAATTTGTGAATTTCTTTATGTGGGAAAAGTGTTCCTCCAATGACCAGGTTGTTAATACTACAGAAACTTATTAATTTATCTCCATTTTCGTTTGCTGTTCCGCTGCCGCATTTCCCCATTACTCTTTCATTATATGTATTGTGTGTACCAGCTTTCGCATTGAGGTCTCCCATTACTATAATAAGATCATATCTAGGTGTGTCTTCCATTTCTTTCTGCAGTTGTTGATAGAATTCATCCTTGACCTCTTCATCGCTGTCATTCGTTGGTGCGTAGCATTGTATTATTGTAGTATTGGTGAATCTACCTCTTAATCTTAATCTTATCAGTCTCTTGTTGATGGGTTTCCATTCCAGTAATGTCCTGTCTATTCCTTTCTGTAGAATAATGGCTACGCCTTCATTATGCTGTCCATCCTCTCTTCCAGAGTAAAGTACTGTTTCTCCTGTTGCTGTTTTAACTTTTCCTGCCCCTGTCCATCTGCTCTCGATTATCCCTAGAATGTGTAACCTATAGTTTCTCATTTCTGCCGTGACCTGTTTTAGTTTACCCGTCTCATTCATTGTCCTGACATTCCAAAATCCTATTCTTGTATCATGTTTTGCGGTCAGGACGTCCGTTCTCATGTCAGTAGCTTCCTTTCGGCTTTCACCACTGACAGTCATACGAGCCTCAGACTCCGGATGTCCGTCCCGCAGCAAAGTTTGTTTATTCGTTGTTGTTTCCGTAACTTCAATTTTTTTTTTTACATAGACAGGGGTGTCAGCCCTATGCTAAAACCCCCAACCTGGAGGACCAGGGTGTCTGCTTTTGTCTGACCCCTGCCCGCGCAAACCTATCCAGCTTGGTAGAACCTTCCAGGAGTAAAACTCCCGCTGGCATAGCTCTGGGGGTAATCAGGGTACGCAAGCCGCCATACCTCGACAAGGTATTGACACCGGTGATGGCAGTCTTTCACAGTGACCCTTCTAATTTTATAGTGTGAGATTGCTGGAATTCGGCACTAAACGTAAGACCAGCACGAACGGACATATGAGAAAATGCATCCAGCGTGTATACAACCAGCAAGCTACAGGAACAATTAGCATTCATACCCTTCGACATTGACTGAGCGAGACTGAGCACCAATGGATTTGCCCGGAGTGTAGTGATATAGATTCTGATCAACAAAAACAGTAACCTTTGTTATGATAATAAGAGTGCAGAAGGGCGCGTAAATTATTAAGGTTGATTAACATAATTTTTCAGACTAGTTAATAACGGGTGAACACTTATTAATTGTCGCCATCAATGCGGAAATTCAAGAGTAAAATATACGAATGTCTTGTTTTCTCCCCCCGCTTGTATTAACGGGACCAGGAAGGGCAGCAATTAATAGCAGCACTACCATACCATGCAATTAGTTTGAGGCGACTAAGTAGGGTTAGGCATTCCATTCTGTAAAAACGTTAAGCCAAAATGGGGAAAAAAAACTTGAACAAGAATTTGGACAAGTCAACCAAAGCAAATACCGTAATTTTAAATAATTCAACACGGCAATTCAAGGCGTAAGAAGGTCCTCTATGAAGGAGATTCAAGACGTAGCCTAGACACACACAAATAAAAAAATCCGAAAGAGCCTGGGCTGCTGAGACATGAGAGGGATCAAGAAGGCCTAGAGAGGATGGCACACAACATAAATCTTGGCATCATTGACGGACTGTGCTTCTGGCATCATTGACGGACTGTGCTCTTGGCATCATTGACGGACTGTGCTCCTGGCATCATTGACGGACTGTGCTCCTGGCATCATTGACGGACTGTGCTCCTGGCATCATTAACGGACTGTGCTCCTGGCATCATTAACGGACTGTGCTCCTGGCATCATTGACGGACTGTGCTCTTGGCATCATTGACGGACTGTGCTCCTGGCATCATTGACGGACTGTGCACCTGGCATCATTGACGGACTGTGCTCCTGGCATCATTGACGGACTGTGCTCCTGGCATCATTGACGGACTGTGCTCCTTATGAATCTGAAGGGTGATGTTGTTCTACATTTCGTTAGTGGAATGGCATTACTTGAGTTCACCGAATGTGTTGGTCTTCTGTAGTGTTATACTTGAACACGTTTTGCTGAACATTGTTAATTTGGCTTCCAATTTCCGTCACCTACGTTTCACAGTTGCGTGGCCACCGAGGATGTAGTTCAATTCAAGTGTGAAGCCTCGTGCATTCATTAATTCATTACCATTCCGCTCCCTGCAGAGCAGAGACCTTCGCTAATTCCCGCCAACGTTTTTGTCCTATACAATTTGCCCAAGATATTTCGGTGTCTCCTTTGTCCCTTTCATGTCTGTCTCCGAGTCTCTTCTCCACGTGTTTTTCGTTCTGCCTCTATTTCTATTTCACGGGGATTCTAGACGAAAGAAAGGCTTGTAATGCTATCATATGTATGTCTTCATCCTATGGAAACTTAAACCCCAAAAAAACTTCATTAACTTAACATATATACGTGTAAAAAGTACCTGAGTTTAAATAGCAACGGCATTTATTCAAATAAGTGAAGTTAGTATGGAGTTAGATTCTACTTGGTGGTTGATATTTCGATCCTCAGATGATACACGAATGTGATGCGTATGTCGATATCATGTTTGGTCTAGTGCACTACAGTGCATTTGTAAATGTAACTTTTCAACAAAAAAAAAGGTGCGCAACAAAAGAAATACTTTATTTTGTGTACAAAGAAGATTTTATGTAAGGTATAATACATTATTTGACAGCCGATAGGATAGTATGGCGTTCTCTCCGGCAAACCTCTGCACCCCAGGGTAGAAAAGGAACGACTAAGTAAGTGGTAAGTAAAATATATTATTTGTATATACAGGGAAAGGAACCCTGGCTGACACCGGAGTAATGGCATTCGAAATACGGTCTCGTCACACTCCAGACTATCCAGCTGTAAATGGGTACCGGACTCTCCTCTTGAGTTAGGGAAGATAAAGGTGGCGATGAAGTGAACAGGTCACCCCACCTCTCGAAGCTGGACCTAATAAAGTGAAGTCTCTAACACTTCACTCCCCTACGGCGGTTTCAGTAGACCTTTACCTTTTTTTAAAGGTTAATGGTGCATGCCGTAAATGAAAGCAGTGTGAAAAATATACTTATACACTTGTACAATGGGAGTAAATGCAACACATTCCTGGGCTATAAACATTACATTATCCCCTTTCCAAAATACTAATCGTCCGTGCCGTCTGCTGAAATTAAATATAGTACCGGTATACTGTTCCCCGCTGTGAAGTTGTTAACACACCCGCATGGCTTAGCGCCCAGAGATATCCTGCTGCGACAGACCAGGCGAGTCGTCAGCGTAATACAGCTCAAGTAAAATACAGTGTATTTTACAACGCTCAAATACAAAATGATGAAGGTACTGTGCACTGATTTTTTGCTACTAAAGAATACATAAAATACTAATTATCATCATCATCATCAGCTGCCATGTCCACAGCGTAGGTCCGCTGCGATGGATTTCCAACGTCTTCTGTCTCTTGTCTTGATGGTGGACTCTTTCCTGTCCCTCTCTTGATGTTATCTTCCCACTTATAGCGTTTTCCATCTCATGATGTCATCTTCCCACTTATAGTGCGGCCTTCCTTTTGCACGTTTCTTGAAACTCTTCCTTCTGTTATGGTGTTCAGTAAGGTGTTACGTCTTGAATGGCCAGAATACAAGTTGTTCTCAGTTTACGCGTGTGTCATTTACGCTAATTCGTACTTATGTGCCTGCCATCAATGGTACCTATACCTTGTAGCGGTATGGCAGCTTGTGTACCCTGACAATCCCCAGAGCTATGCCAGTGGGAAATTTACTCCTGGTAGGTTCAACCAAGCTGGACTGGTCTGCGTGGGTAGGGGTCAGACAAAAGCTGGTACTTTGGTCCTCCAGGTTGGGGGTTTTAGCACAGGGCCGACACCCCTGTCTATGTAAAAAAAAATCGCACGTTACGGAAACAACAATAAATGGAAAAACTTTGCTGCGGGACGGACATCCGGAGTCTCAGGCTCGTATGACTGACAGTGGTGAAAGCCGAAAGGAAGCCACTGGCATGAAAACGGATGCCCCGACCGCAAAACACGAAACCAGAATTGGTTTTTGGAACGTCAGAACTATGAATGAGGCAGGAAAGCTGAGACAAATCACAGCAGAGATGAGGAACTACAAGATACATATCCTGGGAATAAGCGAGAGCAGATGGACAGGTAGGGGGAGAATAAAAACAGCTACAGGGGAAACAGTACTTTATTCTGGCAGAGAGGATGGTCAGCACAACGAAGGTGTAGCCATTATCCTGAAGAAAGGAATGGAAAGGTCTTCACTGGAATGGAAACCCATCAACAACAGACTGATAAGAGCAAGACTAAGAGAGAGGTTCACCAACACCACAATTACAATGCTATGCACCAACAAACGACAGCGATGAAGAGATCAAGGACGAGTTCTATCAACAGATACAAAAAGAAATGGAAACTACACCCAGGTACGATCTCATTATAGTAATGGGAGACCTAAATGCGAAAGTGGGAGCACACAATAATTATAACGAAAGAGTAATGGGGAAATGCGGCAGTGGAACAGCAAATGAGAATGGGGACAAATTAATAAGCTTCTGCAGTATTAACAACCTGGTCATTGGAGGAACACTTTTTCCACACAAGGAAGTGCACAAGTTAACATGGGAATCACCAAACGGACGAGACAGAAACCAGATAGATCACATAATGATCAATGGCAGATGGAGACATGCACTACAAGACGTGAAAGTAGGAAGAGGCGCAGATGTGGGAAGTGATCATCACCTAGTAGTAGCAAGACTGAAAGTGAAACTCAGAGCTGCTGGACCAGTTGCAGTCAAACAGAAAAGATACAACATCACGAAACTGAAGGATCCCCTCACCAGAAAAGCTTTCGTGGTCGACGTAAAGAGAAGATATGAGATTATCAAAAGCCAGGAAAGAACAGAGACCGATGATGTTGACCAGAGATTCAAAACCATCTCAACAATATACAAGGAAAGCAGCAAGTCATGCTTGGGATTCCAGGAAAGAAAGAGCCAAGACTGGATAACACCAGATACGCTAAACACAATAGCGAAGAGAAAGGAAATCAAAAGAAAGAAAACAGAAGCTAAGTCTCCCAGATTAAAGGCAATATATAGTGAACAGTACAGTCAGCTGGACAAGGAAGTTAAACGTCAAACCCGTGCTAACAAAAGGACATTTCTGGATGACCTTGCAAGACAGGCAGAAGAGGCAGCACTGAGAAATGAACAAAGCACAGTTTATAAAATAACGAAAGCTATCAGTGGAAAACGAGGTGCAAACAATATTACATTAGTAAGAGATAAGCAAGGAAATCTCATCACAACAGTAGAGGGACAGGAAACAAGATGGGCAGATCATTTCAGAGAAACTCGGAATAAGGGACCACCAGAGACACAATTGAATGTTCCTGATGCTGAAAATGATCTAGATGTTAATACAGTCATCCCACGAAAAGGAGAAATCATCACAGCAATCAAAGGGTTAAAGAATGGAAAAGCTCCTGGCCATGATAACTTAAATGCAGAGCTATTTAAGACAGACCCTGAGCTAGCAGCAGAACTATTAGAACCACTATTTGCACAAGTCTGGAAAACAGGGACAACACCAACAGAGTGGAGAAAAAGGAATAATTGTCAAATTGCCCAAGAAGGGAGATCTTGCAGACTGCAATAATTGGAGAGGAATAACTCTTCTCTCAGTTCCCAGCAAAATACCAGGCAGGATAATTATACAGAGAATCTCAAAAGCAGTAAACCACAAACTGAGGAAAGAACAAGCAGGATTTAGAAAGAACAGAAGATGTGTAGATCATATATTTACCCTCAGGAACATTATAGAGCAGTGCTCAGAATGGCAAAGACAGTTGTACATTAATTTCGTTGATTTTGAAAAGGCTTTTGACAGTATACATAGGGACAGTTTATGGAAAATACTGAGGGCTTATGGAATTCCAAGCTGCATAGTGTCAATAATAAAAAGCCTTTATGCCAACTTTACGTGCAGCATTGGGAAGAGCAACTTAACCTTTGAAGTGAAGACAGGAGCACGACAGGGATGCCCCTTATCAACCACTCTATTTTTAACAGTCATAGACTGGGTGATGCGCCAGACAACAGAAGGCAATCCAAGAGGAATAAGATGGACTACATTTTCTACATTGGAAGATCTGGAATATGCAGATGACATTGCACTGCTAGCACATTCACATCAACACATCCAGGAAAAAACGGATAGACTTAATAAGTATAGCCAGCAGGTGGGCTTGAACATCAACCTAAAGAAGACAGAGGTCATGACGCTCAATGTGAGCAGCCCCGAGCCCATATCAGTAAGGAATCAGCAACTGGAACAGACAGATGCCTTCACATACTGTTGCGCACAGATTCTTTTGTGTGGTAGTCTGTGACGCACAGATTACTGTTGGTAGGCATACAAATGTAAAGTATAACTATTTGTCTGATGAAAAGTCGTTATTTGAGAATCAATGATTCTTAGCCTAAGGGACAGAACCCTGATTGGTCGATGTTGTATTCGGTTATATGGGTTATCTGTTCTTGTGTCTCAATCTGGCGTATGAATACTAGATTTACGTCATTTTGCGTCTGGTATGGCCAGAAACAGATTGGTCTTGCTTAAAATGTTTATGGCCCGAATTTATATTTATTCCTTGACTATTTAAGGTGATTCGGTCTTATATCTTTGTATCTTGGTATTTCTATGTCGGCCTATTTTTTGAGCTGAACTCTGGATGTAAAAGGCTTTTCTGCGCATGCGTCGTTTTGGGGTGTCGACAAGAGAGTGCTGTCATGTCGTCGCTACTATGGGCTGTTCGACTAGAATGTCTGAAGATTGGTCTCTGTGATTTATTCTAGGAAGGAGATTGTTTCTCTGTATCAGAGATTCTCCCTATGTTCATTATTAACGCCAAGGAATGGCGTGCGTTATTCGCTAGTGTGTTTTTCTAAAGCAAGGTAAAACCAAAACCTTTTTTGCTGAACTTTTTGCTAAAGCCTAGATGGGCAGACGTATTATCGTACATCTAGGATTATTGACTACAGATGAAGATGACGTGTTATCTAGCAGCACTAGATTATTTGATGTAACCAGCCTTATTGATTGCAGAATGTATAGAAGCCCAATGAGGACATTTATGTATGAATAACGAATTAATTCTGCTTCATAATTTTTCATCCTGGGTGAGCGAAGCTCACGGATGAGAGCCATTTTGGATCCCGCCTGTGCCTAAGCGGATCATCGTCGGAGAACAGAAAAGGTCCTATTATCTGATGATGGTACAGAGATCTATGTATTATGGAAACCCACTACTGTGGTTTAAGATTGTTACCATAAACATTTGATGAATTTACGGCTTGAGAAACTTAGCCAGAAGAAGGTTCTGACAGTGAACCATTGTTGATGATTATGTATCCACCTTAACTGACGCGATTAGTCAGTTGAAGCATGAGACGATAGACAACCAGAATATTGAGTGCTTGCCTACTATCGTTCCAATGTATTTATATGCTACATGAATGTACATCTGATGTTGCCACCCATTTGTCAAATATACGATGATTTTTGCCAACCTGTTCAAGTGACTGTAAACTGTGTTGTCGGAGTGTGCGTCGCATTAAATTATAACAATACCACTTTATCACATACCTAGGATGCATAGTAACACCAGACGGCGGAGCAAGCAAAGACATCAACAACAGAATGAACAAAGCAAGAACAGCCTTTTTTAGTCTAAACAACATCTGGAAGTCCTCTCAGTACAGCACAAGCACAAAATTAGGATTATATCAGAGCTGTGTGCTTTCTGTGCTTCTCTATGGCGCGGAGAGCTGGAGAGTTACAGATAAGGAAATGTCGAAATTGCCCTCTTTTTACAGAACATGCCTAAGAAAAATTCTCCGAATCTTTTGGCCGAATATCATCACCAACCAAGATCTGCTTACTCGGAGCAAGCAAGAGGACATGCACACCATCATAGCTGGCAGACGCTGGAGCCGGGTTGGCCATGTCCTCAGAAGAGACCCCGATGCCATCACAAGAACAGCTATGCTATGGACCCCTGAAGGAAAACGAAAGAGAGGCCGACCAAAAACAACTTGGCGGAGGACTGTGGAGGCTGAGATGCAAAGAATGAACCAGAGTTGGGGCACTGTACGAAGGATGGCCGCCGACCGAGCAAAGTGGAATCAATTTGTTGTTGCCCTACAAGACGCCACCAGGCGTAATGGCCACTGACTGCTTTGACGGTCGGCGGCTAAGGATCAAAGAAGAAGAAGTACTTATGCGCACTAACTTTTAGGCATTTTTGTTTTATTTACGCGCCAAACTCGAAGTTACGCGATCCATTTTACAGTATTTTATCTGCGTGCCAACGGGAGCGCGAGAGCAAGATTTCAACGGCCCAATTGCTTGTTCACTATCTATGTTAAAAATAATAACACAGTGATGTATCTTCTTCTTCTTCCTCGTTCGTCCTGAAAAGGACGTTGGTTGCGTTGTGTCTGTTTACAGCGAAGCTGCGATATCTGCGACTTTCGGCCGACACATCCGACTTCAACGTGGCATTTTTTGGGACCGGGTTTGCCTTCCCTCTTCGATCCCTACTCTCTCAGCCAGACTGCAGTGATGCAGCCTGTTTCCAGGACCACCACTTGGAGGTGGAGTAGGGTCTTGGTCAGCTCTGGTTCGCTGACCTTGACGCAAGCAGTCAAGCTATTTGTCGCTGACTGCATTCTCTGTTGCTGCGTCTTTGGGTCCCACAGTGATGTATTACAAACTGCCTGTACACACGAAATAACACGTTTAAAAAAAACTGAATGAAATAATGGTTCACACAAAAAAAGCAGCATCGATATTGAACAAAAGAGAACTGTTTGCATAAAATTGTTGAGTATATAAGCCTGGTTGTTTGACCTCAAGATGATAAGCAAATGTGTTTTCTTTTATCTTTCATGTCTAAAATTATACACTTTACGTCTGATTTAAACAGTAGTATATACAAGCTGATGGTACCACCATGGGAACTCAAGAAACCAGACACAGACTACCACCTGGCAGGAATGATTAATAAAACAATCGATATGGCTACTATCAAACACAGCCAGAAAACATATTCCACAAATATCTAATGACAGTATTATAATGTAAACAGATGGATCTAAAGGAGATGATAACAAACTGGGGATAGGAATTTATGTTCTCATGTGGCAAATGGTGAAAAGGAAATATTATAACAGATAATTCGTCTGTTTTTACGGCATAGATGGTTGAAAGCTCTGGAAATCTTCTCTAGCAACCCTCCTCATAAATTGACAGTATTAACAGGCTCACTTTCGCTATTCAAGCTATAAGATACTTACGAGACTGCGGTAGACCTGATAAAGCAGAAGAGATATTACTGGCAAATACTTACCTACGTCCCAGAGGATGTTCTGTTCTAAATAGCTTGGATACCTTCACATGCTGGCATAGACGGAAATGAAAAGGCGGATAAAGAAGCTAAGAAAAGTAGAAATAACAGAAACCAAATAAATGTGGGGATAAGTAAAGCAGAAATCAAAAGCGTAATTAAAAGAATAATAAATGAGGAATGGACAATAGAGTGGGATGGAAGTCTGAAGGGTAGACACGCATATAAATTGTTCAAGGCTCCAACAAGAACGTGTCAGGTATCTAGTTAACTAAAAATTCATAGCAATAAGATACTTCTTAGACTGCAACTAGGAATGGGCTATTTTAGAACAGAAGAACCTTACTGTGCAGAATGTCTATAAAAAATAATAGAGAGCATTTCCTATTAAAATGTAGGAGTTTTAACAACAGAGAAAACCAATATTAGATTATTTACAGGCGTGCAATTCATCAATAACTGTGGAACAGGTGTTGAGAATAGATAGATCTAGAGAATTGCACAATATAGTAAAACAGTATATAACAAGAACTAAAATTAATCTATAGGGATCGATGATGGTGTGAGGAAGAGGGGTGGTCTGATGGGGTGCTTGTGTGGCTGATGACAGATACAAGCGGATCAAATTGGTGGATTTAGTGTAATCTCGGACACCTTCGGGCTGTCTCACCTCTTTTCGTCTTGCTAACAACAGGGCAGTTATGAGAGACTTGTCGTGAAACTTCTTAGTTAATACACTATGTCGGGATACAAATATGCCCCAGCCAATCAACAAGCAACGTTCACCAGTGTCTGAGCCAGAATAAATTACACGAAGTATACGCCAGGAAAAAAAAACTTAAGCCCTGTTTTTCGGATGTCGGTTGCGGCCATCTTGTCACCCAATATGGCGGAAAAACAGAATAAAATTAGGCATAAGCCCTGTTTTTTTCGGGACTCGTCTAGGTCACGGATTGTACGACGGATGGTACGGAACCGCATACAACCAATCAGCTTGCCACGCCGAGAACCAACCAAAACCATTCCTTAAGCAGTAAAAGTTATCTCATCTACCTATATATACGGGAGAGATTTATACAAAATCACGACACGTCATTTTTCCACACAGCCACAAACGATACTACCAACGTCCTTCTCAGGACGCCACTATTCGAGAAAAGATCGCATTATTGTCAAAATGGTCAGAAATAAACCACACGCCAAAAAGAGGAAGGTTTACGCCAGCCCACCAACGCTGAACAGCCAGGGGAATAACAAAACCACAAACAACAAAGACAGACAGCCAGAGAGCAAGACTGCCACAAGTACTCGTGCCGAGACCGGTCCTTCTCCAACTCTTGTGACGTGTGTCGACCCGACTGAGAGTCTCAGTGGCCCGACTCCTTGCGAGGCAGAGGAGAGAGCAGATACAAACGTCCCTGGCCTAGATGATGAAGACCTAGAACGTGAAGACATGATGAGAGCGTTACAACAGATGCTGGAAAGAAGAGAGAAAAGAAGACAGGAGCTTATAACCATGTGGCCACCACCACACGTACCCGAATCGACAGCTGAAACCTTGTCTACCTCAGAGACGCTGCACCAAAACCCGATGACAACCCAGAATATAGAAAAAGGTCGGAAATCTACATCACCTACGACCCAGAAAGCATCCCCGAAGCCACCACCACACGATGCCGAGTTGACAGCTGTGGCTACCCCAGGGAAGCTGCTCCAAAATCCGAAGACAATAAAATCACCACCAAAGCTTGAATCTAGTCCTGACCGGGACCGGAGAAGGAAAGAGGGAACAAAGGCGAGCAAAAAAGGCGACACATATGCGATAGAGAGGTTCGTTAAGATCACGCAGATGTCTGAAGGTGAGGCTTCACTCAAGGTCCTACCAGATGACAAAGTGATCTGCATCCTCGAGTCAATAACTGGCAGGAAAGGCATCTCTAAAGTAAGGAGGCATGAAAAGGGAGTCGTGCTTTTCCTTAACAACACCGAAACAACCGCCTTGCTGATGATCGAACTGGAGTCCGGGCCAAAAGAAGTCTAGCTGCCCCACCAGATAAAAGTGGTGGTGGAAAGATACAAGAATACAAAGAAGTTTGTCGTAAGAGGGGTGGACACCAGATGGCCCGCAAGCGAGATTCACAGCAACCTACAGACCGAAAACTCAGGTCAAATTCACGCAGGTCGAAAGGCTAAAAACATGGGACAAAAAAGACACAAACCTGATTGTAATAACCATTGAGGGGTCGACAAGACCTGAGAGATTGACGCTAAAAACCACTTCAAAAAGGACAGAGGCATATATCCCTCCGGTCATGCAGTGCTCTTACTGCCAGCAGTTTTCACACACAAAGAAAACGTGCAGGAGAGATGCAGTTTGCCGGTATTGTGGGGTTAGCTACCCATATCGCGACTGTCCCAAGGCGATGAAGGATATCAATTACAAAGCGAATAACTCCAACCGTACCTGTGCAAACTGCCTCGGAAACCACGGGGCAAGGTACCGAGGCTGCCCTGTGTTTCAGGAAACAAAGAGCATCTTGAAGGAGGCCGTGTCCAAAAACATACCTTTCAAAGAGGCAAAACACAGTGGCTGCGGATGTTACAGACAAACAGTGCAGGATTGACAGAAGACAGTTACATCAGCTGACAGCGGAAGTAAAAGAGATGAAACGGAAACTCCAGGGCGAGAACAAAAGCAGGCAGACTCCCGAAAAACAAATTGACAGTGAAGATGTAATAGATCTTAAGAGCATGATGGACGACATGAAAAGAATACAACAACAAATAGAAAGAGATGTCAAGAAGCTGACAGAACTGAAGGAAGAAAACTCAGAAATCCTCAAGAGAATTGAAGCAGAACGAAGAGCCGTAGAGGAAATGACACCCAACACACGGGAAACAAATACGAACAACCAAACAGACGAAGAAGTCATAGAAGAAACACTAAACAGACTATTACCTGCAATCATAGAAAAAACACTTTCACAGATACAGGAGAGCAGGAAGACAAAAGAAACCGCAACTAGGAGCGTAAAAACACACAAAACCAAACAAGCCAGATAGTGAGGCGGGAAATGAAAACACCATGAACACGACACGGCACCACGAACGGACATACAAAGAGGAATCCAGACAGCCAGCTAGTGGTCCTTTTCAGGACCAGTCCTTTTCAGGACTAACATTCGACTAGCACCGAAGAACCTAACACACAATATACCCCAATTATAACCAACTTCCAGGTTGAACAGGGTATAACAGCAACATAGCAGACAAACTAACGAACGAACGAACAAAATCACGAGACATACGACTTCCGTTTCCCGAAGCGGTAAGACGTGTTTTTGCTAACCTCAAACTACACAAGCCTGATAGTCCTTTTTAGGACGAGACACAGTGGAGATTCTTCATCGAACTACCCAAGTTTTCAGATAAGTTGACATTTTAAAAATCTATCTTCAGTATTAGCTTAGTGCAGTTAGTTTTAGATAATTGGTAGCTAGAAGTGTTAATATAACTTAGGAATTCTAATTAAAAATAATAGAAATTAAATAGCGCCACGTGGCAATTGCTTGTGTTAGATCTGGCAGCCATCTTGATAGAAATAATTCAAGTGGTGATTTCCTTTGTAGTTTGTTGTTAGGATTAGATTATTGCAGTTAATGTTAAGTATTAGGGGACTATTTATAAATATTGGTATAATTTAGGAATTGTAGTGAGGAAAAATAATTTAAAGACAACAAATATATTAAAGTTACCTGGTAAAAATTCGAACTAGATATAACTGCTAAACTAGGTCTACTAGGTCTACTAGACAGGTTTAAAAGTGTTTCTTAAATAATATTATAAAATTTAAAAAAAGAAAAGAGAAAGCAAGAATATTCAACTTAGGAATTCTTTTAAATACGCTTGATAGACATATTAAATATAAGTGGTGATTCCTTTTTAGTTTGATTGAAGTAGGGATATTAGCTTTTAACATTTAATATCAAGTATTTGGTGACTAGTTAAGTATCGTTTGGAATAATTTAAAAAAAAGAAATTAAATAGATTCAATCGACACGTGGCATTTGCTTGTATGAGATCTAGCAGACGCCTTGATAGACATAAATTAAGTGGTGATTTCCTTTGTAGTTGTTGTAAGTATTAGATTATTACAGTTAATATTAAGTATTAGGGGAATATTTAACTATTAAATATAATTTAAGTTAAAACTCATATAGGCTAGTGACAGGTGTCAAAGTGTTTCTTAAATAATATTATTATAAAATTATTTTTTAAAAAGGCTAAAGCAGCGAGATTAAGGGTAAACTTTAAAAGTTCATACAAAACCAAGCACAAATTAAAAAGAGTAGTAGCAAACTAAAAAGACAGGGGAAATAACCAATGGCACCAATAACTAGGAAACAGTCCGGGGAAGAAATGGCGTGGGCCAATGAAAAGGAACTAAAAACACCAAACCTGACAGGAAAAAACAGGACCACGAACCCTGAAGTCAGAGACACAGAAATACAGGACAGGATAGAAACAATAAGGGAAAAACTGGAAGGAGGCTCAATAGTACAAACAACAAAAAACATAGTCAAAAAAGGCGAAAGTTCAGGAACCAGCACAGCGAACAAAAAGATAGGACCCAGGGAAAATGATAATCAGGACATCCAGGTAAACACAAACAAAGCAAGTCATGAAACCAGAGGAGAAAACAAAGAAGACTCCAACCGAAAGGAAACCCCCCAAAAAGTGAAAATAACACAAATAGCTGGAACAGAAGCCACGCTTCGATCTCTCCCGGACGACAAAATCCTGGTGATCCTGGAAAAAGTAATAGACAAAAAAGCCATTGCCAAAATACAAAAACACAACAGTGGAATAATGCTTACACTAAATGTAACAGAAAAAAACCAAAACTTTAATGCAAGAACTGCAGGGCAAACCAAACATGATCCAAATGGCCCACAACATTAAAATCCAAATAGAGATGTCAAAAGAAACCAGAAAAAGTGTGGTAAAAGGTATAAACCCAACCCTGTCAGGTGAGGAAGTGCTAAAGAATCTGTCCAAACAGAACCCAGATTTAAAGCTGGTGCACGTAGAACGAATAAAAGTGAAAGGGAGTATAGTAACCCCAGTGATAGTGATAACAACAGAAGATATGGAATCCTTCCCGCCCCCACAAGACAGTACTATTTGGGAAAGCACAAAAAAAAACACAGAAGCCTTCATTACCCCAGTGTTGCAGTGCTCCAACTGCATGAAGTTTGGTCATGGTCGCCACACTTGCAGGGGGAAGGCAGTATGTAGGTTTTGTGCGGGGGCACACCCTTTTACGCAGTGCGAAAAGACGAAGTCAGATACTGACTATAAAAAGGATAATGCAAACAGAAAATGCATTAATTGCAAAGGAAACCACAGCGCCAGATTCCAGGGCTGCCCAGTTTATCAGCAGACCAAAAAAGCACTGAAGGAAGCTATAACAACCCAAACCCCTTTCAAAACGGTCATTAAAGAATTAAAGGAAAACAATACTTATACGAGCACTAAAGTTATAACAGAAATTAAGAGTGTGCAAGAGGAAGTCAAAACGATTAAGTCACAGTTGGCAAAAGAAAGTAAGAACCAGTTAGGAAGTAATAAAACAGTACCAAAAAACCAGTTGGATGATTCAACTACATCCTCGGAAGATACGAAGGCACTGAAAAGTGCAGAGGCAATACTACAAGAAATGAAAGCGATACAACACCAAATTTCCCAGGATGTAGTTAAATTGTCAGCACTGAAAGAAGAAAATGAAATGATGCTAGTTAAACTATCTGAACTGAAAGAGAATAATGAAATTACACTAAAAAGGATAGAAAATCAGAGACAGGAGATTAACATAGACAGAGAAGCATTAGAAAAGGAAAGTGGCAAACAAAAGCAAGACGCTAAATGGAAAGAATGAGTAACAAAAACTGTCAAGCACTTAGAGAGATTTATGATAGAGGAAAGAACAAAAGAATCGTCACAAACCCAAGTATTGAAAAAAGTATTTAATTACATTAAAGAATCACCACGCAGAGTAGGCCTTATGCCTCAAGCAACTGATAGGGCCAATACAAACTAAGAAGCAAACTAATAGTTCTAACATAAAACAAAAGGGATACTAGTTAACTTTTAAATTCAATAATAAAGAATATAGAATTATACAGTGGAATTGTAGGGGTTTCAAAAAGAATTTTGCACCCTTACTTGTAGAGACAGGAGGAACTACCGCTATATATGCTCTTCAAGAGACCCATTTAAACCCCAATAGTAGATATAGTTGTAAGGGCTTTAAGATACTTAGGCACGATAGGAAAGAGGGTAGAGGAGGGGGTGTCGCAGTCTTAGTTAGCGAAACATTAAAAATTATAGACTGGGAAGTATTTGATACAACCAACATAGAAGGTATCAGGTAACTATAGCAGCAAAACCAAACAATCTAACAATCATAAATTTATACGCTAAAGATGGCACAATTAAAGAGGAAGAAATACTAGCCATAAGCAACAGATTAGGCCCCAAAACAGCCATAGTAGGCGATTTTAATTCCCATCATTATGCGTGGGGTGGACAACATGCAGACAATGCAGGAAAATACCTACTTGACTTCATAGAAAATATTGATCTGCTAATACTATGTAGTGGATTTTGATGGTATTGTATGGTTGAGATGTTACCTAGTGTAATGAATGAGGTCAGCTGTGAAGGCTCCTGAGATAAATGTTGATGCGAATTACAGAAGGCCCTTCTTACTACCACTTACGACCTCAAACATATCTTTTTTCCTCTACTAATATGAATGTACCAACGGGCTGATCACCCGTTTGCCAGTCACTTCGATTACGGAAACAACAGCAAATGGATTGATTTGCCGTTGCCCTAAAGACGCCAATAGGCGTGATGGGAAACAATGGCAAAGAAAACCTATCTGCTGTTATCGTAATGGCCACTTTTTTTCTCTACTAATATGAATGTAGCTACGTTAAAAGTCTAGGGTACTGAAATGTAATGTGTTGTAGTATATTACTAACACACACAGATATTTAATAAGTCTAATAATAATAATAAAATTTATAACACACTGAACTAACTCAGGCTGTTTTAGTTTTAAATATTAAATCTTTTGTTAAATTTATTTGTTCTGAACCAAATGTTTGTTGGTCAGAACATATGAAATATTATGGAGTTATAAATGGAATGCATAATTATATGACATAATAAAATGGAATGTGATTACAAAGGTATGTTATAAGTCTGGTTAATATTAATTATATTAGATTGTCCCAGGAGAACTAATACTGACTGTACTGTTAGGGTGGTATCATCACGCCCAGTCCGTGTCTACCAAACATTGTCCATTGACTTATGGGATGAATACATGGTTTATTTTCCCACAATGGTATGTCTTTATTAGATGGTGAATTAGTTGGTGGATTAGTTGATAAATTAGTTGGTAAATTCGTTGGTAAATTAGTTGGTGAATTCCCAGCAGGCCAGATCTCACTTATCTCGACTGCGTCGATCTTGTACAAGAGTCTGGGGGCCCCTCCTCTCCGTGCTGGGGTACACTATTCGGCTGCTCTGACACAATGTTAGACTGCACTGGTCCACGCTTGTGTATATCACAACAGCATTTGGCACATCTTCGGTGCCAAACAGAAACTCACAATTCTGAAATAAAAGTTTTGTGGCATGTGTCAGAACTCTACCTACTGAGCCACTTCTGCACACAACACTACACAACAACACCACACAGACTGGGTCAGATCTCTCTGACCACACAGTACATCTTACCCAGTTGTTTTCATATAGTACTAGTTCCCCAAGACTACATTGCATCTGAGATATGTTCAATAGTTTCCTTCTATTCAATAAGATAGGTGATATGTTCCACTGATCTCAACAATAGATCCGCCTTCCATAGTTTTAGTAGGCGTCCATATATTTTGTTTGTCTCTAGACCCTGAACTTGGGCTGGGGATCTAGAGCGAGCACTTACTTGTCGTAATCATTTTATATGATATGGCAGTATCAATCACTCGAAATATTAAAATGTACAAAAGAATTGCTTTCATTCTTACCAGAATTCAGAATTGAGAACACAATTAAATGCTAGCAAAACTCAGCTGAGCTGCTGGCTATATGATGGCGTCCCACTAAAATATGTATTATCTTCTGGAAACAACACCACAGGTACTAAACCACTGTGTCTCTGGACAGTCTTGTAACGAATGGCAAAATGCGCATCTCTGTCCTGCCAATATGATTTCATTCATCCAATCACCGACTTCCCCCCCCCCCCCAACTTTCAAATCTACAACAAAAAGTCAATTTTCAGTCAGCTCTCAGTCAAGTATGTACTACTGTCTGTTGGTCCGTCTGTCTCTACTTGTTTTTTCATAAAAAACACGCTTGGTTCTTGGACCAACTCCATGCAATACCCTACACACTTCTGCCTCCGAAGTTATTTTTAGCCACAATTCTCCCCCTTTCCCCTCTCTTTAATTACAGCTCGATTTTTGCAATTGCGTCTCAAGGACGAAAATTTGAAACTTTAGTGAAATTTTTTTAACAGTGCAGTCGCTCGTCTGATATGAACAACACAGTCTTTTGTCAATATCTTCCTTATTATCTATCCGTCTGTATAATTTAAAGTATATTATTTCGCTGCTCAAGATGGGCTATCAAACTAGTTAGGTTTTATATTCATAACATTATTATTAAGAAAAAGTTACTTTTTCAAGGTTAGTTATTTTTTTTGAAATTTGTTTGCGAGAACCTTCTCCCGCTGAATTCAAATAAAACCAAGTACCGTAAAAGTCCAAGAAATGACTGTTTCTGACAAGAGCTAAAGTCGTTTTTTGTCCACTTCCTTACCTTGTGTCAACTAGTGACGTGAATTTTTTTCTCTTTTACTACCAATTGCGTCTTTTAGCCTTGCTATCTTCAAACACGTGTTTAGTCATATTTTTCCTTTTGTGTTCTCCGTTTTCTCTCCCGTCTACAAAGGGTAAACGTTTCGTCTGCACGTCTAACTCGTTAGTTTTAAATGGCGATGGGAAAGGCTGGCATGGGCGAGCATGTCTCCTAGTATCTTACGCATTATTTTTAACCCTACATTTTATCGTTAAATTTGGAGATATTTTAACGTTGTATCATGGTAAATTCATCACATACTAAATGATGGAACTGCAACTAGAATTAATCCACAAGCTAACAGGGAAGACTCAGCAATAGACATAAGTATAGCAACTAACAATCTAGCGAATGTAAATTGGGAAGTGTTACAAGACACAAACTCAGATAATCTGCCCATTGTAATAACCATGCATGAAAAAGTCATTCCAAACCCAGAACCAGAGAAACTGACTTTCAACTATAAAAAAGCAAACTGGGAAGCCATCCAATCAGACCTGGAGGTGATGGAATATAAAGACATGGAAACAGATGATACTGACTTGTGGGCAGAAACACTGACCAATGAAATTCTGAAAATAGCAATAAAATATATACCAAATAAAAATATGCCACAGCACCTAAAACCAATAAATAACATTAACAAGAAAATACAAACTCAGTGGAATAAAGAACCAGTTGGCTGGTGGAATAAAAGCTGTGCAGAAATTCATGAGAGAAGAAAAAGGGCCTTACAAAATATAGAAATAACAGAACAGAAGAAAACTATGATGAGTATAAACTTATTAGGAATGAATCTAACAGAATAATATTTAAAGCCAAAGAAACTAACTGGAAGGAGTTTTGTCAGACACTTAAACCTAGCACTAAAATTAAAGAAGTATGGAAAAAGCTTAAGGCAATCAAAGGGAACAATAAGAAAACAATAATGCCAACAATCAAACTTCCAAAGAGAGCAGAAACAGATAAAGAAAAAGCTAATGCCCTTGCTGAGTATTTCTTTAAAGTCAGTGCAAAAAGTAGTCTTGGACAGGAAGAAAATGACAGAAGAGAAAGACTTAGGATACAATTTTCAAAAGAACTACCAGACCATATAGATGAAACAAACTATTTAGATGCTGATATAACAGAGGAAGAAGTAACTAGACTAGTGCAATAAATGAGAAATCTAATACTGCCTCAGGGCATGATATACTTAGTTATGAAATCCTTAAGAAAGTACCCAAAACAAAAACTATAAACAAAATAACTTCCCTCTATAACAAAATCTGGAGCTTTGGGAAGATACCAAAAGCATGGAAAGTAGCTATGATAGTACCCATCTTAAACCTAATAAGGAAGCCCATGATGTAAGTTCATATAGGCCTATCTCCTTAACATCACAACTAGGTAAAATACTGGAAACTGTTGTGAATAAAAGAGTTAAATTCTACCTAGAAAAAAATCAGTTATATAGCCCAGACCAGTCAGGGTTTAGAGTAGACAGAAGTACAGTAGACCAGCTTGTAAGATTAGAACATGATGTAAAGCTAGGGTTCAAGAGGAAAGAGAAAACAGTGGCAGTCTTTCTAGATGTAGCCAGAGCATATGATGAATGCTGGCGAGATGGAGCTCTTTACAAAATGAAAAAGATTGGCATTACTGGTAAAACCTATAGGTATCTAGAAAACTTTTTACAGGACAGGTATTTTGCTGTACAGGTGAATAATGATAGGTCAAAAATATATGAACAACAGAATGGGATTCCTCAAGAATCAGTGATTTCTCCTTCAATTTTTACTATAGCTGTAAATGATTTAGCAGATGAATTTAATGACATGAAGAATGCAGTATCACAATTTGCAGATGACTGTGCCATTTGGCAATCTGGAAAAAACGTGGACCATGTTTACCAAAAACTTCAAAAACAAATAGACAAAGTTTCAGAGTGGATGAAAAGTTGGGGCTTCCAAATTAATGTAAACAAAACAGTAGGTATGATTTTCAGCAAAGGAAATTTAAAAAAAAAAGACAAAATCAATATAACCATTAAGGGACAGAAAATATGTACATCATCAACAACAAGATTTCTGGGCATAACTTTAGATAAACAACTAAATTATAATAAACATATAGACAATTTGGTAGAAAGCTGTAGGGGACCCCTAAATATACTAAGGATTGTAAAAGGTAATGGATGGGGGGGGGGGGGAGCAATAAAATAATGCTTATGTTCTACAAGTCTTTCATTAGGGAGAAACTGGATTATGCTAGCATAGTCTATGACTCAGCTGCAGCTTCTAACAAAGCAAAACTAGACAGGATTCAAAATGCAGCCATGAGAACCATTACAGGTGCATTTATATCAACACCAGTAGAAGCGCTAGAAGTAGCTCTTGGCATACCACCCCTTGGTCTAAGACGGAAAGAACTAAGATTAAATTATTGGAGTAAAGTAGCACAAGAAGTGACCCACCCAGCACATAACGCATTTGTCAAAAACCAACCAAGTGTATGGGACGTCCCCTTAAATAAAGATATATATATCCAACAGGGGGGAGAACTTTAGAAGATCTAACGCAGTTCAGAGAACTATCAAACACAATTAAAAATAGTAATAAATACAGAAGCAAAATACCACCCTGGGAACTAAAAACACCAATCATAGACTACTCACTTACTGAAAAGATCAAACAAAACATAGAAGATAAGGAAGCCAAAATGATAAGTAGAAAGTTCATAGATAAACTAACTAAACAAAGTCTGGCCGTCTACACTGATGGATCCAAGGGTGATACTGGGCAACGAGGTGCAGGAGTGGTAATACCACAATGGGGAATTAAAAAGAGCTACAGTGTAACTGAAGGGGCTTCGATTTTTACCGCAGAGATGGTAGCAATTCTAAAAAGTTTAGAAATAATCGAAGATAACCGACCAGAAGCTGTTACGATATTTACAGACTCACTGTCATCACTACAAGCATTAGAACACCCAGGTAAATGTAGCCGGCCAGACATAAAGGAAGAAATTCTAGCAATTAATACATCACTAGGGAACAGAGGATGTAGTGTGAGGCTAGTGTGGGTTCCAGCACACATAGGTATTGCTGGTAACAAGTTGGCAGATCTGAACGCCAAGAATGGAAGAATAAGTAAAAACAATATAAGAGCAGGACTTGGAAGGTCAGAGATCAAGAGCCAAGTGAAGATAACTATAAACGAGGAATGGAAAACAACATGGAAGAACAGTAGAAAAGGCAGACACGCGTTCAAACTGCTGAAAGAACCAACGAGGACGTGCCAGGTCAGAGAAGAATTAAAGATACTATCAAACAAAAAACTGTGGCGTCTCCGTCTCGGTGCAGCATACTTTATGATAGAAGAACCACACTGCCAATAATGTCAGGAAGAGAATGACATAGACCACTACCTGATCCACTGTAGAAAGTATGAACAACAAAGGCTTGAATTAAAAACTTACTTTAGAAATCACAATATAGACTTGACAGGTGATAAGGTTTTAAGTATAGATGCCCCAAAAGATGCCCAATCAAAAGTTAAAAGATATATACATAAAACAAAGGAAAACATATAAGGTTAGTAACCAAAAACAAAGAAAAATAAACTTTCTAACTACTCATAGGACAAGGAAAGACAACAAGGTATGAAATAAAAAAATAAAGACAATGTGATAAAATTAACCGTGATACAACGTTAAAATATCTCCAAAGATAAAATGTAGGGATAAAAATAATGCGTAAGCTACTAGAAGACATGATCGCCCATGCCGCGGGTCACTACCCGCCATGAAAATTAACTTGTTAGACGTGAAGGCAAAACGTTTACCCTTGTAGACGGGATGAGAACGGAGATCAAAAAGAAAAATATGACTGAACACGTGCTTGAAACTAGCAAGGCTAAAAAGACGCAATTGGTGGGGAAAGGAAAAAATTCACGTCCCCAAGTTGACACGAGGTAAAGAAATGGACAAAAGGGACCTTAGCTATTATACGCAACAGTCATTTCTTGGACGCTTTTACGATACTTAGTCCTTTTATTTGAATTCAGCGGCAAACGCATTACAGAAGATGCTCGAACATATTTCAAAAAAACAAAAACAACTAACCTTGAAAAGTAACTTTTTCTTAATAATAATGTTAGGAATATAAAAACTAGCTAGCCTGATGGCCCATCTTGAGCAGAGAAATAATATGCTTTCATTTATACAGACGGATAGATAATAATGAAGATATTGACAAAAGACTGTTGTTCATATCAGCGAGCGACTGCATTGAAACAAAAAAAGTCACTAATTTTCAAAAAATTGCGGCCTTGAGACTCAAGTGCTAAAATCTAGATGAATGAAAGAGAGGGGGAATTAGTGGAAAGTTGTGGCTAAAAATAACTCTAGATGCAGATTCGTGTAGGAAATGCATGTATAAACAAGTGTGTTTTTGTAAAAAACGCAAGTAGAGACAGACGGACCAACAGACAATAATACATACTTGACTGAGGTATGACTGAATTGACTTTTGGTAGGAGGTTTGAAATTTGAAAAGGGGGAAAGGCGGTGATTGGCCACAGATAAACATATTATCGGCGCTCAGACGCGCATTTTTGCCATTCATCATAAATTGTCCAGTAGTAGACACAGTAATTCTTCAGTGGTGTAATTCCCAGAAGCTAATTGCAATATTTAGAGGGACGCCATACTAGAGCCAGCAGCTCAGCTGAGTTTTGCTAGCATATAACTGTGTTCTCTATTCATAATTCTGGTAAGACTGAAAGTATTTCTTTGTATATTTTAATATTGTTTAATGTTTCGAGTGATTTGATACTGCCATATCAAAATCTATCCCTTACAACAAGTAAGGATTCGCTCTAGATCCCCAGCCCCAGTTCAGGGTCTAGAGACAAACAAAATACATAAACGCCAGCAAGGATTATGAAGGGCGGATCAAGTGTTGAGATCAGTGGAACATATCACCTATCCTATTCAATGGCAGGAAGCTAATGAACATATTTCAGAATGTGTAGTCTTGGGGAACTTATACTATGTGAAACCAACTTGGTAAGATGTGCTGTATGGTCAGAGAGATCTGACCCCGTCTATGTGGTGTTGTTGTGTAGTGTTGTGTGTAGAAGTGGCTCAGGAGGTAGAGTTCTGACACATGACCCAATACTTTTATTTCAGAACTGTGAGTTTTTTTATTTGGCACCAAAGTGGTGTCAAATGCTGTGTTGTAAAATACAAGTGAGGACCCGTGCAGTCTAATATTTTGGCAGAGCAGCCTTATATTGCCCCCAAGCACGGAGAGGTGGGGCCACCAGATTCCAGCACCAGAACTACTCAGTCAAGATACGTGAGCGTCTGGCCTGCTGGACATTCACCAACTTATTTTCTAACTAACACACCAACTATATTTCCATCAACTAGAACATACCATGGTGGGAAATAAAACTTGTATTCCTCCCATCAGTAATGGACAATGTTTGGTAGTCATAGACTGGGAGTGATGAAGCCACCCCAACAGCACATCCATTAATCGTTCTCCCAGATAAATTACAAATATAAACAGTAGTAATATTAACTAGTCTTGTAAAATACATATGTACACACCTTTCATTTATTATGACATATATTCATGCATTTCATTCATAATTTCAAAACCTTTCATATGTTCTGACCAAAATAAAACCTTGGTTCAGAACAAATAAACTTAAAGAAAATTTAAATATCAAAATTTTAAACAGCTTGAGTTAGTTCAGTGTGTTATAAATTTTTATTAATATTATTAGACTTATTAAATATCTGTGTGTGTGTGTATGTAATCTACCACAACACATTACATATCAGTACCCTAGATTTTTAACGTAGCCACATTCATTAGTAAAAAAGATATGTGTGAGGTCGTAAGTGGTAGCAAGAAGGGCCTTCTGTAAATTCACAGCTACATTTATCTCAGGAGCCTTCACAGCTGACCTCATGCATCACACTAGGTAATATCACAACCATACAGTACCATCAAATCCACTACAGATAACTCAAAAAGAACAAATACTAATACAAAGTAAAACCAAGTTTAAAGGACAATAGTTATCAAGAAACAATACAAAAGAGAAAATAAAATGGACAAATACTAATTGTAGTGACGTGAATCCGTATCACAACACGCTCAAATTCCCCGCTTAAAACGTACTAGCTAACTTATTTAAAATCTATAAATAACTACAGTATTTGAAATTTGTCTGAGGGTCTAGTCAAATTTACCGCCAACATTTAACTAAGAGTATTTGAATTTTTCTAAGAAAACAAGTTAAAAGTTACAACTTACCCCCCCCCCCCTTTTTTTTCACACACCCACCCCAATATTTATCGAAGGACGTAGTAAAATTTAACCAATCAAATCGTTACCTCCTTTTTGTAGAACAAGAAAATTTTTGGTTGAAGAGTTTCGAAAATAAAGCTTCCATGCCAAGCTGACCTGCTTGAAAAAGACAGAAAGGACAAGCCTTTGCCGTCTGTACTGTTGCACAAGTGCTAGAGCCTTTACTGACTGTTAGCTTGAGTGTGTGAAGATTCCTTACTTGAGAGTAAGATAGATAAGTTTATTTGTATAATTTATTGACATGTAGGCCACAGGCTGTGAGCCATATTTTATTTCGATACTGCTATTGGGAGATGTTATGTCACGATGACCTACGTAGGAATGTGCCTAACGCAGTTTTATTCGGAGTGAAAAATTGTGAAAAGGTTGGCAAATTGGCCTTACAAATTTTTGCGACTGTAAGTGCAGTAGAAATAAATTGATATTGCCGTTGGGAGTGACACATTGTTCAAATAACATGTGAAACCATGTATAGAATGCTAGAAAGAAATAATCAACAGGTCACAAGCTATGTATTGTACACCCCTGCTTATTGTATGGAAGACACACACTGTATGATGGACAGTGGCTTTGAATTACCACTAAAGAAGAATAATTACACAAAACTGATTGTAGACAACGGAATTTAAGGTCTGGTGCGAATGGTCAGCACACATGACTGACCAAGGTAAGTTTTCATAGTGATTAGGTGTGGAATTAATATAGACAAGCTCTATATGGGAGGAAATTTTCCTTCTTATTTCAGGTTGAATTACAAAGACCTAGTTGTTGCAGAAACCTGGGGAAGAAGAACACGAGGGAGTTGAATGCTCATACTATAACCTGCAGCTAAACTCCTCATCTTCGTCCAGGAGGCACAACGTTTTGGTGAACCTGAATACTTATGAGCCAACTGTATCAATAAAGTTCAAGATAAGTCCTTCACAACAAACACATGATAGTTCATTCAAATCCAATTCCACACAATAAACTTTACCTTGGAGGGATGAAAACAACAGACCTTCCAATTACAGAATAGTGGTATTATCAAGCATAGAAACAAGAACTGGGTGTAGACATTTCAGTGACCTCTTTTGTTTAAAAGACATGGACAGAGTGTCCAACATATTTAGTTCTATTTTGTAAATACACATTTCTTGCTTTTGAGAATTCCTGACCCAAAAGTTTGAGGTACAGGAACATTAAATTGTATATATCTCTATATATATCTAAACTTTTCAAACAGTCTTATTTACTTAATTATCATTGAGTTAAAGTTCTGTTTTGAAATTAAATACATTTACTACATTACCCTAGACACCTTGCCATAACACACCACACAGATTCTTTAGTCCTGGCGAGATCTAAAGGGGTGACAGTTAGGGACCCAGAGATCTTCATCATCATCAGTCTTTACTCTGGGAACTTACATAATCTGACCTCCCCTGGATTGTCTATACACCCTTGCTCTTTTCAGAGAAAGGGGTATTACTTATAAGACCAGTCTCTTATCTGGCACTATCCTGGTATCCTCTGATACATCTATTTGTCCAGGATAGCCTATATTTAGTAACATCAAAACCTCTTATCACACTAATATAAATTGAAATCAGCAACTGCTAAAGACAATAGCTATTTAAATTGAATACAAAATTAAAAAATAAAATGACACTAAATACCCCAATTATAACCAAATTTCAGGTTGAACAGGGTAGACCAAGATGTAACGAGAAGAGGCAATAACGGTCAGCTGTTATGTGCCCGCTCTCCACCCATCACCTCATCAACACAACAACAACAACAACAAAATCATGCCACACCAACACGAAGCCAGCTAGACGACCGACGGTAGAACAGAAGCTGTCAGACTGATTTATTGCTCACCTGCATTGACCGGGAACTCTTACTTCACTAAAGTCGACTGGCCTGTTTAAAATCTTAGAGGGTAAATATATTTACTATAAACTTGTAGGAAAATAGGCCTACAGCAGATATATAATGTTTGTATTTGTTGTGTGTCAGTTATACTACCTACACCTGTATATATTTAATATAAATTGTTTCACTATGAATGTATCAGGTTACTGATTGTATCTTGGGGAATTAGGTATAATGATTGTATTTCCTGATATGATTGATGAAGACGAAAACCAACTGAAATATAACCAAAACAGTCCTTGTTAGGACTCAATCTACTGTCTCATATAACTTCAACCTATTGACTCATATAACTTCAATCTATTGTCTAAGATAACTCCAACCTGAAATATAACCAAAACAGTCCTTCTTAGGACTCATATAACTTCAATCTATTGTCTCGTATAACACCAATCTATTGTCTATGTTAAGTCAGGTTTTAGTAAGGGGAGTTAATTGTTAAGGACTTGAATGTACGGGTCGGATTTTGTTCATGCTAGTAAACACGCTCTGCGTGATGAGAGTATTTTGTAGTTTGGTGGTTCTAGAGATTTTGGAAATTGTGGTAGAAATAACTACACTAAAGATTATCAACCTTACAATAATTTGTCTCGGAGACAACAAAATCCATCTAATAGATATTTTTATCAAAGGAGAGATAGTAATTACAACAATGCTAACTGGGGTTCAAAACATAACAATGGTCGCAATAGAGGAAATAGCAAGTTTCAATAGAGATAATAAGTGTGACAGATCTCGATATGACGGTACATCTCCAAATAATAGATCGCATGCTAACTTTGCTCAAAATGAGCCCAACATTATTAATAATCAAGGTAATAATAATGGTAATAGTCTCTCAAATGCTACTACTTGCTATGCGTTTGATTTCGAAAGAGCATCTCGTTGTCTTGAGTGCAGAACTTTGTTCGACCCTTCAGCGGTGACAACCTTGAGTTGCGGTCATCCTCTACCTGTGTTGTCTACACGTGACGGAGGAAGGTTTGCTGCTCATCATAAAGGGGCCGGATGTTTACAAAGCCACAGTTGATAGGTAAATGTAAAGTTAACTTTTCTGTTTTTCCTCATTGAATCCTACCGTTGATTAAAATAGAAACCTATCATATTTGTATACTTATCTGATATTTGTATACTTTATTTCCTACTTTCTACTTACTTCTAAGAATTTTTTGTGAATTTGTGCATATGACTTAACATAGGGTAATTCTTGTGTGCGGATATTAGAGCTTCGTCGACCTCTAATTTTTTGTTGATGTAATGTTCAAAAAAAAAAATGATCTTGGTAACTGTTGCAAGTAGTAGTTGTTATGTGGTGGTGTGTAGTGACAAGTCAATGTCAGTATGGTCGGGCTTACTGATGGCCGACTATTATAAATAAAAAAAGATATATATATATATATATATATATATATATATATATATATATATAAATAAATATATATATATATATATATATATATATATATATATATATATATATGCTAATGCGTGTAGTCCTAGAGTATCACAGTTTACACACACCAAAACGCACATATCCAAGTCAGGAAATGTTGAAAGCAACTGGTACAATTCCAACTGTTTATTACACTACAGCACGAACATCACGTTAACATCAAACAAACATACTGTCATTAGGACAAGGTTCAAGTACATCCACCTCATGTAGATAACATAAGTTCACTGCATCTAGTACAACAGAGACTCTGGCAAAATTAGCCACATATGGGCCGGGCTTCAACTATCTACTGTTCTCTGAGTGTCCTCTGACAAAACCATGTCAGGTAAATCTTTGGGCAATATAAACCGCATAAATGCCGGGCTTCAAATATCTACTGTTCTCTGAGTGTCCTCTGACAAAACCATGTCAGGTAAATCTTTGGGCAATATAGCAATGTCAATATTCTCATAAACTCTCCTCCGCACCAGGAGAAAGTCCCTTCACTGACCGCCAACCATCT
The DNA here is from genome assembly GCA_024509875.1 of Oreohelix idahoensis. Classification (NCBI taxonomy): domain Eukaryota; kingdom Metazoa; phylum Mollusca; class Gastropoda; order Stylommatophora; family Oreohelicidae; genus Oreohelix; species Oreohelix idahoensis. Next base: position 461,943 of record JAMPIV010010585.1, read on the forward strand.
TGGGCTGGTGGCATCATAATAATATAAAGTTCTTGGCTACAAAAAAATAGTTCAAAGGGTATTTTTACCTTCACTGCCCTCCAAGAATCAAACACAAAACATTCGCCATCCTTGGCTCTCAGAAATATATCAGAATTACAACAGGGGAAAAATCTCAAACATTTTATCACACAGAGGACTCTGTTTCCTCGTTTACACCATCAGAGAAGGATCGCTGAACACCTTCTCAGCTCAAAAATCTCGGGCAGACTTGTCGAGATACAGTCTTCCGGTCCCGCCAAATCATCACGCATGCGCACATAATCGCGTGACGTGAGTTTAGCTCACACGAGCTGTTCGTAAACTGTTCTAGAAAATCTTAAATAGACGAATGGCAAGACAAGGGAGGTAACAACTAAATCTGACTTGTACCAAAAAGTATACAGCCAGTAAATTCCCTTTGACCATAGTATCAAAAAAGTTTACATCCTTAGCTTACAACAAACAGACCTTAACAGTGATTTATGTAGGAATTTGTTTTACTTCGTGAGGTTGCCAGCCTCCATACACAACCTCATATTTAGTCACCTTGTACGACATGCCTTGGGGAAGCAGTAATCCCCTTCTTTGTGTCACAAAAAATCCACAAGAACTACACGTGGCAAGTATTCAAACAGAGCTGACAGTTTATAAAATCCGTCGTGGAGTAATTAGAGACTGAGGAAGTACGGGCAGCGTTGGTGTAGTTGGCGAGTCCTTTTTAGAGGGCTTCAGGCTAGCAGATGGATAATGTTAGTCCATTCAGGAATTAGTATCTATCTACGCTGATCGGACTAACAGTCCTTCTCAGGACTTCTTCGTGTTAGCTGATAGATGCTAATAGTCCTTTTCAGTGCTTCGAGTTTACCAACATATCGCTTCAGTTAACAGAGTTCACTTATTTTTGAATGGAAAATTGCGCTCAGATATAACCAAATGACTGAAGTCTAGGTTGAAAGAAACGTGCCTCGCCACAAGAAGGCAAAACCAGGAAACTAACAAAAAAATTTGAGACTGAAAATGGTGGTATTTGGGGATATTTGTAGTGGGTTTGATGGTATTGTATGATGGTGATATTACTAAATGTAATGTATGAGGCCAGCTGTGAAGGCTCCTGAGATAAAATGTAGTTGTGAATTGTCAGAAGGCCTTTCTTGCTACCACTACGACCTCACACTCAATTTTTTTTCTTAATGAATGTAGCTATGTAAAATGTCTAGGGTAATGATATGTAATGTGGTGTGATAGTTATGGATACACCCACAGATATTTAAGCAGACTAATAATATTTAACAAATATTATAATACACTGAACTAACTCAAGAGTGTAAAATTTTTGATAGAATTATATTACATTTATTTGTTCTGGATCAAGTTTTATGTTGACCAGAACTTTTTTTAAAAAAAAAGGATTTAAAAATTATGAAAGAAATGCATGGAATGTTACATAATAAATGCAAGAGTGTACATATATAAGTACTAGACTAGTTAGTTTTATTCAAATGTTCTAGTAGTCATCTACTTGGGAGGATAGTTAATGCTTGTGCTGTTGGGGTGGCCTCATCACACCTGTCTATATTGACTACACAGTGTCCAGTAAATTACAGGAATTTTATGGGGTATTAGTAACTAAAAGGCGTTGGTGAACTTCCAGCAGACCAGAGGCTCACTCAACTTGCATATGTAGCTCTGGTGCTGAAATCTGGTGGTCCCACCTCTCCGTGCTGGCGGGCAATAATAGTGGTCTCTGTCACAACGTACTGCACATATACACTCGAGTAAAATCACCAACTGAATGGACACCGCCTTGTTGACAACTGAAACTCACAGCTCTGCAATCAAAGTATTGGCTATGTGTCAAAATTCTATTCTCTACCCACGTCTGGACACAACACGGACACAACAACCACATCATACAGACAGGTCAGATCTCTCTGACCAAACAGCACATTTACCATGGTGGTTTTACATCAGATAGGTCCTCCCAGACTATAGATTCTGAAAAATATTTATTAGTTTCCTTCCCTAAAAGTGGATAGGTAATATGTTTCATTATTCTCAACACTTGATCTGTCTTTCCTAACCCTTGCTGGAGTTTATGTATATTGTTGGTCCCTAGACCCTGACTTGGGCGGGGGGTCTAGAGCAAATCCCTACTTGTTTGTAAGGCTAGATTATGATATGGCAGTATCAAATCACTCGAACATTAAACAATATTCAAAATATACAAAGAAATAATTTCAATCTTACCAGATTATGAATAAAGAACACAGAAATGCTAGCAAAACTCAGCTGAGCTGCTGGCTATAGTATGGCGTCCCTGAACTTATTTCACTGTCTTTCATTTGGAAATCACCACACTTTAAAATACTGTGTCTATCATCGAACAACTATTGAGGAATGGCCCCACTTGCGCGTCTGAGCGCCGATAAAATGATTGTCTGTGGCCAATCACTGCCTAGGTTTATTTCAAATTCAAATTTCCTACCCTAAAGTCATTTCAGTCATGCTTCAGTCAAGTATGGATGTTTATCTGTTAGTCTGTCCGTCTCTACTTGTTTTTTTTCAAAAACGTACTTGATTTTTTGAACCAACCTTTCTCTCCCCTCCAAAATTTTGTCGTTAAAAGTTATATTTAGACACAGCTCCCACCAATGTCCCTTCGCTTCCCTACTAAGTAGATTTGAACACCTGCGTCTCAAGGTCGTGTTTTTTGTGTGCAAATAGCGACACTTTTTATTCCATACAGTCTGTCGCTGATGTGAACAACACTGTCTTTTGTCATTATCTTCAATATTATCTATCCGTCTGTAAAATTAAGAACATATTAGTTCACTGCTCAGAATGGGCCATCCGGCCAGCTAATTTTTATATTCCTAACATTAATATTACGAAAAAGTTACTTTTTAATTTTTGTAATATTCCAAACATCTGCGTTCTGCCGCTGAATTCAAATCAAAGGCTTGGTATCGCAAAAGCGACCAATAAATGACTGTGGCGTAACATATCCAAGGTCCCTTCTGTCGAGTTCCTTACTTTATGTCAACTTGGGAAACGTGACTTTTCTCCGTTCCCCCCCCCCCCCCCCCCCCCCCCCCCCCCCCCCCCCCCAATTGCGTCTCCTTAGCCTTTCTAGTCTCACGCAATCTTTCCAGTCATATTTTTTCCTTTTTATCCGCCGTTCCCCTCCTGTCTAGCAAGTCAATTTTTATGGAGGGTGATGACCCGCGGTCTGGGCGATCATGTACTATCAGCAGCCTACGCATTATGTTTTTATCCTTACATGTTATCTTTGGAGGTATTTTACCGTTGTATCTCTGTCAATTTCACTACAATATTATTATCTTGTCCGCTATATTTCTTGTGTCATGTTACTTTCTTCACAGTTGTGTTCATGATTTTAATGCCAGAGGAGAGCACGCAACATTATTATTCTTTTTTAGGCGTTTATTTTATGAAAACCAACGGGCTGATCACCCGTTTGCCAGTCACTTCGATTACGGAAACAACAGCAGATGGATTGATTTGCCGTTGCCCTAAAGACGCCAATAGGCGTGATGGGAAACAATGGCGAAGAAAACCTATCTGCTGTTGCCCTAAGACGCCACTAGGCGTAATGGCCACTGACTGCTTTGACAGTCTGTGGCTAAGGACGGAAGAAGAAGAATTTTATGAAAGGACCGACTTGGCATTGGATCCACTTGTACAAAGCATTTAATAAAACATAATATCTAGGGTAGTTGTTTCCAAACGCTTATGCTGGCGACCCTATATTTTTATTAATTTTTGCACTTCTCGCAACTCTTAGAAAATTAAATTTTTTATTTTCCCATATTGTTCCGAGGTCTCCTGGTAACCCTACCGAAGACCTTCGCGACCCTCAATTGTTTAAGCTTGAAAATACACATATCATAATTATAACCCTTCAGAGGTTGAACGGAGTATTTTTCTTCAACAATCTAAAACAAAAAAAAAAGAGAAGAAAAAAAAACAGAACAGAAAGACCCTATCTAATATGGGTCGCGATTACGGGTTTGGGAACCGCTGATCTAGTAGGAAACACATGTTACGCTGTGCCACTTCCATATTTATTCTCTTCACCATGACTCGAGTCCTGGATCATTTCACCTCGGCACAGACCGAAAGCTCAATGTAATTTTGGAAATCCCGGACTCACATAACCTGATATAACTTTTCTGTTGAATTGGGCGACTCTAACAAAAACTAGGCCAAAATATGAAAACAAAAACGCTGGATACTAATAGTTTTGTTTATGTAAGTTTACAAGTAAACAAAGTGCGTCGACTCATGCAGTAACCGCCCAAATAAAGCGTTTAGCTCTCACAGGCAGCTTGTGTTTATCAGTTACCTCGAGAAAAAGCTGTGAATAACAAGCCATTTGTTTTTTCGGTTACCAGTGCTGTGAATATAAGTCTAGTGAAACGCGAGAGTTAGCTATGTGTTGTTTGTGAGATATCGATTCTAATTATACGATTCAGAGGTAGCTATGCGTTGCATGGGAGATACCGATTATAATTTTAGTTGTGTATATTTTTTTTATCTACACTGAGCACCAGCTTATCTTTTCATTTTATTGTTTCGTCTCATCCATACCTTTTTTCTTTAATATAGTGAACCCTAGATTTGAGGGTCCTCTATTTACAATGACTACCGTATGGATTTAACAATTCACCGCCGTGTTCTTCTTTACAAAAGACCTAGCTTTTGTTTAAAAATAACTGTGTTATGTACATGTTATGGCCAGTGGCGTACTAAGGGGGATGCGAGGGGGGCGTACGCCCGGGTGACAGCCATAAAGGGGGTGCCATCTGACAGTATTAATGTAGTACTCGGGACTCGACTTCGGACAATATTGAACAAAAAAAAATGAAATGGCTGCATTTTGTGCTCATGAAAATATGTTAAGTTAAGCTGGAAAGTTAATCTCATCCCTATGTTCCGAGCTTTCATTTAATTTGTTTACAATGTTCTTCCTGTCTTGTTAGTAGCACTATAGCGTTACCGCCTTACATTCTGACGATTTATATCTTGAGGTTCCGATTCACACTACTACCAATTACTGATGTTTATTTCTCCTAATCTTGCATGACCAGTTGTATTTGTTTGCTTATTTGTTTTTTTTGTATGTGTGACTTTTTAAAGAGTAAGACCTAACACTTTTGATATGTATTGTTTAGACATTACAAAAATATTTTAAAAATTCATGTTAAAAATTAATTTTAAAATAATGTTAGTTAGATTGCATAGAGGCGTCCCTTAAATACTTGGTACCCGGGGCGGTCTTTCCTTCGACACCCCCTCCTCACCCATAAAGAAACATACTTGCAAGTATGTTTTTTAACAGTAAGTGCTATCTTAATAGTGCCCGGTGGTGGACCGCCCCCTCGCAACATCTTTTGTACGCCAATGAGATTGCTTACCGTAAGTTTCAAATATTAATGCAGAATTCTGGTTTTTACTTCCCTTGGATGACTGTTGTTGTTTTCAAGAGGTGATGGGTGGAGAGCGGGCGCTTAACAGCGGGCCTCTTCTCGTTCCATCTTAGTCTACCCTGTTCAACCAGAAAATTGGTTATAATTGGGGTATTTAGTGTCATTATATTTTCTAATTTTGTATTCAATTTAAATAACTATTGTCTTTAGCAGTTGCTGATTTTAATTTATATTAGTATTTGTCCATTTTATTTTCTCTTTTGTATTGTTTATTGATAACTATTGTCCTTTACACTTGGTTTTAATTTGTATTAGTGTTTGTTCTTTTTGAGTTGTTGCCCTTTTTTTTTTAAATACCTCGTTGTCTTTCCTTGTCCTATGAGTAGTTAGTAAGTTTATGTTTTTTTTATTTTGTGTGTGTGTGTGTGTTTTTAAAAAAATGATTTGTTAGTTCTTGTTGCTTAATTTCTATTTAGTTGAATGTCTTTTCTGAAGTACTAACCTTAAATGTTTTCCTTTGTTTTATGTATATATCTTTTAAGTATTGATTGGGCATCTCTTGGGGCATCTATACTCAAAACCGTATCACCTGTTATGTGTATATTGTGATTTCTATAGTAAGTTTTTAATTCAAGCCTTTGTTGTTCATACTTTTTACAGTGGATCAGTAATAATCTGATTTTTTTCCCCACAGGCCCCATTCTTCTTCTCCATGTAACTATTTGAGTTTACTCTCTTGCTCTAGGTAATTATTTGCGTTTGTAGGAGGGATTCATCATCATCATCAGTTGCCATTTCCACAACGAAGGTTGGCTGTAATGGATCTCCAACGTCTTCTGTCTCTTGTCTTGGTGGTGCACTCTGATAGACTCTTTCCTGTCCATCTCTTGATGTTATCTTCCCACTTATAGCGCTGTCTTCCCCTTGCACGTTTGCCTTCAACTCTCCCTTCTGTTATGGTCTTCTGAAAGGTGTTATGCCTTTTTATGTGGCCAAAGTATTTTAGCTGCCGAACTTTGATCTCCCTCATTAGTTCTCTTTTCATACCTAGATTTTCTAGGACCTCCTTATTTGTTTTCATCTCTTTCCATGAGATACGCCCCATTCTTCTATATATCCACATTTCAAGAGCCTCAATTCTTTCTTCCAACTGCTTATTCATCGTCCATGTTTCTGCACCATACAGAAATGCAGAATATATATAACACTTTATGATTCTCAGTTTTAATTTGTGAGATAACTGTTTAGACGTCAGTATATGTTTCATGTTGTTGAATGTAGCTTTGGCCATTCCTATTCTCTTCTTGGTTTCTGTTTCACATCTGCCATCTTCTGTTATTATATGACCAAGATATACGTAGCTCTTGACTTGTTCCAGGATTTTCCCATTTACTCTTATCTTTAATGTGGGTTTATCATCTGTTTTGCTAATTATCATAGTTTTTGTTTTCTCAATATTAATGTCGAGTCCATATTCATGACTTATACTGTTCACTTGCTTCACTACTTCTTGTAACTCCTGTTCGCTTTCAGCTAACAACACGGTATCATCTGCATATCTAAGGTTGTTTATTGACCTTCCACTGATGTTCAGTCCTGGTATTTCCTGTATCTGTTTGAAAATTTTTTCGGTGTATAAATTAAATAGGCAGGGGAACAGCACACAACCTTGTCTGACACCTCTTTTTATGTCTATGTATGATGAATAATTCCTTCCAGATCTTACTGTGGCAGTTTGCTCCCAATAAAGGTTACTGAGTATTCTTATATCTTTTCCATCAATACCTATGTCTTCGAGACATTCAATTATTTTCTCATGATGGACTCTGTCAAAAGCCTTCTTATAGTCAATGAAGCACATGTACATACTTTTTTGGACCTCTGTATATTTTAGGAGGGATTACTGTGGGGTTTAATTTTAATATCCACACCAGTCGTCCTTTCTTTGTAATATAATTGCGTTCATTTTATTTCATTTGGGAGTTGAGCGCGTAGTTTTATTAGGTTGGGTAAATTTCCCGACGTTATGAAAACACCCACCCGGTTTATTGGGGGGGGGGGGGGGGGAGAATGGTGAAAAGCACGACCCAGGTTTCAGCTCGGTAACAAATGGAATTACTCCGGTAGGCAAATAGGTCAGCGGGTTACTCTTACATACTAATTTTGGCGCGTGAGCACGGAATATTTTTAGATTTTGCGGCAAGATTATTGGTTCAGAAGAGCGGCACCTAAAGCGAAGCCACGCGATGACTCACTCATAGCGTGGGCTCTTGCATCAGTTTTCTGTAATAAATACCCGCGTCTAAGCCTTTAGGGGTCTCTTTGTCTCCAGAAACTCAGCCGTGAAACAACGCTATTATTGTTTGCTCAAACAAGAGATATTCGGTAATTGGGTATGTGCACATCTTAATTTAGCGAGTAGATAGATCGTTTTTTTTAAATGATAGATCTTAGCACGATAAAGTTTTCCTCGGGGAATTAATTAAAGTTAATTTAGCTTGTAGTGCCATCAATTGCTATCTTAGAGAAATAATAAAAATGTAAGTGTGCATATAATAGTTTCTGTGAATAAGTAGCAATATCTATGATGTGTGTAAAGCCTTTTGAGATATTAACTGTGTGAGGGAAATAACCGCTTAGATAAAACCGTGTACTCGGTCATATGTAATATTAAGTCTGTGAAAATCGCAATGCGATTATGACAAGTTGCAGTGTAAAGACGCTAGCGATTTTATGTATTTTATTCAAGTGTGTATTAACTTGTTATGTAGTAGGAGTAAGAGATGTAATTAATATTACTAAGATGGGAAGTAATATTTCCTCATCTTTGATTTATGATAAATTGCAGTGTATATACGCGAGTGTATTTGATTATTTTTACTACTGGTGTTTAATCGATAACCTTTTGTAGTCAGAAGATAAGGGTCTAGAGGGATTTAATTATTCCTAGATGATAATATATATATATAGTTGCGTAATAAATTTTTCTGAGTAGGGTAGCAGCTGGGTGTTAGTTTGATAACGGTCCCGGGTCAGTCGAAAAAAATAGGGCCTAGAAATTTTATCGGAGGAGGTTTCGCTTCAACGTAGTAAATATTTTGACACCTGAGGCTAGACTGGTATAAGAGAATTAGGTCAGCCGTGTCTGGAAGTTCCCATACCAGACCGATATTCAGTGTGAGCAGGGGAGAGAGAGGTGCGAGTGTATGGTAGGCTGACTTTTGGGGCAGAAATAAGTTGTTATCGCTTGTGCTTAGATTGGTGTATGGGGATAGACGAGAGATGTGTTTATGGTGGTTATGGGTTAGAGACGGGATTATTTTGAAATTGTTGTACATTAGTTATTATTTCTTTGTTTACAGCATTTTCACGGCACACAGGGAGGGTGCAAATCGCCTTACAGCTTGCCAAGATATTCGGCCATTCTCAGAGGTAGAAGGGTCGAGGCATCGCCAGAGGTGAAAGAAAATTGGTGACGCGGTAGTTACCGGCGCCAAGTACAGCTGCACCAGTAGAAGATAGCAGTTCTCTTGCAGTGAAGCCCCCATGCTTCAGCGGGAACAAGTGCATCGTTATAAAATCCAGAGCTCTTAGCTTGTCCTATCACTCCAAAGAGGCGCGTGGCCTGGAGGTTGGGTCAAATTTTACACAGCCATAATAATGCTGTATGTCCCTAAACCCTAAGCGGGTTAAATCGTCTGTTAAGGAATCGTCAGCAGCCGTGAAGCCAAAACATCCCAGTCAAGTACCTAGTTCAAAATAAAACATAAGTCATCAGCAGCAGTAGTTGTGGAAGGAGATAGGGTCAACAGAGGTGGTGAGTCTTTAGCTCTTAACAAAGTCGCGAGTGGTGAGGGAGAGTCAATCTAGGTTCACACCCTCGAAGCTATAAGTCTCATCTTTCCACATTCACTGTCATTCTCATCAAAATCTATCTTCTCAGTCTTCCTCATACTAGTGTCTTGTCTATACACTCAAACAAACTCTAAAACTTAAATACACTTCGTGACAATCAGGTAGTGGTCTATGTCATTCTCTTACTGACATTCTTGGCAGTGTGGTTCCTCTATCATGAAGTATGCTGCACTGAGACGGAGACGCCATAGTTTTTTGTTTGATGGTATTTTTAATTCTTCTCTGACCTGGCACGTCCTTGTTGGTTCTTTCCGCAGTTTGAACGCGTGTCTGCCTTTTCTACCTTTCTTCCATTCCTCGTTTATAGTTATCTTCACTTGGCTCTTGATCTCCGACCTTCCCAGTCCTGCTCTTATATTGTTTTTACTTATTCTTCCATTCTTGGCGTTCTGATCTGCCAACTCGTTACCAGCTATACCTATGTATGCTGGAACCCACACTAGCCTGACACTACATCCTCTGTTCCCTAGTGATGTATTAATTGCTAGAATTTCTTCCTTTATGTCTGGCCGGCTACATTTACCTGGGTTTTCTAGTGCTTGTAGTGATGACAGTGAGTCTGTAAATATCGTAACAGCTTCTGGTCAGTTATCTTCGATTATTTCTAAACTTTTTAGAATTGCTACCATCTCTGCGGTAAAAATCGAAGCCCCTTCAGTTACACTGTAGCTCTTTTTAATTCCCCATTGTGGTATTACCACTCCTGCACCTAGTTGCCCAGTATCACCCTTGGATCCATCAGTGTAGACGGCCAGACTTTGTTTAGTTAGTTGATCTATGAACTTTCTACTTATCATTTTGGCTTCCTTATCTTCTATGTTTTGTTTGATCTTTTCAGTAAGTGAGTAGTCTATGATTGTTGTTTTTAGTTCCCAGGGTGGTATTTTGCTTCTGTATTTATTACTATTTTTAATTGTGTTTGATAGTTCTCTGAACTGCGTTAGATCTTCTAAAGTTCTCCCCCCTGTTGGATATATATCTTTATTTAAGGGGACGTCTGATAAATGCTTATTTTTGTGATATTGCTCGTCCAGTCACAATGTTCTTTAAATGGGTCAGGTTACCGACTGTTGGGGCCCTGACAAGGTGTACTGTTAGATGCGTATATTCTGATGGAATGAGTGAGTGTAAACATCAATAATGAAGACGCGAATGGATGACAGGTACACAGGACACTCACTCCAATCACATGTAGAAGTCAAGGATGGCTGGAACTACTGTGGTCGTTTCATACTGTTTAATTGGACGCACACACTTGGACAGTACGAGTATAGTTACAGGAAAACAGGTCGACATATATCATCATACGGTTGATCAATGGTCTACAATCTTAAGTTGGCATTCATGTTGAAGAACATTACAATGGAACATCCGTAGACAAGCACTTAGATTTCCACTGTTTATAAATATAATCATCGGGCCTTACTGACCGAGCATGTCAGTTAATAAATAATGTTCAAGCATGACTCCTAGACAGAACCTCTTTTCTAGCGAAGATTTCTTTCGGTAAAGTTCAGCAAATATTTCTGAAGACAATGTTAACCCACCAGTATTGGGTTTTCTTTATAACTGTGATCTCTTAATCATCACCTGATAGTAAGGGGCATCCCTGTTCTCTGATCGATGATCGACAAAAAATAGGATCCAAAATGGCTTCTGGTTCCAGTGAGCATTACTCACTATACAAATGCATTGTAAAGCTTCAATAAAGGCTTTGTTCATGAACACAAATGTTTCTACAAGAATCAGCATATTCTTTCATCATAACTGCTGCATACAATCATATTCAGTGCTGCTAGGTAACATGTCATCCCGACATATTGATATAGATAATCATCATGTAGACGTCTGCCCATCTAAGCCTAGCAAGGAAAAGTTCAGCAAAAAAGTTCTTTTACCTGGGCATGGGAAATACACTAGCAGAACACATACGCCCTCTCCTGGCGTTACAGAATAAACACTGGGGAACTCATAGACTTAATAATCATATCAGAAACTATCTTCTTCCCCATAATAGATCACAGCGATCAACAAACTTCGGACTGGTCTCCGACATGGCATTCACCAGGCATTCCATCATCACGGAAGATCCTTTTTCCCATTCGCATGCGCAGAAACTGCGTGACCCCATAGTTCAGTACAAGGAAAAATAGTCCCACATAGACATACAAAGAAACAGTTAGGTGGAATCATGTGGGCATCTAGACAAAATGTCTGCCATCACATTATCTGATCCACGGATAGCTCGTACCGAGAAATGAAAAGGTTGAAGAGCAATTGCATATCGAGTAGACTTCGAGCTCTTCAAATTCTTACTCTGTATAGCCGTAAGAGCTTTCTGGTCGGTTTCTACTATGAAATGTGCGCCTAGAAGGAATCTTTGTAGTTTGAGAATTGACCAGACCATAGCCAATAGTTCACGGTCTAAAACCGAATAATTCCTTTCTGCAGCATTAAGTTTTCTGGAGATATACATTACAGGATGCAAAGTTCCAGAGTACTCTTGCATTAGTGCCGCTCCAATCCCAGTTGATGAAGCGTCACTACGAAGAACAAATGTCTTATCTGTAGTAGGTAACACTAAAATAGGTGGTGTTGAAAACAAATTTTTAATCTTATCCAAAGAGGATTGGCATTCCTGTGACCAGTGGACCATATTAGGCGACCCTTTCTTTAGTAGTGTAGAAAGAGGTGCCATAATAGAAGATAGATTCGGAATGAATCTTCCATAAAATTGAATAAGACCTAAGAGACTTCGCACTTGCTATTTAGTCTTAGGAATAGAGATGTTAAGTATCTTAGTGATATTATGGTCCTCTGTCTTTAGGAAACCATGACCAACTCGATGGCCTAGGAAAGAAGTTTCGCTAAAACCAATGCAGGCTTTAGAGGGTTTCGCTGTCAGGTTATACTCGCGTAGAGTAGACAGTAATTCAACTAACCCCGAATAGTGATCTTCCCAAGTATCGCTGAAAAGACAGATGTCGTCTAGGTACGCAATGACATCTGACCGATAAGATAGGATTCGACGCATCATGCGTACGAATGTAGCCGGTGCGTTCATAAGGCCGAAAGGCATGAAATTCCATTGAAAAAGGCCTCTAGGTGTAGAAAAAGCCGTAATTGGTTTGGCGCGTTCAGATAAAGGAACTTGCTAATATCCTTTAGACTAGACAAATCAAGTTTAGTGAAAAAATGAGATTTAGAAAGCCTAGTAAGTAGCTCTTCTAGTAAAGGCATAGGTTCAGCATCAAACTTCGTAACTTGATTCAATTTGCGATAGTCAACGCAAAGACGTATGTTATTGTCTTTTTTTTCGAACAATAACCATCGGCGAAGAATATGCAGAAGTGGATGGTTCAATTATTTTTAAATCTATCATCTCATCCAACTCCTTCTCAACCTGTGCTTGAAAATGTATAGGGATAGGATAAGGTCTGACCCTAATAGGATTATGGTCAGTTAGAATAATGTCATGTTCAATGACATGAGTTTGTCCAGGGATGTCAGTAAGGACATCCTGAAATGTTTGTAACATAGCCGAAACTTGTCGCTGTTCTCCTAGAGATAAATCAGGAGAGACAGTAACATTTTTCCATGATTCACTAGAATGAAGTGGAATCATTGGAAGAGGAAGATTTACATCTGAAAAACTTGTTTCCTCATCCTGTATTACGGACAGTGATGAGTAATGACCATGTTGGACTGGTGAATCGTCCGTTGCCTGGAAAATAGGCTGTAAATAATCCGGATGTTCATGGAATTCCGTAAGCATATTGATGTGGAAGGTTTTATGCTTTCCATCAATATCGACAGTGCAGTCAACATCGGAAATTTTCGAGATTGTATCGTACGGACCTTTCCAAGAAATAAGAAGTCTGTTTTCCCTACAAGGTAGCAAAACAAATGCTTTGTCACCAGGACAAAGTTGTCATAAGGTTCTTTTCTTATTGGCAAATTGTCTTGCCTTCTGTTTAGCAAATTCAGAAGAAGAAGTTGCCAATTTGCATGCTTCGATAATCTTTTGTCTCAGCGCGATGACATATTCGTAAGAAGATTTTGTGTCATCGGTAATATTATCAGCGGTTATGAGATCATGAAGCAAAGACATAGGGCTGCGCGGTCGCGCGCCAAAGACAAGTTCAAAGGGAGAAAATCCTGTATGTTCATTGGGGACCTCTCTGTAAGCGAAGAGGGCCGCGGGTAAAACCCTGTCCCAATCTTGAGGATGATCCTCAGTTATCTTCCCTAGTAAGTTTTTGAGTGTTCTATTTATCCGTTCGACCATCCCATTGGACATAGGATGATAGATACTACTCAAAGATCTCTCTATCTGCAGAGCAGACATTACTTGAGACATGGTATCCGATATTAGTTGGGTGCCATGGTCTGATAATATCTCTCCGGGGAATCCCAGACGAGAAAATATAAGCCAAAGAGCATCTGCAATGTCAGCAGTAGTAATGCTCTTCAGAGGAATAGCCTCTGGCCAACGTGTGCACATATCAACACACGTCAAGATAAACTGATGTCCTCTAGCAGATTTGATCTTAAATGGACCAATGATGTCTATCGCCATTTTCTGAAATGGTCGAATAGGAATGTCTGCAGCCTGAAAAGGTGCAGCATGGCGTGGACCTTTGGATTTGACCTCTTGACATACTTTACAAGATCGACAATAAATCCGTATGTCCTTGTTCACAAAAGGCCAAAAGAAAGCCGCAAGAACTCTTGACTTTGTACGGGAAAAACCCATATGTCCAGCACACTGAGAGTCGTGAGCGTGCTGCAAAATTTTAACTCTCAAACTCTTGGGCACAAGAATCTGAGAATGACTTGACTTAGTGGAGTCTTGCACCATATGTACAAGTACGCCATTCTTCATTGTAATCCAAGATTTACGCTTTGTATCTTTATTCGGATCACCTTTTGTTGCAAGAGTGAAGAATTTCTTTAGAGTCGGATCATCTTCTTGCTGTTTTTATAAACGAGTCACGAGAAATTACCAAGGGATCATCTTGGTTATGCACTTCATTATCTTCAGTAGATGAAGTTTGAGGCATATTAAGAGCTTGAGCTCTAGTGACTACAGCATTAGCAGTTTGCATATTTTGTTTTTCCCAAACGGAAATTTGTTGTGGAGTGCATTCTTTGACTCCGTGAATACGACCGATGATAAGATCAGCGATCGGATTCGGCAGAAGACATGCGTGTACATCTCCTGTAAAGAAAGGAGTAGCAATCTTAATGATAGCAGTAGAGTATTTCTCTAAGGTGCCGCCAAATGTTACACATTTGACTACTTTTCCTGTGGCACGAGAAGGATCTACAAGTGACTGCCTAACACCAATTGTGGTGCATCCAGAATCAAAAAGAACTGAGACTGGATTGTCATTTACTAAACCTTTATGTAAGACAAGAGAACCTCTTCCATCATGTGCGACTGACGCAGGAAGAGCGGGAAGAGGATGGCCGCAACTTAAAGTGGATACCGTAGTTGGTTCAAATAATGTTTTGCATTGGGGCACTGAGATGCTCTCCCAAAATCAAAAGCGGAACATGCCATATTATTAGCATCATTATTATTTTTAGTCTGCTTATAGGCTTCATGTGACTCTTGCTGTGCAGAGTTTGCCTGATAATGTGATTTATGTTTTTTGTATTGTGATCTACCTCGATTATTATTGCCTCTGTAATCATTATTGTATCCTCTATTGTAACCCCTATTTGGGTTTGAGTCATAGTTCTCATGGTTACCATTATCATATTCATTATAATGAGTATCTCTATAACTATGGTCTTGTTGTCTCCATGATGGATGACTTGGATAGTTCCTATAATGACTTCCTCTGCGGAAATTCCTATAATTATGACCACCCTGAATCGAGGGCTGTCGGCTCGTCTCCAGTACTTCGCAGAAGAACCCTGAAATGATTGGTTACCTTGGTTTTGATAACTATTATGGTTACCCTTTTTATCAAACCTGTTTTGTGGTCCCTGAAATTTGTGTGAATAATTAGGGTTGTATGGTGTTGCTAAAGCAACTGGCATACTTTCCTTAACCTTAGCATTGCTAATAGCTACGTCCGGTTGTGCCGTGACGTATTGGGTACAATATTGCTCCATTTCTTTTAGTGTCTTGGGTTTACGCTCATGTAGGAATTCAAGGAATGGTTTATTTACACTTGACATAATCTTGTCCCTGAGCAACAAGTCCATAAGGGCTTCATATGTCTTTTCTATTTTGGACAACTCAATCCAACGATTAAATGTAAGACGTGTCCTTGCAATGAATTCTGAGAATTCTACCCCTGATTCAGGTACCATTTTCTTAAACAAAAGACGGTAACCTTCCTCTGTTAATTGATATTTTTTAACAAGGCTGCTCTGATAACATCATAATTATCCTGGTCAGCCTCTTCTACCAAGCTTAAACTAGTCAGAGTGTCACCTTTCAGTATCTCTGATAACTGATTAGCATATTGTGATCTATCCACATTATGATTTCGACAAGAACGTTCAAATCTATCTAGCCACACTGTTATGTGTCTTCCCAGTACAGCACAAACACCAAATTAAGACTGTATGAGAGCTGCGTACTTTCTGTGCTTCTCTATGGTGCGGAATGTTGGAGAGTAACAGAGAAGGAAATGTCGAAACTGTCCTCCTTCCACACAACCTGCCTAAGGAAAATTCTCCGAATCTTTTGGCCAAACACCATCAGCAACCAAGAACTACTTATTCGGAGTAACCAGGAGGACATGCACACCATCATAGCTGGCAGACGCTGGAGTTGGGTTGGCCATGTCCTCAGAAGGGACCCTGATACCATCGCAAGAACAGCTATGCTATGGACCCCCGAGGGAAAGCGAAAGAGAGGCCGACCAAAAACAACTTGGCGGAGAACTGTGGAAGCTGAGATGCAAAGAATGAACCACAGTTGGGGCACTGTACGAAGGATGGCCGCCGACCGAGCAAAGTGGAATCAATTTGTTGCTGCCCTACAAAACGCCACCAGGCGTGATGGCCGCTGACTGCTTTGACGGTTGGCGGTTATGGATCGAAGAAGAAGAAGACACTGTTATGTCGTCACTGGATGGATTAAATGCTGGTAGCTTGATCTTATAAATAAAAGGTTTACCACTACCACCAGATGATTGATTAACATTACCCATGTTTGTCAACTTCAATTTTTCTAACTCAAATGCTAACAGTTTTTCCTCATGTTCCCTTTTTGCCTTTCTCTCCTCGGCTTCTCTTTGTAGTCTTTTTTCTTCTTTTTCCATTTCCATCTGGATTCTCCTTTCCTCCACCTGCATCTGCAATTTTTTTTGTTCAGCTTCCAATTCCATTTTTTTCTCCTCAGCTTTTTGTTTTTTCTCTTCATCCTTCTGTGCTTTGGCATAATGAGAAAGTGCAAACTCTTTTAACTCCTCAGGAGTCATCCCAAGGGCTCTCCCTTGCTCAATGAAGTAGTCTAAAGTTGTCATACTATTTAATAATATGTGGCTATTATCACTGAAATAACAAATTTATTTCAACCAAACAGGAGCAAGTTTTTAACAAAAACTTGTATAATCAGCTCCCTATATCTCAGTCTCTGTGGGAAACAAGCCTTTAAATAAGGTCTTGTATAATCAACTGTGTACCTCTAATAATAGCAATTAATCATCAGTTGATTCTTTCTCATAAGTTCACTACACAGCTAGTAGTGTATGATCAAATATATTTTATATGACGTATGTCAATCAAGAACACAAACAAAACAATTATAAAAGACAACATGAAAACATTCGCAGAAATCAAATAAGTTAAATCGAAAAACAGAAGAAAATAATCACAGAACCTGTGATGATAACTGCGCCGTAATAAACAAAACAAATAACGCCACAGTGTATAAATATAAAGTTGTATAGAACTGAATGATAGGAAAGATGAGACCTACAATTATACAAACAAATCAAAACAAAACTAAAGAACAGAAAAAATATTACAAAAACAACGATAAGCACAGTCGTCACAGCTAACAAAAAATAGCAACAGATGTTGCATGCAAATTTTCAATTAAGAAAATTGCCCCCTACAGACCACTAATATAAACCCTATGTTACTTGGGAAATCTTATATTAGTCATCTCACCAACCGCCCACGACATAGACACACAAATAATATGTAAACATTTAAACATAAATTCATAAATACATATATATCATAAAAATGCAATGTGTTGTAGAGAAGGTTCAGCTGTTATATAATGCAAAGTTTCTAATGTAAAGAAAATGAACTGCCACTTTAATAAACACTAAATTTTTTTGAACTAAACTATTACAATGTTCAATGTATAGAGCAGTTCAAGAAGCTCCAACGTTGATGGTTCCAATAACTAACACACGTAGGACTTCTGACTTGTACTGCATTTTTTCCAAAAAAGTTAAACGTATGTTTGCAACTCGCTGTGATGTCCAACGAAAAAAATGTCAATACGCGCTGACCTAGTTTAAGTATTCGCTTGATAGGTCACGTGAGGAACTGTTGACAAAGTGTAGACTCTCACTGCTGGTGTGTCGTATCAGGCGTTATGGAAACGATCTGGTATGAGTAGCTGACTTCCATGTGGTGTCTACTGTGCTGGTTAGCCCCAGAAAGCTGGCCTACCACATTGATAAATGCTTATTTTTGTGATATTGCTCGTCCAGTCACAGTGTTCTTTAAATGGGTCAGGTTACCGACTGTTGGGGCCCTGACAAGGTGTACTGTTAGATGCGTATATTCTGATGGAATGAGTGAGTGTAAACATCAATAATGAAGACGCGAATGGATGACAGGTACACAGGACACTCACTCCAATCACATGTAGAAGTCAAGGATGGCTGGAACTACTGTGGTCGTTTCATACTGTTTAATTGGACGCACACACTTGGACAGTACGAGTATAGTTACAGGAAAACAGGTCGACATATATCATCATACCGTTGATCAATGGTCTACAATCTTAAGTTGGCATTCATGTTGAAGAACATTACAATGGAACATCCGTAGACAAGCACTTAGATTTCCACTGTTTATAAATATAATCATCAGGCCTTACTGACCGAGCATGTCAGTTAATAAATAATGTTCAAGCATGACTCCTAGACAGAACCTCTTTTCTAGCGAAGATTTCTTTCGGTAAAGTTCAGCAAATATTTCTGAAGACAATGTTAACCCACCAGTATTGGGTTTTCTTTATAACTGTGATCTCTTAATCATCACCTGATAATAAGGGGCATCCCTGTTCTCTGATCGATGATCGACAAAAAATAGGATCCAAAATGGCTTCTGGTTCCAGTGAGCATTACTCACTATACAAATGCATCGTAAAGCTTCAATAAAGGCTTTGTTCATGAACACAAATGTTTCTACAAGAATCAGCATATTCTTTCATCATAACTGCTGCATACAATCATATTCAGTGCTGCTAGGTAACATGTCATCCCGACATATTGATATAGATAATCATCATGTAGACGTCTGCCCATCTAAGCCTAGCAAGGAAAAGTTCAGCAAAAAAGTTCTTTTACCTGGGCATGGGAAATACACTAGCAGAACACATACGCCCTCTCCTGGCGTTACAGAATAAACACTGGGGAACTCATAGACTTAATAATCATATCAGAAACTATCTTCTTCCCCATAATAGATCACAGCGATCAACAAACTTCGGACTGGTCTCCGACATGGCATTCACCAGGCATTCCATCATCACGGAAGACCCTTTTTCCCATTCGCATGCGCAGAAACTGCGTGACCCCATAGTTCAGTACAAGGAAAAATAGTCCCATATAGACATACAAAGATATCACGATATAAGACCGAATCGTCTGAAATAGACACGGAGTAAACATAGACTCGGACCATAAACATTCCTGCATAAACCTAAGCAAGAACAATCTGTTTCTGGCCCAACAAGGAACAGACCAACAAAATCTAGATTCATACGCCAAATTCGATATCCAGGGGAGATAACCCATATAACAAAAGTATCAATCAATCATGGGTGATATATCTTTGGCCAGGAAAGCATCCTGATTCTAAAAACAAATACTTTCCCTCAGACAAATAAATATTATAATAACTACATACATTGCCACCAGTAATCTGTTGGTAACAACGTCCCATACACTTGGTTGCTTTTTGACAAATGTTTTATGTGCTGGGTGGGTCACGTCTTGTGCTACTTTACTCCAATAATTTAATCTTAGTTCTTTCCGCCTTAGACCAAGGGGTGGTATGCCAAGAGCTACTTCTAGCGCTTCTACTGGTGTTGATATAAATGCACCTGTAATGGTTCTCATGGCTGCATTTTGAATCCTGTCTAGTTTTGCTTTATTAGAAGCTGCAGCTGAGTCATAGACTATGCTAGCATAATCCAGTTTCTCCCTAATGAAAGACTTGTAGAACATAAGCATTATTTTATTGCTGCCTCCCCCCCCCCCCCCCCCATCCATTACCTTTTACTATCCTTAGTATATTTAGGGGTCCCCTACAGCTTTCTACTAAATTGTCTATATGTTTATTCCAATTTAGTTGTTTATCTAAAGTTAAGCCCAGAAATCTTGTTGTTGAGGAGGTACATAATTTCTGTCCTTTAATGGTTATATTGATTTGTAATTTTTAAAAATTTCCTTTGCTGAAAATCATACCTACTGTTTTGTTTACATTAATTTAGAAGCCCCAACTTTTCATCCACTCTGAAACTTTGTCTATTTGTTTTTGAAGTTTTTGGTAAACATGGTCCAAGTTTTTTCCAGATCGCCAAATGGCACAGTCATCTGCAAATTGTAATACTGCATTCTTAATGTCGTTAAATTCATCTGCTAAATCATTTACAGATATAGTAACAATTGAAGGAGAAATCACTGATCCCTGAGGAATCCCATTCTGTTGTTCATATATTTCTGACCTATCATTATTCATCTGTACAGCAAAATACCTGTCCTGTAAAAAGTTTTCTAGATACCTATAGGTTTTACCAGTAATGCCAATCTTCTTCATTTTGTAAAGAGCTCCATCTCTCCAGCATTCATCATATGCTCTAGCTACATCTAGAAAGACTGCCACTGTTTTCTCTTTCCTCTTGAACCCTAGCTTTACATCATGTTCTAATCTTACAAGCTGGTCTACTGTACTTCTGTCTGCTCTAAACTCTGATTGGTTTGGGCTATATAACTGATTTTTTTCCAGGTAGAATTTAACTCTTTTGTTAACAACTGTTTCCAGTATTTTACCTAGTTGTGATGTTACGGAGATGGGCCTATATGAACTTACATCATGGGCTTCCTTATTGGGTTTTAGGATGGGTACTATCATAGCTACTTTCCATGCTTTTGGTATCTTTCCTAAGCTCCAGATTTTGTTATAGAGGGAAGTTATTTTGTTTAGTTTTTTTGGGTACTTTCTTAAGGATTTCATAACTAAGTATATCATGCCCTGAGGCAGTATTAGATTTCTCATTTATTGCATTAGTTACTTCTTCCTCTGTTATATCAGCATCTAAATAGTTTGTTTCATCTATCTGGTCTGGTAGTTCTTTTGAAAACTGTATCCTAAGTCTTTCTCTTCTCTCATTTTCTTCCTGCCCAAGACTACTTTTTGCACTGACTTTATAGAAATACTCAGCAAGGGCATTAGCTTTTTCTTTATCTATTTCTGCTCTATTTGGTAGTTTGATTGTTGGCATTATTGTTTTCTTATTGTGCCCTTTGATTGCCTTAAACTTTTTCCATACTTCTTTAATTTGGATGACTTATTCATACTGAAGCTTTTATAGTCGAAGAAGGGGCGCTGGATTTGGATAGGCCACACATTGAGGAAACACGATGATAGTATTCCAAGGCTGTCCTTCCACTGGAACCCCTGGAAAAGATAAATAGAAGGAAATTGAAGAAACCCAGACAAGAGAATTGTAGGCAGACATGAAAGGGATACAGAAGACATGGTAAGATCTTGAAGGCATGGCAAAGGTCAGGAAGGTTTGATATGAGTTTGTTGAAGGCCAATGCTCCACGTGGATCGTCGTGTAATGAATGCATTTTACGAAAGTGTTTCAACAATTCTCATGCATGGCATAAAAAGACTTTTACCATGTAAAACACATTACTGCAGAGACCACTGCTGCAAGAGAACCTGATGGCGATGGTGCCGTCTACCTACAAGGGGTCAGTTGCACTGGTGGCTTCATTCATTGCAATAATACAGTGGTTCCCAAACCCCTTTCTCTGGGCCACGCTTTCGGAATGAAAATTTGCTCGAGTCACACCGAATTTTTTATTGATACCTTTAAAAATCAACTCCTAGCAGTGCTTTATTCATAACATAGAACACAACTACTTTGTAAAATGGTCATGACATACAGAGAGTATAAAACAAATCAGCTACCAAAAACAGTATTCATTCACAACATATACAAATTCAATTAGAGGCGTGAGCTTGCTTTTGTAGGGTAATCTCATTTATAGTAGGTCTTAGTTGAGACCAATAAAAAAAATAAAAAAACTCTTTACCTCAGCAATACAAAGAAGCCTTTCTCTTTTCTGGTTTTTGATATTTGTCAGAGCTGAAAATCCCTGTTCACAACAAAATGTCGCGGAGAATTGTATCTGTTTGATTTAAAATAAATTATATTGCTAAATAAATTCTGAAAAATTAAGTGGGTTTCTATACATATATTTCCCATATTATATCACAGGTAACAAAATAAATAATAAAATTACTTTCATATTTATTTGTGCGTACGAGTTTTTTTTAAACTCTCTCTAAATCCTTGATTGTCTATGAATCTTCCGGCCACACTTGCCACCCTCTTGCATCACACCAGTGTGGCACACCACACCGTTAGGGAACCTCTGCTTTAATGCATTAGACAATATAGTTGGTTTTTCCAGTGTTTCTTTATTTTGCACGTTTACGCAGCTTATTAGTGTAGCCTCTTTTTTCTGTGTCAAACGTGTATCCCCACATTAATTCAGAAATGATCCGGGAATATGTTTAATGCTTTCCGAGGAAGACTTGTGTGAGAGTTGAGCGTGTCTTCACTCATTGAGTTTCAGAAGAACATTCAACAAGTGTCTGTTACAGGTTAAAGATATTTTGAAGTTACTTGACATTCAGTAATGGCAGATACAGACTTTTTCTCAAAGGCTAGTAACATAGTTGCCTTTATTGTGTCTTTCATACATAGACTCACGGTACAGCTTGCCGTCGAATTTCTAAAGATTATAATCCTGCTGGCGATTCTTGTTTCGGCTTGTGGTGTTTTCGGATTAGGATTTATGTCACTTGTTGTATGGGCATACGTAACTTATGACGGCAGTCTGGTGGCTGCAGCATGCGCTGTCGTACTTGGAGCAGTGCTGGTGGTGGCTGCAGCTATTGCGGTTCAGTTTTTGGTCAAGGACGTGCTCTGTTTGACGGATATGCCTCTTTTACACCTAGTCAGGATCTACATTACCGCTCTGACTGGGAGAAAAAAATCTGGGAGAAATGAAGATGCGGCACTTCGGTCAAACGAAGTGGAACTGAGTTCTACTAAAAGTGCAGATCAGCAGGTGGGAAATGTTAAATAGAACTATGTACTATTTCAAATAATAATTTCGTATTGCACTCCCTTGTAGCAACAAATGTTAAATGAGATTAGTGAATTTTAATTAACCGCCTAAATGCATACGGTACATTAATAAAAATAGCTGTTTCAGCGAGATATTGTTTCTTTTGATTTCCATATATTTCCCAGTGTAATTAACTCTTCTTATCATGTGTATTTTTTATATCACTGTCTGTTTCTACGACTCTGCCTAATAGTTGTCACCAGATGTGCGATTCCACATCTTTCAGGGACGTAGCTCCCAGTGACATCTGGCCATCGCTTGTCGCCCACACACTCATAATCTTTGTCTTTTGTCTGTGTAATTTCAGACCCTCTTGATGTGACCTCCTTTGAAATATTCTCATTTTGTACTGCATCTGGTTACGGTTATGGGACAGAAGAGCCAGACCGTGGCCGAAATTTAGATCGCCAGACTGTTTAGTCAGTCAAAAGAATTCTATTTTTGTTGGTTGATTGTTATTGTTTTTACAAATACATCATTAAATTGAACCATAAAGCTTATAAGAGAACGCTGCTTCCTCATACAGCATTCAAGCAGAGACCATCAAAGCAGATATTGATACCTCTACACGGGTATCACACAAATTACTTGGTAAAGTCTCAGGGGGGAAGAGACGAAATGCCAGCAGACTGGATGGAACGATATCTCGTCAAGGTGTCAAAACAGGGAGATTCGTACGAGTGAACAAATTAAATAGAAATAGTGTTACTAACAGTGTCAGGAAAAGTCATACTTCAGAGATCAAAAGAGGCTAAAGGCAACTGAGAGGATACCAAGCAGATTTTCGAAAAAATAAATCTAGTACTGAACAGATAGCCACCCTGTGCATAATAGTGGAACAAAGATTGGAATTTAACCACTTTACCGTGGTCTGTAGACTGTAAAAAGGCATTCGAAAGTTTAGACAGAGAATCGCTCATGAAACTGATGAGGCACTACGGAGTCCGCTTCAAATATCGGTTTTAATTTATCTAGGGTTCTCATTGAACTATATTTTGCTTGGACTTTGATCCTGTGTACCTAGGTGTGAATTTAAGTTACTTTCAAGCTGCTGTTTTCCGTTCAAAATTACCAGCTGTTACATGCTAGGAAACGGCGATCCGTGTTACAAGAAGCCAGTCACTGCTGTTCACCATGTGTGTTAATGTTGTATTTAGCAGTATCGTAGTTATTATATGTTACTGTTGAATAATTGTTATATTTTACAGTAAATTATTAGTTGTATTTTGAAGGGGAATGGTTTTTATATGTAATCAAATATTTACAGTGGAATAATTTTTTTTTTTTAAACAGTATAATAATTGTTATATTTTACAGTAGAATATTTAGTGTACATTTTAGAGAATATTGCAACTATAGTAATGTGATTATCAATCTCAAAAAACAAAAATTAATAAAATAATCCAAGACGTCTATCAAGAAGTTTTAGGTATAAGCAAAATATGCTTTTGACTACAGCATTGCGCTTTTTGAGGCCTTGCGCACAAATTTATTCTTGTCGATACAGCAGACATTTATTTAAAAGGGGCCTTGCAAGTTTACGCCCGCATTGAGCCTCGCACTACTAAAACCGCCTCTGCAAAAGGCCATTGGAAGTGTCCACAAAGGCAAACTGTTAGAATCCTTTGCGATAAAAGTTAGTCGAGGATGTCTGATTTCATCAACGATCTCCCTCGTGGTCAAGGCCAAGAGAAGAAAGGAATACAATTTGATAAACAGCTAGAAGATCCTGATTTTGCAAATGGCTAAAGTCTTCTATCGCATAAACAGTAAGGCATACAAGAAAAGACCAACAGACTAACAGTGAAAGCAACAAAAAATTGGGTTAAACGTCGATGTAAATACAAAACAAATAATATGAAAATAAATAATAGGCAAATAGATCCGTTAAGGATCAATGGTTGGATTAAAGTGGAAAGTTTTACCTACCTGAGATGTAGCAAGGACAATAAAGGAAGGATAATAAAAACAAGCAAAAACCTCAAACGTGGAATAGAACCAGACAACAACCAAAGCAGCTGGAGATTAAAGGAATTCCTTCAAATGAACTGACAGTAATAAAGAATATGTATCGGCAACAAACAGAAGATATAAGAACTCGCAACCAAATAGGAAAACTTCAGCAGATAACACAAGGTGTTATGCAAAAATACAGCTGATAGAATGGTCTGGCGCTGTCTCTTCCAAACCTCTACACCTCACGGTAGAAGGGGAACGACTAAGTAAGTAAGTTATGCAAAAATGTGTGCTGTCACCTGATCTTTTCACTCTGTAAAGTGAAAATATAATGGGATCCATATTGGATAGGCCAGTAATTTCAGACGGTGGGCATAATGCAAATAACTTCTTGAACTCTGATTAGAATCATCCCTCGGAGAGGCAAACAATCTATATCATTCGGTTTTAACATATCTCTTCGCAAGTAAGTCTTCAAGAAGTGACGAGAAAGTTGAATAAATAGTGTATAACAAGTGTGTTCTTTTTTAAAATAATAGTTTCTTTTGGTTATATTTCAGGTCAAGAAAAATTATTGACACGATACAGGAAATGACGACATCTGTAACCATGCTGCACTCTTACTTCTGTATGTAGGTTACATGTGACAACAGCTAACTGCTAACAAGCAATCAGTAACAGCTTTAAAAAAAAAACTACTATCGTAACTTTGCCATGTAACAAATGTTCATATTTTGACATTTAACAAATGTACATATTTTATTTGTCATCTGACAAATTTTACATATTTTAACATATAACAGATGTGCGTATATATTTTTGCCTTTTGACAGTTGTATATATTTTATTTGACCTATGAACAAATGTGCATATTTTATTTGCTATATCACAAATGTATATGCTTAATTGCCATGGGACAGCATGTATGTGAACAAAATTTAACAAAACATATGTACCGTATTGTTTGGCTAAACCATAGGTGGGGAGAGCTCGAAATGCAGCACATAAATGACACAGAATCTCATACAATGATTAACAGGCAGAAGAACACAAACAGATGCCGGCTGCTTAAAAATAAAAGAAGGAACGACGTTAATGAGTCAGGCGAACGTAGTAGAACGATGGGCAGAAACAAATAAGGGCTCTGTGATGATGGCAGATCAGAATATGTTCAAGATAACGATAAAGGATCACCTATACTTGTGGCAGAAGTAGAGGGCGTCACGCGCCACATGAAGGAAAGACAAGGCCACAGGACCGAGTACACCCCAAACTTGTGGCATAAGTTGAGGACGCCATGCTCCACACGAAAGAAGGACACTGCCGCTGGACCAGACAATGTGCAGTAGAGGAAATTAAGGTTGTTGGAGAATTTGGCACAGAAGTGACAATAAAATTGTGGAACGACATATACTGCAGTGAGTTCATGCCTGATGATCTGGTAAAATCCATGTTCATAGATTCTCCAAAGAAACCCGGCGCCACAGAATGTAAAGACCATGCCACAAATAATTCTTGAGTAATGTGACCAAAATCCTATACAGCCACAATTGGTGATAAGCAATGGGGGATTTGTGGAAGGAAAAAGCACACATAAGGCTGAGTGTATTGTAACTACATAACCAGAAAGAGCTATGGAAGCAAAAATAGATCTATATTAGCAATTTGCAGACTACATTAATGCATTTGACATGGTGAAGCATGAGGAAATTATCAAAATGTTAGAAAGCATAAACACTGACGACAAAGACCTGATCATAATAAAGAATGTATTATTTCTTTGTAATAGTTTGCTACGGTTTCCATAGTATCGTTTTCTGGCATTGGCGTAGCTGGCGGTCTTTTCAGGGATTTAGTATGCTATCAGATAGGTAATGTTAGTCCTTTTCAGGACTTATCTATCAACGCTGGACGGGCTAGCAATCCCTGTTTCGATTGCTTAAGAGTTCACTACAACCGGTGTTCGCGATGTTAGCAGATGGATAATGTTAGTTCTTTTCAGGACTAAGTATCTATCAACGCTGATCAGGCTAGCAGTCCTTTTCGGGGCTATTTCATGCTAGCTGATAGATGCTAGTAGTCATTTTCAGGGCTTAGAGTTTATCAACATATCTCTTCAGTAAACAGAGCTCACTTATTTTTGAATGGCAAATTGCACTCTAATATAACAAATGACTTAAGTCTAGGTTGAAAGGAAAGGAACATGCCTCGCCAGAAGAAGGCAAAACCCGCAACAACAAAAAAGTTGGCAACAAAAGCGAATTTAAGAACTAACGTGCAACCAAACAGGAACATTTCTGCAGGTAACACATGGTATTCGGCAAAGATGTGTGTTATCACCCGATGTGTTCAAACCGTATATTGAAACATAATGGGATCCATATTTGATAGGCAAGAAGTATCAATTGGTGGACATATGTAAACAACTTGAGAAACGCTGATGATTCTGCCTTTAAATAGTTAAAAGTCACACAGTAGTAAAGGAAATGATTGATATAGCAGTGACATGCAGTAAAAAATAAAGGCTTTAACCATAACAGCCGAAAGGCAGAAATAATGGTCTCCCCAAAGAAAAGGACTTCTCAAAGATGCGCCACCAAAGTAAATGGGACAGTTTTGAAACAAGCCAATGATTGGGGCATGCTTATAACATCAGATGATAGATGCATTTCAGAGTTTACTAGTAGAATAGCCCTCGCAAAGACAGCGTTCAGTTAAACGAAAAGTATTTTTTGCAACAAATATTAGTCAGTAGAAATAATGAGAGGCGTTTTATCAAGCCAATCCTGTCATATGGAAGCGATTCGTTGATAATCAAGAAAGAAGCAAGAACATATACATCTCGTGATAACAAAAAAACTGTTGGTTAACAAGAAATAAAGTAAAGGGTTTCAGCAATTTATCTGACTGTGCTCTGATAAACATTTAACAACTTTATGATACTGTACTAACAAATATTTTGTACCGAGTACTTTTCTTTATGAAAAATAAAGTTTAATATGTTTGTTTATTTTCTTATGTGCATATGGATGGTAAACTCTATAATTTATTTCCTCTAAATTAAAGATAGGAACTACTGATGAGTGTGACTGTGGCACTGATAAAATGACTGCCGAACATCTGCTTCAAAGGTGCCCAACATATGAGGAACAGAGAAAACGCATATGGCCATCACCAATACCATTCCTGAAGAAAATCTACGGAGATATCAACAGCCTCAGGTTGACCACTGCGACCTTTGAACTTATTCAAGTTGACATCTGAGGGTGAATGAAGAAGAAGATTATTTCCTCTCATACTGGATAGGGGTTACCGGCCGGTTTACTAAAAGGGGATAGGGATACGGGCATCGAAAAGGGTTGGGAACCTTTGTTATAGAGTATTAAAAAATGCATAATTTATATCGGGATAATCATTGCGAATATTAACCAAACACCTAGAAGTAATGTCTAGATACAATACCTAGATACAATCAGTAGAGAGCAATGACGGGTACAAAAATGTGGGACATTACCGGTAAATACAATTTTATTCATTTTTTTTTTTTTTTTTTTTTTTTTTTTTTTGCGTACGCCCGCTAATACTCGAGGCGAAATCTCAGGTTATTATTTATGTCTAACCTGACATTGATTTTACGTGAGTATCCCTTTATTTCTTGTACAGAGACAGGTGTCCCTCGCCATTCAGGCAAATACTCGCCGATTTCGGAGGTACCCATTGCAGCTGGGTCGGCTCAGGAGCCGCCAGTCCCTGGTCGACGACACTCCTTCAAATGTTCTCGCCAGGTCTCGATTAATCCAGTCCAAATCCCGGTCGACGAAAAATCCTCAAATGCCGTCGCCCGGGTTTGATCCTGTATCACCCGGTCGCCAGAGCGGTGTTGTAACCACTACGCTAGCGCGGCTCCCTTATTCATTTATTTTCGTAATTATAGGAAATCCACTTTTAATTGTCATGAGCGAGGTTTAGAGCAGTCTGTGAGCCCTTCTACATAACGCTCTACCCATAACATCCCAAATCAAATCAAACTAGCACTGGACTATACATGTGGGAACACTATAGTATATACCCAAATTATAACCCATATGGGGGGTGAACCGGGTATCTCACGCACAAAACAAAATCCAACAGTTTGTGCAAGGTCCTAAAAATTACAACAACTATAAATGTAAAGTAGTCCTATAGTAGACATTGTCGTAAAAAAAGGACGGGGGAGGACAGGAGAGTGTTTGAAGTGTTAGAGACTTCACTCTTAGGTATACACGGTTTCAGCTTCAAAAAACGAGGCGACAGCTTCCGTCCTCGCTGCCCACCCTTCTTTATCTAAGTGTTGTCAGTACAACGTTATTGCACCTGAACTCCACTCCATTATCCCTATTCTCTCTCTCTCCCCCCCCCCCCCCCCCCCCCCCCCCCCAACTTTTTTTTTTTTTTAATGTCGCTGAAAATTCTCTACAGCTGTCCGATTTCTTTTTTTCTTGCAGTTTCTGCGACAGTTCAGTCTTCGCCAAACAGCTCTATGAAATCTAACAATCACTATTTCCCGTTGCACTCCTTTCGGATCATGGAGCCACTTCATCTGATGCGCTCGTAGAAAGCCAGCACAAAGCATTCACGTGCTCTTGTAGTGTGTGGTTTATGTGACAATTAGTTTCACATGGTCATGTTAGTCGCCGTGTACGTGGGCCTATTTTTTCTTTGTCTGTTCAGAGACCCCCGTGAGCTACATGAGGTAAGTCTAACAATGATTGGTCAAATAATGTTCACGTGTATACATAACTTCAGGAACCACGGCCCAGACTGTAAAACATAAGCTAATATCTGTTACGGAAAAAAATTAAGGAAAAATGGTGGTTGTTGCAGCTGTTTTTGTAGCAGGATTAATAGTAAACAACAGATTTTGGTGTACCATAGTGATCCTCGGCAGATTTGCTACATGTATTAGCAACCACGGCCATTTATGTTCTCTAGCGTCAGTCACGTGATAGACTGGGATTCTCCCAGCTGCGACAACTCTAGCACGTCAGCAGTGCATACTTGCAGTGCTAAGTAAAATGCAGTGTATCTCCCACTATTCATTACCCTCAAGCTCCATGAGGAGCACAGACCTTTAACAAATTCACGCCAAATCCTGCTTTTCAGTGCCGTTCGCCCAAGTTCCTTCATGTCTTTATCCCTTTTATTTATGTCTTAAGAGTAAAAAGCCGAATCAGCAGCTCAGACTTCTTTCGGTTTTTTGTGTGTGCTGCATCAGAGCTTCCTTAATAGAGGTCCTTTTTTATGTCTTAGATGGCTGAGTGATTACATTACTTGCTTTGATTGACCTATTAATACTTTTTTTTTTACGTTTTCTAGCTTAAAGTTTCAACAGGATGAGGTAGCCAGACCCATACCCAGTCTTCCTTTGTGGAATTTTAAAACTCACCTCTCTACTAAGACAAAGAGCAAATATGTGTGTTTTTTTTCTCCTCCTAGTATACCATTAGTTGAAACTATGGTGTCACTGTTTCCAGATTATACAGGATAAGTTTAACATACACTGACGGAGATAACAATATGAAATGAAGCCTACATTACAAGAAACAAACCGAATGCATGACTAAACCATCATTAGCAAAACAGAAGTGACGCAAGAAAAGTATTAACGAGAACAAGAGACTTTTGTTTATGTAGGCGAACTCTTGCTGCCTTAACGCTGTTGAAATGTAATCAACATCTAGTAATATTTTACAGTGCACCAAGTACTTTTTTGCGGATCACGACTAACCGGACTACCGTTTAAAATAGGAATAAAAATAGAAGGTAAAGGTAGTCCCGTAGGGGAGTGACGTGTTCGAAACTTCACCAAACTAGGTCTAGTTTTATGAGGTGGGGTGACAGGAACTATAATTAATATATAAGGATCAATGAGTATAAGGAGTAGTCTGATAGGGTGCTCCTGTGGATGACGGCAGATAATTGGTGGATTTGGTGTATCTCACCTTGTTAACAACAGGGCAGTTAACGAGAGACTACTTTTTTTTATTTGTTTGTTTTTTATTTTGGTCCTTTAATCTCCTTTCCAATCTAAGGGGGTGTGGGCCCACTTGGGTCTCGACTCCCAAGTGTCAGCCTCATGTTGTCTTGTGCAGAGAATTGAACCCACTGTACCTTGGTGCAGCTTTCAACTTCACTCCTGTTTTTCTGAAATAAATAATGGAGGAAACCTTGAGTCCTGTGAACAGTAAATAAATAAATAAGGTAGGCCTAATTAACAGGTACTCGTTAAATTACCTTTATTTATTTATTTACTATCCACAGGGCTCGGGTTTCCTCCATTATTTATTTAAGAGTTCACCCATCCGTGACTTTGACCTACCCGTCTATTCTGTGTTATTCGTCTTCCACTATACATTACTGGACACAAGTATTGCGACCTTTATTTGGTCTATACTTGCTGATAGGAAAGTTATATTAGTGATTGCGTCTTTAAACTGTCTGGGTCGTCCACGGGTCCTATATACCATAGTTGTGTGAGTGTCATGAGAATGACCTCAGCAAATAATGCACTTTTCTTGGGGTGCAAAATTGGCTGAGTGTCCTTTCACGATGTATTGTCACAGCATTCCCGGAAAGCCTATCACTTATATTTTCTTTTCTGTTGTCTAGTGTCATCCTTTATGTCCAATGAGTGCCTGTTAATTACCTTTATTTATTTTTTTCCTGTTTTTCTGCCAGCTGGAAGCATTTGTGAAAGTAACCTTTATGATGAAAATAAATTACTGTTCTGAATTCCATAGCCTGTTGCGTATGTTCTACAGCCAGCACGATGCCCTTTCCGCGGTTTCACTGAGTCTCTTAACTGCCATTGATCTTGACTGTCCTTTCAAACCGAACAGTTTCAGTAGGTCAAATATTGAGGCAGCCACTCAATCATTTCTTCTTTTTTTTAAATCTTCTCCTCCTTATTTTCTTCAGCTCTCTGTGGTCCTTTAATGCAAACACAATTCTTTCCTATTTCTTTCTGTCCCTGCTGGCCCCTTTCCAACAGATTACATTTTCAGTTCTTCCAGTAACATTTCAATGCTCTCCATTTATCTTTTTCTATACAAAACCCTCTTGTTCCTGAGCCATTATATTTACTAAATATATTCTTTACCAACCTTAAATAACAGATTAACTTAGGCTTTACTGACTTTATCACAATATAACTGACAAGCTTAGGTTTTACTGACTTTATCACAGGATAACTGACACACTTATACTTTACTGACTTTATCACAATATTATAACTGACACACTTAGACTTTACTGACTTTATCACAGTATAACTGACACACTTAGGTTTTACTGACTTTATCACAGGATAACTGACACACTTATACTTTACTGACTTTATCACAATATTATAACTGACACACTTAGACTTTACTGACTTTATCACAGTATAACTGACACACTTAGGCTTTACTGACTTATCACAACTCAGTGGTTGAAATTAGGCTATACTTTCATTGTCACAGTATAACTGAAAAACTTAGACTTTCCTGATTTGTCATAATATATCTGACAACAAGCCCCGGGGGGGAGTAGTTGGGGGGGGGGGGGGTGAGGGAGGGGAGGAGGATCTCTGAGGAGACATAGAAGGATTAGGACTACTGCTCCCACGGGGATGTCGCAAAAGGCGACTTAATATGAAGTTGTGCGAAGGGCTGGCAACATGATCATGTTAAACAAACTGCTATAGAAACCACTGATGTAAGAGTTTATGCTTTGGAATAAGCTTCCCCAAGTGGACCACCTGAAGTGGTGGCTCTGTGCTTCATAAGGAGTGAAATAGGAGATGATGACGTGCAAATGAAGTGAGAAGATTATAATGTTAAAACTTCAATTTGTCAGATATAATAACACCATTTATTTATTATCATTAAATAATAGTTACAGCCATTAGATTCAACATATGACTACAGCACTTTTAAATGATTAAGTACAGATAAGAGATAATGCAACAACAGCAAAACTGAAAGACATAAGTGTAACCATTACCCAGCTAACAGTACATAGTACTTAAATCTCCGTAATATTAATAACCACATCAGGATTGCTAGATCGATATAATAGACAAACATGATGGGTGCACTTGCAGGCTAAAATCATGGAAGCCTCATTATTAATGACAAAGCACATTTCACAGAAACTAAAAGGTAAGGTCAAGGTAGTAGAAACTGCCATAGGAGAGTGAAGTGTTAGAGACTTCACCCTACTACGTCCTTTTTTTAAAATGAGGTTAGGCCAGGTCTCGGGGTAGCACAGTGGTTAGTGCACTGGCTTTCTAGCTCGGTGGTCCATGGTCCGATCCCCAGTTGAGGTGGGATTTTTTAGACCGCAGACAGCTCCGGGGTCGACCCAGCCTCAT
Organism: Oreohelix idahoensis; assembly: GCA_024509875.1. NCBI lineage: Eukaryota > Metazoa > Mollusca > Gastropoda > Stylommatophora > Oreohelicidae > Oreohelix > Oreohelix idahoensis. Next base: position 495,326 of record JAMPIV010010585.1, read on the forward strand.
GAATTGGGTACCAGAGCAACACTAAGAAGGTTAAGGCGGCCGGCATGATGCTGACCACATCACCCCTAGTGTGCCGATGGTCAAGAAAATATGGGCCTAACACCATATTACCAATCCGCCTCAATGGGCGTGTAACGGGATCCTAGGCCAGTTCTTGTACTCACCACCTGTTTCTTCCCTAACTCTAAAAGCAGGGTCAGCTACCCATTTACAGCTGGGTAGACTGGAGCGTATTGCTACTAGGTTTCGATCCTGGAACCTGGTAACAGTACCGTGAAAGGAAAGGACTCTAACCACATAGCCAGTCGGACACACTCACAGAAACCAGTCATCTTAAAATGGCATGCATGTTTCTTATGTCTTCATCTCATGGTAATAAAGGTAAAGATGGTCCCATAGCTGAAACTGCTGTAGGGAAGTGAAATGTTAGAGACTTCACAGTACTAAGTCTCAGTACTTTTATATGGGGGAGTAACCAGTTCCTTTCTTGCTACCTTTGCCTTCCAAAACTCAAGAACAAGGACAGGTACCCATTTACAGCTGGGTAGACTGGAGTGTGATGCTACCTCAATTTAAACCCATAAACTGTGGTTCAAGAAGAAAGCACTCTAACCACACTGTCATGTGACACTTAAGTGTGTATTAAAGACATCCATTTTCTTGGAGTACAAATTTTAATTTTGTATGTGTTGTACTGCTGTAATGAATCAATATAAAAAGAAACAAAGATGATGATGAAGCTGAAGATAATAATAACAAAAATAACACTGTGAAACAATCAATAATATCCTAATATACATTGTTGAAACGTTTATCAGGATGTTATTTTTATGCAGACACTGTTGATACAAGCAAGAAGGATACAAACAAGAAGCAAAAGCTCTGTAAGTCTGAGAGATGTGGTTTTATAGAAGAATGCTAAAAATAACCACAAACAGCCATAAAGAGTAATGATGATTATCTGAAAGAAACCAGCTAAAAAAAGAAGCTACTACCATTAGAAGGAAACAATACACTTTCTTTGGGCATGATATGGGAAGACGAAAGCTAGAATATAATGTGACATCAGGAAATACTCAGGAATAAAGAGACAGAGGGCAATAAAGATATAACATACTGGACAGTGTGACATCATGACATGGAAAGAAGCCAGCAACAGAAATGATAAACAGCTGTGAAGACAGGAAGTTGTAGAGACACATGATTGCTTATGCCACCAGGCATGGTACTTGAAGAAGAAAAAGACTGCTGTTTTACATCTAAAACATCTTGGGGTTGAGTGGCTAAGAGGTATGGCTTCTGCCTTGAATTCTAGAGGTACCATGTTCGATTCCCAGTTGAGGGAATATAATTTATGGAAATTTTTTTCTCAGAACTGGTAGTTCTAATGATGTCATACTCCCCCCTGGTATCCTGGGTAGTGAGATCGGATGCCTAGCCTTCTCGGATAAGGGCGAGAAAATAGGAGGTCTCATGTGCAAGTTGCACGTTAAAAATCCCACGGCAGTTGGAAATCGTAAAGAGTAGGCCTATTGGGCCGTTGCCCTGGCAAAATTTAAAAATTAGAAACCTACCTACCACAAAAATATTTATAGAATGTGTGATTCCTGTATACATGCACTGGGATTTTCACTGCTGCTACGGAGTTCATGCATTGTGCTGAGATCCTCCTTGTGTGATCTAAGGGAGGAGATCGGAGCACTAAAGGAGTTGTCAGTGTGCAATAAAGATAGTCCTTAAAGCCAAACTAAACCAAACATCTAAAAGGTGGAGCTATTTTCAGTACCATTACTGTGTGTCACTGGTCACATAATTGTAGCAGACATCTCACTAAAAGCCACGAAAAATGAAGAAAACCAGAGTTATGTTTAAAACAAAATCTAGAACCTGTGTACTGTCCAGCAGGACTGCATTGTTTAATACTGCCTGAGTAAATGGCAGATCAGCAACATTTCATAACATTTAGAAAGACTGTAATTTCATGTGGGTCAAATCTGTCAACAGAACATCACATGTTACAAAAACATGAACATTCATCATTTCATTCAAATGTTTTTAGTAACATTTGGGCATATCAAATAGTGGATTTAATACATATTAAAACAAAACACTCTCATACACAGGATAATTTACTGGAATCATGATAATTGATGACATAGTAATTAATGGCTATTAAGTTATTCTTTTTGCTGCACAGTTGGAACTCATAACAACAGAAGGTAGAAAAGTGATTCAGTTAGGATATTTTAAGAAAATCCTTATCTTTATTTTATATTTTTTTGCTTGAATATAACTCCTCCACAATGCTTTTTGAAAATGTTTGATCTTCTGGTGAAAACTTTGTTTGATAATCAGTAATGAGAACATAAACCTAAGATATTTGTTATTCCTTCCATGTGTAAACAAAATAAAAAGCAGGGGGTGTTATAGAAAAACATACCCAGCATGAGCAAGTTACTCTCACATTACCTTCATTAATCATCATCATCTCCTTTCTCACTCCTTATGGAAAAAGAAGCCACCAGGACAAATGGTCCTCCTGAGATACCTGTTACAAAGCTCTTGCAGCGGTGGTATCTGATGCAATTTATTTTACGTGATGAGGTCATCAGGCCCCCCCCCCCCCCCCCCCCCCATGCACAACCTCATATTAGTCATCTCTTACGTCATGTCAGAGGCAGCATCAGTCCTATTCTTTCTTGGTCTCTACAGAGAGCCCCCCCCCCCCCGGAACAACATGGGGCAGCCTCAATAATAAAAATTTAAAATAAAATGGTTGAGGAAATAAATTATTTTTCCACAGACTCACATACTCAATCCGTTTTTCTACCACAAACCAGTAGAGTTAAACATATCCAGCATAAAAAACTCAAAGAGAGATATTGAGCATGTAACACAAGCATTCTAAACTGCTACACTAAATTTTGAGGTAAGAAGATATTCAACAACATTGCAAGTTGCATAACCAACTTCTGTGTGGAAATTAACAGATATGTAAAAACAACGGCATGTATTTCATTATCAATCAATCAATACCCTTTAGCTCCCCAAGGAGCATAGGCCTTCAAAAAACATATGCCAAGTCTTCCTGTCCTGTGCCATGTTCTTTCCATGTTTTCCTCATCATTTTCACCTCTGTTTCCAGTTCTCTTCTCCATGTGTTTTTTGGTCTACCTCTGCCTCTCTTTCCCTGTGGATTCCAGAACAAGGACTGCCTTGTAATGCTATCAACAGGTCTCCTTAATGTGTGTCCTATCCATCGCCAGCGTCTTCTTCTCAACTCTTGTTCCACTGGTACTCCAACAGCTGGAAGATGTATTTCATTATAGGCTATGCTATTTAATCAGCAGAATTCTAGAATATCAAAAAATTAATTACATTTAAAATAAGACATTAATTAAACTTTTTTAACAACTTCAAGGATAGTTGTATATAAACTCGCTACACTGGCAACTGTTCCAAAGGCAATGATAAATATATCCTTAGCTCTTATGCCATATCCAAGTTTGTGCCAACACAGTCTTAGATGAAAGAGACACGGCAGTACGTAAGCTAGAAGTGAGCTTCCAATAGCACCTAGGAAGAAACGATGCAATTATATACATTATTTTTATTTTTACAATTCATTAATTCCATGCTCCATAGGAGCTGACAGAATGAAATCAATCATTCCAGAGCAACTGTGAAGTCAACTTTAATTCTACATTCTAGATGAATAGCTGTATTGTTATAGTATGTAAAAAATAAGTGTCTTGAAAACTCCTTTCAGATAAGATTACATTTTTTTAAATGGTGTTCCTGTAGCTGGTACTTTTTGCTTGTTTTTTTTTTTCCAGTTCTGTAGTGTTCACATGCTGTTTATGTTGAAGATAGGATCTGACAAAACATCTATTTATCGTCTGCTCATGTAGAACTGACATATTACATCATTACATTTTTTTTACCATTATTAATTCTAAATCATGTTAATTATCTGACAGCTGAAGCAGGTCAACAATGCACAGCTCAAACATGTTCCAGAATACAATATCTAGGAAGCTGTGGTAGAGGGATGTTGGATAGAAAATAATAGATATAGTTCCCAGAAAATGAGAAGAGAACTGGTGAACTAGTGGTAGGGATGGCATAGGACAAGTCAGGTAGTCAACTGCTGTCCTAGATGAGAGCAGTAGAAGAGAGCTGTGAAGTAAGTCACCTTCTCGCTAGACCTTTCCAATGCTATAAGGGTGTCTCTAGTAATAGTTGGTGTGAAATACAGCTCGTTAATTATCTCCATCATTTAAAAAATATTTAAAAATTCTCTTAATTTCCACACAATAAAAAAAATTTCGAACAGAACTGGAATTTAAACAAAATTAACCAACTGCGGTTTATAAAATATATACTTACTTACTTAGTCGTTCCTCTTCTACCGTGAGGTGTAGAGGTTTGGAAGAGAGAGCGCCAGACTATTCTATCAGCTGTCTTCTTCCTGGCCTGGTTCCATTCTAGTCCTCGGTCCTTCAAAGATTGTCTAATGTTGTCCTCCCAGCGGACTCTGGGTCGTCCTGGAGTCTGGATCCCTGGCTCTTTGTTTCCCATGCTTGTCGTGGTAGCCGATCTTCTCCCATTCTGCAGACATGGCCAAACCATCTTAGTTGGGACTGTTCTATTTGGGTCTGCAGCGGGTGGGATTTTAGGCCTTGACGTATCGTCTGGTTGCGGACCATGTTTATAAAATATATCTGTACATTTATTAATTAAAAAAGAAGGTTGGTAAAGATTGCAGATATGTATTTACACAAATCACAAGCTGGAAAATTCTTTGTTCATCATTTCAGGCAACTGGTGACTTCTGGATCTTGTTTCTTCAAAGTAATGAATACTTATCTAATTCAAGTCCTTTCACTGCAGACACTTCTCGTCATACATCGAATTGGCTGAATTGCCAATCTTAAATTTTTTATACATGTGGCTGCGGAGTCGGTTGTGTCCTGTTCTGAGGCGCAGAATGACAATTTGTTCTGATCTGTTCATAGCTTGGTAGTCGTCCTGCGTTGGTGTTGGTGGCTTTCTGATTGATTTGATCATCTTTTTCTTCTGATGGTACGTAACTGGTACATCCGGTTGCTCGTCTGCAGCACCTTCTTTAGCCAGTCGGTCTGCTCTCTCATTTCCTGGTTATTTCAGTGTGACGGTATCCACTGCATGTCGACCTTGCGCTGGTTGCACAGTTCAGATAGTAAGGCTTGTATACCTGGTAATTTTCTGGACTGAAGTGCTTGAAGTGCTGATCTTGCATCTGTCAGGAATACTACAGGCGGTGGACTGAGAGTGTTCAACAGTTTCTCGGTTTCCACCTTGATTGCGTGGATTTCTGCATCACAGTTGTTACAGAATTTCCCCGTTGGTACTCTGACCGTATTCCTAGTGTTGTTTGGGTATTCTATGTACACTCCTGCTCCCCCATTCTTTACTGCATTCTGTGCTGACCCATCCGTGTATACTTGGACCCAGAGGTCCTGTGGGTATTCATCATCCAGGAAACTGAGAGTGACTGTCCAACGTTGCACGCTGTTCTGTTCATCCTTGTCGAGTATTCCTTTCACTTTTGTCTGGATGTATACTGGTAGACCAGTATCCTCTCTCCAAGGGGTTTGTTCTGGCACAGACTTTAGGGGGCTGTCAACTTCAGGCAAGTCTAAGGTTTGTCTACGAAGTCGTTTGGCCTAGTGGATAAACTGCTTCTTTTCAATCGCCCCATTGCTAGGTTTTGGAATCTGTCCTTCATTGGATGGCACGGCATACAGAGGAACTTTTCTGCCTGGGTTAGCACTTTCATGTCTCTGCTTTCTCTCAGTGCTTTTATCCTCCCCATTTTCTCCATCTCCACTATAGGCGTTGATTTCATTGCCCCCTAGATGACCCTAAGCACCTGGTTTTGCACCTTTTCTAGCTTTTGAAATGTGGTGTTTGATGCTGGACACCACGCAGCTGACCCATATTCCAGGTGTGGTCGTATGCCCTGCTGGTAAACTTTACTAAGTATTTTCTTGCTGGCTCCCCATGTGGTTCCACTTAGTTTTCTCAGGATGGCTAGCTTCCTCCTGGCCTTTGTTGCTGCCTTGTTGATGTGTTGCTTCCATGTCAGCCTATCATCAAATGTAACTCCGAGATAGGTCGGTTGTTTATCTTCTCTCAGGAGTTCTTCGTTTATCTTGATGACACCAGCCTTTTGTTTTGGAGAGAGGGTGAAGAGCGTAGTGCTGCACTTATCTGTATTGATGCTGACACACCATCTATATGCCCATGAGGCATCTATAGCTCTTTGTAGCAGTTTGGTGGCCACTGTTGCATGCTCATCTGTGCACCATATTACCAGGTCATCAGCGTACATTGCCACTTTTAATCCATGTGGTAGTTTAGCAACCAGGTCGTTGGTGTAGACTAGGAAAAGTGTGGGGGACAGAACCCCTCCCTGAGGGACGCCATGGCACAGTCGAATTTTCTTGCTCTTGAGGCCATCTAGTTGTACTCGGGCTTTTCTGTTATGCAAATATGCCTCCACCCATTTGTACATCCTGCCATTCACTCTGCAATTTCTCAGTTTCTTCACAAGCCCTTCTTTCCAAACCTTGTCAAATGCTTTCCTTAGATCTATCCATGCTGCTAGTACCAGTTTCTTATCTTGGACTGCATCTTCAATCTCTTGGGAAATGTAAGTTGCCTGATCTTCAGTAGAGTAACACTGCCTAAAGCCGGCTTTCTGTGGTAAAAAAAGGTTTTCGCTTTCAAGGTATCACTGCAGCCTGAGGTTGATGATTCGTTCCATTGCTTTGCAGAGACAGCTTGTAAGGCTGATTGGTCTGTAGCTGGAGGACGTGGAACTGTCTTTTCCTGGTTTTGGGAGTGGTATCATGATTGCTTCCCTCCAGGTCTGTGGAACTCTGCCCAAGTTCGAACAGATATTGAAGATCTGCAGCAGCTTTGTTTTTGCTGCGATTCCAAGTTCTTAATCATTTCATTGGACACTCCATCAACTCCTGGCGACTTTCTCATTTTTAATTTTGATATTGCAAGCTCCAGTTCTCTGAATGTGATTGGCGCCTCCATAACTTCAGGTATGGTTCCATCTTGTCCTGCATTTTGTCGTTTCTCACGAATCCCCTGTTGCTTCTCTGGGCTAACTTCGATGTTGTTGTCTGTAGCAAAGGTATCTGCAAAGTGATCCGTTGCCTGTTTTCCTGTGAGAATATTTCCATCTTTATACGGTGCAATCTTTGAGTTTCTCCCTGTACCCTCATTGTTAAGTTGTTTTACCAGTTTCCACAGTTTCCTTGTATCTCTTTCAAAGTTCAAGGACTCTGTTTTCTCCTTCCAGCTTCTTCGCCTGTCCTGCAACTTGGCCCTTTGAAATTTGGCCTTAGCATGTTGGTAGTTATTGTGATGTTCTTGACATGGGATGTTCTCTGCCTGCTTTCGAGATGTTTCCATGTCATTGTGCAGTTGCTCTAGTTCACTATTCCAATATGGTTTGTAGTGCTTATGAGCCCCTCTAGGTATTGTTTCACGAGCAGCCTGTAGTATGCATCTGCTGAATTCATCGACTACCTTATTGATGTCTTTGTCTACAGTCAGATCTCTAGCCAGTAAACTGGTACGATGCTGGTACATTGTCCAGTCTGCCTTCTTGTAGTTTCACCTAGAGAAAGTGCTGCTCTCCTTGACAAGTTCATTTTTCACAATTAGGAAGACCGGTGGTCGCTGCCTCCGAGTTGTTTCCCAACAACGCTTGTGATGTTCCACTCCAGACCTGGTGAGTGGAATACCAGGTCTGGTGTAGAGGTGGTGTGCTATGATCTCGAGTAGAAGGTTGGTGAGTCAATTGGCTGGTTAATCAGGATAAGCCCATTGTCATCCTGCCAGTTTTCAAGCTCCTCACCTTCTCCTGTCCATGTGATCATAGCCACAGCTCTGTGAGTGGCTGTTGAAGTCTCCGCACACAATCAGTCTTTCTTTTCCTGGGATTGTGTCTAGTGCCAGTGGGTGGTCGCTCGGACAGTAGTAGTTGAGCAGGTGGAATTCTGCACTTTCTGTCCTGAGATGAAGCATCTGGTATTCCGCCCCCTCCATATATGTTTCAAGCTGACATGCACTGATGTTATTCTTCACGAGTGTCAGTATTCCACCCTTTCGTCTGTCTTTTCGGTCGGATCGATAGCACTGGTAGCCTCTGATTTTGAAGGCTATGTCTTGGTTGAGGTGGGTTTCTTGCAAGCAGCATACATTTACTTGCTCTTCAAGATATATTCGAGCTCTAATTTTTTTACTGTAGCCATCTTTTTTACTGTTGATGCTTTCAGCATTCCAGTGCATTATTTTAAATGGTCTTTGCTTTGCTTGGCCAGTAGCTCTATGCTCATGCCTCCTGGCTCCATGGGGCACCTGAGAAGGACCTCCAGTAGTAAGGGTTGGGCCCTTCCGAGGCAGAGGGCCCGTCACAGGGCGAGTGCCATAACATTTTGTAGATATAAGCATATTTCCATTGCGCGTGTGCGTGGCATCCTGATTGCTGTGGTGCGCCTCTTGGCTGGTTGCCTCCGTCTTCAGCACCTTGACTTGCTAGGGCAGACTGTGGTCTTGCTCGAGTGTAGGTGGGCCTGGCCAGTCTTGGTTTTTCGGCCGCTGGTGGCTGTACTTGAGCCCATCTCCAAGTCAAGGAGCTGGCCTCGATGGGGCGGTAGTCCTTGAATCACACACTGTGGTCTTTTATGCTTCTTATCAGAAGCGTTTGTTGTGACTCTCTTGGATAAGAACCCTTCAGACACAGTATTACAGATCTGAGCTTATCATGTATGCAAAACTGCTCACAACTTTGCTTTTGTCAGCTATGGACTGTGGCTATGTGGCTTCGACAAGTGTGTGTAAGTCCGCTGGATGTCTTTTCAGCTATGAAATTTTGAGAGTCCAGAATTGAATCTGAGTGGGCTTAAATACCCAACCTAGATGTAACCCTTTCATTTCCTGAGGTCTGCATCGGCATCCACTTTTCTACTTGTAACTTTCGTGGGATTTCAATGCTGTTGTGCAATTTTTCCAACAAAATCCTGATTTCCTCATCAATTACCAAAGATGATTTCCTACTGCCATAATTACACGTATTTGTAGTTTCTGTTCAAATCTGAAAAATTATTTTTCCATTTGGGGCATTAATCATGTTATAGCAGAATTACTGTTGTGCAATTCATAATTTATCATAAGAGATACTTGTTTACGTGGCAATTCCAGAGTGACTTGCCTGTTTCACTACAGAAACCTCTGCATAGAAATGGAGGCTTGATAGAAAATTGCAACAAGATGTCAGAAAGCCAATGTAGTGACTTACCCAACTATCATCACTACTCAAACATCTGAATATCACTATGGAAACTAAATGATAATTCATAAATATTATATTCTTTCCAGCTCTTTGTTATCAGTGTCAAACATGGTCCCTGACCAGAGTTCAGGAGAAGAAAATCACATCATGTGAGATGAAATGCTTAAGAAAAACCATTAATGTTACAGGGAGAGACAGAATTAGTACTGATGAGATCAGAAAAATTGTAGGAACTATATCATTCATCAAATATACAGAGACAAAAAATTAAAGGGTCTGGCCATCTCATGAGAATGGAGCCAGATCAATTACATCAGTAGAAGATCCAGTTTTAAGTCACTAAGATAGACAATATTACAGAAATCCTATAACATGGACTCACAACCAGTCAATGCAACATACTTGGCTCAAGAATGAACACTCAGCTCCCTACAATGTTTCACGGCAACAAAGGACCCAAATAGTAAGTTAGATGAATAAAAAAATTCATATTAGTGAATTTCACAATTTATTTAAAAAATTCAAAGAATATATGGTCATAACTAATATGTGCTTCATTGAAGGACACAGAGACCACAGCTCATTGAACAGACAAAACTTAGACAGCTGAAGACATCAATCAACTGTGTAATAAAGAATGAATACAGACCTGGGAGTCATTTTCTTAACAACTTTTACATCAGTACATGATCTGTTCTAACACATGGAGGGAAAGAAGAAAAAATCTTGAGCTGATGGCACGGGACAGGAAGACTCGGCATAAGTTTGTTGAAGGCCTGTGCTCCTTGGTGACCAGAAAGGTGATGATCTGTTCCTTCTGCAACATCACCAGAATTCAACTCTAAGCCTACTTATACTACGGGGACAAAGCCTACTTATACTATGGGGACAAAGCCTACTTATACTACGGGGACAAAGCCTACTTATACTATGGGGACAGCTGCTTAAGAACAATGAAGTAACTTATTAATATCCGTATCATTCTTACCAATGAAAGCACTAACGTATGCAAATAAATCACGCATCAGTACAGCAATACCAGCAGCAAACAGTACCACAAAAAGCCTCAGCAAGTTACGTTTCCATGCAGATACCTGTGTAATGAAAATCATATGGTTCATAACATACGTGGACATATTTATGCTTTATGAATAAAAATCTTATGGACAAACTAAAATTAAAAAAGAAGGAATGTGTGGATGTGCTTTATGGTATTCTCTTCTTCATACTGTCCCTCTTTTGCTTCTTAGCATGGAGACATCACTGTGGTTGTCCCGCTTGCACACAAAAAAAAACCAGTGCCAAAACACTTTTGTAGTGACGGTATCTGTAGGCATCTACCGACACAATAAAGTTTCCAGCTCCATGCTCAAACCACATTAGCCACCATATATGATCAACTTGGTAGAATGCAACAGTCCTATTTTTTAATCCTCAATTTCAGACCACTCTTGCGTAGTTTCCAGGGTCTCTTATGAAGCAAAGAGAATGATGATGATGAATCAATATCAAGCCCCATAATCCTTTCTTCTGGCTTCTCTTCTTCTTTTTTCTTCTTATGGAGTTTAGGGCCACCACTGCATCTGTTCCCCTTGCAGTAAGCCTGTATAAAAACCTTCATGTACCGTGACAGTGAATGGTTTCTGTAGCACTTTGTTTTAACTGATGAGGTTGCTAGCTCCATGTACAACCTCATATTAGTCACCTTCTATGACATTCCTGAGTAAGCAGAAGTCCTATCCTTTCTTTGGTTCCTCACGGACCCCTGGAATTAATGGGGGCATGCCAGCTTTTAGTTACAACTAAATAAAATATCTGCTATCAAACAGAAACAACCCTTTTGCTATTTCGTACAGACTAACTTTATCTAAGTTTCTAAACAGAGTGTTACTTTAAGTTTCTAAACAGACTTTAACTAAATTAACAGAGTGTAACTTTAACTAAATTTCTAAACAGAGTGTAACTTTAACTAAGTTTCTAAACAGACTTTAAATTTAAGTTTCTAAACAGACTGTAACTTTAACTAAGTTTCTAAACAGACTGTAACTTTAGTAGCCTCCTTCAGTCATAACTGACTCTGGTAATAAACCCTTGGGTGAATAAAATCAGCTGCTGTTTTCTTTTTGCCTTAACTTTAAGTTATAAACAGACTGTAACTAAGTTTCTAAACAGACTGTAACTTTAACTAAGTTTCTAAACAGACTTTAAATTTAAGTTTCTAAACAGACTTTAAATTTAACTAAGTTTCTACGCAGGCTGTAACTTTAGTAGCCTCCTTCAGTCTAACTGGAAATGCACCCTTGGGTGAATACAATCAACTGCTTTTTTCTTTTTGCCTCAACTTTAAGTTTCTAAACAGACTGAAACTAAGCTTCTAAACAGACTATCTACGTTTTTAAACAGACTGTAACTAAGTTTCTAAAAAGACTGCAACTTAGTTTCTAAACATAGTGTAACTTTAACTAAGTTTCTTATGGCCTTCAAACATGGTCAAGTGAAAGCATAACTGACAATCTCTTACCTCATCTGTGACAGTTAAGGCCACTGGTGCTGGGAGCAGCAACTCTTTCTTTGGTAGGAGTGCCGTCTTGTCTTCATTACTTCTTTCCCACACATCACTGTCATCATTACTACTGACTATTTTTTTGGAGCCACAGATAGCACCTATGATTAATGAAAATTAATATAATCGTACATTTCTAACACTATTTACAATAGATGTACATCATCATTATGTGTCAATCATACTATTTAGAACAAATGTATACCATCATCTTGTGCCACTCATACTATTTACAACAGTTGTATGTCATCATCATTACCCCAAATCTCCACAAGAAACATAGGCCTTCAAATTTGTGGTATGACCCCCTGTCTTATGCCATCTGCTCAACACATTTTTATGTTTTCTTTATCCCTTTTAAATCTATCTCCAGCTCTCTTCTTCCTGTTGTTTTGGTCCCTCACTACCTCTCCTACCCTGGGGAATTTCAGAATAACAACTGCCTTGTAATGCTATCAACAAATTTTCTCAGTGTGTGTCCTATCTTTTACAACCATCTTCCTCTCATCTCTTGCTCCAGTGACACCTGTTTACTTCTTGTCATCAGTTCTACATTGGTGAAACTGATGTATACAGAATAAAGTTATCAACTTTATTATCTCTTCACTGTCAACAAACCTTACATAATTGTTCCATTTCAGTTATAAAATCATCATATAATGTTAATATGTGGCTAGGATTGAAGAGATGGATGAATATTATCTTTTCTGACTTGCCTACCAGTTGACTGTGAATATCTTGATCTCTCCAATCTTTCTTAACCAGGCCAGTACATTTCAGATTTTCTTTTTCTATGTCCCCCTTATCATGATTTTTGTCTGATATTCTCCAGATGAAAGTGATGCAATCATATTTATTTTCTTACATTCAAATGTTGTACTTTCTTCTATACATGATGATATCTACAGAGGTTCAAGAAAAATATAAAGGTAAAGTCCTATGATAAATACTGCCATAGGGGAGTGAAGTGTTAGAGACTTTACTATACTAGGTCTCAGCTTTATGAGGTGAGATGGCCAGTGCCCTTCTTCGCTGCATCTGCCTTCCTTAATACAAGAGCACATTCAAGTACCCTTTTACAGATGGGCAAACTGGAGCTTGAGGCTTACGAGTTTTCAAACTCAGAACCCAGTAACATTGATATGAGACTCTCGGAGGCTCTGAACTATAAAAAGTGCCTACACTGCTGATTTTTGGCCTTTCTTATTCCGTCTTTAAACATGGGTTCCACATAAAATACCATCTGATTATAGCACACATCAATCTGGAGTCATCTTTATATGACTACCAGCTATGCACAATGCTACATTATACACGTGGAAGTGAGCATCTGTCTGTGAGGTTAATTACACTCTCATTGACTTTTGAAATCATCCACACACTTCCAGGGATTCCCCCTTTGGTGAAATTTGTTGAGAACCCAGCATTGCACACTAAGCTTTGAGAAGTCACTTGAGCCCCAGACGTGATTCTTTGGCTTTAACCTGATTGACTGCATGCAGGAAAATCTCACTATGGACCCATTTATAGGCAGGGGGAGCTGAGAAGTGGCTCTGTGCAGGACGTGACAATTCCTTGGGAGAGCCCAGAACCAGAGCACAGTACAAGTATTTAGCTCTGCATAGTTGGAGAGCCCCCTTGGATGGTGAGGAATGCACAGTATGGACCCATTTATAGGCAGGGGGAGCTGAGAAGTGGCTCTGTGCAGGACGTGGCAATTCCTTGGGAGAGCCCAGAACCAGAGCACAGTATTTTAGCTCTGCATAGTTGGAGAGCCCTCTTGGATGGTGAGGAATGCACAGTATGCCATGCACTTCTTACTCCTAGCTCTGGACCAGATCTGATGATCTTTTAAATGCAAGTCAAACTGGAGCTAAGACTTCAACTCAGCACATTTCGGAATGGCAGAAAAGCCACAAGAAAACCTAGATTTACAGTGTAGATAATACAAAGGAGTCTTCAACTTGGTATTGGCTGCAAAAGAGTGAAAAGCTCAGCAGCCCTAGTTAAACCACAACAATAGCACACATCAGTAGATCTAGGGTGTACATTCACAGTGTAAGTCTAATCCATATCCTCTTTCATTTTCCTCTTCTCCATTAGCTCCAGTTTGTCATTTTCAGAAGCTATGTATTATTGATCTTGTCCCACCCTCTCCGGTACATTTCTTTAAACAAACTCTGGTAAGCACTGAAGTTCTGTACTTCTGTTCTTATTGTTTGCTATATCATCATTCAATGCAGAAGCATAACTTTGACCTCTGAGCTGAAAATGGTCAATGTACTTCGAGAGTTACTTCTCTAGTATTCCACATTTTCACAACAAGCACAAAGTTACTGACCTTCATAAATAACTGCTTGCATAGAATAGAATGACTGCAATGGTACAAGATCACTAATGCGGAACACTTGACAAGTGCCAGTGGAACACCAGATTAGAAGAAGATGCTGGCAATGGATAAGACACGCACTGAGGTAACCTGCTGATAGCATTACAAGGCAGTCCTTGTTCTAAAAACCACAGGGTAAAAGAGGTAGAGGGAGACCCAAGAACACACTGAGAAGAGAACTGGAGACAGAAATGAAAGGGATGAGGAAGACATGGAAAGACCTTGAACTAAGAGCATGAAACTGGAGGACCTGACATAAGATTGTTGAAAGGCTATGCTCTGTGGGGAGCTGAAGGATAATGGTGATGATGTTCTACATTTTGTTTTATGGAGGCTACTGTTTTCCGGCGCATACATCCTCTTCTATAGCTCTGTTTTTCATAATGATACAGTCCAGAAACGCAGAAGCTGGTGTGATTGACAACAAGGGTTTCACCAGGCAAACTGGCAAGATAAACAAACCTGGTGTATTTTGTTTTGTTTTGGTTTTAATTGTGTTAAGGTAGTCAGAAACTCACTTTCTGGACAATTACTCCACACACAGCTCAAAACACAAACTTCCAAAGAATTTTAATTAAACAAAGACTCAATATAAAATATTTTTAAACATGTGAATTTGATAATTAAAAAAACTCCAGTGAATAATAATTAAAAGCTACAATTTTTTAGAGTACTTGATTAAAACTTTACAAACCACATTTTGTACACTGACTTGCCTTGTCTGAACATGAAAATCTCTGTCAGCTCTATGACTGGATATATCTGAAGTGGAAAAGTTAATATGACTCCCACACACAGAAAAATATTTATTGCCATGCCAGTGCCATCTGAGGCTGGGATGTGTTTGTTAAGCATCTGTTCTGTGCTCTCTCCATTCTGAAGGTAGCCCATGATTCCAAATACTGTAAGCACCGAAGTAAGTATTAGGACTGCACCATGAAGAAACTTTGAGAAGTTGTGACGGTTGCCTTCCATACTTGACTCAATGGGAATTATCTGGAACAAAAGACTACATTCATGGGTAATGAAATAATAATCATCATCATTTTCATTTATGCTTCTTACGGAGCATGGAACCACCACTGTAACCATTCATATACTCTGGCAACAATAGTATCTGTGGCAATTAGTTTTATATGATGAGGTTGCCAGCCCCGTGCACAACCTCATGCCTTATACGACATGACCGTGCATGCAGTAGTCCTGTTCATTCTTTGTTTCTTCAGAGATCCCCAGGAACTACATCAGGCAATGAAATGATAGATAAACTAAATTATTGTAATAATGAAGTGAATATTACACCTTTTAATGTACAATTATTATACAGTTTTCTTGTTTGTTTTCACTGGACAAAAAGGAATTTTTAACAAAATTAAAGTGAAATATTATTATAGGGCAGATGTACTCAAAGCGGAGCCCTCCAAGGCTTATTTGTTTGCCCATGGAAAATTTAGCGGATGAAAGAATAAATGTACAATTTTGCTTGCATCGTCAGAAATAATATGTTATCCTCTACTAAACTTGTTTAGTATTGGAGGTTAGTAGTCTCAATAACTTACTTAGTTGTTCCTCTTCTACCCTAGAGGTTCAACAGAGAAAGCGTCATATTATCATATCGGCTGTCTTCTTCCTGGCCTGGTTCCAACCTAGTCCTCAGTCCTTCAGAGACTGTGTAATGTTGTTCTCCCAGTGGACTCTGGGTCATCCTGGAGGTCTAGATCCCTGGCTCTTAGTTTCCCATACTTGTCGTGGCAGCCAATCTTCTCTCACAGGTCTCAATAAAATTACAAAACATTTGCTAATAAATATAGGAAGTTATGTTTTATTCAATACCCTAACAATCTAAGCATTAATTGACAATGCAACAATAACATCCTCATACACTCCTTATTATGAAAGGCTGGCCAGAGACATGCAATGCCAAAGATCACACTAATTATATGTTTGACTAAAATGGTTTGAAGATCAAAGTTCTTTTTTGTTTTTAATCCTGAATATTTATTATATAATTCAATGTGTTTCTCAGCCGAATATAAAAAATATTTTGTTTTTTTTGTTGTAAAAAATGAACCTTTTTCTATAAGTGAGTGGCGATATTTGGTTGGTGCCCGCCACCCTCTTCATTAATGTACAATGTGCCCATGGTGCAGAAAAGTTTGAGGACGCCTGTTTAAGTGGAAGCTGTGTGCCATTTTCTAGTTTTTCCTTTTGGGTGTAGAGTAACAAACATAATGCAAATAAACTGCTCCATTAATACTCTATGTAGTTGACTACTGCACTCTTCGTGCAAGGCAATGATTATAAGGCTGTGCATAAGGCTGGCAACCTCATATGTAAAACAAATAGCTACAGAAACCACTGCTGAAGGAGCATGTGAATGCTTGGTGCAGACTTCCTGCAAGGGGACCAGCTACAGTGGTGGTTCTAAGGAGTGCAAAGGAAAATGATGATGAATAATTACACTCTATAAGAAGCCACCAACATTTCAGGTCAAATTATGTTTTCATTTCCTAATGAGCTCAGAACTGAGAAAGCACTGGCAATGGACAAGACACACATTGAGGAAACATGTTGATAGCATTACAAGGTAAGTCAGTTAGTGGAAGACTGAAAAGCACCTGCTCTCAAGAACTAGAGATAGAAATGACAGGGATGAGGAAGCCATGGAAAGACCATGAGCTGAGTGGAATGGGGCAGGAGGACTTGGTATGAGTTTGTTGAAGCCCTATGATCCTTGGGCAGCAGAATGGTAATGAACTCAGATTGACTGACACAAAGTGTTATCAAACTTACTGTGCCTATCCCTTCATAGGATGATGTGACCATTCCAAAAAACACAGGAAATGTTGTCCAGTCGAACATCTCCCATGATGAAGATAGCTCAAATCCTGGAATGAGATTCAATTAGTTGTTTCTGTCAAACAAACTGTCAAGTGTTCTCGTGACAAGAAACAGAGCAATTCAAGGGTAGTTTTAAATCAAGTCAAAGCAAAACATCCAATGCATACATTCCATGTATTACGCACATATCTTTTTTTTTCATACGCCCGCTAATACTCGAGGCAAAATCTCAGGTTAATATATCCAACCTGAGACTGATTTTACATGAGTATCCCTTTTTCCCTGTACACTGACAGGTGTCCTCTCGCCATTCAGGCAGATACTCGCTGATTTCAGAGGTACCCATTAGAGCTGGTCGGCTCAGGAGCCGTTCAGGTTATTCCAGTCCCTGGTCGAAGGCACTGCTTCAAATATCTTCGCCAGGGCTCGATTTATTCCAGTCCAAGTCCTGGTCGAAGACACTGTGTATATATAAATGAATAAGTTCTCAAGAGATGCTCTTGTAAAGGGGTCGCCCCCATACGATGTCACGCAAGAAATTTTGTGACAGACATGAAGGGGATGAAGAAGATATGGAAAGACCTTGAGCTGATGGCACAGGACAGGAAGACATGGTATAAAGCATATACTCCTTAGGGAGTTGAAAGGTCATGATGATGATGATGACCAGGTAACTAATTTACATTTGATTACATTGTCACTTTTCAGTAGTACAAAAAAAAAAGGGGGGGGGGGTGGAAGAGATTTGTGACATCATATTAGGTGGGGGAGGTCTGTGTTTTTGTGACAAAATGTGACAAGAAAAGAGAGTTAAAAAATAGCGAAAAATTGTATGACATTGTGTGTGGACAACCCCAAAGATAACACTGACTAACAAAAAAAAACTTTTTTTTTCTTTCTCTAACATTTCTATGTTTTTCTGGTCAATTTTAATGCGCTGTTTTTAAATCTGCAAACCGTTTTTCTCTATCAGGTCGGGATCTCTAGAAATACGCAATTGAAGTTTTTTAACAACGCATACAGTATTACAACATCATTTGTACAAGAAGTATAACAGTTATGTAGGCTTGAATTTCTTTGCAGTCGACTTTCGTCGGTGAATGGCATGGGGTACTTCGCGATGAAGCATCCAACAATAATTGGCAAGCATGGTCACACTCCACCGTCCTTGATAACGTGACTCCATTACGGCGATATCTTGATGGAATCGTTCTCCATGTTCATCGCTGACTTCGCCAAGGTTGTCAGGGAAAAAGTCAAGATGCGAATCGAGCAAATGGATTTTGAGGGACATGTTACAGCCCATAATTCTGTATGCATCTATGCACTGCTTAACAATATGCACATAGTCGACAGATTTGTGATTTCCCAGAAAGTTATCGACGATCGATTTAAATGCCATCCATGCGCGAAGTTCACTACCATGTAACAAGTTCTCGAATTGTTTGTCTGCAATAACTTTCCTAATCTGAGGTCCTACAAAGATACCTTCCTTTATCTTTGCATCGCTAATTTGCGGAAACTTTTCTCGAAGATAAGTGAAAGCTTTGCTCGTTTTATCTAACGCTTTTACAAAATTCTTCATGAGCCCCAACTTTATATGTAACGGTGGTAAAATGATGCTGTCTTTGTTAACTAATGGCTCGTGTATTACATTTTTATGCCCGAGCTGCATACGATCCCTGATAGGCCACACCTTTTTTGCATAATATTCCTGTCTGTTGCGGCTGTCCCATTCACATAGGAAGCAGCAAAATTTAGTATACCCAGTCTGCATGCCCGTGAGAATTGCAATGACCTTTAGGTCTCCACAAAGACGCCATTGGTAGTCATTGTACTTTATTTTTGCCAAAAGTTTAGCCATATTGTCATAAGTTTCTTTCATATGAACAGAGTAGGCGACTGGAATTGATGAAAATAAATTTCCATTATGCAATAACACGGCTTTTAGACTAGTCTTGGAAGAGTCGATGAAAAGTCGCCATTCGTTGACTATGTGCTCATGACCGAGGTGCACCATTAGACCTTTTACATCTTTGCAATAGCAAATGTCATCATCCATCTCAAAATATTGAACAAGTTCTCTGTGTCTATGACGAAATTTAGATATCGGAGTATTGGGCGCTAAAAGATTCCATTCTTTGAGTCGCGAACCGAGTAATTCCGCTTGTCCTTTGGTGAGAGCGAGATCACGTATTAGATCTGAAAGTTCTGAATGGTTAATTAAGTGAACACCATCATTCACCAGTATATAATCCGAGTCAGAATTAGTTTCTAAAGCAGATAAACTATCACTTTCTGATGGTTCATTTACGTCCAACGGATATTGTTCTGGTAGAACTGGGATCGGACACGTGATTGGATCATGAGGCACTGGTTTCGAAACCGATTCAATATTTGGATAAACCACAGACTTTCTAGTTTTAAAAGTGAAACCATAGATATTTGTCAAGCATAAGTAACAATCAGTAGCGTGATTTGTCGGTTCACGCCATATTACTGGCACTCCAAAAGGCATCGATTTATGCTTCGGCGATTTTCGTAACCAACCTGCCAATGTATTTGCACAAGTCGAACAAACTGTATTTGGCTTCCAAGATTTATTTGCATCATCAACTTTCGAATCGAAATAAAGTTCATATGCTTTCTTTAGCAATGGTGTACAGTTTTTCTGGTGAACACGATCGGTAAAATATCCGCACACGTAACAGAACAGATCAGCGAATTTCTACAACTTCTAGAAGCCATATTTCACTCGGAATTATTTCAAAATACAGTAACTATTTGAAATATAACGTAACATATGTTATGCATCTTTTAGCAGTATAAAAAGTAGAATTATTTTGCATTTTATTAATTTTTAAAAAGTTATATAGTAAAAATGAAACGGAGCAAATAACGGTTTCCCAAAAATATATTTATTCACAAATATCTTAAGAACCCGACGTGATAGAGATAAACGGATTTCAAATTTGAAATCAGCGCAAGAAACTGACATAAGAACACTTATTCTTATATAAGAAAGAAAAATGTTGTTTGTCAGTGTAATTTGTTCAAAATCAAAATAAATCAAAGCAAGTGTACAAAAGCTTTAAACTTAAATATGCTCTGAGCAGAAATTTATTTAAAAAAAGAAGACACACACATATACACACTAGCAAATAAACACACCAACTATAATCTATCATTCACTATAGCACAATTCCATTTCCTAACATGACCATATAATTGTTACTGTGCACCAACATCTTTTACAAACCACTTGCTCTTTTTCCCATCAGTTTCACTTGTCATAACATTTAAGTACTACTACTCTGCGCTAGCACTCGTTCGTAAATGTCTATAATCTCTCAGATGTCATTGTTATTCTTATTTCAGAACCATACAATAGGATTGCTTTGACATTTGAGTTGAAAATACTTCCCAATGCAAAGGAAGCCTCTTGCTTTCTGTATTCTTATTATGATATCACTGTCTGTTCCTCCAACGTGATCTGTATTGCTACCAACTTACATGTATATTTTGCATATTTAGGGATGTTTCTTAAAGTTTAATCTGGCCACCATTTGTCACATGTATGCTCATAATCTTTGTCTTTTCTCTCTATATTTTCAGACCCAACTGCTGTGACCTCTAATCTAGTGTTCTCATTTAGTCTTGCATCTGGCTTCAGTTATGAAATGAAGAACAATGTCATCTGCAAAATCTGTATCTTCACTATGTTTTGTCAGAGTCCACATTAAATACCACTTCTGATGGTTGATGTAGCCGTTATCATGAACCAATATAAAGCCAATAAGATGACTAATGGTGACAACAGGCAACACCCTGCCACACTCAGTTTTTATCTCAAAGGATTATGTAGGTTGTCTTTCATGAAGAAATTCATGTCTTCATGTTTTTTTTATTAAGTTAATGATCTTCAGCGGGACTTCTAGTGCATAATTATGACATGCAGTGGCCTTATTTCTTTGTCTCAAGGCTTATTACAGTGTTATTATACACATTTAATTATTCCTACCAATGACAATATGAACCTGCATAATTAAAAAATACCCATATTAATACCTCATCAAATGTTATTCCAGTGCTAATGATTTTCATATTTTCTAGAGTATATATTGTATAACATTGACTGTCATATCTTCTTTGTTCACTATCATATAACCACATCTCCCATAAAACATGCAATCTGTCTCAGGCTTCTCTATCACCATACAGTCTCTCCCTCAAATGGGCTGGTGAAGGCTATGCTGTCAGTCTTGTTTATTTCATTTATAGGGGCTGATTTAACTGCTCCACTAATGAATATCTCAAGCTGATTTTATATTCAGGCTATTCTTCTGAAGTTGGATTTTAAAGCAGTTGCTGAAGCTGGTATTTCATATTCTAGGCCTGGTCTAACATTTCTTGTATAGTCTGTGCAACAAGTAATTCCTGCTAGTTTTTTCAGCTGGGTCATATATTCTGTCTAGTTTTTTTGCTGGCACATATCAATTTGGTTTTTCCATGTTAGAATGCTGCCCAATGTAATTCCAAGGTATAAGGGACATTTTCCTTTTGGAAGCTCATGTCCTTTCACTTTCAGCATGAATTTTTGCTCATTGTCTGAGAGCGTTAACAATTGTGTACATTGTTTTCTTCCCATTTAAGTTTTGTGGCCATGCATGTGTTCATTTATTTTTCTCTCATAAGGCTTCATGCATCCATCCTACTGTTTGCTATTTTGATATGTTCTTCTGCTGCCCATCACTCTCCATTTCAAATGTTATTCTACTTATGAGTGATTCCTGAATGTTCCTTAGAATTTTCTTACTTATAATGGAAGTATAAAAAATCTATATAAATATAAAATAATGTAATAAAATACCCTTTTCTTGTATTATTACCCATATAAACTGTTATTCCACTTCATTAGTGAGTCTCATACATAGTAGAGAACATTCGTACTTTTAAAGTAAGTATAAAAATAGAAAATAGAAAACAGTGTAGTAAAATACCCTTCAATTGTATTATTATCCAAATCTTTTATTACCCAAATAAATTGTCATGTCAGTTCCGCAATGATCCCTATACATTGCAGAGAATATTCTTACCTATAAGATTTTAATTCTTTATGAGAAAACACACACATGCACAAACACACACTCATATCAGTTATTGAAGTGCTGCAATGATTTATACCAATAAACAATTAATTATCCTTACCTATAACAATATAAACCAGCATAAGAAAAAACACACATTCGTGCACACTTATTTCAGTTATTGTAGTGATGCAATGATTGATGTCGTCAAACAATTATTCTTACCTGTAGCAATATAAATCCTTATGAGAACAAACACACACACACACACTAGTAACACAATTTTTGTAATAATGTCATGATTTATACCATCAAACAATTAATTATTCTTACCTATAACAATGAGTCATGTGTAGTTCACATGGCGTCTGCGATGATACAAAGAATAAGACCACTGCATCCTCAGGCATGTCGTGCAAGGCAACTATTGTGAAATTGTGCATGAGGCTGGCAACTTCATCATTTAAAACACATTGATATGAAAACCACTGCTGCAAGGGCATGTGAATGCTTAGTTTTGGGCTCCCCGCATGGGGACCAACTGCAGTTGTGGCTCCATGCTCCATAAGGAGTGAGAAGAAAAAAGATGATGATGATGATAACAATATAAACCATTATGAGAACACACACACACATTCTCACATGCTCGTATCACAGATTTTAGTGCTGTAATGACTGATACCATCAAACAATTATTCTTACCTATAACAATATAAACCATAATGAGAACACACACACACATTCTCACATGCTCGTATCACAGATTTTAGTGCTGTAATGACTGATACCATCAAACAATTATTCTTACCTATAACAATATAAACCATAATGAGAACACACACACACATTCTCACATGCTCGTATCACAGATTTTAGTGCTGTAATGACTGATACCATCAAACAATTATTCTTACCTATAACAATATAAACCATTATGAGAACACACACACACATTCTCACATGCTCGTATCACAGATTTTAGTGCTGTAATGACTGATACCATCAAACAATTATTCTTACCTATAACAATATAAACCATAATGAGAACACACACACACATTCTCACATGCTCGTATCACAGATTTTAGTGCTGTAATGACTGATACCATCAAACAATTATTCTTACCTATAACAATATAAACCATTATGAGAACACACACACACATTCTCACATGCTCGTATCACAGATTTTAGTGCTGTAATGATTGATACCATCAAACAATTATTCTTACCTGTAACAATATAAACCAGTGTAATAACACACCCCAAAAGTAAGGACAAATCAGCGCCAACACTGACAAAACCTAGGTGCCGAATATTCCTTAGTAACGCAAAACACACAAATATAGGAATAGGGGATATGACAAGCAGACGTAGGTCAGGTGCTTCAGAAATGCTGACATATCTGGAGGAGGTAACCATATATGGAACAGGTGAATCTGTAACTGGTGTCGGTGGTAAACTTTCAGACATTCCTTGTGAAGAATCACTGATTTGTACTAATCCTGAGTAATTAAAAGTACTGGTCAACATAGCTTTTACATCTTCTGTGTGATAGCTACTGCTGATTTCACCAGCCGCTGAAGAAGTCAAGGACATTAATGTCAGTTCTGTTCCATTGGAGATCAAGCTGGTGTTTGTAGATGAAAACAAAGAGAACACGGTGTTCCCAACAAAAATAAAGTATCCAACACAGAAACCAAACTGCGTAAATATAACACAAGCATTTACAATGAATAATCCAAAACTTCCACAGGCAATCTTGCCTATATCTCCATATGTTAAACTTCGAGTCAAGTGTCTGGAGATTTCAAGTGATTCTTTTCTGATTTCCTCTGATTCATCTACAGAGTTCTCAAATTGTTTTAACGTTGTTTCAGATTTCTTTGCAGCAAGTGAAGAAGCTGGAGCCAAGTGTTGGTCTAACACAAGCTGAATGGCATGGTATTTACACTTCACAATGAGATCACAGCAATGGTCTGTTACTGTTGCAATGACTAGGAGACCTATAATTCCTATCTGGGATCAGAAAAATAACAAGCCATAAGTGTTACATCGGCAAGAAAGCTTAGAATTATGCAACATATACTATAATTTAAACAAAAAACAAACACATTCCTAGAGGGAAGGAGCATAGGAACTGGATTTTAAACCAAAGTATAAAAAAACTACGAAAAGTAAGATTGTTTTTTTTTTTTTTATAATTCAGAACATCCTGAACCTAAATAATCAAAATCAATCATTACAACACATTCTAAAATGATTTATTTTGACCCTGAACATAGTATGCTTTTCCTATGAAAAATGCAGCAATTTCTCAGCCTTCTTTTGTATACTAATTTTCTTAAAACCTGCTTGTGTATTGATCAATCAACACAAGTTTTGGCACAGCAAGTTTCTGTTGTATTTTAAAAGTTCTATCAGATCAGATTTTCTATGTTTCATCAAAATGTTGATTTATTCCAACCAATACAGTAAAACTTGAAAAATGTGTTACTATTTTTTAGACAATAATTTTAAAGCCCTATAGCTTGGGATCTACTAAAGTTTTCAAAAATCTAGCCTCATAGAAATGTTAAATACAATGATGAGCTTCCAATTTATATTTAGTGCTCATAACTCAAAAAATTAAAAATCTTAGTGAAACAAAAAATAGCTTTTAAATTTCATTGCGGTCACAATGTCCTTGGCAAGCAACAGAATGGTACCATCAAACAGTTTGTTATGTATATCAACTGTTGTAGTGGGTGAATCCTGTACCATATTAATTGAAATCCTGCAATTATTTCTGAAAATAGAATTTCACTGTAGCATCATCTTCATTACCTCTCTGTTCACCAAGGAGCACAGACCTTCTACAAACGTATGCCGTCCTCCAGTCAGTTTCCATCAGCTCAAGGTCTTTTCATGTGTGTCACATGATGATGATGATGTCAGTGTAATACAGACATCGAGCTTATGTTGTAATGATGATGATGATATCAGTGTAATACAATTATCAAGTGTATATTGTATTGATGATGATGATGATGATGATGAATACGCTGATGATGATGGTCAGTGTGTGTGTGTAAGCAAATGATAAAGTAAGAGGAGTTGTTTGCGTGAACAGTAAATTGCGTAGGCCTGTGTGTATGTTAAGTGCGAATGAAAAGTTGTCAGTCTGGTTTGTACGTGAGTTTGCCTCGTGCGGACTGTGGGTCAAAACACGGGAGAATAGTTCAAGGTGTGAGGTGGTTAGTTTTGATTGGAAGGTAACTGGAAGGTTGCGTGTAGAGCGGAGAAGATGGCTAGATGTTATGGCTGAATGTTGTTGTTTAATTCTGAAGGAAGAATTACGAATTATTACCTTGGATATTTGTATTTCATATAATGTTTGTGTTTCATGACATTTCCGTAATACAGTGTTCAGTTTGGGACTAAATTTCGGTGTTGATTGGTTTACTCAGGAATGGATGTGTCAATTATGGTGTAAGAAGATAGTAAGCATCTTTGAGGATTAATTAATGTGACAGCATGCATCACCCAGCATGTGTCAATGTGTTTTTCCCTATCATTTCTATCTCAAGTTCTCTTCTCCATGTGTTTTCTGGTCTACCTCTACTACTGCCATGTGGATTCTAGAAAAAGGACTGCCTTGTAATGCCATCATCGACAGGTTTCCTCAATGTCTGACCAATCGATTGCCAGTATCTTCTTCTCATTTCCTGTTCAACTGGCATTTATCTTGTTCTTGTCATCAGTTCCACGTATATGAGCTTGAATAACTTCAAGCCTCCTAATCTACGATGCATCCATTTATGAAATTCTGTAATTTCTTGGTTAATGCTTTTGTTGTTCTTCATGTTAAAGAGCCATACAATAAGACCTTCACTAAAGCTACTGCCCTTAAATTGTCTTACTGAAGTCTGTGAGAACAACACTATGAATGTACCATATACAGAGATATACACAACTAATAGTCTGAGGTACTTTTTAAAATGCAGCCCAGTTATCATCCATCACAAGCATTATATAGCAAGAGATAAGTTTTCAAGAAAAGAGAACACTCAAGAGGAAGATAGACGGACTGTAGTAAAGAAAACATGAAGCGGCAGGAATTGATGCTAGTCAAGGTCACATAGCATGCACATGAATAAAAACTGCATCCTTTCATGGCTCTTGACATTAAAGTGGATGGAAAACAAGCTAAACTATTTTTTAAAAGGCACTGCAATTGTTTTATTCTGCCATTTATCACTTGAAAGATAGTGCCATATTTCTTCTTACTTCTTCTTCATACACTCTCAGACATCAACTTGAACATGGGTGTCACTAGTTCCATTCCTGGAAAAACTCTATGGAGATAGAAATAGCCTCAAGCCGACCAATGCTTTCTTTGAACATTTTTTTGTTTTTTAAAGTTTCTCGTTCAACCCTTGAAGGGTTATAATTAGGATATTTAGTGTAATAAAATTTGAGAAAATATAATCAGATATCTGATATCTAAATATAGTATCTTCTTACCCCCTCCACTCAGTCCAAATAGAGTAAATTAAATCCAAAATTGTGTGAATGTTTTTGTGTGTGACCTCCCCTTTCCAAGAAACAAACAAACAATAAAAATAAAATACCAACAAAAATAATGAGAGACTTTACTTTGTTTTGTTTGTTTGTTTGTTTACTTTTTAAAAAATGTTCAAAGAAAGCAGTGGTCAGCTTGAGGCTATTTCTATCTTGAAATGGATCTGGTGATGACCATGTGTGCTATTACAATGTCTGTTAAAATACTCATAGTGGTGGCGCAAACAATTCATTTTTTATCCATGTGGCACTATACAATCCCCTTCCTCTTTATACTGTTGTGACAATGTCATCTTCATTTTCTGTAATGCTGTTATGATTCTATTGGGAGCTGTATGTTTTTGTTTGTTTGTGAATACAAATAGGCCCTTTGCAGTTCCCAGGGGTCTCTGAGGAAAGAAAAGGACTACTGCCCCCTCAGGCATGTTGTACAAGTCGACTAAAACAAGGTTGTGCATGAGGCTGGCAATCACATCAGGTATAACAAGTTGCCACAGAAACCACTTCAGCAAGAGCATGTGACTTCTTGGTACAAGTTTCCTTCTAGCAGACGAGCTGCAGTGGTGACTCTAAGTTCCATAAAAAACACAAAGGAAAATGATGATGATGTAATCGGCCCTTTCTTATAAAGACTCCTGATATGCTGTGTTTTAATTCTTGGTGCCCTTATGGCGTTCTTGTTCTGTTCTTTCTTATTACAGTGGCCATCTTGCAAGTAGCCTGCGAGAAAAACACTTCACATGCTCTTGCTGTGGTGGCTTCTGTAATAATTTGTTTTAAATAAAAAGGTTCTAGCCCATACACAACCTTAAAGAGTTGCCTTTTATGGCATGCTTGATAGGGTGCAGTGGTTTTGTTTCGTTTCCTAATATCAGGCTCCAGAATTTATATGGCTGATTATTTTAGGTCACATGACATATTTGTGCCGTAAAGATTTAAACTGACAGCAATATATCACAAATATTTTAAGGATGCCTTTAGAAAGCCACACAAATAATCAATTGCACAAATTTAACCATGATACAACGTTAAAATATCTCCAATGATACAACGTAGGGATAAAAAACTAATGCGTAAGCTGCTAGAATACATGATCGCCCACGCCGCGGGTCATCACCCGCCATGGAAATTAAATTGTTAGACTTGAAGGCAAAACGGAACGGGATGAGAACGGAGATCAAAAGGAAAAATCTGACTGAACGCGTGCTTGAAACTAGCAAGGCTAAAAGACGCAAGTGGTGGGGAAAGGAGGAAAAAGTCACGTTCCCCAAGTTGACATAAAGTAAAGAAATCGACAAAAGGGACCTTGGATATTATACGCCACAGTCATTTCTTGGACGCTTTTGCGATAACTTAGTCCGTTTATTTGAATGCAGTGATGAACGCATTCCAGAAGATTCTAGAAAATATTTGAAAAGTAACTTTTCTTAATAATAATGTTAGGAATATAAAACCTAGCTGGCCGGATGGCCCATCTTGAGCAGTGAAATAATATGCTTTCATTTATACAGACGGACAGATAATAAGAAAGATATTGACAAAAGACTGTGTTGTTCATATCAGCGAGCGTCTGCATTGAAATAAAACATGTCACTAATTTTCAAAAAATTGTGGCCTTGAAGACGCAAGTGCTAAAATCTAGTTGGAATGAAGAGACGGGGTGGGATGGTGAATTGTGGCTAAAAATAACTTTAAAGGCAAAATTGTGTAGGGGAAGGCAGAGTTGGTTCAAAAAACAAGTGTGTTTTTTTTGTGAAACGCAAGTAGAGACGGACGGACCAACAGACAATAAGGCATACTTGACTGAGGTATGACTGAAATGACTTTTTGGTAGGATATTTGAATTTGAAAAAGAAAAGGCAGTGATTGGCCATAGATGAATATATTATCGGCGCTCAGACGCGCATTTTGTGCCATTCATTATAAGTTGTCCTAGTAGACACAGTGAATTATTAAGTGGTGTAATTCCCAGAAGCTATTGAAATATTTAGAGGGACGCCATCCTAAGGCCAGCAGCTCAGCTGAGTTTTGCTAGCATTTAACTGTGTTCTATATTCATAATTCTGGTAAGACTGAAATTATTTCTTTGTACATTTTAATATTTGTTTAAGGT
The DNA here is from genome assembly GCA_024509875.1 of Oreohelix idahoensis. Taxonomy (NCBI): domain Eukaryota; kingdom Metazoa; phylum Mollusca; class Gastropoda; order Stylommatophora; family Oreohelicidae; genus Oreohelix; species Oreohelix idahoensis. The sequence continues at coordinate 524,240 of JAMPIV010010585.1, forward strand.
TTCGAGTGATTTGATACTGCAATAGCATAATCTGTCCCTTACAACAAGTAAGGATTCGCTCTAGACCCCCCGCCCCAGTTCAGGGTCTAGAGACAAATAAAATACATAAACTCCAGTAAGGATTATGAAGGACAGATCAAGTGTTGAGATCAGTGGAACATATCACCTATCCTATTCTATGGCAGGAAGCTAATGAACATATTTCAGAATCTGTAGTCTGGGAGAACTTATCCTATGTGAAACCAACTTGGTAAGATGTGTTGTTTGGTCAGAAAGATCTGACCCGTCTATGTGGTGTTGTTGTTGTTGTGTAGTGTTGTGTCCAGAAATGGTTAGAGGATGGAATTCTGACACATGACTAATACTTTGATTGCAGAACTGTGAGTTTCAGTTGGCACCAATGCGGTGTCAAATGAGTTGTTGAATATTACCAGAGTGGACCCGTGCAGTAACATTTTGTCAGAGCAGCCTATTATAGCCCCCAAGCACGGAGAGGTGGGGCCACCAAACTTCTGATATTGCCCCCAAGCACGGAGAGGTGGGGCCACCAGACTTCTGATATTGCCCCCAAGCACGGAGAGGTGGGGCCACCAGATCTCAGCACCAGAGCTACACCTTCAAGCTACGTGAGCGTCTGGTCTGCTGAGAATTCACCAACTCAACTTATTTGCTAACACACCCATAAAATTTCCATCAAATAACTGGACAATGTGTAGTCGCCATAGACAGGGAGTGATGAGGCCACCCCAACAGCACATCCATTAAATGTTCTCCCAAATAGATTACAACTATAAACAGTAATAATATTAACTAGTCTAGTAACATATATATGTACACACCTTGCATTTATTATGTAATATTCATGCATTTCTTTCATAATTGCTAAACCTTTCATATGTTCTGGCCAAAATAAAACCTTGGTTCAGAACAAATAAATGTAAAGAAAATTACTATCAAAAATTTTACACACTTGAGTTAGTTCAGTGTATTATAACATTTTATTAATATTATTAGACTTAGTAAATATCTGTGTGTGTGTATGTAAACTACCACAACACATTACATATCATTACCCTAGACATTTAACGTAGCCACATTCATTAGTAAAAAAAGATAGGTGTGAGGTCGTAGTGGTAGCAAGAAGGGCCTTCTGACAATTCACAGCTACATTTTATCTCAGGAGCCTTCACAGCTGACCTCATGCATCACACTTAGTAATATCACCATCATACAATACCATCAAATCCACTACATATATTGGGGTCTCTTTGTCCCGGGATAATTAGCCCAAATATATTAGGATCTCCTGGGGGGAGAATTAGATTAGGGGAACACATTATAAAAATTAAAAGTGTCCCTTAAAATTAAAAGTGTCCCTGAAAATAAAAGTTGGTGAATCTTCACAGCCAGTGGTAGTTAATTAATTAATTAGAATTATTTTAGACTAGAGTAATTAGAAGTACTTTAGTGGTTGGAAATTTTATCTTGCACATTGCTAGATTTGTTTAAAAAGTATGGCGGAGCTGGCCAAATTCAGATCAGCTGCTGTGCTGACGGCAAAGGAGATGGGAATGGATGGTCAGATTTTAATTCAATATGTAACGCTGAATGTGATAAGTATATTGAACGGGAAGAAAGAAGATTAGAAAAAGAGGCTGAAAGAAAATTAGAGTCTGAAAGGTTGGCTGAAGAGAAGAGGTTAGAGGCTGAGACTAAGAGGCTGCAGATTGAGGCAGAAGAAAAACGACAGCAAAGGGAGGCAGAAGATAAAAGGTTGACTGCCGAAAGGGAGGCAGAAGATAAAAAGGCCGAAAGGGAGGCAGAAGATAGAAGGTTGCAGAGGGAGCACGAATTACGACTCAGGGAGCTGGAGCTACAAGGCCAGGCTCCTGAAAATGGTGCCAGCCCTTTTGCCTCAGATGCTACGCCCAGTCTGGGAGCCTCAACATCAGCTATGGGGTTTCATTTAGACCATTTTGTTGAAAAAGACGATGACATAGAGGGGTACCTAGGACGTTTTGAGTTATTAGCTACTACATATGGGTTAGAGAGAGAGAGGTGGAGTTTAAAGCTATCACAGGGACTGAGAGGTACTTCTTACGAAGTCTTCGCAAAAATGAACAGAGAAGACCAGGAGAATTATGACATGTTAAAGCAGGCTTTGTTATTGAGGTACGAAAAAAATGGGGAATTTTATCGTAGGAAATTTAGAAATGCCAAACTGTTGTCTGGGGAGACATACCACCAATTCTCTGCCAGACTAGAAACCTATTTGGAGAAATGGACTGCTCTGGGGAAGACCCAAGATCTTAAAGAAATGATCATGATTGAGCAATTGAGAGAGTCCATGGCTCCAGACATGAGAAAATTTCTCATGGAACAAGGTGCAGAGAAGTTGGGGGAGGTTTTAAATGTCGCTGAAGGTATCAGGCAGCCCAGGCAGAGGTAAGTGGTGCTAAAAAGAAGCACATAGACAATTTTAAAGCTCCACAGCAATTTAATAAATTTGATAATAGAGAGCAGGGAAATAAAGGTAGGACAAACTTTGAACGGCCAAGAAATGACTACCGAGACAGAAACTCACAGTTCAATGACCAAAAATCCAATGAAAGAAAACCGTTTAACCAAGGAAAAAGATGGTGTAAATGGTGCAAGAAAGATAACCATAACACCGAATTTTGTAGAAGGAAACCTTCAAACATTGCTGCAATGAAGTCGGGGACTCAAAGATTAAAGGTTAATCCTAAGGGACAGCAGGAACCTTATCACCCCCCAGTTTGTGAGGATGTTATTTGTAATGGGGTCACCATAAGGTGCCTTTATGATACAGGTTTGGATTATGATTCAGTTGTGAAGTCTAGCCTAGTGGACCCAAGTCAGTATACCACAGAAACAGTGGAAATACAAGGGGCAACTAAGGACATACCACTCATGACACTTCCCATCGCAAGGATAACGGTGAAAACTCGCTATGTGGAAGGAGAAATCAGAGCAGCAGTGATAGATGAACCAATCTACCCTCTGATATTGGGGTGTAGATACGTCTTCTTGGGGAATCCCGAGAGACCTGTGATCATGGCGACAGTGCAGACCAGGTCACAGAAGAAGGAGGAAGAAGGTGAACCTATAAATGCTCATCCAGAGGAGATGAGGAAGGCGCAGGCTGAGGATAGGACACTCAAGCCATGTTTTAAAAAATTGCCCAAATGCCACACACCTCCGAGCAAGGGGGAATATTTTATGAAGAACAAACTCTTATACAGGAAGGCCGGAACTGGAACAAATGGTCACAACCAGCTGGTTCTTCCCACTTCATATAGGGATAAAGTGATGGAACTCGGGCATGCGATTCCCTTCAGTGGTCACATGGGGATCAGCGCCACAGGACAGCGTATAGCTTGTCATTACTTCTGGCCAGGGATAACGGAGGATATAAAAAGATATGTCAAATCCTGCCCAGAATGTCAAAGGGTAGCTCCAAAGCACTGGACTGCTCCTGCAACTCTAGGGGAAATGCCCATAGTGGGAACACCTTTTGAGAGGGTTGCAGTGGATATTGTAGGACCTCTCACTCGGACCAAGAGGAGGAACAGTTACATCCTTACTCTGGTGGACACTTGTTCTATGTGGGGAGAGGCGGTAGCCCTGCCATCAATTGATTCAAAACATGTAGCAGAGGCACTACTTACAATATTTACCCGATTAGGATTCCCGCATCAAATCTTGACGGATAATGGTTCTCAGTTCAAGGGGAAACTAACGGAAGAAGTTTTTAAGCTATTTCAAGCCAGACACTTTCATTGTAGTCCGTACCATCCGCAAGGGAACGGCCAGGTAGAGAGGTTCAACGGGACTCTCATTTCTATCCTGAGAAAGCTGGCACACGAAAAACCGGATCTGTGGGATCAATTCCTGCCCGCCGCATTGTTTGCGTATCGGGAGGTACCACATAGTTCAACCGGGATGGCTCCCGCAACTCTGCTATTTGGGAGGCCAATAAAAGGTCCATTAGAAGCGCTATTAAGGACCTGGACAGATGAGAAGGCGGAAGAGACTGTTACCTCATCTTATCAATACGTGAACGAACTGACCACTCGTTTGAAAGCTGGATGGAAACTGGCAAATGATAATTTGAAACAAGCCAGGAAGAAACATGCAGCATATTTTAATAGGAAGGCAAAGGACAGAGAACTGGCAGTGGGAGAGAAGGTGCTGCTTCTACTACCCGGTAGCCAGAATAAATTACAAATTGGATGGCAAGGTCCATATACGGTTCTAGAGAAGGTGTCTAGAACAAACTATAAAATTGACAAAAAGGGGAAGGAGAAAGTTTATCATGTAAACCTGTTAAAGAAGTATCTGGACAGACCACTCCAGGAAAGCACCCCCTTACTGACCTTAGCTATCGCAACTCAAATGCAAAAGGAACCACTCACCTCACATGAATACCCATTACATCCTTGTGAAACAGCAGCACAGGTAAAAGTCAGTAATCACCTGACTAAAAACCAGAGGGAGAGAGTTCAACAGGTTCTGGAGGAACATACAGATGTATTAACAGATAAACCAGGCCATACAAATTTGCTACAGTATGACATGAAACTGGTAGACTCAAACCCAATCTGTATGAGAGCCTATTCTATTCCGTTCGCGAAGGAGAAGGCATTGAAGGAAGAAATAGATTATTTGTTGAAGGAGGGGATTATTTCACACAGTGAATCATCTTTTAGCTCTAGTGTCGTATTGTTGAGAAAACCGTCTGGGGAACACAGACTGTGCATAGATTACAGGAAACTGAATGCTGTCACAGAAGGACAAGTGGATCCATTACCAGACACAAAACAGTTATTTGCCAGACTGAACAAGGCAAAATACTTTTCAAAGGTGGATCTTAGTAAAGGCTATTACCAGATCCCAGTGAAGCCTGAAGTGAGACCTTATTTGGCTTTTAGCACTTCGGATGGACATTATGAATTCAACATGCTACCATTCGGACTGAAAAATGCTCCGAGTGTATTTTCAAGGATGATGCGCAAATTGTTGGATCCCCTGAATAACCCATGTATCACGAATTTCATGGATGATATTCTCGTCGCCACAGAGACATTTGAAGAACACATTGAAGCTCTAGAAATGTTATTTAATAGGCTTAGGGAGGCGAACTTAACTGCTAGGCCAACAAAATGTTGCATTGGATGCAAAGAGTTGGAATTCTTGGGACACACTGTATATCAGGGTAGCATGACCCCTGATCCCAAGAACTTGGAAAAACTGCAGAGAGCACCTAGACCACAAACAAAAAAGGACGTGCGATCATTCGTGTCGTTATGCGGATTTTATCAAAAATATATCAAAGATTTTAACTCTATTTGTGCTCCTCTGACTGATCTGACTCGCAAGGGACTTCCAGATAAAATTAATTGGACTGCGCAAAGTGAATTAGCGTTCCAAGACTTAAAGGAAAAACTCACTAGCAAGCCTATTCTCAAACTACCTGATTTGACACAGGACTTTGTCTTAAGAACCGATGCAAGTAATGTAGGACTCGGAGCGGCTTTGTTGCAAAGATCATCTTCACCTGATGGGGAACTGAAACCAGTCGCTTATGCAAGCCGCAAATTGAATAAGGCGGAACAAGGATACTCCACAAGCGAAAAAGAATGTTTAGCGTTAATCTGGGCCATAAAGAAGTTTCAAATCTATCTGTATGGTAGGACTTTTGTGGTCGAGACGGACCATCAGCCTCTCGTATTCTTATCTCAGGCTAAGCATGAAAACGCAAGATTGCTGAGGTGGTCTTTATTGCTTCAACCTTATCAGTTTAGTATCCAATATATCCCAGGCAAATTGAATGTCGGTGCAGATTTCCTCAGTCGGCACCCCTGTGATCAAAATTAGAGTAATGGCAGGCGTAAGGAGAGATTTTATCTATGTGTATCACTGGTTTTAGAACTTGCCTTAGGCATGTTTTCAAGTGGGGAGATGTGTCACAAAATTAACCGTGATACAACGTTAAAATATCTCCAATGATACAACGTAGGGATAAAAACTAATGCGTAAGCTGCTAGAATACATGATCGCCCACGCCGCGGGTCATCACCCGCCATGGAAATTAAATTGTTAGACTTGAAGGCAAAACGGAACGGGATGAGAACGGAGATCAAAAGGAAAAATCTGACTGAACGCGTGCTTGAAACTAGCAAGGCTAAAAGACGCAAGTGGTGGGGAAAGGAGGAAAAAGTCACGTTCCCCAAGTTGACATAAAGTAAAGAAATCGACAAAAGGGACCTTGGATATTATACGCCACAGTCATTTCTTGGACGCTTTTGCGATAACTTAGTCCGTTTATTTGAATGCAGTGATGAACGCATTCCAGAAGATTCTAGAAAATATTTGAAAAGTAACTTTTCTTAATAATAATGTTAGGAATATAAAACCTAGCTGGCCGGATGGCCCATCTTGAGCAGTGAAATAATATGCTTTCATTTATACAGACGGACAGATAATAAGAAAGATATTGACAAAAGACTGTGTTGTTCATATCAGCGAGCGTCTGCATTGAAATAAAACATGTCACTAATTTTCAAAAAATTGTGGCCTTGAAGACGCAAGTGCTAAAATCTAGTTGGAATGAAGAGACGGGGTGGGATGGTGAATTGTGGCTAAAAATAACTTTAAAGGCAAAATTGTGTAGGGGAAGGCAGAGTTGGTTCAAAAAACAAGTGTGTTTTTTTTGTGAAACGCAAGTAGAGACGGACGGACCAACAGACAATAAGGCATACTTGACTGAGGTATGACTGAAATGACTTTTTGGTAGGATATTTGAATTTGAAAAAGAAAAGGCAGTGATTGGCCATAGATGAATATATTATCGGCGCTCAGACGCGCATTTTGTGCCATTCATTATAAGTTGTCCTAGTAGACACAGTGAATTATTAAGTGGTGTAATTCCCAGAAGCTATTGAAATATTTAGAGGGACGCCATCCTAAGGCCAGCAGCTCAGCTGAGTTTTGCTAGCATTTAACTGTGTTCTATATTCATAATTCTGGTAAGACTGAAATTATTTCTTTGTACATTTTAATATTTGTTTAAGGTTTCGAGTGATTTGATACTGCAATAGCATAATCTGTCCCTTACAACAAGTAAGGATTCGCTCTAGACCCCCCGCCCCAGTTCAGGGTCTAGAGACAAATAAAATACATAAACTCCAGTAAGGATTATGAAGGACAGATCAAGTGTTGAGATCAGTGGAACATATCACCTATCCTATTCTATGGCAGGAAGCTAATGAACATATTTCAGAATCTGTAGTCTGGGAGAACTTATCCTATGTGAAACCAACTTGGTAAGATGTGTTGTTTGGTCAGAAAGATCTGACCCGTCTATGTGGTGTTGTTGTTGTTGTGTAGTGTTGTGTCCAGAAATGGTTAGAGGATGGAATTCTGACACATGACTAATACTTTGATTGCAGAACTGTGAGTTTCAGTTGGCACCACTGTGGTGTCAAATGAGTTGTTGAATATTACAAGAGTGGACCCGTGCAGTAACATTTTGTCAGAGCAGCCTATTATAGCCCCCAAGCACGGAGAGGTGGGGCCACCAAACTTCTGATATTGCCCCCAAGCACGGAGAGGTGGGGCCACCAGACTTCTGATATTGCCCCCAAGCACGGAGAGGTGGGGCCACCAGACTTCTGATATTGCCCCCAAGCACGGAGAGGTGGGGCCACCAGATCTCAGCACCAGAGCTACACCTTCAAGCTACGTGAGCGTCTGGTCTGCTGAGAATTCACCAACTCAACTTATTTGCTAACACACCCATAAAATTTCCATCAAATAACTGGACAATGTGTAATCGCCATAGACAGGGAGTGATGAGGCCACCCCAACAGCACATCCATTAAATGTTCTCCCAAATAGATTACAACTATAAACAGTAATAATATTAACTAGTCTAGTAACATATATATGTACACACCTTGCATTTATTATGTAATATTCATGCATTTCTTTCATAATTGCTAAACCTTTCATATGTTCTGGCCAAAATAAAACCTTGGTTCAGAACAAATAAATGTAAGAAAATTACTATCCAATTTTTACACACTTGAGTTAGTTCAGTGTATTATAACATTTATTAATATTATTAGACTTAGTAAATATCTGTGTGTGTGTATGTAAACTACCACAACACATTACATATCATTACCCTAGACATTTAACGTAGCCACATTCATTAGTTAAAAAAAAGATAGGTGTGAGGTCGTAGTGGTAGCAAGAAGGGCCTTCTGACAATTCACAGCTACATTTTATCTCAGGAGCCTTCACAGCTGACCTCATGCATCACACTTAGTAATATCACCATCATACAATACCATCAAATCCACTACAGTATATCGTAAGTTTGTATTCTGATTCAACTTTTCATTCTTGCTAGTTAGTCAATATTTATCCATATTACATCACAAAGTAAGTTGTGACTGTGTGCAGTTGCTTGTTTCATGGTTATTCAAGTTCTGTTCAAGTTGTATTCAGGTACAACTTCTACACACAAACAAAAGAAGGCAAATGCAACATTAATCATATTAACAGTGAACACTTTAAATATAGTTTGAAGTTGTGTGTGACAGCTGATAAGAGCTTCAAGTGTTCTCAATAATTCAGAATTTTTTGTAGAACAAATATAACAAATAAAGTTTAAGCAGGTATTTCTTCTTCTTCTTCATCACCATCATCCTCATCACTCTTCAGCTTCCCAAGGAGCATAGGCCTGCAACAAATTCATGTTGTCCTGTTATGTCTGCTCAAGGTCTTTTTGTGTCTCCTTTATCCCTTTCATTTCTTTCTCCAGTTCTCTTATCTGTGTCTTTTTTTAGTCTCCTTCTATCTCTCTTACCTTGGAAATTCCATAAATTAAGACTGCCTTGTATTGCTATCAATAGGTTTCCTCAATATGTACCTTATCCAATGCCAGCATCTTCTCATTTCTGTTCCAGTGGTATTTGTCTGGTCAGTCATCAGTTCCACATTAAGCTGGTATTTGCCATAAGAAAAACCCACGGTGTTTACAAAATAATATAGCTGAAGCTGGCTTTTTTCTTCACTGTCATTTAATATTAGCCTCTGAGCATGGAATTTAAAATTTACATCTATTGGTCAGTTTGAAATTTCCCTACTAAAATACTATAATTAACTTTCAGATAATGATCTATATGTGAGTGCTTGTAGTGCAGGTCTAAAACCAACAATCTGCATTTTTTTTACTCAGAATAAACTTCATTAATTTATCTGAACACTTGGACTAGATTAAATCAGCAAAATGACTCAGCACATTTCTTAGAAGGACTAACTACTAACACTAGTAAGATAAAGTAGGCTAATTGCTATAATACTATTCTTGATAACTTAAAATATTTATATATAGATAAATATGTTCATAATAACTGTCTGAAACTGCTTACACCACAAGGGCAGTAATATTCTGAATGCCCCTGTACATAACAGGCAAATATAAACATTAATTAAAGTATTAAAAATACAAACAATAAACTTTGTTTATCTTTTGTAAAGGTTTACTTTACTGAAGGGATTTATTGTAAGGCAATTCTTTAGTAATGACAATTATTTTTAATTTATTTAGCTCATAGACTAAAGTGACTTGTGAATGATTGACTACATTCTAGATTGTGTGTTCTTACCATTATTTGATCATAACAACAGGCTGTAAACTTTTACAGATATTTCACAATATTAATTAAACAAAAATAATTTGAATTTCAGTGATGAAAAGAACAACTCATACATACAAGCAGCAGAAGAATTTGCAAAACTGTAACAATTTTAAGAATGAAAAGATATATAAAAATGAGAACAGCATGGAACAAAATAATTCTTTCTGAAAGAATCACTACTCACCTAATGAGGACTTTATTAAAATAGATTCTTGTTAAACTGGCAGGAGTTTTTAAATAAAAAAAAGCGCTTGATATGAATTCCTGACGAGATATTCACAAAAAATATACATGCTAAAAAAAAAACTTCTTATACTAAATGAGCAAGTAACCCACCAAAACATGAAGGGAAATAATTATGTTGTGTTCTTTCTTCTGCATGTCCTGATGACAGTACTATTTTTTTTTAAAATTAATGTGTTTGCTACTTTTCTTTGTAGTGACAGCACTACTTATCCTGTGGTCATTTCATTCCTTTCCATTTCAACTTCACTGGATCTTTCTAATCAAACTTATCATGACTTATGGCGTTTGCAACGTGAAAAACATAGAAACACCTGCGTGCTTTTTTAATGAGTGTTCAATTTAGCTTTTACAATGCAATGCGCACCTTTCCCTTATTTATCCAGAAACTGATGGAATTTTTTTCACTGTTCGTTGCAGGATGTTTCATTCAGACTATTAGCAATATGGGGATATCAAGAGAAATTAAAAATGTGTTTCTGAAAACTTTGATTTTCACATAATGGTGATGTGTGAAGACAACATTATAATGGACTTCTTAAACTGGCAGGAGTTTTGTACTGAAGAAGTAAAAAGCTTCGAATATTCACATAGCGCTCCTGACAAAGGCAGAGGTAGACCACAAAACACATGAAGAAGAGAACTGCAGACAGAAGTGAAAATGATGAGGAAAGAACCTGAGCCGATGGCACGTGACAGGAGGACTTGGCTTGTGTTTGCTGAAGGCCTACGCTCCTTGGGGAGCGAAAGAGTATTGATTGACTACTGACGAAGCCCCGTGCAGTTTCTGGGGGTCTCTGAGGAGACATACAAAAAAAACAGAATAGAACAACTGTTACCTCAGGCATGCCATAAGAAGTGACTAATGAGGTTGTGCATGAGGCTGACAACCTCATCATGTCAAACAAATTGCCACAGAAACCACCACTGCGGAAGCACATGAATGCTTTGCTATAAGTTTCCCCGCAAGGCGCCTCCATGCTCATGAAGATGCAAAAAGGTTAAAGATGATGATGATGACTACAGACAAAGCTGATAAAGATAACACCAGAATAAGCTAGGTCAAAAAAGTGTTCTACTTCTAAAACAATGTCTGAATGAATGAAGAGCAACAAAATTACTCAGGTTAACAGTAACATGAAAACAATGCTGCTATAGGGTTCAGAGAAATGGACAATGACAAACAACAATAAACCAAAACTACAGATCTTTGCAAACAGGTGTATAAAATGCAGTCATAGTGGTAGGATAAAATCTGAAATTAGTATATCTTGACATAAACAAAACAAAAACTATAAATTAAAAACAATAATTTTTCAGATTAAATTGGTTTTTCTTTCTTTTTCTTTTCGCTCTGCTCAAGTACTTACTACAAGTCCACTCTGTTTGAAAGCATATGCAATGGATAAATAGTTGGATCCCATAAAAGCTTTCACCATGTTGGCAAAGTCACTAACCAGTATATGGCATCTTTGATTTCTTCTAGAAAATAAAAGCAACAGGTAAGTAGGTGTCAATCTATTTGCTGTTTCATTAACATTGATTTTAAAAGAAAGACAGAACAATGACACGAACTATAAAATAGGACAATTAATAAAAACAGTACCAGAGAACAAGTACTTTTTCATAACAAGGCAGATGTACACTGGTATATTTAAGTGGGGTTTCAATAACAAGATATTTATTTTATTCTAGTTTGTAGTAAGTACTGCTCATATTCTTCTTCTTCTTCTTCAAACACTCTCATACGTCTACTTGAATATTTTGAAACAAAGCAGTGGTGAGCTTTGTATTTGTATGAGTCTTCACAGAGTTTTTCCAGGAATGGTACTGGTGATGGCCATATGTGCTTTTTTCTGTTGCTCATTAGTTGGGCATCTTTGAAGCAAATGTTCAGCAGTCATTTTATCGGTGCCACAGTCACACTCATCGGTAGTTCCTATCTTTAGCTTATTGAATAGATGATATCCCAATCTGTTGTGGCCTGTGCGGAGTCTGAAGATTATCACTTGTTCTCTTCTGCTGAGCTAATATGTATCATTTTGTGAGTGTCTGCTGTTCTCTGCACTCCATTCGCTTTTGTATCTGGTTCTGATAAAACTCTTTGCCTCTTCAAAAGTTATGCTTGTATCAGGTTGAGGTAGCTTTTCCCCTTCCTTTGCCAATCTGTCCGCCTACACTGCCGGAGATACTACAATGGGATTATATCCATTGTATCCCAACCTTTTGAATTGTTGATATATGTTACACCTCATCTTTGCATACAGGCGTATGTTCTTTAAGAAGATATAGCTGTGCACAAGATGAGTGGGCATGAGAATGCACTGATTGTGAAAGAGCGCACCATCTATTTTATCTATGACGTTTATTGTAATAGAAAGTGTGATGTAAGCATCATCTGCTTTGGAACCTAATTGTTAACTTTCACAGCTCTTTGGCTGGTGTCCGTCACAGTGTGTGGACATATCTTTTATGTACTCTGAAGATATGGAGATATTTTAAAGTCCACAAAAAGTGTTCTTCGATCTGATGATGATCACTATTTGATATTTACATGCCAGTGTTGGAAGGCATTCTAAGAGAAGTATTGGGACATGTTTTATTAATTAAATTCCGTCAAGACTATGACGATGTATCTTATAAGTTGCGTGGACTATGAATATGATTCTCGGCAAAATCTGCCTGAGTATTAATGCCTAAGGACGGACCAAAGACAGTGTATGAACAAAAACGTTACTAATCACTATTTTAAGATGTGGAGCATATCGTTAATTGTAAAGAATTCGTTAATAAATATTTCAGCGTTGGACAATCTTCGCTGCATTTTTTATTCCAGTTTTACGATGTTACAGTGTGTGCATGTTATGTATTAACATCAAATCTATGAACCCACGACATGTATTCAAACACCATCAAAAGCACCTGTAACAATATAGTTTGCTCATATTCATCATCATCATTACCATCATTTTCCTTTGTGCTCCTTATATAGCGACCACTACAGCTAGTCCCACAGAAAGCCTGCACAAAGCAGTTACATGTTCTTGCCGTGGTGGTGTCTGTGGCTGTTTGTTTTACATGGTGAGGTTGTCTGCCTCATGCAAAAACTTCATATTAGTCACCTTGAGGGTGCATTAGTCCATTTCTTTCATGGGGCGCCGCCCATATTGCTAATACAAAATTGGCAGACATGCAGATGTTTGAGTTCCAATGGTGTTTGAATTTACACAAGATCCAAGGAAGTACTTCTTCTTCTTCTTCCATCCTTAGCCACCAACCGGCAAAGCAGTGTGTGGCCAGTACGCCTAGTGGCATCTTAGGGCAACAACAAATTGATCAATCTATTGCTGTTTCCACCACGCCTAGTGGCGTCTTTGTGGAACAAAAACAGACCAAACAATCTATCATTGTTTCCGTAATCAGATTGGTTGGCAAGCAGGTGATCAGCCCACTGTGCGACGTTTTTACGGGATGGGGTAAACAGCCCCATGCCCAACCCTCCTTAGTCGCCTTTTACGACATGCGTTGTAGGGTGCAGTGTTACTATTCTTTGCTCCCCTTTCGGGCCCCGGTAACACACGGGTGATCCAAGGAAGTACATTTTCCATTAAATAAACTCTGTATACTATGCTGTGCCCCATGTCATTCCTGGGGGTCTCTCAAAAGACAAAGAAAGAATAGGGGTACTACTCCCTCAGGCACTACATAAACGGTGACTAATATGAGGTTGTGTATGGGACTGGCAACCTCATCATGTAAAAGAACTTGCTACAGAAACCACCGCTCCAAGAGTATTTGAAACGCTATGTGCAGGATTCCTGTAATAGGGCCTGCTGCAGTGGTGACTCCATGCTCCATAAGGAACAAAAAGGAAAATGATTATTTTGTTTGATTCATTGCTTATATTCTTCTAGATTCTCTTCTGTTCTACCTTTCTATATTTTTTGAGGAGTTTATTTCTTTATTTTTATATTTCTTTACATTTATTTGTCCACCATAGTTCTGGGTTTTCGTTCCATTGTGCATTCACTTTTTTTAATTCATAAAGCGTATTGAGCTTTGTAAAGCAGACATGCGTACATGTTGTTCAGTGCTCCACCAAGAAGATGTCAAGTATCTAGGGAACTGACAATTCCCAACAATAAGAAACTACTTCGACTACAACTGGGAATGGGCTATTTTAGAATAGATAAGCTTATTGTACAGAATGTTTTTTGTAAAATCCCATAGCAGATAGAACCCCATTCGCACAGTGGTTAGTGCACTGGCTTCCCATAGCAGATACTACCACAGGGTAGTGAAGTGTTAGAGACATCACTCTACTAGGTCCAGCACTGAGAGGTGGGTGACAAATTCCCTTCCTCACTGTTTTCCTTCCTTAATTCAAGAGCAGAGACAAGTAACAATTTACAGCTGGGTAGACTGGAGCGTGACGCCTTCATGTTTTGAATCCGGTACCTTTGCCACGAGCGATCGGTGATCTAACCACTTTGCCAATCGGACACTTGCAGAATGTCTACAAGACAAAAATATAGAGCATTCCATACTTAAACTTTGGAAGCATGAAGAACAGGGAATACCAATTTTAAATTATTTACAGGCATGCAATTCCCCCTTACTCTTTTCACACAACATGCCTAAGAAAAATTATCAGAATCCTTTGACCGAATACCATCACCAACCAAGATCTGCTTACTCGGAGCAAGCAAGAGGACATGCACACCATCACAGCTGGCAGACACTGGAGCTGGGTTGGCCATGTCCTCAGAAGAGACCCCGATGCCATCACAAGAACAGCTATGCTATGGACCCCTGAAGGAAAATGAACGAAAGAGAAGCCGACCAAAAACAACTTGGCGGAGGACTGTGGAGGCTGAGATGTAAAGAATGAACCAGAGTTGGGGCACTGTACGAAGGGTGGCCACCGACCGAGCAAAGTGGAATCAATTTGTTGTTGCTACACAAGATGTCACCAGGCGTGATGGCCACTGACTGCTTTGACGGTCAGCGGCTAAGGATTAAAGAAGAAGAAGAATTCCCCCTTAACTGTAGAGAAAGTGCTGAGAATATATAGGACTAGAGAAGTACACAATATAGTCAAACAGTATATAACAAGAACAAAAATTAATATATAAGGATTAGTGAGGGTATGGTGGGAAACTGAAGGTCTAGTGAGGTTATCAAAACATATATTGATAATGACAAATAAATAGTGACTTAAATAATATTCTGAACTACTGTACCTCCTTAACATTCATAAGTTTTGAAAGTTACGCTTAACAGAGAGAGAAGATCAGAAGTTTGTTTCACAAATGAGTACTCTTATCTTTCAATACTGCTTCATTTTTTTTTTTACTATACTTTTCAGCCCTCGTCTACAGCAGACAGAAATGGATTCAAATGTAAATTAAACTATTTAATTTTTTTTACACCTTTTCAGTGTTAAGTTTTCATGACTCTTTGAATCCACATCGAGCTATGCATAAATTATTGTTGACTGAATTCATTTTGTGAAGATTAAGTAAGAAAAGGATCAAAGCTCCCTTAGGCACATCAAAAGATTCTATGCATGACTGCATGAATCGTAAGCAAAATTAATGAAAAAAGCGTTAGATATTAGACTTGTTCATGTAGTTGAATTAACATCTGACAGCTTATCATACAAATTTAACACTGATACGATTCAAAATTAACTTGAAGTAGGAGATTGGAAAGTATGTGTAAATCTCTTGAAACAACTGTAGTACTCACAGACATTTTAATCATGTACACTAATCATGTAAAACAAATTACTACAACAGCCACTGCAAAAGAGCGAACTAAGTGCCTGGGACAGGCATTCTGAATGGGTCATTCCCATGCCCCATTAATTTTTTTAATTTATGAAAATATCTTTTTAAACTTCTTATATGTTACAATTAGAATATATAACACCTCCTAGTCCAGATAATATGTTTCAATGGTTGAAATGAAGAAAGGTGGGTCATGTTCTCTGATGTCATACAAATTAGTTGCCGTCATTGTTAGGGTTAGGAGGTTGAAATGAAGAGTAGTGGGCCATCTGTTCAATAAAGCCTTAAAAAAGAATTCAGAGATGCAGTAAAAAGGGGTAAGGGTTAGGTTCATATAACCTAAACCTAACCGTAAACTTAATCCTAACCCTAATGATGTTGGCGACTTACTACGAAGACATAGAAGAACACAGTCCACTATTCTTCATTTCAACCAGGTTAAGATTAAGGTTAGAGTTAGGATTCCTAAACCTAACTCTTACCCTTTATTACTACATCTCTGAATTCTTGTTTTGAGGCTGTATCAAACACATGTCCCAATATTGTTCATTTCAACATGTTTCAACTGTTGATACACGGATGTGGCTTCATTTTTTTTTTTTTTTTTTTAAATAAAAATAATCCGTTCAACCTGATGAGTTATAGTTACTGATACACCTTATGGAGCACAACAAGGACAATGTTGATAATGATAAAGAATGACTCATTTCAGGTGGTTAGCTAAATGTAAAACATGTTTGAGTGAAATAAAAAACAGCAAGACAAATTCGATTTCACCCAAAAGTCAATCGATCTGGTGGTCAATTAAGCCGCCAACATTGATATGGTCACCCGTGTGTTACCGGGGCCCGAAAAGGGAGCAAAGAATAGTAACACTGTTCCCTACCAAGCATGTCAGAGAAAGCGACTAAAAAAAATTTTAACCCCAAAAATTTCAACAAACATGGACAAGTCAATTAAGGAAAATAAAACACAGCCATCCAAGACAGGGGAAGGTCCTCTCGCAGGGAGGCATATGATGCAACACAGAGAAAGCTGAAAGGAATCTGTGTTACTGACTAACCTTCTTTCTTCTAGGCGAACTTCCAGATTTGGCACCTGGAATGTTCGGACATTAAACTAACAAGGGAAAGTGGCACAAGTAGCAGCAGAAATGAGGGAATATAAAATCGAGGTTCTGGGAATGTGTGAAACAAAGTGGAAGGGGGTAGACAAGAAGAAATTCATCATAGGTGAATTGGTGCTGTCCTCAGGACATGAAGACAAAAGTTCACACCACAGTGAAGGGGTAGCTCTTATGTTATCTAAAGAAGCACAGAAAGCACTCATTGAATGGGAAGCTGTTGGACCCAGAATAATAACAGCTACTTTTAAAACAGCTAAAGAGAAAATAAATGTAAATGTCATCCAAAGTTATGCACCAACTAATGACAAAGAAGAGTCTGTGAAAGAAGCATTTTATACTAGACTACAGGAAATTATGGAAAAAGTAAAAAGAAGAGACATCATCGATGTTGATCTGATTGCACCTACAAGTGTACATAATGCTTGGTGCTGAATTCTATTTAATTTAATCTTGTGACTATGTGCCTAGATTTTTATCAGATCTACCTTTCTTGGCTTCTTTATCTGCCTTTTCATTTCCCTCTTCTAAGAGATAGGTACAGTCAACACCGGCTTTGAAGAAGTCATGGGAACACATGGGCTAGGAATAATGAATGAAAATGGGGAACTATTCTCAAACTTCTGTGCTTCAAATCAACTGGCTATAGGAGGAAGCATGTTTCCACATAAGAGAATACACAAGGCAACATGGATATCACCAGACTACAGAACAGAAAATCAGATTGATCATATATGCTTAAACAAGAAGTTTAGATCATCATTGCAGGATGTAAAGGTATATAGAGGAGCAGATGTGGCATCAGATCACCACTTTCTGATAGCCAAAGTAAAAATGAAACTCAAGAAATATGCAACAATGCAAAATTACAGACAACAATTTAATGTAGGACATCTAAGAAATCAAGAAACAAGAGACAAATTTGCGGTCACAATATCCAACAAATTCCAAGTGCTCCAACAGCTGGAAGATGTAGAGAATACAGAAGACTATTGGCAGCAAATCAAAACTGTGTAGAATGAGACATGTGAAGAAATACTTCGGAAAAGGGAACGACAACAAAAAGCATGGATAACAACAGAAACCATCAATAAGATAAAAGACAGAAAAAACATGAAAGCAGATTTAAACAAAAGCAAAACCAGAAGTTCCAAAGCCAAGGCTCAAGAAGTGTACACAGAAGCAAACAAAGAAGTAAAAAGAAGTATCAAAAGAGACAAGAGGAAGTATATTGATAAGGTGACCAGACGTCCAGGTTTTTCCGGGACAGTCCCGGTTTTCGACCATTTTTGATAATTTGTCCCGACTTTTTTTCGATGCAATCCGGGACGCCAATTTGTCCCGGTTTTGGACGAATTTGCCAATTTGGCATAAATCTCACAGATTAAAAAAAAAAAAATTATTATTCCGTGGCTGACTTGAGGGAATTTTTAATTATTAGTGAACTGGCGCCGACACAGCACAAGAGGTTGTCAGGACCGCGAATTAGTTGTGTAGTTCCAATGGGATATTCGCAGTTATTTGAAATTTTAGGTAGTGGTAAAGTACCAAGATTTTGCGTACGGTATACGTTTATTTAATTTAAACGGTGAACTATTTGTGCATATTTTGTTATTGTTGTAAGAAAATGGTACCAAAGCGTAAATGCAGTTTCAATGAAGATTTACAAAAGGAATATCCGTTTATTAAAAAGAGTACATCAAACTTCAGTGTACGATGCAATATATGTGCCTCCGGGTTTTCGATAAGCCATAGTGGACATGGTGATATTAAGAACCACATAAGCAGTGAGAAAAATAAGAGAGCCGTCGTTACAGCTGCATCAAGCTCGTCGTTAACCACTTTCTTCAGAGCTGATAAAATTGGTGACCAAGAAGAGCAATTAGCTGCTATAGAAGGCGCCTTTGCATACCGTACAGTGCTACACAATCATACTTTCAGGTCTATGGATTGCACATCAAAATTACTTCAGGTTACTTTAGAGCCAAAATTTGCATGTGCACGTACGAAAACAGAAGCCATTATTCGAAATGTCTTGGCACCCCATATTCTAAATGAGTTAAGGTGTGACCTAGAAAAGTCTACATTTATTTCTGTACCCGGTACTGACAGATGCATCCAACCACAAAGAATTCAAGATTTTTCCTTTGCTTGTCAGATACTTTGATCACAGTAATGGAGTGAAAATTAAAATATTAGAGTTAAAGTCATTGCCAGGTGAAACATCTGATATTGTAAGTAGTTTTCTTAATGACTGCATAACTGAAAATGGTTTAGACAGGAAAGTAGTTGGATTATGCGCAGACAACACAAATTCCAATTTTGGAGGTGCTGAAAGGAAAGGACAGAACAATGTTTTCAAAAAACTGCAAGAAAACCTGGACATGGTCTTATAGGAGTTGGGTGTGCAGGTCATATTTTCCACAACACTCTTCGAACAGCTGCAGATGTACTGGCTATTGCTAAAATTTATCTACTCTTCAAATCATACACAGTACGAGTTGAAAGACTCAAGGAGTTTTGCCAGTTTGTGGAAACAGACTTCCAGATGATCTTAGGTTATGCTCAGACTAGGTGGCTTGCTCTGCTGCCTGCTGTTGAAAGGGTTCTTCAGATGTTCCTGCCTCTAAAATCATATTTTCAATCTCAAGACAGATGCCCAGTTTTTATACAGACATTCTTTGAAAATCCTCTATCTGAGGCATGGCTTGTTTTTGTTCACAGTCAGGCCTCTCCATTCCACGAAGCAGTGCAAAAAATAGAGGGACAGACGGTCACTGTGTTTGAAGTCATTGACAGCTTCAACAGGTTGAAAACTATTTTGAAGTCCAAACTGGAAGACTGTTTCTTGCCATCAAGAGAAGCTAATCCTTGAAAAGCTGGAAATGGAAGGACTTCCAAAGGAGGATGTGAAAAAGTTTCATGCTAGCGTTTCTTCGTTCTATGAAACAGCTTTCAATTATTTGAATAAATGGGCTGCAAAAAAAAGTTTCAAGACCTAGAATCCTACAGCTGGGTAACGCTGAACAGAATACCAATTAGGGCAGATATTGAGATATCATCATCACTAGTGATTCAAACATTACCTTCAGCCCACTTTACAGAAACTGAAATTTATGACGAATATGTTTATATGAAGCAGTTTGTTACTTCTCAGAAAATTAGTGAATGGAGTGCCAAAAAAAAAACATTGCCACCACAACGTTGGATTGAAATGGTTTCCCACTTCAAAAACAATAATGTGACATTTTCAAATATTTTGAAGTTGGCAGAGTTTTTTTTTTTTCTGTCTACCTGGAACAAATGCTGCCACAGAAAGAGTGTTTTCTTTGATGAACAGCTTATGGGCAAGTGATAAAACACAGCTAGGTGTTGAAACTTTGAAAGCTATGTTGACAACCAAAGTGAACTGTGAGGAAACATGTGTCGAGTTTTTTAAGATGCTGCTTGCAAAGAAGGACCTATTGATAAAAATCCACTCATCTGAAAAGTACAGTAACTCAGCTTCACCTTAAGTAAGGATTATTGATGTTTTTCTCTCTTATTAGTTTAAGTAGTTAAACTTATACAGTAAAATGTATGTTATTCAATGTTATTCAAATGTATATATAAAATGTAAATTATTTTAAATTGACATCAACTTGATTTTTCCGGGACATGTCCCGACTTTTGACCTTTTCTTTACCCTTTTGTTCCGATTTTTGCATTGAAATAGGTCAAATCTACTATTTTGTCCCGGATTAGGGTTTTGAAAATATGGTCACAAAACCCCCTGGACATCCAGCCAGTAGAAGAAGAGCTACAAATTAACAGTGGAAGACCAACGAAGGAAGAAATAAAGAAAGCCATAAAGCTTCTAAGAGATGGAAAAGTGTCTGGACCTGATGGCATTCCAGCAGAGGCCATCAAAGCAAATATTGACATGGCTACTGAGATGTTATATAAATTACTTGGTAAAGTCTGGGAAAAGGAAGAGATACCAGCAGAATGGAAGGATATCTGGTTAAGTTGCCTAAGAAGGGAAATTTACAAGAGTTCACAAATTATAGAGGAATAATGTTACTATCTGTGCCAGGAAAAGTATTAAATAGGATTATCCTTGAAAGATTAAATGAGTCCATAGACAAGAAACTGAGAGATGAACAAGCAGGTTTTCGACAAAACAGATCCTGTACAGACCAGATAGCCTATATCTATAACCCTCCACTCCCAAAGGAGCATAGGCCTTCAACAAACACATGCCAAGTCCTCCTGTCATGTGCCATCATCTCAAGTTCTTTCCACGTTCTCCTTATCACTTTCATCTCTGTCTCCAGTTCCCTTCTCCATGTACTTCTTGGTCTGCCTATCTTGTCCTGGGGGTTCCAGAACAAGGACTGCCTTGTAATGCTATCAACAGGTTTCCTCAGTGTGTGTCCTATCCATCACCATCATCTTCTTCTCATCTCTTGTTCCACTGGCACTTGTCTAGTTCTTGTCATCAGTTCCACGTTGGTAACCTTGTCATACCAAAAAGCAAGAAGAGCTTTCATTGCATTGGGAAATAAATGGATATATATTTGAATCTCAAATGCGCACGCACGCACACACAATAATAATAATAATAATAGCCCCTTCAGTCATAGCTGATTATAGGAATGCACCCCTGAGGTGACACCCCACAGCTGCTTATTTTCCTGGTGTTCCTTTCTACATTTTCTCCACTCTCCTGCTTGCTGTGAGAGCTTCTTTTCGCCCAATCTGAGATGGTGCCGTAAACAGTATCACCACTTGGTGCGATTGGCAGCTTCATCCTCCCAGGTTGCTGGATTTATGACCAGTGCCCTCATGTCTCTCTTGCACACATCTTTGAATCTCAGCTGCGGTCGCCCAACTGTTCTTTCAGGATGCAACCATCTTCCATGCGGTGGACATGGTCAAGCCAGCGTAGTCTGCGCTAAGCAGTGTATACATGTTTTTAAGGCCAGCACGTGGCAACACCTTGGTATTTGTCCTTCCAAGAAATACTGAGAATGTGACATAGACACCATAGATGGAAGGTAGTGGGCCGTCTTTCTTGCTTAGCATAGGTTGTCCATATCTTCCTGCCATATAGAAACGTGCTGGTGATGCAGGCGCTATATACCACAGCCTTGGTCTTTGTTGTGAGTTTCCTCAAACAAGCGTTGTGAGGCGGGCAAAGGTAGCTGCAGCTCTGCCAATGCAGTTGTCAATTTCTGTGCCCAGAGAGAGACATTGATGGTAGAGCCCGGTATGTAAGGTGGTGCACCACTGCTAATTCATAGTTATTGATAGTGATAACTGGTGCAACATCCATATCCTGACTCAGCGCATTTGTTTTATTTAGACTTATTGTGAGGCTTACACCATTTGCCACATGGGAACATAAACTCCTATTCCCAATTTGTTATCTTCTCCGTTAGATCCATCTGTGTAGGCCCTACACTGTAAAACTGCCCTTTGATATTTGTTGAATATATTTCCTGTTCACTTTTTTTTTTTTTTAAATGAAGTATCCCATTCAACCCTTGATGGGTTATAATTAGGATATATGGTGTACTAATTCAAGAAAACAAAGTCCAATATCCAAATATAGTACGTTCTTCCCCCCTCCACTCAGTCCAAATAGATTAAACCAAAACTAAATTTGTGTGAATGTTTTTGTGTGTGACCTCACCTTTCCAAGAAACAAACAAACAATAAAAATAAAAAACAAATGAATAAAAAAAAAGCCTTTCATTTCCTTCTATGCCAACATGTGAAGGTATCCAAGCTACAAGAACAGAACATCTTCTGGAGTATAGGTAAGTATTTGCCAGTAATATCTCTTCTGCTATATAAAATCTTCTGCATTCTCGTAAGTTTCTTTTAGCTTGAATAGCAGAAAGTGAGTCTGTTAATACTGTCAATTTATGAGGAGGGTTGCTAGAGAAGATGTCCAGAGCTTTCAAAATTGCAACCATCTCTGCCGTGAAAATGGATGTATTATCTGCCATAATATTTCCTTTCACCATTTGCCATATGGGAACATAAATTCCTATCCCCAATTTGTGATCATCTCCTTTAGACCCATTGTGTACACTGTAATACTGTCCTTTGATATTTGTTGAATACATTTCCTGGCTTTGTTTTTTTGATAGTTTTCATATTAGTTGTTTTATTAATTATGCCTGCCAGGTGGTAGTCTGTATCTGATTTATTGAGTTCCCATGGTGGTACCACCGGCTTGTATAAACTACGGTTATTAATTGATGCATTTAGCACATCCAACTGTACTACTTCCTCCATGGAAATGCATATCACTGGCAAATACTTACCTATACTCCAGAAGATGTTCCGTTCTTGTAGCTTGGATACCTTCACATGTTGGCATAGAAGGAAATGAAAGGCTTTTTTTTCTATTCATTTGTTTTTTCAGGTAAATCTGATATTCATGTTACTGCCCTCCTTTTGTGTGTCGGTGATGACCGGACTCACTTTTCATTGGAGAATCATCTTATTTTTCAGATGGGCGTTTTATCTCCTGAAGGTATTAATGTTCAACATCATTTTTGCATAAATTCTGGTAGCTTTTCTCTCTTTTTCATTCTTCTTTATTCTTAGTTTTTTTCGATCTTCTTTTGTTTTGGATTTGATTCGTTTCGTACCCTTTTGTATCTTATACATCACTTCCTTCGAGATTTCTTGGACGGAGTATTACGGTCTTCTTTTTCCAAGCATCTTCGGATCTAGCTAAGTGAACTTTTACTTATTCTGAAGTTTTGTTCATTCTTTTTTTTCGTTTCGTTGATTATTTAATTTCTTGTTTCGATATTTCTTTTAGGTTTCACGATTTTCTTGTATTATTATTGTTCTTTTTTCACTCATTACTGTTGGTGTTTATTTTTTCCATCTGCTTGTATCGCCTATTGTTTGTATGTTTCTTATCATCGTATGTTTTTGTAGTACCTATATGTAATTCTTGTCTTTGTCACCTGTTTGTGGCTGACGAAGGGTAAAACCCGAAACATCCCTTGTTTCTTGTGAACCGTTATTTGTAAAACTGATTCAATACCGTTTTATTGGTTTAATTTCTTATACTTCCTCCATGCATTTCCAACCTGTCGGGTATCAACTAGTAATTCATGAACCAGTTCTGAGTTGTTGTTAATTGATACCTAGCAAATGCTGGAAAAGCTGGATGAGTCTTGTCCAACATAATTTTGGTTATGTAATTGAGTCTTAGTTCCTTTCTCCGAAGTTCCAAAGGAAGGCCTCCTAAGGCCACCTCCAGAGCACCCCTCGATGTTGATCTGATTGCACCTACAAGTGTACATAATGCTTGGTGCTGAATTCTATTTAATTTAATCTTGTGACTATGTGCTGCAGTCATAGACTATGCTTCCATAATCAATTTTGCCTCTAATGAAAGATTTATAAAATGTGATCATCATCTTAATGCTTGTGCCCCATCCATGACCTTTCAAATATCTTAGCATGTTAGTTAGTCCTTTGCAAGACTCTACCAGTCTATCTATGTGTTTGTTTCAGTTCAGTTGTTGGTCTAGTATCATTCCTAGGTATCTTGTAGTTTGGACTGTACTAATTTGTTGCCCCTGTAAGTATATGTCAATTGTCTTATTTTTAACAATCCTACCTTTACTGAAGATCATTCCTACTGTCTTATTTGCATTTAAGTGAAATTCCCATTTATTCATCCATTTATATACTTTATTTATTTGTTTTTGAAGATTGTTATATAATACTGTTAGATTTTTCCCATATCTCCATATAGCAACATCATCTGCAAACTGTCAAATTGTATTGATATTAATTTTTTTTTTTTTTTAAATTAATGAAGAAAAATATATCCCGTTCAACCTCTGATGGGTTATAATTAGGATATATATTGTTTTCAATTCCAAATAATATGAACAACTGCCGATATGAGAAAGTGGCATCACATTTGTCAAATCATTGTAAATAGGGACAATCACAATTATGCTTATACGTTAAATAAATAAAAAAAAATAAATAAATAAAAATGAACAAAATCAAGAAGAAACTCTGAACAAGAATAATATTGAGGGGTGTAAAGGCCTGGTGCTTCCAGTTATATAACTGACTTTAACAGATATTTAATTGACTTTCATCTGTTAAAAGTCATATGCATTGTAAGAACAGCATCAGACCTTCACATTCCCAGCCACTATATATTAACGTTTGTTCGTGTTAAATATTGTTTTACTATATAATGCAGTTCCCTAGGTCTGTCTATTCTTAACACCTCTTCTATATTTATAGGTAAGTTTGATGCTTGCAAATAATCTAATATTGGTATTCTCATTTGTTCATACCTCTTACATTTTAACAAGAAATGTTCTATATTATTGTCTCGAAGACATCCTGCACAGTAAGGTTCTTCTATTCTGAAATAGCCTTTTCCCAGCTGTAGTCTGAGAAGTTTCTTATTACTGGGAATTTTCAATTCTCTAGATATCTGACATTTTCTTGTTGGAGCCTTGAACATCTTATATGCATGTCTTCCTTTCAGATTTTTATCCCACTCTGCTTTCCATTCATCTGTTATTAAATCTTTAATTAAGCTCTTAATCTCTGATTTACTTGTCCCTACATTTATTAGATTTTTATCAGATCTACCTTTCTTGGCTTCTTTATCTGCCTTTTCATTTCCCTCTATGCCAACATGTGAAGGTATCCAAGCAATTAAGGCTGAAAATCTTCTGGAATATAAGTATGTAGTAGCCAGAAATATCTCCTCCGCTATATCAGGTCTACTACATTCTCATAAGTATCTAAGTGCTTTAATTGTTGAAAGAGAGTCAGTTAAAACTGTTAGTTTTTTGGGAGGGTTATTAGAGAATATTTCTAGTGCTTTGCCACCATCTCTGCAGTGAAAATGGATATATTTTCCGTGATGCTATATTCTTTTGCCATTTTCCATATTGGAATATATATTCCTATCCCCAATTTGCCATCCTCTCCCTTGGATCCATCTGTGTATACAGTAATGCTGTCTTTTGATATTTGTTGTATATATTTATTGGCTGTGTTTTTAATATTTTCTATAGGCCCTATTATTTGTTTTCTTAAGTATTTCTGCTAGGTGGTAGTCCGTGTCTGGTTTCTTGATCTCCTAGGGTGGAATCACTAGCTTGTATTCACAACTGTTATTAATTGATTTCTTCTTCTTCCGTCCTTAGCCACCGACCGTCAAAGCAGTCAGAGGCCATTACGCCTAGTGGCGTCTTAGGGCAACAGCAGATAGGTTTTCTTTGCCATTGTTTCCCATCACGCCTAGTGGCGTCTTTAGGGCAACGGCAAATCAGCCCATTTGCTGTTGTTTCCGTAATCGAAGTGACTAGCAAACGGGTGATCAGCCCGTTGTGATTAATTGATGTAATTAACTCTTACTATACGGCTCGCCAGATGAAGTGGCGCGAGATTTTAACCAAAAATACGGCTCACCAGGTGAAGTGGCATTAGACATGAAGTCTCTTTCGGCAAAGTTTAATGAAAAATTGTCTATGTTTTATCCAATCCAATATTTATAAAGTCACTTCCTGTATTCAGTCTGTTTACAATTTCAGCGTGGTGTATTTTAAATCGTTATTATGTTAGATTTTTAGTACCTTTGTTCGGCTGTTGACCATAAACAAATTTTTTCTAACCAAAATGGCTTCATCTTCAAAACGCTTGTAAGCAAAGGTTATCGGCTGTGCAAGCAGCACAACTTATTTCTTCTTGGATTGAACATGAGGATGATCAGTTATCGAGTGACAAAGACAGTTCAGATTTAGAATATATTTTGCCCAGCGAAGAAATATGTAATCAAAACACTGAATCAGATGAGAAGGGGCGTTTCCCCTAGCTGGTTCTGTCAGTAGTACTAGTACTAGAAATTCCAGGCCAGTGAAAAGACAACTAGGAAAAGGTAAAGCTCCCATGAAGAAAAGATTATGAGAAGATAGGCCTACATCTAGATCACCCCATAGAGAAGCAGAACCCACAAGTACTGATGGTAATACAAGTACAATGAATGCGGAAATTAGGTGGAATGAAGTTGATGCTGGCTCAACACAAAATGCTTTCCGCTTTGTACCGCCTCATGCTAGGATTACAGGTGTGAATCCAAATATTATACCTGATGATTCTTCTGCATTTTATTGTCTCAAAGCTCTTTTAACTAATGAGATTATAGATGAGCTTACTATAAATGAATATGCTGATCGACTCTGTCAGTCAAATTCAGAAACAGCGACAAAAAGATCTGTCTATCAAAACTGGTATCCAGTTACATCTCCAGAACTGTGCAAGTTTTTTGCTGTGATAATAGCAATGGGGATTGTGAAAAAACCAGCCATCAGTGATTGTTGGTCTAATGAAGGCTTTATGCAAACTCCCTGGTACAGACAGATGTTTACACGGGATAGGTTTCAGATGTTATATCACACGAAGTTTCATGTGAGTGATGTAGACGCACAAGGTAAAGCAAAGATCGAACCATTTCTACAGAAAATGTTATCTAGATTCCAGGAAGCATTTTACCCTTACAAGGAGCTGTCTTTGGATGAAATGGTAATTGGGTGGAAAGGCAGATGGGCTCACAAAATGTTCAATGCCTCTAAACCCAAAAAATATCATGTGAAGACATTCGGTCTTTGCGACAGTAGCACAGGGTATGTAGTAAATTTGTTGATAGACTTTGGGGCAAATACTTCTTACAGTCCAGATATTGATGTAAATAGCCAGCAAGCTATCAAAGTTTTTAACACTTTGCTACAACCATGTGGAAAGGGTCATCACATCTATGCTGATCGATATTACACAAGTGTGCTGTTGCTTCAATATCTGAATAACAGGAGTCATTATTTCACTGGGACTGTCAACGTTAATCGAAAGAACTTCCCAAAAGAGCTGAAAACTACACAGCTAATGCATTAAGGAAATGAAATGGTATATGGAGCAAGAAAAAAGATTTTTATGTGTAATGTTTAGGGACAAAAAAGCAAAAACACCATGCATTCTTGTTTCAAGCTGCGCAACAGTGGAAAGCAAGGACATCACCAATCGCTTTGGTGAAACAAAAAATAAACCACTGATGATTGATTATTACAATCAACGCATGAATGAATGTGACAGAGTGGACCAAAGCATTGTAACATATGGCACATTTAGCAGAAGAACAAGAAAGTGGTGGAAAAACATTTTCTTCTGGATTTTTGAAATAGCTCAGCTCAATGCATATAAATTATTTGCACTGTCAAGAACAACAAATGCCAAAAAACAAAGCCTTCTTCAATTTAAACGGCAACTTGTCAGTGAGCTCTCTCTTGTTGCTGCTGTGGATTTCCAGCAAATTCCTCCCAGGATTGGACATGGCAATCAAGTGAACAATCCAGTCAACAGACTAGGAGGAACAAACCATTTAATTAAAAAATCAAAATTTCATCGCAACTGTGTCGTTTGCAGCACCCCTCAAGTAAGGGTCAGGACATCATTTTATTGTGAAGAATGCACAAATAATCCCCATCTACATCCAAATAACTGTTTTGCTGCTTATCATGAAAGGAAATAGTTTGTTTTATTTATTATTCAAAACAACTGAAACTTGTCTGTGTTCTGTATAATTGGATGAAAGTGGTTCTAGGAGTTCCAGGCTTCCAAATTGAATTATTTTTGTGGGTAAGTACAATTTTTTTCCAAATTTTTTATATTTTTAAATTGTTTTGCACTCATTACTGTATATGTTGCATGCATGTTTAACACCACTTATCAATTAAGTTAGGTGCATGTCAAAGGGGTTTCATTTCTCTATATTTAGATATATAAAACTTTATGTTATCATTACAAATAAATTATTTAATGCAAAATCAGTAACGGTAGTCATGTCTGTAAATAAAGGTTAAAATATTGTGCACTTTATCTAAATATACCAAAACAATTCAAATTGTGATAAAAACTTTATTTGTGCTCAGAAACAACTCCAACTTTCCTACATTATGTGAAAATGGATGTACTTTAAAATGAAAGTAGGTTTAGGGGTAGAAGTTTACCAGAATTAATTACACATATTGATAAGTACAATTTGTTTTTCAATTTTTTATCTTTTTAAATTTTTCTGCATTCATTACTGCATATGTTGCATGCATGTTTAAAATCATTGAATAATTCAGTTAGGTGCATGTCAAAGGGGTTTCATTTCTCTATATTTAGATATATAACACTTCATGTTATCACTATAAATAAATTATTTAATGCAAAATCAGTAATAGACAAAGTTGGAGGGACAGACAGTGATATCAAAATAAGAATACAAAAAGCAAGAGGAGCTTTCATTGCATTGGGAAATATATGGAGATCAAGAGAAATTGGATCCAACACGAAAATAAGAATCTTCAACTCAAATGTGAAGTCAGTCCTATTGTATGGCTCTGAGACATGGAGAACAACAAAGACAACTACCAAAAAGCTACAGACTTTCATAAATGGGTGCTTGCGTAGAATAGAGGGATTAAAATGGTATGACAAAGTTACCAACGTGGAACTGATGACAAGAACTAGACAAGTGCCAGTGGAACAAGAGATGAGAAGAAGACGATGGCGATGGATAGGACACACACTGAGGAAACCTGTTGATAGCATTACAAGGCAGTCCTTGTTATGGAACCCCATGGCAAGAGAAGCAGAGGTAGACCAAGAAGCACATGGAGAAGAGAGCTGGAGACGGAGGTGAAAATGATGAGGAGAACGTGGAAAGAACTTGAGATGATGGCACGTGACAAGAGGACTTGGCGTGTGTTTGTTGAAGGCCTATGCTCCTTTGGGAGTGGAGGGTTATGAATGAATGAATGAAACTCAGTAACGGTAGTCATGTCTGTAAATAAAGGTTAAAATATTTGTGCACTTTAAATATACCAAAAAAATTCAAATTGTGATAAAACTTTATTTGTGCTCAGAAACAACTCCAACTTTCCTACATTATGTGAAAATGGATGTACTTTAAAATGAAAGTAGGTTTAGGGGTAGAAGTTTACCAGAATTAATTACACATATTGATAAATACAATTTGTTTTTCAATTTTTTATCTTTTTAAATTTTTCTGCATTCATTACTGCATAAGTTGCATGCATGTTTAAAATCATTGAATAATTCAGTTAGTTGCATGTCAAAGGGGTTTCATTTCTCTATATTTAGATATATAACACTTCATGTTATCATTATAAATAAATTATTTAATGCAAAATCAGTAACGATAGTCATGTCTGTAAATAAAGGTTAAAATATTTGTGCCCTTTATCTAAATATACCAAAAAAATTCAAATTGTGATAAAAACTTTATTTGTGCCCAGAAACAACTCCAACTTTCCTACATTATGTGAAAATGGTTGTACTTTAAAATGAAAGTAGGTTTAGTGGTAGAAGTTTACCAGAATTAATTATACATATTGATAAGTACAATTTGTTTCTCAATTTTTTTCAATTTAAAAATTTTTCTGCACTCATTACTGTATATGTTGCATGCATGTTTAACACCACTTAACAATTAAGTTAAGTGCATGTCATAGATGTTTCATTTTTCTACATTTTAATATATAACACTTTATGTTATCATTATAAATAAGTTACTTAATGCAAAATCAGTAAAGGCAGTCATGTCTAAAAATGTACTTTCTGAAATCAGCTCGTAAAAACGCGGTTTTTGAGCACGTAGGCCTATACTAAGAGTTAATGTACCCAGATGGACAATTTTCTCCATACACTTCCATCCTGTGGGGTATCTAGTGGTATTCATTGGACTGGCCTGATATCTTTAAATTCTTCATTCAAATCATTTACCATTATAGTAAAAATTGAAGGGGATAAAACTGATCCTTGAGGAATGCCATTCTGTTGTTCATACAATTATATTCACTGTTCTTCATTTCAACCCATTTTTGAAACCATGAAATATGTTACATACAATAATAAAAAATTAAGCTAAGTAGGCCTATTTAAAAAAATTATACGATTATCTTTCGTTAGGCCCTACGTTGGTTCTGCAACCGCCCCCTTTCATTAAAATGTGTCATAAGTGGCTTAATATTGCAGTTTAATTTTTAAATCTCTAGACAAGTGGACAACAGCCTGAAAGTTGTTACCTGCTGTGATCTACCATTTCGATAATTATATCGGCGTCCGTCATTACTAAGGCTTGATTTAACGCTCCTGCTGAAAAAAAAAAAAAAATGTGGAGCTTTTGTTTACATACCACCGCTATGATTCTGCTTAAAACAATAGAAGCTGTAGAAGCGGGACAGTAGTTCGTGCCAGGTGCAAAACAAATACTGATGTGAAAGCTAGCTAAACATGCCCAACCAAATGACATGTTTAGTTCTTCGTGTATTCCTAAATACAATTACCCTTCTTATTTAGTAAAACAATATTTAACAACAACTAAAATTAATATATAAAGATCAATGATGGTGTGGGGATAAGGGGTAGTCTGATGGTGTGCTCATATATGATGGCAGATAATTGGTGGACTGGGTGTCATCCTGGACACCCCCGGGCTTTCTCATCCCTTTTCACCTTGTTAACAACAGGGCAATTATGACAGACTATTTTTTTTCTTTTCTTTTTTTGAAAGGAGAGGGCATACACACAGATACATACAATTGTACATTTTTGATTTACTGTATTTGGACAGTGGATGGGGAGAAGATACTATATTTAGATATCGGAAATAAGATTTTATTATCTTGAATTTCCTTCAATTTTTATCCTCGTCAAAGGTTAAGCAGGATTCTTTGCCTTTAAAAAAAAAATACTCCTCTCCTAGGGTGACCATATCTATAAAACAAAAAGAGAACATTTTCTGACTTGTTTTTGCGTAACAAAGAGGACAACACAGTCCAAAACAGTAGGACCCAAAAAACTGGACTTATCAAATTCAATTTCTTAATGCAATATTCTGATGATTAGTGCAATAGACTTGATTTAGCTAAGGAGATATTTCTGGCTACTACTTACTTATACTCCAGATGATGTTCAGACTTAATAGCTTGGATATCATCACGTGTTGGCATAAAGAGAAATGAAAAGAAGCCAAGAAAGATAGATCTGATAAAAATCTAATAAACGTAAGGATGAGTAAATCAGAGATAAAGAGCTTGATTAAAGAATTAATAACAGATGAATGGAAAGCAGAGTGGAGTAAAAATCTAGAGGAAGACATGCATGTAAGATGTTCAATGAAAAACAAGAAAATGTCCGATATCTAGGGAATTAAAAATTCCCAGTAGTAAGAAACTTCTCTGACTACAGCTGGGAAAATGCTATTTCAGAATAGAAGAACTTTATTGTGCAGAATGTCTTCAACACAATAATATAGAACATTTCTTGTTAAAATGTGAGAGGTATGAACAAATGAGAATACCAATATTAGATAATTTGCAGGCATCAAATTTACCTTTAAATATAGAAGAGGTGTTAAGAATAGACATACCTAGGGAACTGCAGATAGGAAAACTCTGTACAGAGCGATACAACAGGAGGCAATCTGATCATCAGAAGAGGTCCCCCGTCGATTAAGTGCTTCGGTCCCTTAATCTCTTTTACATTTTAAGGGGGCGGGCCTACTTGGGTCATGACTCACAAGTGTCAGCCTCCTGTTGTCTTGTGCAGAGAATTGAACCCACTCTACCTTGGTTGCAGCTTTCAAATTCACTCCTATTTTCTGCCAGCTGGAGGCAATTGTGAAAGTAACCCCTATGTTGCTTCTATTTGTGTGTGTGTGTGTGTGTGTGTGTGTGTTGGGTTACTTTCCATTGCCTCCCTGACTCCAAACACTTTGTGACAGTGAAGATATATTATGTCAACGAAGATTTCCAGTTTTTTTTCTAAGGTTATCTGCTTACGGTTGTTATCAAACTCTTTTGGCGAGGCTTCGTCCGGCTGTTGCCAAAGCCCTTTTGCACTGGCAGGTGGAAACTTGATTGCATCTCTTTTCCCGTCCAAGAAGTGTGTGAGATTATCATCAGGCAGATCAACTTGAATATTCTCCGTGCTGTGGATTGACTCCTGGCTGAGGTCTTCTAACGTCTTACCCGTCGTACCATTCTTCTATTTGTATCTCTGCCAAGAAAAATTTTGAGGGAAGTTGATACAATATTTGTACTCTAAGGTTGGCCATTATTGGACCCCTACGGCTGAGCAGGGGAGACAATACCGTCACAACCAGGACAAACAATTGCGATAAATCTCAAGTGAGGTCTCGTCTTGGTATAATAGAACCTTATAGTTACTTCCCTTAGACTATAAGGGCAAAATAAATCTATAAAGATTGTATCTTTTTTTATTTGATCATGCGGCGTGCGGTGCATAAGTAATATTTAAAATATGTTAAAGAGAATAATGAAATAACTGACGAGAACAAAATTTTCTCTTAAAAATTGTTAAGTGGAAATAAGAGTCCATTTGCTGTAGCGGATTTTTGTAAGTCGTGTTGCTGTAGCAGTAATTTAGACAGAAGGGGCGGGAGAATAATAAATTCATGACTGCTTAGATGATCGCTGCTGTTAGGTTCAGCTTTATGAGGTGGGGTGATCAGTGCCCTTCTGCAATATCTTTGGCGCCCATAACTCACAAGAGCAGGATCAGGCATCAAGATACAGTTAGGTAGACTGAAACGTAACGCTACCAGGTTTCAATCCTGGAATTCGGGTTCACCAAAATGATAATGTTTAACTCTAGTATTAAACCTGTCCTACGGAAAATACTACAGACACAGATTTGTCAAGGAATACTAATTAAATTTAAAAAAAAAAAACGAAAAGTAATTGTCAGTGACTCTATGAGACAGATTTTGCTGCGTCTGTGACCAAGTATCGTTTGCACTGGGCAGTAGCACAGTAGCAGAAGGCTGACAAGACCTCACTGAAGAGGAGATAGGAAGCGCAAAATGAACAAAATAAAGAAACCCTTATGAAAGCCACACTTCAATGCCACTAGGCAAGTCCAAACATAAAATTTCCATGTCCAAACATAAAATTTCCACTAACGCTTTAAGAAGGGGGAGGGGGTTAAACCTAAGCAGGCCAAGGTACACATAGCTGGCAACAAAACGGAGCTATAATTGGAACAAAGAAAAAGCGAATAGATTTCTCAGCTATTTGGCAAACCAACTGTTGACTGCGCATATGTATTGAGGTAGTGATTTATAATGATAACCATAAACAGAGCCCGTTTACTATATTGCATTATATGTTGAATCACACTTTACTTCACGATCGCCATCCTGTCGCCCAACTCGCGATCGATGACAACATATTCGCCTTACTGCGTGTGCATCATCTACAATTATGTTTGCTCGCGCTCCACGTTTGTCGCAATCTTTTATGTTTCGAAAAAAAAGCTCGAAACAGGGTTAGTAATAAGGCTAGCGGTAGCAGTTATTTGGTTCTTTTTCTGTATTCGCATTCCAAGCCCCATGTTTTCATACCTTTACTCCGTTTTACGAAATGTCTGGGGTTTTTTTACAGTGCATTTTGCACGTAGATTAGCTAACACATTACATAACAATAACAGCCAGTGCCTTTTTTAATGAATATTTGACTTGGCTAACATCCTACTACCAAGATAGCTTCATTACTTTCTACAAACCACAAGGTCTTTTATATTTGGACATACGCCCTAATATAACCGACGGACCGTGAATCTAGGAGGTAAGACAAGACGAGGCAAATTTATTTATTTTTAATACTGCCAAGCAATGACTGTTATTCACAATATTGTCCCTGTGGTTCACAATCGACATTATTGGACACCGGGAAAACACATAGGGGGCCCAGTCTCCCTCAGCAAATGTAGAAGGGAATGAATACTGTTTTTACGTCTAGCGCTCTGGTTGTATACATTCCTGATCCATTCTCTCAAACGCAATAGGGCCAAATTCCAGCAGTCTGAGTGATGTTGAATCAACGATTGCAGTTCATTCTCTAACAGGCCTCCTTACATTGTCCTTATTATCCAAACTCTGTCTCGACTGTGGGTGCTTTCGAGGGTGGTCTATCAGCTCTCTCATTGCTACGTACTCCTGCGTGACCTGTACAATAGATTCACACAGTTTACTAAACGGTTGAGGTATTGTTGTTGACTCGAGTCAATCGACTCGGACTCGAGTGAGACTCGGACTCGAGTCAACACAGCGACTCAATTCGAGACGACTTGAGATTTAGGCATTAGCGACTCGACTCGACTCGAGACTTGCCAATTTTGGTGAAACCATTCGCCGTCCTAACTCACAATGCACTTATTATTAATTCGAAAAAAAAAAAAAACAATGCTCTTATGTTAAGCAATATCACCCAAACATTACAAGAATGTTATTGTGCAAACACATTTTACTTCACATTATCAAACATAATTGGACACTGTTGCTAGAAACACATCTCGAGACACAGCGACCATCAGAACAATAATATTCTTTGGCTTTGTAAACATGACCATCCCGCCTTTAGGGGAAATTACCGCGCGCATTTATTGGCGGACAAAACTAGAGCACGTGTCATTAACCTGTAAATTCGCTGAAGCTAAGATTTGGTGCTGATCAAGGGTATTATTCCATCCAATCCGTTTGTCGTAGATTTATGATAGGAGAATTAAGACTAGGGTTTGTCCCTTCTGAATAGGTTGGAATGAGTGACAGGTACGGTGAGAGCTGGTGAAAAAAAAACACAATAGAATTTCCCCACGTGAGATGATAGGATGTGATATAGAGGCTGTCTTTGAGAATCGAGATAATCTTCTCTCTCTCACCTATCTTCTACGACCGTTTTTAAAGGCGTCAGACAGTCTACACACAGATATATATATTAATATATCTCTATCTACTCACGGGCACGCACATACACGTGACGACAGGTAAACACACAGACGTGGGAAAACTATAACACTGATTATACAGATAATTGGGATCGAGCTGACCAACGCACTGATTTTTTTGTTCAAGAGAGATATTTTAATTATCATATCAAAATTTCTCACAACACCAAAAAAATTACATCAAGGAAAAAACATATACAAATAGTCATAAAATTTAAGAAAATGCTACAAGGATGATAGCCCGTTAAAATCTTACTCTAGGTTTAGCCCACAGCCCCGTTAAGAGAACAGATGATGGCCCAAAAAGTTATAGATACGTAGGGTTGAGGCTAAGAGTTTTTCTTCTTTTCTCGTAAATGTATGCACAGAGTTGAATAATCTGATTTAGCCTAAGAAGTAAAGAAACTCTAGCAAATAGTAACAAATTCTGCAGGTTAAACAAAAAGAATTAAGACAGTAAATGGGTGACAATCTATAACTGTAAAATAACACTCTGATCTGCGTACACTCATTCATTCAGCCATGGCCATGGGTACACAGTTATACTCACAACTTTGCTCGCTGCCTCTGGGAACATACTCAATTCTAGGACCCTCACACAGACCCGAAAATGCAGTCATCGACCAAGAAATCCCCAGTTCCAAAAGACGTACTGAACTTTCTGTCTCCGGGAACGATTCCTTGGGTGTTCTAATTTTTCGAATGTCTGATTAAGTCACATAAAATATTGTCCAGGCACGAAAGTTAGCAGAGCACAATGTCATTAGCTTTGGTTTCTAGAATTTAAGGAATGTCAGATCGGTGTCTACTTTCAGGAAGTTACTATATTTGGTCACCACAGTACTAGTCAAAACTCTGTCGGAATGTTTCTGATCTTTGCTTGCCACAACGGGCTGAATTGTACTGAAGAGTTATTCTGGAAGAATTAATTCTGGCGCGAAGGCCTCTTACTTCATTTAACTGTTACAGTTCAGGTAATGAAAGTGATTTGTTTCTTCCCAAATAAAGTTCACGTACTAGAACGCTGGTAAAGTTGGGTACCACCGTTTCACTATATAAAAGAAAGAACACATATCAAATAATTTACATATATGTACTCAATATAACTTACATTTTAATAGCAAGCCTACAGCTTGACTTATATTTAAAACTTCCCATAAAATAAGTTATATTAAATAAATCAAACATCATGAATTAGAAAATACATACGTATTTCGTCAACACTCAATGATGTATCTAGCGTTATAAGTTTAGTTTTTAAAATATATTCTCTCGTCTGATTATTTAGAAGTTAAATTACATTTCTTTATTAACCGACTGAATTTAAGCAAGAAATATAATTTCTGTTTTCCACTGAAACGCGTCACTAGAAAATAATACAGACTATATAGATTAAGCCCTCTGTTCAAAAGAACTAGTTTAAAATTAAATCGGCGATTTAACACTTAATCACTTCACAAAATTTCAGAGAACTACTATATAATATTTACCTCAAAACAAAGCACTACAGGATATCGCACAATTAAGAATTTTTACGCTCATATTTATGGAAGTCTAGAAGTTCGACAAATTGTCGCAACAAACTAAGAAACTTCGCTTATACAGCTCTACTCTTCGCGAACCACCTGTCTACTGCGATTTATTGAGAAGAATGAAAATAAAGTTTCAAACTAGGTTAATATTTTAAAATCAGACAAAGGATGAACTATTTCCCCCGCCCCGATCTCTCCCCCTTCTCATAACAGCTACGTTTAACTTAGAGGCGTGTCGTAACTGCCACCAGGGCGATTACGCACCTGCGTTGACAAACTGACCGGGAAAAGCGCGTGTCAGTTGCAAATCTCAGACAACCGTCTGCCGTGCCACGAGTAATCTCACCCTTCGTTTAACAAACTGACCGAGAAACGTGCGTGTTAATTTCAAAGGTAGACAACTTGTCTGAAAGGCAGGGCAGTTTTCACACTACAAGCTGACCATGGCCCGTGGAGCATGAGTGTCATATGCGAAAAACCAGACCCTCTGTCTGCCTGCCCGTTCGGGCGGAGTGAATTTTCACACTACGGCCCAGAACTCGGCCGAAGAAACCACTGTCCCCGTGGGAACAGCAGACAGCTGTCGGCTCTCCCGGTCTGACGGAATGCATTATAACGCTTCTCGTCTGACTGACATCCACGTAATACCATCTAGTGCGATACTCAGTTTTGAGAAACAAAACCGGTAAGGTTTAAAAATACTGAACAAAATATTTTTCGCAACCGAGTGATGCGAAAAATACAGGAAAAACAAGTATGGAAAGATAATAAAATGAAAGGATTAGGGTGAGAGAATAGGAAGAAGATGTAGGTAATTTAATGACATAAAGACCTACGTGACAGGACGTCCCCCCTTAAGATATGGAAGCACTCCATGTCTACGTTATGGAATTAAATTTCCTATATCCGTAGCTTCAGGGTGTCTGTCCTCTTCCCTCTCATCTCTCTCCAATTCCTACTCAAGTCTACACCCCAAAGTTTCCTTCCTCTGGAATGTCTCCCATGCGCGCTTGAAAGAGCGTCGCCGCTTCTGACATTTTTGAAAGATTTCTTGTGATAGCGGTGGAATATCCCTGCCACTATCATCATCTTCGTCAGCTCTGGCGATCGTCAGGAGATGGTCGGAGGTTGGCACTGGTCTTTCCAAGTATCTCTTTAAGAGATTTAAATGGAAAACCTTCTCCTTTCCTTGAATAGAGATCTGGTAGTTAGCCTTAGAAATCTTTTTCAGGACGGTAAACGGCCCTTGCCATCCGATCTTCAGTTGGTTGTTCTCGGTAGGGAGTAACACCAAAACTTTCTCTCCTGCTTCCAGTTCTCTCTCTTTCGCGACTTTCCTGTATCGGTTAGCGTGCTTTGTGCGAGCTCGCTTAAAGTTAGTCGTTGCTAGGTCCCACCCTAGTTTCAACCTTTCCTTTAAAACCGACACATATTTATTGGCTGAGACAACTGTCTCATCAGCCTTCTCGTCTGTCAGAGACTGAAGTAAGGCTTCAAGCGGGCCCTTAATGGGTCTGCCGAATAAGAGTGTCGCTGGCGGAAATCCTGTGGAAGTATGAGGAGATTCTCTGTAGCCAAATAAAGCTCCAGGAATACAAAGGTCCCAATCTTCAGGTTTCACTTGTGCCAGTTTACTTAGCATCATGGTGAGGTTTCCATTTGCACGCTCCACGAGCCCATTTCCGGCCGGAGTATATGGCTTAGTGTGGATGTGTTGGGTCCTCAAGATCTTAACGATCTCATCCATCAACAGGTTTCGGTATGGAGATCCGTTATCCGTCAACACTTGCTGCGGGAATCCCAACCGAGTGAAAATCTGCACGAGGGCTTCTGCGACATGCTTGGCATCTGCGCATGTTAGCGGGATAGCTTCTGCCCGTAAAGTGCATGTATCGACTAAGGTCAGGATAAACCTTTTCCTTCTTTTAGTCCTTTCGAAAGGCCCTAAAATGTCGATCACAACCCGTTCGAATGGTGTTCCCATTATTGGCATTTCACCCAAAGAGACTGGGGGTGCCCGTTGTTTGGGTGGCATACGTTGGCACTGGGCACAGGATTTGACATATCTGATAATATCAGTATTTACTCCTGGCCACCAATAATGAGTGGTTATACGTTGGTTTGTGGCGTTCTGTCCCATATGTCCGCTAAAGGGAAGAGAGTGCCCCATTTCTAGGATTTGGCTTCTGTACTGTTTCGGTACTAGGAGCTGGTTGTAACCTTGGTCAGGCTTGCCCGTTCTCCGATAAAGTACGCCATCCTTGAAAAAATGTCCCCGTGCTGTTTGGGTTCCTTAGCCATGGGCAGTTTCCTAAAGCAGGGTGCCAAAGTAGGGTCCTTGTATTGCGCTTCTTTAAGTTCCATAGGTAACAAATTAGGCGCAGGCTCCCGTTCCTTCTTGGTTTGCCCTCTTGTAGTTACTGCTGCCACAATCGGCTCTTCCAGTTTCCCAATACACACGTATCTCCCGCCAAGTATGACTGGGTAGATGGGATCATCCATAACAGCCGCTTTGATCACACCTCTGACGAAATCAGAGTGGATCTCCACCAATGCGATGGGAAGCGCTGTAGGTGCATCACTCTTACGAACTCCACAAAGTTGGACGGTCTCTGCTGTCTCTTGACCGGGTTTGACCAGGTTTCTGGCAACAATGCAATCATAAGAAAGCCCCGTGTCAAATAAGCAAGAAGTTTGAGAACCGTTCAAAGTAACAGTACCTCGCGTTGAGGGTGTATCCCCAACAGGTTGGGAATCACTGTCAATAATTCCACCTTGCGAGACTGTTAATAAGCATCCGATGCGTTTCGGCTCGGTGTGCTCGGTCTGATCATATGTCCCGTGCTCAGGGGTTCTCCCTTTGCCACCTTGACCTTTCTGGCTACGCTGCCATGTAGGGCGGTCGGGTTGATCAGACTGTTTGGGGTGGTTGGGGTACTTGTTCTTGTAGAACTTGGATTTTTCAGGAGGGGGGTTTTGAGGTCCAGTTTCTCTGTGGTTATTTTGGTTAGAAGCCTGAGAAGATTGCTCTAGGTTATGTTTTCGAAAATGCTCCTCTGTCGGTTTCCGCTTAGTGGCCGGTAGTTTAGCCAACGCATTGTGATAACGCTCAGACTTTTCCAAAATGTCTTCAAGTTTTTCTGCCCCCTGCTCAGCGAGAAATCTCCGGGTATCCGCAGACAATGTGTTCTTTATTTGTTCTGTTAAAACAAATTCCTCAAGACCTTCATAGGTAGAGGGGAGCTGTGAGAGCTCTAGGCACTTTGTCAGATAACCCTTCAAACGAGACGAGAACTGCTGAAAAGTTTCAGAATTCTCTTTCCGGCTGTTGCGAAACAGTTGCAAAAATTTGCGAGCGTTCATTTCAAAGCGCTCCAGTAACGCTTTCTTCAACAGATTATAGTTGTCTTGTTGGCTGCTTTCCAGTTTGGCGTAAACATCATACGCAGAACTTTTCAAAGCCTGGGAAAGCTTCATGTTCCAACGCGACCTCTCTAAACCGTACAGAGTTGCAATTTTCTCAAATTTTTCTAGCCAAGTGTCAATCTTCTCATTTG
The DNA here is from genome assembly GCA_024509875.1 of Oreohelix idahoensis. Lineage (NCBI taxonomy): Eukaryota > Metazoa > Mollusca > Gastropoda > Stylommatophora > Oreohelicidae > Oreohelix > Oreohelix idahoensis. The sequence continues at coordinate 565,082 of JAMPIV010010585.1, forward strand.
GACAAGGGAAAGATTCTAGCGGAAAAGACATAGCAGTGAGATGGGTGGATTGAGTGTTAGAAGGATCAGTTAAGGAAGAATGAGGAGAAGACTCTCCATTGCTGGAGGTAGAGGCAGCACTACGACTTTGAAGTTCTAGAGCTTTAAGAGCCAACTCATGTTGTCTCTCCTTCTCTCTTTCCTCTCTCTCCTCTCTCTCCTTCTCATGCTGTCTCTCCTTCTCTTTTTCCTCATGCTGTCTCTCCTTCTCTCTTTCTCTCTCCCTGCGGATTTCCATTTCCTCATCCATCTTCCTCTGCTGTAATAGCCGGTCTTCCGCTTCTTTCCTCTCCGCTGCTTCTTCTTTCCTCTTTAGTTCTTCTTCTTTCCTCTCCGCATCATATCTCTAAAGTTCGTCCCTGACAAAAGCTTTCGCTTCTTCTCCTTCCAGTCCCTCCTCTCTCGCTTCGTCCCTGAGAAGTTGTCTAAGCTTTGCCCTCTCGGCCATATTATGTCAGTGACTGAGACTAGTGGAGAAAAAAACTAGGAAAAAGGATACACTGGTTCCTACCACTTACGAGAAAAAAATTTCCAAAAATTTAAAAGATGATATCCTTAACCCTGGGATACCTCCTCCAAATAAAATCTAACTATCGCTGCTATTAATCGGCAATAAAGCACCTAATGCAAAACACGACTACGCCAACTAAATGGTAGTTAAGATTACTTCTGAAAAATAAGTTGCTACAGTGGAAACAAAATAATTATTGTAAAAATTAAAGAGAAAAATAATCCCTTAATTATAAAATCCACTCTCAAGTTTACCCCTGAAGACAGTTCGGGTGAGGGAGGCAATTAATCTGGACGAATAGTCCGAAACGCACTCCTTAGCTTTGCTCAAACACCTACCTGCTTCAGAACCCTTGTGAATGTTATACACTCACAAAACTTTACCAGCGTTTAGTATTACAAATCAACAATAACATATATTCCGACAAAATCCACCTGTAACTCAAATGTATATTATTCAAAATGCTGTGGAAAAAAAAACTTATTAGTTTGTGTGGTCAGCACGCCCGTAAACAGATCGTTAGTCTAGGGGATAAATTATTTTTAAAAGATACAAAACTCACAAGACATCACACTCTTACTCTATTTCAGTATAAAGAATCTTAAGTTCAAAATCCAGATAGACGAGTCCACCTTTGTCGTACTCGTCTTCCTATTCTAAGTTCAAAAATCCGTCGGGTGAGGCCACATTTGTCGTATCGCCTTAGGATTTTGGGTTCAATTCCCGGTAACGAGCGACCATTTGTCGTAGATTTATGATTGGAGAATTAAGACTAGGGTTTGCCCCTTCTGAATAGGTTGGAATGAGTGACAGGTACGGTGAGAGCTGGTGAAAAAAAAAAAAACAATAGAATTTCCCCACGTGAGATGATAGGATGTGATATAGAGGCTGTCTTTGAGAATCGAGATAATCTTCTCTCTCTCACCTATGTTCTACGGCCGTTTTTAAAGGCGCCAGACAGTCTACACACAGATATATATATATATATTAATATATCTCTATCTACTCACGGGCACGCACATACACGTGACGACAGGTAAACACACAGACGTGGGAAAACTATAACACTGATTATACAGATAATTGGGATCGAGCTGACCAACGCACTGATTTTTTTGTTCAAGAGAGATATTTTAATTATCATATCAAAATTTCTCACAACACCAAAAAAATTACATCAAGGAAAAAACATATACAAATAGTCATAAAATTTAAGAAAATGCTACAAGGATGATAGCCCGTTAAAATCTTACTCTAGGTTTAGCCCACAGCCCCGTTAAGAGAACAGATGATGGCCCAAAAAAGTTATAGATACGTAGGGTTGAGGCTAAGAGTTTTTCTTCTTTTCTCGTAAATGTATGCACAGAGTTGAATAATCTGATTTAGCCTAAGAAGTAAAGAAACTCTAGCAAATAGTAACAAATTCTGCAGGTTAAACAAAAAGAATTAAGACAGTAAATGGGTGACAATCTATAACTGTAAAATAACACTCTGATCTGCGTACACTCATTCATTCAGCCATGGCCATGGGTACACAGTTATACTCACAACTTTGCTCGCTGCCTCTGGGAACATACTCAATTCTAGGACCCTCACACAGACCCGAAAATGCAGTCATCGACCAAGAAATCCCCAGTTCCAAAAGACGTACTGAACTTTCTGTCTCCGGGAACGATTCCTTGGGTGTTCTAATTTTTCGAATGTCTGATTAAGTCACATAAAATATTGTCCAGGCACGAAAGTTAGCAGAGCACAATGTCATTAGCTTTGGTTTCTAGAATTTAAGGAATGTCAGATCGGTGTCTACTTTCAGGAAGTTACTATATTTGGTCACCACAGTACTAGTCAAAACTCTGTCGGAATGTTTCTGATCTTTGCTTGCCACAACGGGCTGAATTGTACTGAAGAGTTATTCTGGAAGAATTAATTCTGGCGCGAAGGCCTCTTACTTCATTTAACTGTTACAGTTCAGGTAATGAAAGTGATTTGTTTCTTCCCAAATAAAGTTCACGTACTAGAACGCTGGTAAAGTTGGGTACCACTGTTTCACTATATAAAAGAAAGAACACATATCAAATAATTTACATATATGTACTCAATATAACTTACATTTTAATAGCAAGCCTACAGCTTGACTTATATTTAAAACTTCCCGTAAAATAAGTTATATTAAATAAATCAAACATCATGAATTAGAAAATACATACGTATTTCGTCAACACTCAATGATGTATCTAGCGTTATAAGTTTAGTTTTTAAAATATATTCTCTCGTCTGATTATTTAGAAGTTAAATTACATTTCTTTATTAACCGACTGAATTTAAGCAAGAAATATAATTTCTGTTTTCCACTGAAACGCGTCACTAGAAAATAATACAGACTATATAGATTAAGCCCTCTGTTCAAAAGAACTAGTTTAAAATTAAATCGGCGATTTAACACTTAATCACTTCACAAAATTCTAGAGAACTACTATATAATATTTACCTCAAAACACAGCACTACAGGATATCTCACAATTAAGAATTTTTACGCTCATATTTATGGAAGTCTAGAAGTTCGACAAATTGTCGCAACAAACTAAGAAACTTCGCTTATACAGCTCTACTCTTCGCGAACCACCTGTCTACTGCGATTTATTGAGAAGAATGAAAATAAAGTTTCAAACTAGGTTAATATTTTAAAATCAGACAAAGGATGAACTATTTCCCCCGCCCCGATCTCTCCCCCTTCTCATAACAGCTACGTTTAACTTAGAGGCGTGTCGTAACTGCCACCAGGGCGATTACGCACCTGCGTTGACAAACTGACCGGGAAAAGCGAGTGTCAGTTGCAAATCTCAGACAACCGTCTGCCGTGCCACGAGTAATCTCACCCTTCGTTTAACAAACTGACCGAGAAACGTGCGTGTTAATTTCAAAGGTAGACAACTTGTCTGAAAGGCAGGGCAGTTTTCACACTACAAGCTGACCATGGCCCGTGGAGCATGAGTGTCATATGCGAAAAACCAGACCCTCTGTCTGCCTGCCCGTTCGGGCGGAGTGAATTTTCACACTACGGCCCAGAACTCGGCCGAAGAAACCACTGTCCCCGTGGGAACAGCAGACAGCTGTCGGCTCTCCCGGTCTGACGGAATGCATTATAACGCTTCTCGTCTGACTGACATCCACGTAATACCATCTAGTGCGATACTCAGTTTTGAGAAACAAAACCGGTAAAGTTTAAAAATACTGAACAAAATATTTTTCGCAACCGAGTGATGCGAAAAATACAGGAAAAACAAGTATGGAAAGATAATAAAATGAAAGGATTAGGGTGAGAGAATAGGAAGAAGATGTAGGTAATTTAATGACATAAAGACCTACGTGACACCGTTGTAGACGCGGGGGGGGGGGGGGGGGGGGGGGGGGGGGGGGGGGGGGGGGTATGCTTGAGAATATATTTCTAAGTGGAATAAAAAGTCAGTAAATAAAATAGTAAAAATACTAAAATATATATTATTATTTTCATTATTATTTGTATTGATCGATGTAATTGTTCGATAAAGCGCGATTGCGGCTATAAACAGTGAAACAGTGTTAGTTCTAAAATGAGAATGGACTCGTGCCTCGACTTCCGACTCCGACTTGAAGCCAATGTTAGGAACTTGCGACTCGACCTGAGACTTGTACTAAAAGACTTGAGACTTGGCTTGAGACACGTTAGGTCGTTAGGGAAGACTTGACGTCAACTCTGGGTTGAGGCCTCTATATATGCTCTCCATTCATGGCATAGCCATCTATTTTGGACCTTCCGAAGCAAAGACTGACAGTTTATTTCATAACGACTGCTCTACTAAATGTAGTTTTCGTCAGCCACCACAGGACTGCAGTATTTGCCTCTATCTCAATTTTTATGATAGAGGCTGTTGATTATGTAAGCTCCGTGCTATTCAGCGATGACCTGCCCCTTACTGTAGCAGAAAAGACCCATTCTGATTTCCGCTGCGAGAACAGACTAATCAGTACAGTACTGTATATACAATAGCAGCAACATTCCCAGCATGATCCTTTATCTATTGGCTGATTTCCAGTTCTGCTTTCCCACTGCACCAATCTCTACACTCCGTGCCAAGACTGATGAGGGCTTGCTGGCAGTTTGTCAAGTTCTTTTCTGATATTACTCCAATTATCTTCCATTAAATGTCGTCTGGGACCCCAAGATGCAGCAATAGTGAATGCAGTCAGCGACCCATAGCTTGAATGCTTGCATCAGGATCAGCGAACCAGAGCTGATCAAGACCGTACTCGACCTCCACGTGGTGGTCCTGGAAACAGTCTGCAGCAGTGCAGCCTGGCTGAGCGAGTACGGATCGAAATGGTAAGGCAAACCTGGTCCCTAAAAAATGCCGCGCAGAAGTCGGATGTGTCGACCGAAAGGTGCAGATATCACAGCTTAGGCGCAAACAGACACAACGCAATCACCGTCCTTTTCAGGGCGAACGAGGAAGAAGAAGAAAAATGTCGTCTCAATTGTGGTCATCTGTCAGATCGTTGCCTCTGCTTGTGCCATCCATGACATCATTCTCTCTCATTTTCTCACAGGGGTAGTCTTTTGTCTGTAGTTACACACATATAGGCTTTTACCTGGGCTGTCGCATGTCAAAATTTTATCGATGGAAATCCAAGCATGCACCTTACGTCATCGTCACAATGGGGCATCTCTAGTACAACCCAAGACTATGCAAATTCCTTCATTTTGAATACGCCCCAGTCGTTTACATTATGACCATGACAATTTGAGTTTTCCAAGCTCATAATCGATTACTGCCATGACTAAGCAATGGAATAGGAAAAAGTGTTTCTGCGCCATGTGTGCAGCTGCCATCGTTTTTAGTGCGGTAAGCCACGCTTGCATTTTCGAGTGGTTTACTCAACATGGTGATTGTATGATATACCGCAACCGAACGTTATACCGAGATATTTCAACTTGTTCTACCTTTCAATGTTTTGTCCATTGAGAGTAATATTAGGGAGGTCTGCCTTCACCATGCAGTTGTTCTAGGAGCATCACATTACATAGACCTTGCTGGGATTTCCCCTTGAACCGAATGTAGTGTCTCACAAATGCTGTTGTCCCTGTCCTGTCTGCCTAAGCCAGAACTGTAAATGAGTGTGTCTGCTACAGTTATTGTTCGTGCCGGCCTTGTTGGTTGAGTGGGGGATAATTTTTCTGTGTAGGCTAGATATGTTTTCTTGGGCACTGTCTGCTACAAGGAAGACGCTCGAATTCCCAAAGATATTTTTTACGGACAACTAGCAGATGGCAAAAAATGTGTGCAAGAGAGACATTGGCCATGCATTCAACATCATGGGAGGACGAAGCTCAATCACACCAAGTGGAGATGCTCCATACAGCGCCTCTCAGATTGAGCGAAAAGAAGCTCTTACAACATGCAAAAGAGAGAAGAAAAAAAAAAAACACGCCGAAAGAAACAGCAGGGCAGTATTTTTTTTCTTCCATAAAAAACATGCTTTTTTTATAAGTATCCCGTTCGACCCTTGATGTGTTATAATTAGGACATATGGGGTACTAATTCGAGTAAATATAGTACCTTCTTCCTCCTCTACTCTGTCCAAATAGAGTAAATCAAAACTAAATTTGTATGAATGTTTTTGTGTGTGACCTCCTTTTTCAAGAAACAAACAAACAATAAAAATAAAAAACAAACGAATTAAAAAAAAACAACCAACAGACAAACAATAAACAAACTAAAATAAAGCATCTCATAATAACCTTGTTGTTAACGACAGGCATTGATTTCGATAAAGTGATTCATACGTTCGCAGCTTTGAAGGCCAGGAAAGGAAAGTTATGATTTAGTCGAGATGTTCACTGAGTTCTGAAATGTTTGTGTATTTGTTCCTGTTATTTATTTTTTTTGGGTGGTATTATTTCATTTATGAGTATATTTCCATTTGCATTTACGAGTAACATTAGTACAAAAAAACATTACTAAGGATTCTGTTTGGTCTGGTTCGGGAGGAGGTCCACGGGGGTGACACCATGAGTTACCGCACCGGGTGACACCAACCCTAGTGACGCCTCTGTGTTGGACCACCATGTGGCGTGAGGTTTTATTTGGCTTTAAGATCAGTATAGTACTGACAATTACAGAAATAGAATTTCTGCAGAAAATGGTGAAGTCCCAGTGTCTGAGAGGACTACTGGTATCACAAATTAGTTACGGCTGTGAATGATCTGATCTCGAAACAATAGTAGAGAGGAGACCGACATAAAGTGCCACCTCCGCTGTGTAACTAACTGTGATATTAAAAAAACAAGGAAACAGATTTTACTTAACAATGATAAAATTGACAAGTCGTTCAAATACAATTTCCTTATTATTTATTTAGTATAAACACTGTCTACTCTTGTGCTGAAGGGTGAATGTTGAAAAGTGGAATGTAATGAATTTGTAAGTTTACATATGATTTACAAATATTTATATTTATATAGATATGTAAATATATTACAACAAGTTTTCCAATTATAGGAACAAAAATTATATCAGCTGTGCTGTTATTCAATTATAGTACATGTATCAGCTGTGCTGTTAATTACGTATAATTTATCAGCTATAATCTTATTATTGTCTCTTGCTACGCTAATTCACTTTCTCGTCACTGACACTAGCTTTTGCTCACAATGCTGACAGAAATGGTACTAATGTGTACTCATCTCTTAAAACGTTCTGTTCTCCTTAGTTTGGTTCACACAACTCCTGCTGAGGCTCGTTACTTTAGCCCACCCAAGACTGAGGGGGACTAAAGATGTAGCTTCTGTACAATCTCTATGCTCCTGCGAAGTTCCAGGCAGCTGGATTGACTCGAACATACGACCTCAGGTTTTATGACACGAATAAAACCCTCCAAGATTTAAACAGGCCAGATTTTGACTCAACTTAGCGAAGCAGGCTGCAGGTCAATGCTCTCAGGTAAGCTATAAATCAAAGCTGACAGCTCCTCTCTTCAGTCGGTCGTCTCTGGCTTCGTGTTCGGTGTTGCGTGTTTTAGCATAAATCTCGCCCGATTATATAGGCAGGTAAGATAACTTCTACTGGTAAAGGAAAGCGTTTGGTTGGTTCCTGGAGGAGCAATCTGATTGGTTGCCTGCAGTTTCGTCTTATGCTCGTACAGCCTAATTTTATTCAGTTTTCTTCCGCCATCTTGCGTGAACAAGATGGCCGCGACCCACATCCGAAAAAACAGGGCTTAAGTTTTTTCCTGGCGTAACTTCTTGTAATTTATTCCGGCTCAGCAACTGTGCGTTGATTGGCTGGGGCAAATTTGTATCCCGACATAATGATTTAACAAAGTAGTGGGGTTACACACACTCGTTTCACGACACACCACTACTGCAGAGCTAAGGGGAGGCAACCCGTTACAATGAGGAGGGTTGCTAGAGAAGATGTCCAGCGCTTTCAGAATTGCAACCATCTCTGCCGTGAAAATAGATGTATTATCTGTTATACTATATCCTTTCACCATTTGCCATATGGGAACATAAATTCCTATCCCCAATTTATTATCTCTTTTAGACCCATCTGTTACACTGTAATACTGTCCTTTGATATTTGTTGAATATATTTGATGGCTTTGTTTTTGATAGTACATATCAGTTGTTTTGTTAATTATGCATGCCAGATGGTAGTCTGTATCTGGTTTCTTGAGTTCCCGTGGTGGTACCACCAGTTTGTATATACTACTGTTATTAATTGATGCATTTAGGGCATCAAGTGTACTAGTTCCTCCATGCATTTCCAACCTGTCGGATATCTACTGGTACTCATGAACCTGTTCTGAGTTGATATTAATTGATACCTAGCAAATGCTAGAAAAGCAGGATGAGTCTTGTCTAACATAATTTTGGTCATGTAATTTAGTCTTAGTTCCTTTCTCCGAAGTTCCAATGGGAGGACTCCTAAGGCCACATCCAGAGCACCCCTCGATATTGATCTGATTGCACCTACAATTGTACAGAATGCTTGGTGCTGTATTTATATCTAATTTACTCTTGTGACTATGTGCTGCAGAGTCATCGACTATGCTTCCATAATTTTTTTTTTAATTAATGAAGAAAAATATCCCGTTCAACCTCCGATGGGTTATAATTAGGATATATATTGTTTTCAATTCCAAATAATATGAAAAACTGCCGATATGAGAAAGTGGCATCACATTTGTCAAATCATTGTAAATAGGGACAATCACAATTGTACTTATACGTTAAATAAATATTTTTAAAAAAATTAACAAACAAAATAAAAAAGAAACTCTGAACAAGAATAATATTAAAGTGAAGGGGTGTAAAGGCCTGGCGGTTCCAGTTATATAACTGACTTTAACAGATATTTAATTGACTTTCATCTGTTAAAAGTCATAAGCATTGTAAGAACAGCATCAGACCTTCACATTCCCAGCCATTCGTGTTAAATATTGTTTGACTATATTATGTAGTTCCCTAGGTCTGTCTACTCTTAACACCTCTTCTATATTTATAGGTAAGTTTGATGCTTGCAAATAATATAATATTGGTATTCTCATTTGTTCATACCTCTTACATTTTAACAAGAAATGTTCTATATTATTGTCTTGAAGACATACTGCACAGTAAGGTTCTTCTATTCTGTAATAGCCTTTTCCCAGCTGTAGTCTGAGAAATGTCTTATTACTGGGAATTTTCAATTCCCTAGATATCTGACTGTTAAGTCATATTTTAATTAAGGGGAGTTAAGTGTTAAAGACTGGAATGTACGGGTCGGATTTTTGTACACGCTAGTAAACACGCTCTGCGTGATGAGAGAATTTTTTAATTGAGGGGTTGTACGCGGAGTAATGTTTAAACTGTTACCTGACTAGTTGTTACTTTGTTTAAAGATAGGATAAAGAAACTGGTCGAATGTTCTATGAATTAGTTTGGGGGGAAAGGCGGATGAATTCAGCTCACATCTCAAGCTGCGAGTTCGCGCTTGAATGAATTTTTACTGAGCTGTTTTGAGCAGCTGTTATTTCGTGACAGTACGTTTTCTGGCAGAGCTTGGGAATGGACGTGATCCATTTCGCTAGTGTGTTCCAGAATATATTTTTGTGAAAGGAATATTTGATAATTCCAGAATGTACGTTATTGAAGATTGAGAGATATTGTATTCATATCGATTCAAAGCCTTGGATATTATGGCTTACCAATGTACTGTGTATTCAATTGAAGATTGAGAGATATTATATTCATATTGATTCAAAGCCTTGGATATTATGGCTTACCAATGTACTGTGTATTCAATTGAAGATTGAGAGATATTATATTCATATTGATCCAAAGCCTTGGATATTATGGCTTGTTAATGTACTGTTTATTCTGTATGCGTATATTATGAACTGTCGATGCTCCATGACTTGATGTGAACTGTATTACCATGATGTCCACGCGACCGTGTAGTGAATAAACAGTGTAAAACGTTATCAGGAGTTTCAACGTTCCTGACTCCTATGTTTGTTGTGGTGTGTGGCTCCAGTCTGTTCAGGTATGCCAGAACCCTTTTAACATTCGCGTATGTTGTTATCTACATAGTCACACACCTGTCGGCCACCTGTAAGCCCGACCATACTGACTTCGTCCTTGTCAGTCTTTGATGCACCACACCACCCACCAGAAACATTAACAGAACATTACATGTACTACTGTCGTGGAATATTCTAATCCACATATATAAATTATCAAGTAAATATAAAGCCTAATAAATACATATAATAAATAAAGGAAGAAGAATGGTAAAGAACAGTGCTGTCACAATGACTGTACTCGAAATCCCCTTGTTTTCTACTGCGTATGCAAATTGTAACGTTTCATGTTGATATTAAAGGCCTTCTGCAACATACACGCGTTTCCCAAACACACAATAAAATGTGCTGCCTTTCTAAGAAAAACCTTGAAATATGCAAGTTGACCTAAATTTTAAATTCCATTCATGTCTTTTTCTACACTATGTTACCAAGATCAAAAGACAGATGGACAAAAGGATAGCGAGAAGGGAGAGGCAGAAAGCCGAACACTAAACACGCTTCGCGCGATACACAAATGCTGCCATCACGCGTGTAAGACTACATGCACTAACTTTTTTTCAGACGGACAGTGATAAAATACATTACCCATCCCAGAGTTAGGTTTATAAATCCTGAAAAACTCTTATTAGAAAAGATAACATTAGATGGGTTTACGGTTGAAAACATAACAGTACCCAGACAGCACATCTTCGAAACAGGAGGTAGAAAATACATATTTTGAACGCAGCCACGTAGCTCTTTCAAATTGGTATATTTGGGTTCCTTAGGGCTTGCTGACAAATAATATGTAAAACGTTACGCAAATAGTCCAGGAATTAATAAATTATACCCAAAATAAAATAGTGGGGATGCCTGACAGCATGGAATCATTTCTGCTCATAAAATTTTTTTATAACGTGTTTGAAAAAAATCTTACGTTACAGAATTAGCCTACCATGTAAACTCCAAATTGATTGGAGCGCAACAAATGAAAGACTAACCACGATTGGTCGGGCTATAAATACTATCTTTCGTTGTTAGGGGAGACGTGAAAAGGTAACATTTTTTCAAACACTTGTCGAAACGTGGCCTCATTGGCTAGACTCTCTGATATACTCACTTAGGAGCGTTAGTTCGAGACCACTAGTCCAAATAATCTTGATAAAGCAACAGTGCGTTGAAGCCAGCTCATATTTGTGTTAAATAAAAGCCTGGAACATAAGCAGATGGGAATTTGTGCCAGTAATTGTGCCAGAATTCATTGCTAATCAACGTATCTGTGTTTATTTCCATGAAATTGTGGTAAGCTTGAACCATTCAGTATCTTTTAATGAAAATTGAATGTAAATTGTTAATTTATGCCTGTATATATATGTGTAGTTCAGTGGCAAACAGGAGATAAAGCCTATAATGCTCCAGCCTGAACAGAGGGTGTCGGAGGGAAGTAAAACGGCATGGAATGGCCAAGTAGTACACTGACACCTGGATGATTGATTAGACAGAAATAATGCTGGAAGTGCAGAGGCGTGGTAACCATTAAGGAGGTAAATACTGGTATAAAGTATTTCAGATGAAGCTGACAGTTGGCCTAACGCTCTGAACTCAATGTTTGTGTTGTATTGTGCTCAGTGTAGAACTAGAGTATCAATTAGTTATGAAGTAGAAGGTACATCCTTCTTGTTTTCAGGGACCGTGGTCTTGATGGTACTGAGCAGCACCTGGTCAGAGCTTTGCTGAATCCAGAGTCGGACAGCATACTCCTTGGTTCATTTAGCTATCAGTGAGGTGTCTCCAGAGCCCAGAGGAGAATTCGAGCAGAGGAGTCCTTCCCTGCCGCCATCACGCAAGATAAGCTGATTTGGCCAGCTGAGCTCAACATTATGTCCCCTCATCTTGAAATGACTTTGTAAAAATAACATTCAGAGGGGAATTTAATTGTCTTAATATCAGGAACTGAGAACATCTCCAATACTAGTCCCAAAAGACAAACTATTGAAGTCATGATGACAAATACCAACAGAGCTTGAACAAAACAAAACCAGTATTACCTCATATTACCACTACACAACTGACACACATAGGATATTTTAATAATATATGTCACTACAATATTCATATTGATAAAGTCTGTACATATACTTGTAATTAAAATTGATTGTGATTCCTGGTTCCTTTGTATTTGAATCAGGACACATATACCTTTATGATAACCATGAATACATATTGTTATTTGAAAAGTTATCAGTGACTCCTTAAGATATTCTCATAGAGTGTTATATGTATGTGAGTGTCACAGTGTTGTCAAGAGTAGTGGATTAAATTAAATTGTTTATCTGTCTGTTGTTGTGACTTACACTTCATCATACACATACCCTAGACACATAACGTAGTCATCACACTATTCCAGAATAATTCTGACTGAGATATATAGATATGTGGTAGCAAGTAAGGTTATCTATAATACACTACTCTTAATAGATATAGATACCTTCACAGCTGATCTCAGTCAGTACACTAAGTCCCCTATAAATATTTATAACATCCCACTTCACCACAACCACTCAATTTAATCCTCAACATAGTGGTAACATAAGTGGTGGAGCCTTGAACAACTTATATGCATGTCTTCCTTTCAGATTTTTATCCCACTCTGCTGTCCATTCATCTGTTATTAAATCTTTAATTAAGCTCTTAATCTCTGATTTACTCGTCCCTACATTTAAGATTTTTATCAGATCTACCTTTCTTGGCTTCTTTATCTGCCTTTTCATTTCCCTATATGCCAACATGTGAAGGTATCCAAGCAATTAAGACTGATCATCCTCTGGAATATAAGTATGTAGTAGCCAGTAATCAATTTTGCCTCTAATCAGGGCCGACTCTACCGACGGCGCAACACGTGCATTTGCACGGGGCGGCAAGCTTTGGGGGGGGGGGGGGGGGGGGAGGAGGGGGGGGGGGCGGGGGGGGGGGGGGGGGGGGGGGGGGGGGGGGGGGGGGTGCATTTGCCACGGGGGGGGGGGGGGGGGGGGGGGGGTGGGGGGGGGGGGGGGGGGGTGGGAAATCTTTTTACTTATTTTTACAATCCCGCCAAAATATTCTGCCTGGGAGCATCGCTGGTGTAATGGTTACCACACTGCGCTAGCGATCAGGTGTTCAAGCCCGGGCGCAGGCATTTGTAAGTGTCATCGACCAGGATTTTGACTGAATAACCTGAACGGCCCCTGAAATAAACCCTCTGTGGATGGTGTCGCGAAGTGTTTGAAGGTTTCGTCTAGATCAGTGGTGGCCAAGCTAAGGTTGGCCGAGGGCCAGATTATGGTAAAGGGTAACACTAGAGGGCCAGACCTATAAAATCCTTAAAAATAACGTTCTGAGATTTAGTTTTACATATATTATGAGCCACGTACATAAAGCAACGGCAAACTACTGTACTGCACATCTGCCAAGACATGTATACCAGTCTTCGAACTGAAATTACTGTTAAAAAAAATATAATGCCTCTGTTGTTTTAATTTGTTTTGTAATTTGTAATATGGCAAGTAATTATTTATTTCAAACATCCATTTGTGTGTTATTTCATTGTGAAGAGTGTGGCTTCAATCAACAATAAGAGGCCGGCCAAAACGGGTTGGCGGGCCGATCAAAACTGTTTGGCGGGCCGGATCTAGCCCGCGGGCCGTAGTTTGGCCACCGCTGGTCTAGATTATTTTAAAATTCCTTACTTTTCTATTCTTCACATTTTGTCTGTTTTCTCTAAGAAATATTTGCACCTGCGATCTGTTCTTTAGCTGTTTTTCAAGTCTTCATTAATAGTTCTGCCATACGATCCTAATGATAGCTTCTCCTCCTACAAAGGCAGTAAAAGGTATTTCTTTAGAGACGTCAGTACAATATATTGGCTTGGTCGAAACCACAGTTGTTCCAAGAAGATTATTTTTCCATGTTCAGTGGTCAACTGAAGACCGCGACGATAAATTTTCCGGCATGGCTGAACGGGAGACGGGAATTAATTAACTTGGCGTGGGAATCAGGAGTTTATTTTCTTATCGACTGTTCTATGTTCGCGGTTCGGATGTTTCAGTTGTTTTGGAGTGTGCATTCAAGGAAGTTACAGTGATAAATAAGTTTTTAAAACGTTTTATGGAAATGAGTACAGTGCTTCAGCCTCCATTTATTACAAAATAATACATTTTATTGTAGGGTTTATTAAAACAGTTTTAATATTCAAATAGATATAATGTCCGATAAAAGAAAAAAACTATCAGGTGCTGAATATCGGAAACGGAAACTGGAAAAAGAACGCGATATTCAAAAACATAGCGGGGCTTTACATAAATATATAAAAACTGAAACAGCTGAGGTAGGACAGAAGAAAATAAGCAAATGTGCCGAAACAAATGATTCTGAGCTCATGGCAAGTACTTCTAACTCGGACCCCAGTAACGGAGATATTACTAACAATGTCAAAAATGAGACTGATTTGACTGTTTCCAATTCCAGAGATTTAAGTGATGAACTTAAGAGGTACACTGATCCGGCAAGATGGAGTCCTTCTTTAAGCGATACCGAAAGACTGGAAATCGTAAAAAAAGGCCTGCCAGAGAGACCAAAAAATGAGTTCGTTTTCCGCGCAGCTCTAATGGTCGAAAATTTTCCCTAAATATTTACACTAGGGAGCTAAGCAATGGGGAACATATTAATCGATCATGGTTAGTGTATTCAAAAGAAAAAGATTCTGTATTTTGTTTCTGCTGTAAGTTATTTTCCTGTAATAAAATGTCACTCACTACTGATGGCTATAATGATTGGGGTCATTTGTATGTGTATCTTAATGAACACGAAAAATCTAAAAACCACTTGGAGTCCCATACAAAGTGGATTGAATTATCGTCCAGGCTTAAATCAGTACAGACAACTGATTCAATGCAACAAGAGTTATTAAATTGAGAAGTTCGACACTGGAGGAGCATAATAGAACGCCTAATTGCTATTGTCCAGTTCTTGAGCCAACAATGCTTGCCATTTTGTGGAACATCTGATAAATTATATGACCCTAACAATGGAAATTTTTTAAAGCTTCTTGAACTGATTGCCAGATTTGATAGTGTTATGTGTGAACATTTAATGAGAGTAGCTCGTGGATTAACCCAACATTACCTTGGGAAAAACATTCAAAATGAATTAATTGCTCTTCTCTCTGGAACCATAAAAAAATAAATAATTTCTATGGTGGAGAAAGCTAAATATTATAGCATAGTTGCAGACTGTACTCCCGATGTAAGTCACATTGAACAATTAACACTAATTGTAAGATTTGTTAATACGAATCCAGATGATATCAACATTCATGAGCATTTTCTTGGTTTCATTGCTGTAGAAGCTACTACAGGCTCAGCGTTAACCGAATGCATTCTAAGAAAATTGTCAGACATGGATATTCCAATCGCAAACATGATGCCAGGGGTATGACAATGGATCAAATATGAAAGGAAAACATTCAGGAGTTCAACAACGTATTAGGGACTTGAACCCGAGAGCTTTTTATATCCCTTGCTGTTCTCATTCTCTCAACTTGGTGGTCAATGATGCCGCGATGTTATCTAGAGAAGGGGTTTTATTTTTTGAAACGGTTCAGAAATTGTATGTGTTTTTCTCAGCGTCAACACTGCGTTGGGGAATCCTTAAGAAACATATTACAACTCTAACGCCCAAGCCACTAAGTACAACTCGCTGGGAATCTAGAATCGAGGCCATTCGTCCTTTAAGATATTATATTGAGGAATTTTATGATGCATTGATAGAAATTGCTGATGACGATTCAGTAGACAAAATGGCGAGACATGAAGCTGAAACCCTTGCCCTAAAACTCAGAGATTTTAAATTTTTATGTTGTCTGGTTATATGGCACTATGTTTTAAACGAAATTAATGTTGCTAGTAAACTGTTGCAAAGCATAAAAATGGAATTGACTAGTGCCATAACAACTTTGAGAAATGTTCTCCAGAGCCTTAAGAATCTCAGAAATGATAAATCATTTCAAAATTTTCTTGTTGATGCTACAACATTAGCTGAGAAAGTTGAAGTTGATCCTGATTTGATACCAACGTTTGAATGTACTAGAGTGCGTCGGCAGAAAAAGGAACACAACTATGAAGCAAGAGATGAACCTATTTTAGATCCCAAAACTAAATTCAAAATTGAATTTTTCTGTTTTATTATTGATGTTGCAACTAATTCTATTGAAGAAAGGTTCGAGCAATTGGAACATCACAGTTCACATTTTTCCTTTTTTATATAACATCCCTAAATTGAAATCTGAGATGACAAATGAGCTCTTAAACAAATGTAGAAACCTAGAAAGCATTTTAACACATCAAGAAAATAGAGACATTGATGCCATTGAGCTATGTGATGAACTGAAAGTAGTATCCAAATTAGTACCAGAAAATACTCCACCAATTGAAGTTCTTCGTTACATTATTGAAAATAACATTGCTCCTAATGTCGCTATAGCCTTAACTTTGCCGGTAACGGTAGCAAGTGGTGAGCGTAGTTTTTCAAAACTGAAGCTTATTAAAACTTATTTACGCTCAACAATGGCCGAAACTAGATTGGAAGGACTTGCCATGATTTCAATTGAACATGAAATCGGTCAAAAATTAGACTAGGCAGACCTTATTTCTGCTTTTGCAAATATGAAAGCAAGAAAAGTGTCTTTTTAAGCAGTATATACTTCAAACCATATAAATTCAAATAATGTGAAAATAGTGCTAAAAACTATAACATGTACATACATGTACTACAGTTAAGTGTTTGTGACTCAGCAGTTCATCGTTACACATGAGAAGAGCATGCCCTATATGTAAGTAATGTAACTATATTTATTTCATATAATTGTCTCTAATAAAGTCAATCTTTTATTTTATGATTATACAGTATTTTCATCAATTTATCAATACATTATTATTAATGGTACTATTTAAAATTTCACCCGTGTGTTACCGGGGCCCGAAAGGGGAGCAAAGAATAGTAACACTGTCCCCTACCAAGCATGTCGTAAAAAGCGACTAAGGAGGGTTGGGCATGGGGCCGGTTACACCATCCTGTAAAAAAATTTTAAACCACAAAAAAACTTCAACAAATATGGACAAGTCAAATAAAGAAAATAAAACACAGCCATCCAAGACAGGGGAAGGTCCTCTCGCGGGGAGGCGTATGATGCAACACAGAGAAAGCCGAAAGGAGTCTGTGTTGCTGACTAACCTTCTTTCTTCTAGGAGAACTTCCAGATTTGGCACCTGGAATGTTCGGACATTAAACGAACAAGGGAAAGTGGCGCAAGTAGCAGCAGAAATGAGGGAATACAAAATCGAGGTTCTGGGAATGTGTGAAACAAAGTGGAAGGGGGTAGACAGGAAGAGACTCATCACAGGTGAATTGGTGCTGTCCTCAGGACATGAAGACGAAAGTTCACACCACAGTGAAGGGGTAGCTCTTATGTTATCTAAAGAAGCACAGAAAGCACTAATTGAATGGGAAGCTGTTGGACCCAGAATAATAACAGCTTCTTTCAAAACAGCTAAAAAGAAAATTCATGTAAATGTCATCCAATGTTATGCACCAACTAATGACAAAGAAGAGTCTGTGAAAGAAGCATTTTATACTAAACTACAGGAAATTATGGATAAAGTAAAAAGAAGAGACGTCACAATTTTGATGGGTGACATGAATGCAAAGATAGGTACAGTCAACACTGGATTTGAAGAAGTCATGGGAAAACATGGGCTAGGAGTAATGAATGAAAATGGAGAGCTATTCGCAAACTTCTGTGCTTCATATCAACTGGCTATAGGAGGAAGCATGTTTCCACATAAGAGAATACACAAGGCAACATGGATATCACCAGACCATAGAACAGAAAATCAGATTGATCATATATGCATAAACAAGAAGTTTAGATCATCATTGCAGGATGTAAAGGTATATAGAGGAGCAGATGTGGCATCAGATCACCATCTTCTGATAGCCAAAGTAAAAATGAAACTCAAGAGATATGCAACAATGCAAAATTATAGACAACAGTTTAATGTAAGACAGCTAAGAAATCAAGAGACAAATTTGCGGTCACAGTATCCAACAAATTCCAAGTGCTCCAACAGCTGGAAGATGTAGAGAATACAGAAGACTATTGGCAGCAGGTCAAAACAGTATGGAAGGAGACATGTGAAGAAATACTGGGGAAAAGGGAAAGACAACAAAAAGCATGGATAACAACAGAAACCATCAATAAGATAAAAGACAGAAAAAAACAAGAAAGCAGAGTTAAACACAAGCAAAACTAGAAGCTCCAAAGCCAAGGCTCAAGAAGTGTACACAGAAGCAAACAAAGAAGTAAAAAGAAGTATCAAAAGAGACAAGAGGAAGTATATTGAGGAGTTGGCAAGAGAGGCAGAAGATGCTGCAGCCAAAGGAAATATGAGAGAACTGTATAGCAGCACAAAGAAGCTAACAGGGAAATACAAGCAAACAAGTTGCCTCATAAAAGACAAGAATGGGAAACTGCTCAGCAATATACAAGAGCAAATGAAGAGGTGGACAGAATATTTTGGGGACCTTCTCAATAGACCAGCTCCACAAAACCCGCCGGACATCCAGCCAGCAGAAGAAGAGCTACAAATTAACGGTGAAAGACCAACGAAGGAAGAAATAAAGAAAGCCATAAAGCTTCTAAGAGAGGGAAAAGCGTCTGGACCTGATGGCATTCCAGCAGAGGCCATCAAAGCAGATATCGACACGGCTACAGAGATGTTATATAAATTACTTGGTAAAGTCTGGGAAAAGGAAGAGATACCAGCAGAATGGAAGGAAGGATATCTGGTTAAGTTGCCTAAGAAGGGAAATTTACAAGAGTGCACAAATTATAGAGGAATAATGTTACTATCAGTGCCAGGAAAAGTATTAAACAGGATTATCCTTGAGAGATTAAAAGAGTCCATAACTGAGAGATGAACAAGCAGGTTTTCGACAAAACAGATCATGTACAGACCAGATAGCCACTTTGAGAATAATAGTTGAACAAAGTCTGGAATGGAATTCACCACTATACATCGGATTTGTGGACTACGAAAAGGCATTTGACAGTGTAGACAGAGAATCACTTTGGAAATTGATGAGGCATTATGGAGTTCCCCTGAAGATCATTAATTTAATAAAGAAAACATATGAAGACATGACATGCAGAGTTCTTCACGAAGGACAGCTTACAGAACCGTTTGGGATAAGAACAGGAGTGCGACAGGGATGCCTCTTGTCTCCATTTCTTTTCTTGCTGGCAATAGATTGGGTTATGAGATCATCGACAACAAACAGAAATGGAATCCAGTGGACTCTGACTAAGCAGTTGGATGATCTGGATTTTGCTGATGACTTGGCTCTTCTGTCCCATAACCGTAATCAGATGCAGGACAAATTGAAAACACTCGATGAGAGGTCACAGCAATTGGGTCTGAAAATACACAGGGAAAAGACAAAAATAATGAGAATAAATGCAGGTAATGATAACAGGGTTGAACTTGAAGAAACACCAATTCAAGATGTAGAATCATACACATATCTTGGCAGTAATATAGACAAAGTTGGAGGGACAGACAGCGATATCAAAATAAGAATACAAAAGGCAAGAGGAGCTTTCATTGCATTGGGAAATATATGGAGATCAAGAGAAATCGGATCCAACACGAAAATAAGAATCTTCAATTCAAATGTGAAGTCAGTCCTATTGTATGGCTCGGAGACATGGAGAACAACAAAGACAACAACCAAAAAGCTACAGACTTTCATAAATGGGTGCTTGCGTAGAATAGAGGGATTAAAATGGTATGACAAGGTTACCAACGTGGAACTGATGACAAGAACTAGACAAGTGCCAGTGGAACAAGAGATGAGAAGAAGACGATGGCGATGGATAGGACACACACTGAGGAAACCTGTTGATAGCATTACAAGGCAGTCCTTGTTCTGGAACCCCCAGGGCAAGAGAGGCAGAGGAGGACCAAGAAGTACATGGAGAAGAGAGTTGGAAACAGAGGTGAAAATGATGAGGAGAACATGGAAAGAACTTGAGATGATGGCACGGGACAGGAGGACTTGGCATGTGTTTGTTGAAGGCCTATGCTCCTTTGGGAGTGGAGGGTTATGAATGAATGAATATTTAAAATTAGGCTAATGGTAATGAAATTAATGTTGAAGCTTGTTTAATAACATAATGGTTTCAAAAATTTCAAACGTTAATTTGAGGTTGGGATGGGGTGGCAAGGTATGGTATTGCACGGGGCGGCAAAATTCCTAGGGCCGGCCCTGCCTCTAATGAAAGATTTATAAAACATGATCATTGTTTTAGTGCTTTCTACCCATCCATGACCTTTCAAACGCTGCTGAGGGTTATCACCTCAAGGGAACATGCGCATTATCCCTAGTTAGTTATGGCTGGAAGAGACTACTGGGATAATGCGGTTGAATCCCACTGTAGGTTTTGTCGCCCAAACACTAACATGGCGTCTCAGACCCAACTACCAACTTTAAACTCTCATGTATTACTTTATTCTTGTTGTTTGAGCGACAGCCCCTCGAACAACCCTCATTCCCTTGCCGCTACTTTGAAATGTAGGTCAACCAGAAATTATTTATAAAAGACGTTTTGCCACTTTGGATAGCTAACTTCTCGTTTCGAAAATTATATTTGATTTTTGAACAGTACACTACTTTCAGTCTGCTGATATTTCTGCATCATTTTCAGCATTGTCCATATAATACTGTATTCACATTATAGACATTGTATATACCTTATTATAAGATATAGGTGCTGAGCTGGACATTTTTCTCCATCACTCGAAATTAAAAAAAAAAAAATACCGCTAAAACGAACTCTCATTCTTGCTGTCACCTGGCATAACGGCTCTGCCACCCACTAAACCGGTTTGCAAGGGAACGGCGTTCATTGCTGAGCGGTAGAGGTAAGTAAGCTAAATAGTGGTTAATTAAACTCCTGTTTAATTGTAAGCTGACATATCAGTGTTGCTTTGTTGAATGAGGCAAGTGTTACCACCACATGACTATGTTAGACGTGAACATTTGCCGAGTCTAACGCCCATTAATATAGTACATTCTTATTTTATTAGCCTACTACGAATGACTCGAGCAGGTAGAATGCCACGCCTACAGAATATCGTTAAAGTATTCGGATCTGGTCATGTCATAACAAGCGTGGGTGTGGGTTCGACCGTCTTGCCTGCATATAAGTCTGGACTTAGTTCTCAGCTATTTGAGAAAAATAGATGTGACAGTTAAATACTTGGACAAGCATACATATAGGCCTACATACCAGGTGATTTTTGTAATATTTGGTTTAAGTGCATATGTTCTTCTTCTTCTTCCGTCCTTAGCCAAAGGCCGGCCAAGCAGTCAGAGGCCATCACGCCTTGTGGCGTCTTAAGGGCAACAGCAGATTGATTTTCTCTGTTGTAGTTTCCCATCACGCCTAGCGGCGTCTTTAGGGCAACAACAAATAGATCCATCTGCCGTTGTTTCCGTAATCGGTGTGACAAGCCAACGGGTGATCAGCCCATTGGGCAAGTGCATATGTAGGCTAGTTTAATTTTTTTTAAAGACAGAGTAACCTATCCCTTTCAACCCATTAAAAAAAATTGAATGATGAAAAATATCCCGTTCAACCTCTCATGGATTAGCCTATAATTAGGAAAGCACAATTGTGATTGTCCCTATTTACAATGATTTGACAAATGTGATGCCACTTTCTCATATTGGCAGTTCATATTATTTGGAATTGAATACAATAGGCCTAACCTATATATCCTAATTATAACCCATCGGAGGTTGAACGGGATATTTTTCTTCATTAATTTAAAAAAAAAAAATGAAGAAAAAAACCTAGATTGTACCTTATAATTAGGATATATATTGTTTTCAATTCCAAATAATATGAACGACTGCCGATATGGGAAAGTGGCATCACACCTGTCCAATCATTGTAAATAGGGCAAATCTTACTTACTACTTACTTACTTAGTCGTTCCCCTTCTACCGTGAGGTGTAGAGGTTTGGAAGAGAGAGCGCCAGACTATTCTATCGGCTGTCTTCCTCCTGGCCTGGTTCCATTCTAGTCCTCGGTCCTTCAAAGATTGTCTAATGTTGTCCTCCCAGCGGACTCTGGGTCGTCCTCGGGGTCTGGATCCTTGGCTCTTTGTTTCCCATGCTTGTCGTGGTAGCCGATCTTCTCCCATTCTGCAGACATGGCCAAACCATCTTAGTTGGGACTGTTCTACTTGGGTCTGTAGGGGGTGGCATTTTAGGCCTTGACGTATCGTCTGGTTGCGTACCATGTCTCTTCTTGTTACTTCAACCACCTTCCTCAGATACCTCATTTCTGAGGTTTGGATCTGGCTTTTATGGGTTGTAGTCATTGCCCATGACTCGCATCCATATGTCAAGACTGGGACTTTCGGATATGGGTACACCACTGTAGAGCAGCGTGTTGCCATTGAGATCCATGACTCCTTGTCCTTTTTTCTTTGTTTCCGTTATAGCCAGGATTTCTAGTTTTGCTTTCCTCATCTCTTCCACCAGCTCCTCTTCCTTCCCATTTATACTTCTTGTGTTCCATGTTCCATAAGTCGTAGTCCGTAGTCCGTTCCAGTTCGTCGCCTTTAGAATCAGTCCGGTTTTCTCTCTTGTGTTACTCGTAATCGTGGTTTAAAGCAAACAGGTGATTGGCCTGTTGTGCCTTTGCATGGTGGAGGGGCTGCCTCCTTACGGCCTCCATGCAGGCCACCCTCCTCCTTTTTCATCCGGGCTTGGGACCGGCATAGGCGGAGTTAATCACAATTACCAATTATGCTTGTAGGCCTATGTTAAAATTTAAAAAAACCCCAAACAAAGAAAGACAAGATAAAACCAAACAGAAACACCAAACAAAAATAATATTAAGGGGAAGGGCTGTAAAGGCCTTTTATTTCCATTTATATCTTCTTCTTTGATCCTTTGCCACTGACCGTCAAAGCAGTCAGTGGCCATCACACCTGGTGGCGTCTTGTAGGGCAACAACAAATGGATTCCATTTTGCTCAGTCGGTGGCCATCCTTTGTACAGTGCCCCAACTCTGGTTCATTCTTTGCATTTCAGCCTCCACAATCCTCCGCCAAGTTGTTTTTGGTCGGCCTCTCTTTCGTTTTCCTTCAGGGGTCCATAGCATAGCTGTTTTTGTGATGGCATCGGGGTCTCTTCTGAGGATATGGCCAACCCAGCTCCAGCATCTGCCAGCTATGATGGTGTGCATGTCCTCTTGATGGTTCCAAGTAAGCAGATCTTGGTGATGGTATTCGGCCAAAAGATTCGGAGAATTTTTCTTAGGCATGTTTGTGTGAAAAGATTACAATTTCGACATTTCCTTCTCTGTAACTCTCCAGCATTCTGCACCATAGAGAAGCACAGAAAGCACACAGATATAATCTTAATTTTGTGCTTGTGCTGTACTGAGAGGACTTCCAGATGTTGTTTAGACTAAAAAAGGCTGTTCTTGCTTTGTTCATTCTGTTGTTGATGTCTTTGCTTGCTCTGGTGTTACTATGCATCCTAGGTATGTGAAGGTGTCTGTCTGTTCCAGTTGCTGATTCCTTACTGATATGGGCTCAGGGTTGCTCACATTGAGCGTCATGACCTCTGTCTTCTTTAGATTGATGTTCAAGCCCACCTGCTGGCTGTCGTGAAACATTCTAAATCCACATATATAAATTAAAAGGTAAATGTAAAGCCTAACACATAAATTCAATAAAAGGAAAGAGAAATGGTAAAAGTGATAGTAAAGCCTACTGCATCACTACACGCTTTCTACAATAAAACGTGTACTGTATTTCTAAGAAAACCTTGAGCTAGGCACACTGCGTAATGACCTAAATTAATACTTCCATTAATTTCATTTTATACACTACGTTAACATAAACGGAAAGACAGATGAACTTAGGATAGAGAGAGGGAGGGCTGAAAGCAGGAACGCATGCAACACGAACACGCGTCTCGCGATATACAATTAATGCCACCCTCCCCACGCGAAAGGCCAGAGGCACTAACTTTTTTTTCAAATAGACCGTGATAAAAAACACTACAACTACGAGAGTTAGGTTTAAAAACCTGAAAAACGCTTATTAGGAAACATGACATTATACTGGTTTACGTTTGAAAGCCTGACAGTACAGCAGACACCCTAAAAGTTTGGAAGTGAGGTGGTGGTAATTGCACGACTATCCTAGAAGAAAATACATATTTTGAACGCCGCTACTTAGCTCCCTTAAAACTTATATATTTGGGTTCCTTAGGACTTGCTGACAAAGAATATATTAAGTGTTACGCAAATAGTCTAGGAATTAACAAATTATAGCCAAAAGAAAATAGTGAGGGTGTCAGACAACACAAAAAAAATAATCGCACAGTGGCATGTTTTGAAACCACTATTTTACGGGAAATGGGCCACCATGTAAAATCCTATTTGATTGGATAGAAGTAAATGTAAGGCTAAACACGATTAGTCGGACTTCAAATACTAATTCTTTGTTGTTAGGGGAAACGGTGGTAAGGGTACTTTTTTTGAAAAGCTGTGTAAACATGGCCCGATTGGTTAGACCCGCCAATATAGTCAATTAAGAGCGTCAGTTCAGTGCCACATTTTAAAATAAACTTACTAAGAAACAGTGCGTTGAGAGCCAGATCATATTTTTCTAAATAAAAGTCTGGGACAGAGGCAGATCGGAATTTGTGCCATTATTCATCGCCAGTCAACTTATCTGTGTATTATTTCCATGAATTGTGGTAAGCTTGATATATTCGATATCTTTTTAATGAAAATTGAATGTAAATTGATAATTTATGTCTGTATATGTGCGTGGTTCAGTAGCAAACATGAGGCAAGGCCTAGATACTGCTCCAACCTGAACATGACGTGTCGGAGAAAAGTAAAACTGCATGGAATTGCCAAACAGTACACTGACACCTATCTTATTGACTAGATAGAACTAATGCTGGAATTGCAGAGGCGTAGTAACCATTTAGGAGGAGAATACTGGTGTAAATTGTTCCAGATGAAGCTAGCAGTTGGCCTACCGCTCTGAACTCAGTGTTTGTTATGTATTGCGTTCAGTGTGGAAATAGATTATAAATTAGTTATGAAGTAGGAGGTACCACCTTCTTGTTTCAGGGACTGTGGTCCTAGTTATTGAAGCAGCACCTGGTCTGAGTTTTGCTGAAATCCAGAGGCTGACAGCATACTCCTTGGTCCAGATAGCGACCAGTGAGGTGTCTCCAGAACACAGGAAGCAATCGAGCAGAGGAGTCTTTTCCTGCCGCCATCACGAAAGATAAGCTTCTGTGGCCAGAGTAGCTCAACATTATGTGCCCCCTCAAAAATTGACATTTTGTTAACCTTTAGCACGCTGCATAAAAATTCAGAAAACTTGCCCAACCACTGCATTCTTTTTCACAACGCCCCATTTTTATAGTGGGTGACTTGTAAATTCTATAGTTTTTTTGTTTTTTGGTCAATTGCTCTAATTTTTAGATTGTATAGAAATGAATGAATGATGAATCTGATGATATAAAATTTGTTTGTGTACATGTTAGATGTGATAGGAAGAGAGGAAAGGAAAGATGAAAAAAACGAAAAAAATAAAAAAAAAATAAAAAAATTTTTTTTTTTTAAATTTTAAAATTAAAAAAAAAAATTAAAAAAATGACCAACAAACGAAGAGTCCATATCCCTTGCATCTCAGTGAAATTCATTTGACCAATAGAGCAATACAAATCAAATGACGATCTTTTCGTTACACCCATCATCAGTAGCAAAGCAACAAACTCCCTAGCCAGCCGTGACATTCGGCCGTAATCCTATTTTTTTTCCGATATTCCTAATCCTAACCCCAAAAATTATACATACTTGAAAGGCCATTTTACTTTCGTTTCCATCTTAGCCATCAAACATATTCTGAGAACCGATTTCAGCGCTTATAAAGACAAAAATTTCATCCCCACCGCATGGCGTCAGAATACAATAAAATTAGAGCGAAATGGCCGCGCGTCTGATGCCGATTCATTTCGATTTAAAAAATTTACAAAAAATAAACGCGGATACACCCATCACTTTTTTAAGATCGGAAACGGAAGCTAACTCTCTTGCATATAAAATTACAACTTAACATCCGGGGCTGAAAATCACGTGTACACAAGTCCTCATGCTAGAAACGGTGACAGCCGCAAGGCGAGACATATCGCCTCCAGCTGGCAGAACATAGGTTGCGTTCGGCGATATGTCTCGCCGGCAGAGTGCTAAAGGTTAAACACAGAGGGACAATTAATTGGTTCAAATGACAGGAACTGTGAACTTTTCCCAATACTATTTCCCCGATAATCAAACACTTGAAGTCATGATGAAAAACAACAACCAAGCTTGAACAAAACCAGTATTACCTCATATTACTACTGCACAAATTACACACATAGAATAATAATAATAAACTATATCAATACAAAGTTCATATATATAAACTGTGTACATAATACTTGTAATTACATTTGATTGTGATTCCTGGTTCACTGTGTAGTTGAATCAGGATACCCATTATTGAAAGAATTAATACATATATTTTTTAAACTTAAACACTTGACTCATTTAAGATAGTCTTATAGAGTGTTATATGTGTGTGAGTGTCACAGTGTTGTAAGTGTTGTGGAATAAATTAAATTGTTTATCTGTCTGTTGTTGTTGTGACTTACACTTCATCATTTTCATAACCCTAGACATTTAACGTAGTCATCACAATATTCCAGAATAATTCTGACTGAGGTATATATGTGGTAGCAAGTAAGGTCATCTGTAATACACCACACTTATTAGATACAGATACCTTCACAGCTGATCTCAGTCAGTACACTAAGTCCCCTATAAATATTTATAACATCCCACTTTACCACATATATTGGGGTCCTGTCCGGGATTTTGAATCTTTCCCTATTATAAATATTGGGGGTAATTCACTTCAGGGAATAATAAAAATTAAAAAGGTATCCTTGGGTGAAAATAAATAACGTTGAGCTCTCAGTGCCTGTGGTTGTCATTGGATATTTAGTTAGAGATTGAATTGTTTAGTTAGATATTGTTTACATTTACCTGTTAGAAAATGGCGGACCTGGCCAAATTTCGATCTGCTGCTGTGCAGACTGCGAAAGAGTTAGGAATGGACGGGCAAATTATGATTGCTTATGTCACTGCTGAATGTGACAAATATATTGAACGTGAGGAAAGAAGATTTGAGGCTGAAAGAAAGTTAGAGGCTGAAAAAGAAATTAAGAGGTGGCAGATTGAGGCTGAGGCTAAGAGGTTGCAGATTGAGGCTGACAAAGAGGCTAAAGCATTGGAGGCAGATAGGGAGATTAAGAGGCTCCAGTTGGAAGAAAAAAAGGCAGAAAGGGAAGCCGAAGAAAAAAGATTAGCTGCAGAAAGGGAAGCCGAAGAAAAAAGATTAGCTGCAAAAAGGGAAGACAAGAGATTAGCTGCAGAGAGGGAAGCAGAAAAGGAGGAGAAAAGATTACAAAGGGAACATGAGTTACGACTAAGGGAGTTTGAGTTTCAAGGCCATGCTCCTGAAAATGGTGCCAGTCCCTTTACCTCCGATGCTACTGCTAGTCAGGGAGCCTCAGCCTCAGCTATGAATTTTCATTTAGATCATTTTGTTGAGAAAGAAGATGATATCGAGAGCTATCTAAATAGATATGAACTATTAGCTACCACGTATGGGTTAGAGAGAGAAAGGTGGAGCTTAAAGTTATCTCAAGGGCTTCGTGGGGCAGCTTATGAAGTTTTTGCCAAAATGAGCAGAGGTGATCAAGAAAATTATGACATGCTAAAGCAGGCTCTTTTGTTAAGATATGAAAAGAACGCAGAATTTTATAGGAAAAAATTTAGGAATGCTAAACTACTGTCAGGTGAAACCTATCACCAGTTCTCTGCACGGTTAGAGACATACTTGGAGAAATGGACTTCTCTGGGGAAAACCCAAGATCTTAAGGAAATGGTCCTTATAGAACAATTAAGAGAGTCCATGGCTCCAGACCTGAGAAAGTTTCTCATGGAACAAGGTGCAGAGAGGCTGGGTGAGTTGCTAAATGTTGCTGAAAGGTATCAAGCAGCTCAGGCAGAGGTATCAGGTAATAAAAAGAAACAGGTAGAAAATTTTAAGGCACCACAGAACTTTAATAAATTTGATCCTAGAGATCAAAACAAAAGTAAGCACCAGTTTGATAGGCCACGGTATGACAATAAAAATAAAACCCCACAATTCGATGAAAGGAAATCTGATGAAAGAAAATCTTTCAACCAAGGAAGGAGGTGGTGTAAGAATTGTCAGATGAACAATCATGACACTGACCGTTGCAGAAGGAACCCTATAGTTATGGCCACCCTTCAGGTCAGGTCGACCTCAAGAAAGGAGGAGGATATTCTGATAGATACCACTCCAGATGAGATGAGGAAGGCACAGGCTGGGGATAAGACCCTCAAGCCTTGTTTTAGGAAATTGTCAACTTGTCATACAACTCCAGGCAAGGGAGATTTTTACATGAAAAACAAGTTGATTTACAGGAAGGCCGGAACTAGATCCAATGGTCACGGACAGTTGGTTCTTCCAAAGGCATATAGGGCAGACTTAATAAGGAGCCTACATGTGAAACAAGATGGGGACCATGAGAAAATAGGTACCATCATCCAAAAGGTGGCTCACAATTATTATTGGCCCAAGGCAAGGTGGGACATTGAGAATTTTGTAGAAAGGTGTAGCATAGCACATGAGGGAACACCCACAAGTGGGAACATTGATCAGGACCTGGACACGCCACGGGGCAAACTTAGGCCTGACAATACAAAGAAAAATAAATTTGATAAAGTGGACCAAATGGAATGGGAAGCCCCTTTTCACGGACAAGCTTCAATTAACTGTTTTACAATGGCCACTATGCAGAGAGTGCAAAAAGATGTCTTACCCCAGGATAAGCCGAAAATCCCTCAATCGGACTTATGTAAACTGGAGGAAGAAGATGTAGAGAGGAAATCTCTCATCAAGAATTCTAAGGGGGGAGAAAGCCCCAAGAAAAGAATTGGTAGCGGTCGTTTTGTGAATGATAATTCTGGGAAGAAAAATCATCACTATAGCGCTTTGAGTGGAAGAGACCATACCGGTGCATGGACAAAGAGGTCCACAAAATTAAAGGTCCATATGTAACGCTGTTAAGAACGTGGACTGATGAAAAGGCAGAGGAAAATATTACATACTCATACCAATATGTGAATGAGCTGACCACTCGTTTAAAAACTGGCTGGAAACTTGCCAATGAAAATTTGAGACAAGCCAGGAAGAAACATGCTGCCTATTTCAACAGGAAGGCTAAAGACAGAGATTTGGCTGTGGGAGAGAAGGTACTGCTTCTTCTACCCGGTAGTCAAAATAAGTTACAAATTGGATGGCAAGGTCCATATACAGTTCTAGAGAAGGTGTCTAGAACCAATTATAAGATAGATAAGAAGGGGAAAGAAAAAATCTATCATGTGAATCTCCTGAAGAAATATTTGGAAAGAGAACATCAGGAAGAGACACACTTGTTGACCTTGTCCATTGCAATGGAGATGAAAAAGAAACCACTTTCATCATTTGAATATCCATTACACCCCTGTGAGACAGCGGCACAGGTGAAAATCAGTACACATTTAACGAAAAATCAGAAAGAGAGAGTGCAACAGGTTCTAGATAATCATACAGAGGTGTTAACGGACAGACCGGGGCATACAAACTTATTGGAATATGATATGAAACTGATAGACCCCACACCTGTCTGTATGAAACCCTATTCGATTCCTTTTGCTAAGGAGAAAGCTTTGAAGGAAGAGATAGACTATTTGTTGAAGGAAGGAATTATTTCACACAGTGAATCTTCGTATAGTTCCAGTGTTGTACTCTTAAGGAAACCCTCTGGAGAACATAGACTCTGTATAGATTACAGGAGACTGAATGCTATTACAGAAGGACAGGTGGATCCATTGCCGGACACAAATCAGCTGTTTGCCAGGCTAAATAAAGCTAAATATTTCTCAAAAGTGGATCTGAGTAAAGGATACTATCAGATTCCAGTAAAGCCTGAGGTTAGACCATACCTAGCTTTTAGTACCTCAGAGGGACACTATGAGTTTAACAGATTGCCATTTGGATTGAAGAATGCGCCTAGTGTCTTCTCTAGAATGATGAGAAAATTATTGGACCCTCTGAATAATCCATGCATCACAAATTTCATGGATGATATCCTTATAGCAACAGAAACATTTGAGGAACACATTGACTCTCTGGAGAGAAGCGAATTTAACAGCCCGACCAACCAAATGTTGCGTTGGATGTAAAGAATTAGAATTCTTGGGACACACAGTCCATCAGGGAAACATTACCCCTGACCCCAAGAATTTAGAGAAACTAAAGAAAGCCCCGAGACCACAAACCAAGAAAGACGTGAGATCCTTTGTCTCATTATGTGGTTTCTACCAAAAGTATATCTTACTTACTTACTTAGTCGTTCCCCTTCTACCGTGAGGTGTAGAGGTTTGGAAGAGAGAGCGCCAGACCATTCTATCAGCTGTCTTCTTCCTGGCCTGGTTCGACTCTAGTCCTCGGTCCTTCAAAGACTGTCCAATGTTGTCCTCCCAGTGGACTCTGGGTCGTCCTGGAGGTCTGGATCCCTGGCTCTTTGTTTCCCATGCTTGTCGTGGTAGCCGATCTTCTCCCATTCTGCAGACATGGCCAAACCATCTTAGTTGGGACTGTTCTATTTGGGTCTGCAGCGGTTGGGATTTTAGGCCTTGACGGATTGTCTGGTTGCGGACCATGTCTCTTCTTGTTACTTCAACCACTTTCCTCAGATACCTCATTTCTGAGGTTTGGATCTGGCTTTTGTGGGTTGTAGTCATTGCCCATGACTCGCATCCATATGTTAAGACTGGGACATAGGTGGAGCGATATACAGCCATCTTCGTTTTCTTACCAACCTCTTTCTTACTGAGGAATCCACGATTTATGGCCTGAAAAAGTCTCCCAGCCGCTGCTTTTCGAGTGGCCAACTCTTCTTTGATGCCTCCCTTTCGGTCTATAATAGCTCCGAGATATTTAAAGTGGTCGACCTGCTCCAGGCCCTGTTCTCCCAACTTAATCTGATGTTTTCTTTCTTCTCGTGATATCACCATGGATTTTGTTTTAGAGCTGCTTATGACCATCCCTCTCTTCTCCAGCTCTTCCTTCCAGACTTGCAGGTTGGATTGGAGATGTGCCTCTGATTTAGCAATCAGGGCAACATCATCAGCAAATGTCAGCTCCGAAATATAGACCTGTCTCATCTTCCAGTACCCCACTGAATACTTTCTTGTTCTCTCCTTACATGCCTTGATGACATCGTCCATAAGGAGTATGAAGAGGTAAGGTGATAGAATATCACCTTGTCTTACACCAGTGGTGGTCCTGAACTCTTCTGACTTATGGTTTGCTGTCCTCACATAATTTCTGCAAGACTTGTAGAAGCTCTGTATAGCATGAATCAGAGGTGCTGGAATATTCTTCCTTGCCAAACAGTCCCAAAGTTTGCTCCAGGGGACCCTGTCAAACGCCTTTTCCAGATCTATGAAACAAAGATGGATCTCACTTTTATACTCAAGGGCCTTTTCACTCAGCTGTCTGAGTGTGAAGATTTGGTCTTGAGTACTTCGGTTTGCTCGGAATCCGCACTGGACCTCATCCAATTGTGGCTCAGCTAGGCGTCGGAGTCTCTGCTCTAGGATTCTAGAGTAGATTTTACCAGGGACACTGAGAAGGGATATGCCTCTATGGTTTCCACATTGTCGATTGTCACCCTTTTTGAAAATTGGTGTTATGATGGCAATCTCCCAATCCTTTGGTATGGTCTTGTTGCACCATGCTACCTGTAGGACCTTTAAGAGTAATAGGTCGCCTGATGCTCCCATGTACTTAACCATTTCTGGTGTTATACCATCATGCCCTGCTGCTTTGCCCATCTTGATTTTCTCTAGTGCTGCCCTCAGTTCTTCCATCTTTATGTCATCTTCACCATCATTGGTTTTCTCTTCTGTGCTAGTGGTTAGCATTTCTGATGCTTCACCATGCTCACCATCCAGGAGTTCTGAGAAATATTCTTTCCATCTTTCCATTACTTCCTTCGGGGCAGTAAGCAATTTGCCTTGCTTGTCCTTTATAAATTTGAGAGGGCATTGTTTTTCTTTCCTCATGTTCTTTAGGGTCTTATAGAACAATTTCTGGTTTTCTTGTGCATCTTTTTCTAGCTTTTCTCCAAATTCTTCCCAGGACTTCTGTTTTGCTGCTAGCACTTTGTTCTTTGCTTCTGTTCTGAGTGTCACATATTCTCTATATTTTTCCATTTGTCCTGTTGTGTTTTTAGCTCCTAAGTATTGTTTCCATGTCATTTTCTTCTCTCTTATTTTCTCTTTGACTTCCTCTGTCCACCAAGGTGTCCTCTTTCTCTGGTTCCCAAGTCGGACTTCACCAAAGTATATCAAAAACTTTAATTCCATATGTGCACCGTTAACTGATTTGACCCGTAAAGGAAATCCAGATCGAATTACATGGACACCACAATGTGCATTAGCTTACCAGGAATTGAAGGAAAAGCTCACAAGCAAACCTATTTTGAAATTACCTGACTTAAGTCAAGAATTCATTGTAAGGACGGATGCCAGTAATATTGGTTTAGGTGCGACTCTGCTACAGAAATCAGATGCATTGGATGGGGAATTAAGCCCAGTGGCATATGCTAGCAGAAAGTTGAATAAAGCTGAAACCAGCTACTCAACTAGCGAAAAAGAATGTCTTCCAGTAATATGGGCGATAAAGAAATTCAATATTTATCTGTATGGGAAGGCATTTAAGTTGCAAACAGATCACAAACCCTTGTCGTTTCTAGCGCAGGCTAGACATGAAAATTCTAGATTACTCCGTTGGTCATTACTGATGCAGCCATTTGAGTTTAGCATAGAGTATATATCTGGAAAGACAAATCTGGGAGCGGATTTTTTAAGCTGCCATCCATGTGATGATAATCACCGTAAGCCCCAGAACTAATAATAAATTTCTCTATGTGTATATAGAATTATAGACTGACATATAACGTCTGTTTTAAGAGGGGAGAATTTGTCGTGAAACATTCTAAATCCACATATATAAATTAAAAGGTAAATGTAAAGCCTAACACATAAATTCAATAAAAGGAAAGAGAAATGGTAGAAGTACAGTGCTGTTACAATGGCGTACAAAAATCCCCCTTGTTTTCTACTTCGTCTGCAAATTGTAACGTTTCACGTTGATAGTAAAGCCTACTGCATCACTACACGCTTTCTACAATAAAACGTGTACTGTATTTCTAAGAAAACCTTGAGCTAGGCACACTGCGTAATGACCTAAATTAATACTTCCATCAGGAGCCGCGCTAGCGTAGTGGTTACAACACCGCTGTGGCGACCGGGTGATACAGGATCAAACCCGGGCGACGGCATTTGAGGATTTTTCGTTGACCGGGATTTGGACTGGATTAACTCGAGACCTGGCGAGGACATTTGAAGGAGTGTCGTCGACCAGGGACTGGCGGCTCCTGAGCCGACCCAGCTGCAATGGGTACCTCCGAAATCGGCGAGTATTTGCCTGAATGGCGAGGGACACCTGTCTCTGTACAAGAAATAAAGGGATACTCACGTAAAATCAATGTCAGGTTAGACATAAATAATAACCCGAGATTTTGCCTCGAGTATTAGCGGGCGTACGAAAAAAAAAAATAAAAATACTTCCATTAATTTCATTTTATACACTACGTTAACATAAACGGAAAGACAGATGAACTTAGGATAGAGAGAGGGAGGGCTGAAAGCAGGAACGCATGCAACACGAACACGCGTCTCGCGATATACAATTAATGCCACCCTCCCCGCGCGAAAGGCCAGAGGCACTAACTTTTTTTTTCAAATAGACCGTGATAAAAAAAACACTACAACTACGAGAGTTAGGTTTAAAAACCTGAAAAACGCTTATTAGGAAACATGACATTATACTGGTTTACGTTTGAAAGCCTGACAGTACAGCAGACACCCTAAAAGTTTGGAAGTGAGGAGGTGGTAACAGCACGACTATCCTAGAAGAAAATACATATTTTGAACGCCGCCACTTAGCTCCCTTAAAACTTATATATTTGGGTTCCTTAGGACTTGCTGACAAAGAATATATTAAGTGTTACGCAAATAGTCTAGGAATTAACAAATTATAGCCAAAAGAAAATAGTGAGGGTGTCAGACAACACACAAAAAATAATCGCACAGTGGCATATTTTGAAACCACTATTTTACGGGAATTGGGCCACCATGTAAAATCCTATTTGATTGGATAGAAGTAAATGTAAGGCTAAACACGATTAGTCGGACTTCAAATACTAATTCTTTGTTGTTAGGGGAAACGGTGGTAAGGGTACTTTTTTTGTGAAAAGCTGTGTAAACATGGCCCGATTGGTTAGACCCGCCAATATAGTCAATTAAGAGCGTCAGTTCAGTGCCACATTTTAAAATAAACTTACTAAGAAACATTGTGTTGAGAGCCAGATCATATTTTTCTAAATAAAAGTCTGGGACAGAGGCAGATCGGAATTTGTGCCATTATTCATCGCCAGTCAACGTATCTGTGTATTATTTCCATGAATTGTGGTAAGCTTGATATATTCGATATCTTTTTAATGAAAATTGAATGTAAATTGATAATTTGTCTGTATATGTGCGTGGTTCAGTAGCAAACATGAGGCAAGGCCTAGATACTGCTCCAACCTGAACATGACGTGTCGGAGAAAAGTAAAACTGCATGGAATTGCCAAACAGTACACTGACACCTATCTTATTGACTAGATAGAACTAATGCTGGAATTGCAGAGGCGTAGTAACCATTTAGGAAGAGAATACTGGTGTAAATTGTTCCAGATGAAGCTAGCAGTTGGCCTACCGCTCTGAACTCAGTGTTTGTTATGTATTGCGTTCAGTGTGGAAATAGATTATAAATTAGTTATGAAGTAGGAGGTACCACCTTCTTGTTTCAGGGATTGTGGTCCTAGTTATTGAAGCAGCACCTGGTCTGAGTTTTGCTGAAATCCAGAGGCTGACAGCATACTCCTTGGTCCAGATAGCGACCAGTGAGGTGTCTCCAGAACACAGGAAGCAATCGAGCAGAGGAGTCTTTTCCTGCCGCCATCACGAAAGATAAGCTTCTGTGGCCAGAGTAGCTCAACATTATGTGCCCCCTCAAAAATTGACATTTTGTTAAACACAGAGGGACAATTAATTGGTTCAAATGACAGGAACTGTGAACTTTTCCCAATACTATTTCCCCGATAATCAAACACTTGAAGTCATGATGAAAAACAACAACCAAGCTTGAACAAAAACCAGTATTACCTCATATTACTACTGCACAAATTACACACATAGAATAATAATAATAAACTATGTCAATACAAAGTTCATATATATAAACTGTGTACATAATACTTGTAATTACATTTGATTATGATTCCTGGTTCACTGTGTAGTTGAATCAGGATACCCATTATTGAAAGAATTAATACATATATTTTTAAACTTAACACTTGACTCATTTAAGATAGTCTTATAGAGTGTTATATGTGTGTGAGTGTCACAGTGTTGTAAGTGTTGTGGAATAAATTAAATTGTTTATCTGTCTGTTGTTGTTGTGACTTACACTTCATCATTTTCATAACCCTAGACATTTAACGTAGTCATCACAATATTCCAGAATAATTCTGACTGAGGTATAAATGTGGTAGCAAGTAAGGTCATCTGTAATACACCACACTTATTAGATACAGATACCTTCACAGCTGATCTCAGTCAGTACACTAAGTCCCCTATAAATATTTATAACATCCCACTTTACCACACTGGCTATACTTATTCTGTTTTTCCCTGGGTGTGTTGATGTGAATGTGCTAGTAGTGCAATGTCATCTGCATATTCCAGATCTTCCAATGTAGAAAATGTAGTCCATCTTATTCCTCTTGGACTGCCCTCTGTTGTCTGGCGCATCACCCAGTCTGTTACTGTTAAAAATAGAGTGGTTGATAAGGGGCATCCCTGTCATACTCCTGTCTTCACCTCAAAGGTTGCTCTGCCCAACGCTACATGTAAAGTTGGCATAGAGGCTATTTATGATTGACACTATGCAGCTTGAAATTCCATAAGCCCTCAGTATTTTCCATAAACTGTCCCTATGTATACTGTCAAAAGCCTTTTCAAAATCAATGAAATTAATGTACTGCTGTCTTTGCCATTCTGAGTACCGCTCTATAATGTTCCTGAGGGTAAATATATGATCTACACATCTTTTGTTCTTTCCTCAGTTTGTGGTCTAATAATAGCCCCTTCAGTCATAACTGACTATGGGAATGCACCCCTGAGGTGACAGCCCTCAGCTGCTTATTTTCCTGGTGCTCCTTTCGACATTTTCTTCTCACCTCTGCTTCTTGTGTGAGCCTCTCTTCGCCCAATCTGATGTGGCGCTGTAAATAGCATCGCCACTTAGTGCGATCGGCAGCTTCATCCTCCCATATTGCTGGATCCATGTCCAGTGCCCTCATATCTCTCTTGCACACATCTCTGAACCTCAGCTGTGGTCGCCCAACTGTTCTCTTGCCATCTGCTAATTGTCCGTAGAAGATATCTTTTGGGATGCGACCATCTTCCATGCGGCGAACATGGCCAAGCCAGCGAAGTCTGCGCTGTCTAAGAAGCGTATACATACTTTGAAGGCCAGCACGTGACAACACCTCAACATTTGTCACTTTATCTTTCCACGAGATGCCGAGGATGCGGCGTAGACACCGCAAATGGAAGGTATTGAGCCTTCTTTCTTGCTTAGCATAGGTCGTCCAGGTCTCGCTGCCATATAGGAGTGTGCTGGTGACGCAGGCATTATATACCGCAGCTTTGGTCTTCATTGTGAGTTTAGAGTTTCCCCAAACACGCGATGTGAGGCGGGCAAAGGTAGCTGCAGCTTTGATACTTCCCGTGTTTTGCCGACACCTATAGGGTGAAGCTGGAGTGTCCTCTCCAGGGCGCGAGCTTGGGCACAGTTATATGGAGATCAAGCTGTTGCCCATGCAGCATGTTCCCCCTCTCCACACAGCCGGTAGATCCAAAGGAACGGCA
The DNA here is from genome assembly GCA_024509875.1 of Oreohelix idahoensis. Taxonomy (NCBI): domain Eukaryota; kingdom Metazoa; phylum Mollusca; class Gastropoda; order Stylommatophora; family Oreohelicidae; genus Oreohelix; species Oreohelix idahoensis. The sequence goes on from JAMPIV010010585.1 coordinate 602,584, forward strand.
GTAGCCGATACAGTTTGGTACCAGCCATGTCGCAGGAGTTGCCAGAATAATGTCGAATCGACATTAGACTGCCTTAGGGACTCCGACTCCGGATTTATCCTCAGGGTTTACTCCCGAAGCCAATTCCATAAATGGATATTCCCGCAAGGCAGCGGTGGTTTGAATTCAGAGTTCCTTCTCTTAGATAAGCTACCAACCAAGGATCACGAGCCCTATCTGCCCGAAGCTGCTGGTTTTAAGGCGCCAGTCGCTCGCCCCTTTGCCCCTTCTCCCGTCAGTGGAAACAGTTCCGCCGGGCTCAAATTGAGCCACACGTGAAGGCCGGGAGCTGGACTTGATTGTCAGAGGCTGTTTGAGGCGCGTGCCATAGAAGTTTGTGGTCTACTGTTTTTGAAATTCTCTATAATTATCCTGCCTAGTATTTTGCTGTGAACTAAGAGTAGAGTGATTCCTCTCCAATTATTGCAGTCTTCAAGATCTCTCTTCTTGGGCGATTTGACAATTATTCCCTTGTTCCACTCCGTTGGTGTTGTCCCTGTTTTCCAGACTTGTGCAAATAGTGGTTCTTATATAACTGGCTTTAATAGATATTTAATTCATATGTATTGTAAGGACAGCATCAGACATTCACCTTCCCAATTACTATATATTAACTTTTGTTCTTGTTAAATAGCCTATTATTTGACGATATTATGCAGTTCCCTAGGTCTGTCTATTCTTAACACCTCTTCTATATTTATAGATAAATTTGATGCCTGCAAATAATCTGATATTGATATTTTCATTTGTTCATATTTCTTAGTCTTACATTTTAACAAGAAATGCTATATATTATTGTCTTGAGAACATCCTGCACAGTAAGGTTTTTCTATTCTGAAATAGCCTTCTCCCAGGTGCAGTCTGAGAAGTTTCTTATAACTGAGAATTTTAAATTCCCGAGATACTTGACATTTTCTTGTTGGAGCCTTGAAAATCTTATATGCATGTCTTCCTTTCAGATTTTTATCCCACTCTGCTTTCTATTCATCTGTTACTAATTCTTTAATTAAGCTCTTAATCTCTGATTTACTCATCCCTTCATTTATTAGATTTTTATCAGATCTATCTTTCTTGGCTTCTTTATCTGTCTTCATTTCCCTCTATGCCAACATGTGCAGGTATCCAAGCGATTTCTATAGTATCTTTCCCCCTCCACTCAATCCAAATACAGTAAATCAAAACTGTAACCTCAAGTCAATGTATGTGTCTGTGCCCTCCCCTTTAAAAAAAAAATGAAAAGAAAAAACAAAGTAATGTCTCTCATAACTGCCCTGTTGTTAACAAGGTGAAAAAGGGTGAGAAAGCCTGGGGTGTCAACACGCAATCCACCAATTATCTGCTGTCAAACGTATCGGCATCCTATCAGACTACCCCTGATCTTCACACCATCATTGATCCTTATGTATTAATTGTAGTTCTTGTTATATACAGTTTTACTAAATTGTGCATTACTAAATTTTGTTCTGGTACTTTACTGCAATAAGCTGATTTAAAAAAAAGAGAAGTATGAAATTATCTGACAAGGTCACAATACATTGCATTACACAGTATCAAGAAAACATTGACTTTTCTCATTCTAAAAGATTTTTTTATGAAAAACTTAATGTTTTAATGAAAGTTTAATTGCAACTGGTTTGCCTGTGGAGGAAACAAATGATGATAATATGTTTGTGCACACTTTCTCACAGTCATTGTCCTTTATTTGATGGCACAGAATTTATGGCTGGAAGGGTTGAAATGAAGAATAGTGGGTCATATATTCCATTGTCGTAGATTTTTGATAGGGGAATTAAAACATAGATTGGTCCCTTCTGAATAGACTAGAACATGTGGTGACTCAGTGAGAGATAAGGTAAAGAAATAGATTTTGACGTGTGAGGTGGTGGAAAATATGTAGAGTCTGTCCCTGAACTCGAGAAGCTTGTCTCATTCAGCCTATCTCTACAACAGAACTTTGTTAGTCAGACAGTCTACCAACATATATATTAATATCTATTCAACCACTCACATCTACACACACACAGATACGTGACGACAATTAGACGCACAGACGTGAAAACTATATCTATGGAATAGGGATCTTTTGGGACAAGCTGACCAACACCCGTAAATAAAGTTTATGTAAATTTTATTTATCATAAAGAACTTCACAACAGCAATATTTTTGAATATCAAATCAAATACAAATAAACATAAGTTAATGAATTAATTAAAGAGTAGACTCATAGTTGTAATCCTCCCTCCCTCTGTTGAGACAAGATCCCGTTAGACGAAAGTTATTAACCCCAAAGAGTCAAAGATTTATACGCTATGGTCTAGTATTTCCCTCTTCAGTTGTGGTAATATGAGAGGTTATTGATGTTACTACACTAAGGGTAAACAAAGTGAGGTCCAGCTGTGTAAGTTCCCTGAGTCTGATGATGATGTCAGGGTCCCTATCCGCTACCTCTCTAAGATCTCACTCTGTGTAAACTAATCTCTGTGATGTTGTGTGGCAAGTGTCTAGGGTAATGTATCTATTGTGATGTATGAACAATGTTAAACATAACTTTAACTCAATAAAAGTGAAGTAAGTAAGACTGTTGGTAAAGTTATATTAATATATCACAATTTTTTATTTTCCTGTACCTCAATTCTTTTGGGACAGGAATGTTTTCAAATCAAAGAATTTTATTTACAACATATAAATAAATAAAGAGGACCCTTTGTCCATAACTGGTATATGAAAGTATCACTGTATGTGTATCCCACAGTCTGATTTAATACTTTTTTTAACAAATAGTCAATTATGTGAGGGTCTGTTGGTATCATCACGCCCACAGGAATTTATGTTCTGGTTGTGGAAATTGTTAGAATGAGATATCATATGCCCATTTAAAGGGACTTGACCTGACAGCCTGTCTGAGGTGGATGACTGTAGACTATGCAAGGTCAACACAAGAGTTGTCTTCTGACCACAGATGCAGCATGCAGCTTTATTGAGGCTTCAATGTACACAAGGTCTGCCTGCACCAGGTTTCCTGCCACCATTAAGTAATAGGCAATATAACCCTGAAAAAGGACATTCCCTCCCTTTTATATGCTGGCTATAACAATTCCACAACTAATCAATACTAAGATTACCTGGGGTCAGTCACGTGTGCGAACCATTTACACCAGACCCTATTTTCTTTGACTTCACTCCGTCCTGTGTTTATATTCTTCTTCCCATTTGGCTGCAATGCCCCTGTCACCTTAAGCATTGATTGTCCTCCCTAAAATCAGCTGGGGTATACAATTTTCTTCTTGTGACCTGTTAAATCTTTTGTTCAAACATCCTAGGTATGTTTTCATGTGTCATTAGAACACTGTGGCACTGCAGAAGATTGCTAATGGCCTCTGGACTTACAGTCGTAAGATTTTATGGCAATATTCAAACACAAATTAGTTTCACTTCCAAGTCTGCTTAGGCACTTCCTACTTAAGTTGTCGTAACCTCTTCCCACTGGCAATGTCGAACAACAAAATATGGCGCACAATCTGTGGCCAGTTACATGCCAATGAAATACTAATACTTATTTATCTTACCGCAAGTAAAGAATAATCACACAATCACAGGATTGACTAGCAGTAAATGGCTCAATTCCAGACTGCTGTGTTGTCCAGACGGCAAAGGCATTTGTCACCAACGTATTGCATCTGCTCTCAACCTTGCTGTGTTTAAGTTTTTCTCTAATTTTGGACCATAAACATTGAGCGTTGTTCAGTGTGTTCACTCGTCTGATTTTATTTATATATTATATATCTCAGTTATTTATAGACCGATTTTTAATATCAAAATTGATTATTAAACGGCCAGCTGTCCTCTATCTACCCCTATAGGTTTCCTTTATTTATTTCTCCCCGTTTTCATCTATGTAATTTTTAAGTAATTTATTGTGCTTTTTCCCGACTGAAAATATTAATAAAATAAATGTTTCTACGTCAAGATATTTTTATTAATGGGAAATCTTTATGGTATTATGTTAATCAATATCAGCGCTACAATTCCAGATATCTCTTTCCTTTTAATTCTCTTTAGTTTTTGATGAATAAATTATTGAGTTTTTGTTAAAAACACATATTAGACATCTTTCTCACTCCAACCAAAATTTTTATCGTCACTATAAAATGAGGTAACAATCAAATTGGTTGTTAATTTTTATGCCGTCGTTAATAAATATTGGGGGGGGGGGGGGGTATGTTTGGGGGTAGTAACCTTTTTAACTTGGTGTAGTAGAAAAATTCTTTAGTCAAATTGTTGGCGGTTGATTTTACAGTGGCCTTGAAACAAATTTCAAATGTGGTAGTTATTAATAGATTTTAGGAGTACGTTAGTTAATTTTCAAGCGGAGAAATTTTGAGTGGGGTGTCACACAGATTCACATCATCACATCAGTAAAGAACAGAGTTATACGTTAATCTCTTCTAAAAAAAAGGTACAGCATTAGCAAAACTTGCATAAAAAATACACAAAGTGAGTACATGGATTCTACAAGATATATGTGAGAATTATTCATTCATTCTTCCTCTCTTCTCAGATGACCGTGGCCACGAGCATTCTTTCTTACCTTAATACTGGTGTTGTATCTTCTGGAACAATCTTTAGGACACACACACACAGCAAATCCAGTGTTATTTTTGGCAAAGAGAACCCCAGCTCCTCAAAAGACAGATTTAAGTCCACTTCTCCGGGGAGCGTTTCCTTTGGTATTATTATTTAGGATTACTGTTTATGTCACATTTAATTTGTCCAGGTAAGAAATTTAACAGCGCTCACAGTGTCAATAGCTTGAGATTTCCAGTACATAGAAATGACAGGTTGGTAACTTCTCTCAGTATAAAAATTCTTGGTCACACCCCAACTGGTCAAATGTCGTGAAATGGTAATGTTAGTTAAGTCACCATAACGGGCTGACTGTAAATGAAATTTGCAAAGAAATCTGGATCTATATGCCCAGTTACAAAGTCACTTTTAATGTTCTTTGGGTTTTTGTATTCTGTCTCTTTCTGGGTGTAAACACAACCTCAGACAGTTTTACTTTGAAAATGACCCAGATACTAATTAAAGTGTTCTTTAGTATGGTTACTCTCAGATTGACATGGAAGCCACTGGTAAGGTTTAGGGTTTGACCCAATACTGTGTAAAGGAGAAAAAAATACAAATACTTAACCATAATATAGTATTCACAATCCTATCCTTAACCTGCATAAAATAGAATATATTTATCCACTTCAGTTATTTAACTTAAATTGAAACTACAAGCTTAGAGCTTGCCTCATCGTTTAAAAACTCCCGTGAAATAAATTCTAGTCATTTTTTAAAAAAATCAATCATCACGAATTAGAAATAAATACATATTTCGTCAGTACTCATGATGAACAGTGCATTACTAGTTGGTTAAAATATTCTCTGACTGGTTACTAGCTATTAATTAAATTTACTTTATAGCTGGAATAGTTTAGCTAGAAATTATTATTTTCTGCTAGCCAAGGTAACACAGTAAAACCTAGGGAAATATAATCGACGATTTTACCACTTAAATCACTCTAGACTACTAGTATAGTATTTACCTTCACACAGACTACTCAGACTATCTCCACTGAAAACTAAGACTCTACTTAATACAAGTGATTCTAAAATCGTAGCTAGATGTCTTCTGAAGCTGTGGCAGTACTGGATAAATTTAGTTAGACTGCTGGGGTTTATATATCTGAAATCACAGGGAATGAAACTATTCACCGAAAACCAGACTATCTGCCAGATATTAGCACCTACGGGGAAATCTCTGCTCACATTCTAGATCAAATTTACCGCTCAACGTTAAATAGTCTGCTCGAACAGCAAAGAAAAATGCGTGCTAAATTAGAAAAAGAGACAGATCTCTGAGTATAGGAGGGTTTTATGTTAACAAACAGGCGTAGATGAAAACTAGGTAAAGAAAAGTGTAGATAGAGGAATAGATAGATGAAAGCTATTTTCATAATATGTCACATCCATGTCATCCAGATAAGTTGCTCACGCTGTTAGGTTTAGGTTTCTTAACCCTTACTAATGCGTCTGAATTCTTCTTTTAAGGCTTTATCTAATACGCATCCCACTTCTTTATTTGGAAGTCATAACAATGCCTTTGATTGTAGATCATGAATATAGAGTATCTCTATGTGAATTTACAGCCAGTGTTCGCACTGATGCAGAGAGAAAGTTATAGAACTAATGTTATAGAATGTGTTGATTTGTTTTACTTGATGAACTTGTTGCCCCCATCTGCAACACGTGCACAATTTAAATTAATGTTACCATGGATTGAAATTAAGAATAGTGGGACATATTCTTTGATGTCATCCTAATGTTGTTAGGGTTAGGTTTAGGATTCTTAAACCTGACCATAACCCTTACCCCTCATTACTGTCTCTCTGAATTCCTTTATGAGGTTGTGCTGAACACACAGCCCACTGTTCTTCATTTCAAATGTGCAGATGTTTATATTAATAGGGTATTCAAATCTGTGCAATAAAATTCTTATTTTTTTTTCTTTGTTATTGCTTTTTTTTACTGCTTTTCAGCTGTTTATGAATAATTTATTAGATGAGTTTGTTTCATGCTATAATTATTTTATTGCACCGTTGATTCACAGACTTCTTTTGATACACAATGGGTAAATCTTCAAGCTCATCTAGCGGATCCTCAGATGAGGATGAGGAATTCAAGAATCTTCCCCCAGAAGAAAAAAAGAGTCGCAAAGCGTGGAAGAAACATTCTAGACCGGTATTGTACACAATTTTTACTATGAACTAAAATTACTCTTTGCTACTGCAGATTGACTGAACATGAATGTGACTATCCATACATTTATGTTGAGGAGGAAAAAATAGGACCATAGTGACTTAACAGTTGTCATTAAATGTTACTAAAGAGAGTTATCCATGGAGCTGGGAGCCGCGCTGGCATAATGGTTACCACACTGTGCTGGCGGTCGGGTGATCCAGGTTCGCGCCCTGGCGAGAACATTTGAAGAAGTATCTTCGACAGGGACTTGGACTGGATTAATTCGAGTCCTGTCAAAGACATTTGAAGCAGTGCCTTCGACCAGGGGACTGGAATAACCTGAGCGGTTCCTGAGCAAAAACCCTCTGACCGGTTTGAAAGGAAAGTCCACCGGCTCCCCAGCCTTGCAATGCCATGTAATTTGTTTCATGTTATTGGGCCGAAGGGCTGAAGCCCAAGTGCTGCTGGTTAGGAAAAAAAAAATCCATGGAGCTAGCAACCTCACCATGCCAAATAATTTGTTAATAAAACGACCACTGCTGGAGTACATGATATGTGTAGATTCAGACTTCATACTCTGGAACCAGCTGCATGATGGTCCCATACTTCTTAGAGAAGGAGCAAAGAAGATGAATCCTTACCATTAGCAAATGACTGCTATCGTCTTTTTACTTCTGTCAGGAATCACTGTTCTGGAATATATAATGTACATGACCAGTATAGTGTCAGTTTATCTGTAGCTGCGTTGTAATTTTAGCTGTCATCAAAAGCTAGGGTAGCATTGTAAGATGAGGCTATGAGTGATATTAATTTCAATGAAATTAAAACAGGAATAAAAAAAAGTCTTTGAATTCAAGTAACATTGTATTGAATAAAACAGCAGAAGAATTAGCACATCTTGTAATTTGTTTTCTGTAGCTTTATTTGGCATCCAGTAGTTTATAAAAATGTTTTGTGTCAGTTATTTCCTGTTAATTGTGTATAAATATTTGCAGTTACTCATATCTGTCTGTTACTGTATATCACTCTCTCCTTTCTCTTTATGTCATCGTTTTTATTTGTTGACTATTTCACTGTTCTTTCTTTTTAAAATTTTTTTTTATAATACCCTCACATACATTTGGTTCATCCTTATTCCATGCACTCATCATTAATTTCCTTCCCCAGGGGGGCAGTATACCAGCTGGCCAGCTCCCAGTGAGTAATGAATTTCTATTGTGTGAAAGCTTACATTAAAAAAATCTAAAGAAAGTAGCTAGTATAAGCTGTGTAATGTAATCACTCAAACTGCAGTGAATAAACAGTATTAAGTGAAACACATTGATGTAACAAATTTCACCCAGGTGCACTGTCCTTCTCTTTATTGTTAATTGTACTTGACTTCATCGTGTTAAAGCCACATATGTATAATGTAGGGGAAACTTTATATATGTGATTTTCACAGAAGACACTCATCCTAAGTCAAAGATCACATCTGAACTAGAACCAACAGAGGAAAAAATGCAGATCTTTAGGGCTTTAAATCAGTTCCCGATTTATTAATTATGCTGATAAGTGCTAAAAGTAAAACAAAGTTTACAAGCAAAATATAAACACATAGAAGCTGTTAAAGAAAGAAAGACGAGACATTTGGGATGCACAGTATCAGTAAATAATAACCTGTTAGGGGAAATAAAATAAAAATAAATGCAACAGCAAAAACGGGTGAATATACAGTATCATATTTCAACTTGCAAGACTTAAGCTATGACATCAGCCTCTTCAGTGGGTTACAACTAGATCACTCTTGAGCTTTATATGAAAAGAGATAATCTCTTAAGTAGTAGACTAGAGATTATCTCTCAAATAGTATACTAGAGATAATCTCTCAAGTAGTAGACTAGACTCCTCAGGGACAGATTGAAAGGACAGTCCCAGTGTTGAGGTGGAACTCCAGATTGCAAGGAAGACAAAGGACAAAAGTAAAGGAGCCCAGATTTGAATTGGCTAAGTGCTTCTATTTTTCCACCGTGAAGACGTTAATGGCTGCATATATTATCTTGACTGTTGAAGAATGCTAAAATACTGTTTATATCATGTTCATTGTCAAGCAGTTTATAATTTCAATTTAATATTGAATTATGAAGATTTAGAACTTGTTAATATGATGTAGTCTTTGAAATACCTGTAGGTTTTAAAGTAAGTACAATGTGTAATAGACTGATTCACCAAAACTGTCATCTTTGCTTAATATGGCTAAACTTCTTTTCATGTGCAGCCAATACCTCCCACATCGCACAAGGCCTCTGTGCTGGCAGCCCATTTAAGTTTTCTATATCTTCTTTGTCCTTCTAATTTTTGTTTAACATTTCTTTTTTATGCATTTTGGGGTCTTTCTACCTTACCAGAGGACGTGGAAATTGGGTTCAGAAAAGGTCCTGACCTAAAAGATATTAAATGCAGCACAAACCGTGTGTAAAAATGTCTAATTAGAAAGTAAATCTTAATAAATTGAGTGCTAAATTCATTTAACTCTATGTAGCAAGGTCGGCGTTTGTGGCCTAATGGATATGAACGCAGTTTCATAATCCAGATATACCAGGTTCGAAACCTGCTGCAGGCGGTTTGGTAGCAGATCGCTTTGTGTGGATTTTTAACAATGGTATAAGCGCCGTACCGTTCAGAAAGCAATGGCAAACTACTGAATGAAAAAAATTGCCTAGAAAAATCACAAAAACAGCCAATAAAAGCTGGGGTTGATTGCCACGTCCTGTGAAGGATAAGCAACTATGTAGCAAGAATTGTTACTGTCAATGGCTACTGCATAAGATAATTAAGATTTTGGAAACTATTAATCATATGTGTCCTTTTGGGCAGAGTGGTCACTTAATGCGTTATGTTAAAAAAAAAAAAATTTAATTGTAAAGGTAGTCTCATAGCAGACACTGCTTTGGGGGAGTGAAGTGTTTGATACTACACTTAGGGCAGCTTTATCAGGTTCATGACCAGTTATCTTGCTTAACTAATGAGCAGAGTCAGGTACTTCACCCCTTCAATAACATATTCTTACATTCTTCAGTTGAACATAAGATTTCAGGTATTCTAATGCAAACCAGAATAACATAAGCTGTTCTATGTGTTTGATTTCTGTTCCCAAATTTCCTTTATTATCTTTTTCCAAAATGTTTGGGTGGTGGGCTATGGCTCTATTCTATACATGGGTGAACATAACACTGCTTCAGATTTATCATTGGTTGGCATGTTTGCCCACAACAGTGATTGATTTAAAACAGGGTGGTCCAACTTATTCTACCTCGAGGGCTACATAAACCAAAAATTTAAAGTTCGCGGGCCATTTATGATAAAAAAATATTTAAAATAAAAGCTCAGTGAAAAATGGATGAAAATCGAAGAGTGCAAAATTAAAAGTAAAATAGAATAAAAATTACAATGAGCATTGAATATCTATTGAAATACTTTGTGTTTTATTTTTACCTCCTAATGAGAAGTTTGGGTGGTGTGGATTTTCTGTAAAGAGTCTCAGTATCATCATTTGCGTTTGTCCTGAAAAGGACATTTGTTACGTTGTGTCGCCGTTTACAGCGAAGCTTTCTGCCTACCACATCCATTTTCAGCATGGCATTTTTGGGACTGGGTTTGCCTTCCCTCTTTGATCCCCACTCTGTTTCCAGGACCACCACTTGGAGGTGGAGTAGGGTCTTGGTCAGCTCTGGTTCGCTGACGCAAGCAGTCAAGCCATAAGTCGCTGACTGCATTCATCTCATTTGCTGCATCTTCGGTCCTGAATCTCCCTATCAGTGTCAATCGAACAGTTTCGGATTCTGACTGCAGATAGTAAAACTTTGTGCTTTGCACCGGATGTTTCAAGTCTAATCTAAAAATTATTAATTATACCATATGATTAAATAAATATTTTTTGTATGAATGCGTGGCGCATTTGGCCCGTGGGACTGCAGTTGGACCACGCTGATTTAGAATGAGGCTAGTGTGTTCAATGCATTTTTTTGTAATGTATCCAGTTTTACTTTTAGTTAAGTGCCTAAGGTATTTTATGTCAGGCATTATTTGTTAATCTTTGTGTACAAAACCATCTGAGATTAAAATGCATGTGTAATGAAGTATATATATGGCAGCATATAAAATATGTGTGCAACATCACTAATGTTTCTGTTCTCATTCTCCATTGGTTACTTTGATTACAAAGTATTTAATTATCACCTCATGTTGGGGCTAGACATCATTCTCAGATGACCCAATTTCACTGATGACTAAACATGATTGCTGTAATGACCAAATACCACCTTTATTGATGACAACATTTCGACATTAAAGAATGTGCTGCAGCCGCCTGCACAATCTTCATCATAATTTGTCTTTGTGCTCCTTACAGTGCATGTAGCCACCACTGCAGCTGGGCCCTCCCTTGCAGGAAGCCTGCACCAAGCAGTCACATGCTCTTCCCGTGGTGATTTATGTGGTAATTTGTTCTGCCTGATGGGGCTGCCAACTCCATGCACAGCCTCATATGCCAACCTGCATAATGTATTGCTTATATGACTGGCACTTTAAAATCACTATAATCATGTCATCTTTTAATCATGTCATCTTTTGTGTGAGTCCCCAATGGTCTTGAGAAGACAAAGAAAGAATAGGTCTACTGCTTTTGCATGTCTGGAGAGATGAATAATATGGGACAGCTGCAGGAACCACTACTGCAGTAGCATACGAATGCTCTGGAGCCAGCTTCCTGCTAGGGGGACCAGCTGTAGTGAAAAGAGAAGCGATGATCATAACCCAGCAGTGTCACCTTGATGACCTGGTCTTCACATAACTAAATTTAGTGTTTTGCTCCATTACACAACATTTGCACTTAACTATGGCGCTCTTATTAGTGGCACATTCTTGTTTTAATACTTAATTTTGCTCTTGTTCTTTCTGTTCCAGAAAAGAAATGAATGTGAAGCTGGTCATGAATGGAGCGGCCATATTTAATTAGTGATTAAGTATTTAACACAGTGCTGTTATTTATCTAGCAACCATGCAGTTTATTGTCTGCCAATGCATACCCTTTATTTAGTAAATAAATTGCTGTGAAAAATATGCACAGACATATCTGAAAAGATAATTTTAGGGTCGGTTTTGGCTATCCGGAGAAAGATAAAAGTTCCCACAGGTGAAAATCATATATAGCATTCATCTGAAACCAAAGATATATCTACCTGGTAAAGTTTATTTGAGATTACAGAAGTGAACATGAGAGTTCTCATAAATGGTAGTGCATTTTAGTCAAATTATTTTATTGTGGCAGGAAGGTTGTTTAAAATTTTTATAATTACTGAAGAAATTGTTGATGTGAAATCCATTTGTCAAAACTGGGTTGCATGGTCATTTTGTTAGTAATCTCACTAATTAAGTAGCAGATAACTTATCTCTTCTGAAAGATCAGTAATCTCAGTCATCGTCCAAATACTAGCATTCTTCATATAAATATTATGTCACTGATGTATTTGTGACATTACGTATTGTAAGCTTATAGATTTATTTGTAGCATTGCATATTTTTAAATGCTTAAGATTAAGCTGGCTAAGCTGTTAATTCAAAATATCGAATAGTATAAAAATAAATTTTCTGCTACAGCTTTGCGAGATTTGGAAACAGCTGAGGATTTATTGAAAAAATGTACCACAACCTGTGTGGGATGAAAGAATCTTCATGCAGTAAAATTAGTGGAGCTTTGTACCATACGAATTTTGAAAATGGAGAAAAAAAATTGAAAATATCGTGGATAAAGTTTGGTTTCAATGATATGCACACAATTCATGTGACAAAAACAAAAAAATGGAGTTTCAAATTTACCTAATCTGAATGAAGCATTACTTTTAAGTCATTTTAAAATGCTTGTTTGTGTATCACCTGATCTTGGACTTGTCAGTTTTAATCCAGCTTCTTGTACTTGAGTTTTTGTCTAATGCATTGCTGCTACGCTTTTTGTTGTTGTTGTTGTTGATCTTATATTTTACTAAAATATTTAGGGTGTATTAGTAGAGCACCTATCCTCTTATGTCATTCTGAAATATTTTGATCTTTTAATGTGAAAAACAGAAAATACAAATTGCAGTTTTAGTTATTGGAGAGGGCTGTATTTTAAAATAAGTTTAAACCTTTTTAACAATCACATCATATTTTAATAGTAATAACAGTGCCATTTTAAAAAGAAAAACAAATATTTCATTTCTTAGAAAATACATTTTGTGTTTATTATCTATGCAGATCTGCTGCTTTCTTGAGGTAAATGTCCAGTTTGAGTACTATTCTTTTTATTATATTAAAGTTTTCTGACCTGTGATAAATTTTCTATGTTTACAAAACTTTTTGTGAAAACTGGACCTATTATACACCTAGTATTTTTAAGTAATAAACTTTTATTTTACTTTATAATTCACATTTTTTTTATTGCTTTGTTATCATCATCATTATCATCATCACCATTCATCTTCCTATGGAGCATTGGTCCTCAGCAAGATCATGTCAAGCCTTCCTATCCAGTGCCATTGGTTTAAAGTCTTTCCCTGTCTTCATTATCCCTTCTAAGCCTGTTTTCAGTTCCCTTTGCCATGTATTTTGTTGTTCTCCCTCTGTCTTTCTTACTCAGGGCATTTTAGAACAAGAGCTGCTTTTTATGCATTTAACTAGTTTCCTCATATTGTATCCTAATCCAATACCAACATCTTTTCCCCCCAACACTTGTTGCACTGGTATTTTGTCCTTTATGTCAATTTCACATTCCATCAAATAATGAAACTGATGTGTACAGGTAATGTTAAACTGGCACTGGAATATCTCACAGCCTGGGCAACTGTTTCAATATCCAACTTTGCCAGAACTGTCACCAGGGTGAAAGAATCCTTCCTGGAGTAGTGAAGTCATCTTCAATAAATAAAGTGAACAAGATAACAAAACTACAATCCATGAATGATGGAAGAGACTACACTGTACTGCAAATGGTAGAAAACTTTAAAAAGCTCACAAAGCATTCAAGTGACTCACCGATTGAATACGGCTGGGGTAGACTCCAAAAAAGCTGATATACCGTACACAAAAAGTAAAAAGCCATTCCCCATTATACCAGAACTTGCACGTACAAAGGCAGAGCCCCATAATTAATTAACAACATAACCAGAAGTGATGAAAAATGCCATCCTAATGAATGAAGTAAGGGAGCATATAGCTATGGAAAATATTACAAAGATATAACAGACCATTGTGTGCATGTGTTAGTGACGGTGTGGAGCACAGCTTGTGGCTCATGGTTGTGAGATGTGATCACAAGTAGTGCTGTTGTAACCACAGCAGCCTTCTCTCTTACATTTCTTCTTTCTTAATTGGAACCTCTTCTACCCCCTTACAGAGTGTAGAGGTGACCCAGAGAGCACATGGGCTCGTGGGTGAACATGCAATCAAATTGTAAGACAAACAGGTGATTAGCCTTATCACGGATTAAATAAAGGAATGTGATTCTAGACAGGGACCTGACTTGATCATTTATTTTTCATCTCAGGCAGCAGGGATATTTAAAAAAATAAAGTGTAATGCAAACATGTAGCAACTGAAAAAACATGGTATTTATTCACAACTGGTACATCTGAATTTATACAAGCACCAAATTAAGCAGTTTGCTATTTCCCAGCAAAGACTGTTTGAATACCAGAACTGCTTTGCACCAACGTTCTTTTCTTCTCTATGTATGTTGAGAGTAAATATCACACAGAAAGGCAAATTGAGCCTTGTACTGAGCTCTTGAATGTTGATCAATCTATGGCTCCAGCTATTTATTCCCCGACAATTCATCTGCAGGTTTTGTTTTATACTACATGCTGTATATGTCATGGACTGTCCATGTAATCTGTTATTGTCCACATGTTTCTATTCCTGTCTCTCTTCTCTTCAAACCTTTTAATATTGGCTCTTCCAACCTTCTCACACATTGCAGGTAATACGTTACGAAGGGCATTCACCACATCGTTTTTCTCAGGAGCTGTTTATTCAAAAAGCCTGAAATTTATATACAATATACATGGATATGTCATGTAACCATCGGTATTATTCAACATAATCCCCATCAATTTGTACGGCTTTATGCCAGCGCAAAACAAGTGCATGTATTCCTAGCCCGTACCAGATTTTGTCTTGATCATGTAGCCATTTCTTCGCTGCATGAATCACTCCTTCATCATCTTCAAACCTTGTCCCACGGAGTGCAACTTTAAGTGGACCAAATAGATGAAAATCAGAGGATGCCAAATCGGGACTATAGGGTGGATGGGGTAGTACAGTCCAACCCAATTTGGTGATTGCTTCCCGTGTTGCCAGACTTGTGTGAGGGCGCGCATTGTCGTGAAGGAGAAGCAGGTCTGCTGGATTCTTGTGCTGCCGAACTCTGCGAAAACGTTGATTGAGTTTTTTCAATGTCTTAATGTAAGCTTGCGAATTGATTGTCTCTCCTCTTGGCATAACGTCCACAAGAATCACACCTTCAATGTCCCAAAAGACAGTGATCATGACCTTTCCAGCTGAAGGAATTGTCTTGAATTTCTTTCTTCTTGGTGATTGCGGATGATGCCACTCCATTGACTGTATTTTTGTCTCAGGTTCAAAATGATGTGCCCAGGTTTCGCCACCTGTAACGATCTTAGCCAAAAAGGTCTCTCCATCAGCATTGAAACGCTCCAACAATTCAGAAGAAATTGCTTTCCTTTGCAATCGGTGGTCATTTGTGAGACTTCGAGGAACCCATCTTGCGCAAACCTTAGAAAATCCGAGAGTTTTTATAACTGCATTTGCACTATCAATGCTGACTGACAGCTGTAAGGCCAATTGTTGAGTAGTGATTCGCCTATCAGTAAGAATAATGCCCTCAGCGCATTTCAAAATTTCTGCGTTGGTGGCTGTGGCAGGACGTCCACAGTGCTGCCGATCAAGCAGCTCCGTATGTCCACTTCCTGATTCTTTGATTCTCTGAACCCAGCGACTGACTGTACTCCTGTTGACTGCAAAACTTCCATACATATCACAAAGACGCTTGTGAATATTCACAACAGTTTCCTTCTCTGCAACGAGAAATTCTATCACAATTCGCTGCTTATAACGCAAGCTGCTAACACGCTCCATTTCAACGGTTTAGGGCAGCCGTATTATTTGGCCGGTTGCAGTGCAGTTTGGTGCACACAATTGGCACATGCCATATTTGAAGTGTGCAAAATGTCATGCTTCTATCTTCATTATTAGCTGAGAAAAACGATGTGGTGCATTACTTTCTGAACGCCCCTCGTAATTGTAACCCTGAAATATCTGGTCTAAATTTTGTTGGTAGGTGCTTGTCCCTCTACCCTACTCTATCAATAACTTAACTTACTCTTTGATAATGTGTAATCACTGTATAAAATCTCATCCATCATCATTTAACTTTATTTCGCCACTCCAAAGCCTGTGCATCATTATTCACACAATATAGATACTGTCAGATACTATATGACAGAGGTTTTCAAACTTTTTTGGTTCGCGGCTCCCTTGACCTGTGCATAAATCACCGCTGCTCCTCTCTATACTACGAAGATCTATATTTATTGATGGACCTTGGCTCATAATATCGAGCCCAATACTTTTCCCAAGCCACCGCGACGCCCTTAGCCGAGGGCCGCGACGCACAGTTTGAAAACCTCTGCTATATGATGTTGCATGTTGAGCTGCCAAAAACCTGATTTTCTCAGGTATTGTTCCCAGATTATACTACCTTCTTCCTCATTGTCTCTATATCACTGCACCTTTTGTCACAACCTCACATTTGACATTATTCATATCCTCAACTGTGCATGTCTATTTCAGAAAATGCCAACACGGTGACAAATGAAAAGCGTCAGCTCAGTACTCAACTTATTTACTACAATTTGTTGAGTCTTCAGAATCCTTTTGATCACACATTGCACAAAAATATTATCTCTCTCTCTCTCTCTCTCTCTATATATATATATATATATATAATATAATATATATATATAAATATTATATATATATATACTGCTTTATATATTGTTGGGAAAAAAAGGAAGGAAAGGAAACTCGGCAGTGGTATACAAATGATATATATATATATATATATATATATATATATATATATATATAATATATATATATAGGGTGTTATAGCAAATATGTATTATGCTGAAGATATATATCTATATATATATGATGCACACACGAGGGGCGTAGATTGCAGAAAGTATAAATAATGCACCACATCGTTTTTCTCAGGAGCTGTTTATTCAAAAAGCATGAAATTTATACACAAATATACATGGATATGTCATGTAAACATCGGTATTTTCAACATAATCCCCTGTTGAAGAGAATCATCCTTGTAGAGGCATTATTTTTATGCCAGCGCGAAACAAGTGCATGTATTCCTAGCCCGTACCAGATTTTGTCTTGATCATGTAGCCATTTCTTTGCTGCATGAATCACTCCTTCATCATCTTCAAACCTTGTCCCACGGAGTGCATCTTTAAGTGGACCAAATAGATGAAAATCAGAGGGAGCCAAATCGGGACTATAGGGTGGATGGGTAGTACAGTCCAACCCAATTTGGTGATTGCTTCCCGTGTTGCCAGACTTGTGTGAGGTCGCGCATTGTCGTGAAGGAGAAGCAGGTCTACTGGATTCTTGTGCGGCCGAACTTTGCGAAAACGTTGATTGAGTTTTTTCAATGTCTTAATGTAAGCTTGCGAATTGATTGTCTCTCCTCTTGGCATAACGTCCACAAGAATCACACCTTCAATGTCCCAAAAGACAGTGATCATGACCTTTCCAGCTGAAGGAATTGTCTTGAATTTCTTTCTTCGTGGTGATTGCGGATGATGCCACTCCATTGACTGTTTTTTTGTCTCAGGTTCAAAATGATGTGCCCAGGTTTCGTCACCTGTAACGATCTTAGCCAAAAAGTTCTCTCCATCAGCATTTAAACGCTCCAACAATTCAGAAGAAATTGCTTTCCTTTGCAATCGGTGGTCATTTGTGAGACTTCGAGGAACCCATCTTGCGCAAACCTTAGAAAATCCGAGAGTTTTTATAACTGCATTTGCACTACCAATGCTGACTGACAGCTGTAGGCCAATTGTTGAGCTGTGATTCCGCCTATCAGTAAGAATAATGCCCTCAGCGCATTTCAAAATTTCTGCGTTGGGGGCTGTAGCAGGACGTCCACAGCGCGGCCGATCAAGCAGCTCCGTATCTCTACTTCCTGATTCTTTGATTCTCTGAACCCAACGACTGACTGTACTCTTGTCGACTGCAAAACTTCCATACACATCACATAGACGCTTGTGAATGTTCACAAGTTTCCTTCTCTTCAACGAGAAATTCTATCACAATTCGCTGCTTATAACGCAAGTTGCTAACACGCTCCATTTCAACGGTTTAGGGCAGCCGTATTATTTGGCCGGTTGCGGTGCAATTTGGTGCACACAATTGGCACATGCCATATTTAAAGTGTGCAAAATGTCATGCTTCTATCTTCATTATTAGCTGAGAAAAACGATGTGGTGCATTACTTTCTGAACGCCCCTCGTATATATATATATATATATATATATATATATATATATATATATATATATATATATATATATATATATATATATATATATATATATATATATATATATATATATATATACAAGGGCAGTCCAAAAAGAAACCGAACTTTAAAACAAAAAATGTTATTGATATGCTTACAACTTAATCAGACTTGTCTCCTTCAAAATATACCCATCCTCTACTTATACACCGCTCCCAACGTGTTTTCCATTTCTGGAACGCATCCTGGAATTCGTTTTGTGGAATGGTGCGTAGGTCTCGTAGCGAATTTTCTTCTATCTCTTCTATCGTTTGAAACCGGCGACCTTTCAGGGTGGATTTCAACTTCGGGAATAAAATAAAGTCCGCAGGAGCCAAATCTGGAGAGTAGGGTGGCTGCGGGACTAGTCATCCCGTGCTTTGCCAAAAATTCAGTGATAAGGAGCGACGTCCGTTGACGTGGAAGGCCATCCAGTTTTGGGGTCGTCTTTGATGGACGTTCTGCCCGATTTGAAACGTTGGTACCATTCGTAACACTGTGTGCGGCTTAAACAATCCTCTCCATAAGTTTGCTGCAACATCTGAAAAGTCGGTAAAAGTTTTTGCCAACTTCACATAGAATTTCACGGAAACACGTTGCTCTTCAAGATCCTTCATATTTCAATCCGTAAAAATCGCAAAAGGCACAGGAGACAACTTCACTCTACTGCATGTACTGGATGACTGATTCACGTGGCGTGATCAAGCAAGTGGGAGGCTAAATCTCAAAGTCACCGCTACACACCACCACTATCGCGAGTCTGCTGTGTTGGCTCGTTGGCGCCCTATTTAAGAAGTTCGGTTTCTTTTTGGACAGACCTCGTATATATATATATATATATATATATATATATCGATATATTCAGTATATACTCGTATATATGTATATATATATATATATATATATATATATATATATATATATATATATATATATATACTCGTGTGTGTGTATATATATATATATATATATATATATATATATATATATATATATATGTGTGTGTGTGTGTGTTTTCTGGAATACCATCATCAATGCTAAGAAAAAACACACACACACACAAATGGAGACATACACAGAGCTGAAGAATGGACAGGAAATCCTCATGTCTGAGGCAATAGGTCAATGTTCAAACAACTTCAGGAGGAAGCACTAAATACAGCAAGGCTGCAATAAATATTTTGAAAAATAGGTATAATACGATAGCCAAAACAATGTTCCTCATAGTTTCCCTGCTCATAAAATCGATGAATTGGACAGCTTTTCAGAAACACTGGTGGAAACAGCTATAAATTCAACAAAGTGAAAGTACTGTGGGCTCCTGTTCACTGCAGTATAAATGGTAACAAGAAGGCACGTAGAGTTGCCAAAGAAGGGGGAAGTATACTTCGTCTTACCATAAAGTGATAATTTTTAGACTAGCACTAGCCACTGCAGACTGAAATATCACGTGTTCACCAAATTAAAAAGAGGACCGACAGACGTGTCTACGTAGGAACGGTAAGCAAATTGAAGAGATCTTCACGAATGTCGGCTGCACGAGACGAGCAGACCGACACTATGGCCTTCTCCAAACCCTTTGATGTAGAAACTATCTATAGATGTGATAAGCCTGAGGCAATCACCAACTTTATGAGAAAAATAGATGTGGTTATATGAAAACGGACGACAAAGTAGAAGTTCCAGGGTAAAATAAAGTAGGAGGAGACCTGAAAACATATGGAGAAAGGAATTACAGAAGACATTAAAGGAATCAAGAAGACGCTGAAAAACACTGAACGGATGGCACAAGACTGGAAGGCTTGGAGTGTGCTGGTTGAAGGTGTATCTCTATATGGAGATGAAGGGTAATGAATAAATGAATATTTATAGTTGCTGAAAAATGGAAGTACTTTAAAAGTAACATTTACATAGGCTTTGAAAAAGTATGTCAATTTCAGCAGTTCGGTGTAACGGTTATTTGTTTTGTTTGAAAAAGTATGTAAATTTTAGCAATTCTGTGCGTAAGAAATGTTTGTATCAAATTCATGTTAATTATTTTAATAAAAAGTAAGAGAACGTATCTGATAATAAAATCTTTGTTGAATTGCTTCACATTAAAACAGCGGCTTTAGCTTTTAGAAATTTAGAAAGATTGTAACATCAATAGTTGCTGTATACGCATTTATGTATGCGTTTTCATGCATGACCGTAACGCAGCCTAACTGAATGTGCATTAATTGTTTTTTTTTTAATGGGACACATATAATACTGGCTCTGTTTACTTGTGTTAAAATAAAATTTAGAAGGGTTGCAACATGAACAGTTCGTGTTAAAAGAAACGAACAAATGAATGAATATCTTTATGTATAAGCGGTATCAGTAAATCGGCATTTAATTTTTTTTTTTTTCATTCCTGCCACGAATAACAAGCAAGTACCATATAAATCAAATTAACAACGTTAATAAATATTTAGTTTTACTATTCAATAATTCTTTCGTGCATTCTTCTTTCGTACCCTATGGAGCGTGGAACCACCACTACTACGGCTGGTCACTTTGCAGCTAGCCTGCTCCCAAGTATTCATGTAGGCCTACTCTTCCAGTGGTGTTTTTTGTAACAATGTGTCTTATATGATGAGGTTGTCAGCCCTTTACACAATCTTAAATTAGTCCCATATTATAACATGCCTGAGGAGACAGTAGTGCCATTCTCAATTTTTTTGTTGGTCTTATCAGTAACTCCAAAGAACCAGAGCCAGCCCTAGGAGGTTTTCAAGGTGGTGCGATGTCTCGTGGTGGCACTGAATGTACTCTTGCGAGACTTAATTTCATGCTATTGCTTTGGATCACACTTAATTTCTGCAAGTGGTGTTCAGTGCAGCATTTGACAGAAACGTGATACACCTATGTTTTAACAAGCTTACTGTAAATCTTTTTTGTCATTCTTTAAGGCAAATTACAAATGGGCTGTCAATGTGCTGTTTTTGGAAAAGAAAAAAAAAGTTAATAATATAAGGCATGTAGGAAAACGATCACTTTCATGTAAGAAATTCTGTCTTTTTATTTAAAACTTTTTAAATTTTCTATTTAATTTTTATTTTTCTTTTAATATTTAATATTATTTTAGTTTAGTTTTTCTTATAAATTTCGGCGTCCGTTGCAGCCGATGGTTGCTCACACCGCCCAAGAGCCGACCCTGTTGAGAACCATACGGTGCAAGCTTTGCAATTAACGGCAATACAATAATAATTTTTTTTACTAGGAAATGGCAGATGTGATATTAGAACATGTTCAGCTGCCGGTTGGGGCATGTCATGACAGGAAGTTCTCAGGTACCTGGGGAAAGTTAACAAAATCAAGTTCGTAATAATGTCACAAAGGATTTAAAATATCTTGACAGAAGTAGTTCAAGCACTACAGGACAAAAGCATAGTTAAATGAACTGCGGAAGAGGTCAAATCGTGATTTGACAGGACCCTGGAACACTGCACCACAAATAACATATGTGTAACATTTAATTTAAAAAAAAATTAAACCTAGAAATTATGATGTCCTTTTATGTCAGTGTGACAAAACGGGGCGGCCCCTATCGATCTTTGTTTCACTCCGGCAGTATCGGTACATTTGGGATACTGATTTTTATTATGTGCTCTCAAGTATCGCACTTGTCTTTCTTTCTTTCTTTCGTCGTTATTTTTCTGCTAAGTAGCAGATAATTGGTTTTATCAAATCATTCAACACTCCTCACTGTGATGTCACCTGTTTGTTACCCGGTCATCCTGGCTTGCATTGAGCAACTGAGATATGATAGTCGCTGGCGTGTTTAGATTGAACCGCTGATGACGACTCGTTTGATAACCCAGATGGGCAAACACGGAGTTTTGCGTACTAGTACGACAGATAACGAGATTACTGTCTGTGTGACACATGTGGGCAGACAAATGTGACATAATCGCTTCCGGGCCGACTTGTTAAGACAACATTACTTTATAATAAAGTAATAAGCATAACAGCTCACACATGTTGTCATGTGAGTTCCCCGATCTGTCTAGTTTGTACACAAGGGCATCGGACATCATATTACCATATATGGGAGAGTTGACCTCTGCCTTTCGTTCAAAATTATCCGATGTCGGAATATTTTTGAAATCATCACACCCTATCCGCATGATTTGAAATGATTGGATCTTTCTGATTAGATTCATAACAACAATGCTTGGGAAGATAGGAATATAGTCTGATCATTTTCGCAGTTTTATTTCACTGTGAATTTCACGCTTGCCAAGACAACATCAGACCTCGCCAGAGGGAAGACTAGATTCATAATTCCTTTTTTTAACCGGACCTTTTATTGGAGAACCAAATAAGACTTACAAAGCACAGGAAATTTCTACATTTTAATAAGGAACACCGTGCCTAGGAAACTGAAGAAAAACACAGTCAGAGAGGAAATCTATTGTCACATTAAAGACACCCCAGACGCGTGTAAGAGACCGTAAAGAGAACTACAAGCATAAAGTAGTTCAAGGTTCCCTATGGAGCAGGGAGGGAAAGATGAAAGAAATTATGTATATTCTAAGTATAATACTTACATTTTCAAAGCAGTGTAAATGTCCATATAAACATATTCACTTTAAAGTTAATGGAAGTTTCCAACTTTTCACTTTTCAATCAGTGTAAAACATAAATGAAAACATATTTAATTTATATTGTGAACACTTTTCAATCAGTGGAAATGTATATGTAAACAGACTCTATAAGTATTGTTAACCTTTTCATTTAAATATAAAGTAACTATGAAAGCTATTCTATTTAAATGTAAAGAAAGTTTTATCCCCAGGGATTAAATTTAATTGTCATCGAGGGTAAAGTCTGAGTAATTGGGATGGTGGTATGGGAAGATAGGAACCCATAACTATGGGGTGGAAAACGCCATACTCAGAAGAGTGTTTCTTTCTATTCTTTACCATATTTATTAATGGTACCAGCAGAAAGTACTATCTCTGGAACAAGAAGAGAACCGTGGTCTAAGCTTTAAGACGAAGGACGAACGTGGTAGACTCTCCTTGACGTTTCTGGGAAACGAGCTACCCCCGACAACCTTGATCAGAGACGAGCGCGAGCAGAGTGAAAAGAACCAACCCATAAGAAGGACCAGAACCGTCATTGGCAACTAAGTTCTAATATATGCTGCCACTTGAACTTCTTGTAATATCTCACATTCCTTAAAGTCTGTGAGGATAACTTTTCTTGATCCATAACTATTCAAATTATTTTCCAACTGTTAAAACAAAGTAACCAACGGGCTGATCACCCGTTTGCCAGTCACTTCGATTACGGAAACAACAGCAAATGGATTGATTTGCCGTTGCCCTAAAGACGCCAATAGGCGTGATGGGAAACAATGGCAAAGAAAACCTATCTACTGTTGCCCTAAGACGCCACTAGGCGTAATGGCCACTGACTGCTTTGACGGTCGGTGGCTAAGGACGGAAGAAGAAGAAGAAGAAGAAAACCTAAAGTGATAATTAAATTTTATTATTTGTAATGTTACAAATTTAACTTTTCGATTTAATCATTTTAAAGTTACTGCATGTTTGTCTCAGTCAAATTACTACACACACTCTAAACAAAAGCTAATCTAGAATAATAGAATTCCACTGAGTAAATCAAGGGTGGGGGCTTGTTCTCGTTTATTCTGAATACCTTGTGAAGACTCCCTTTGTAAAGGACGTGTCATCACCCTTCTATCTACATCTCTTACTTACTTACTCAGTCGTTCCCCTTCTACCGTGAGGTGTAGAGGTTTGGAAGAGAGAGCGCCAGACTATCCTATCGGCTGTCTTCCTCCTGGCCTGGTTCCATTCTAGTCCTCGGTCCTTCAAAGCTTGTCTAATGTTGTCCTCCCAGCGGACTCTGGGTCGTCCTGGGGGTCTGGATCCCTGGCTCTTTGTTTCCCATGCTTGTCGTGGTAGCCGATCTTCTCCCATTCTGCAGACATGGCCAAACCATCTTAGTTGGGACTGTTCTACTTGGGTCTGCAGAGGGTGGGATTTTAGGCCTTGACGTTTCGTCTGGTTGCGGATCATGTCTCTTCTTGTTACTTCAACCACCTTCCTCAGATACCTCATTTCTGAGGTTTGGATCTGGCTTTTGTGGGATGTAGTCATTGCCCATGACTCGCATCCATATGTCAAGACTGGGACATAGGTGGAGCGGTATACAGCCATCTTCGTTTTCTTACCAACCTCTCTCTTGCTGAGGAATTCTCGATTTATGGCCTGAAAAAGTCTCACAGCTGCTGCTTTTCGAGTGGCCAACTCTTCTTTGATGCTTCCCTTTCGGTCTGTGACGGTGTGGCCAGAAAGGTGTAATTTTAGACTGAGTAATTAGTTGTCGATCTAGTCTACGGTGTGAATTTGTGCTCATGTTGGCATTCTCACCCGGTAATGGGCAATTTAAACGAAACACACCTTTGCCATCCGTGAAGAAGACAGTCGTGGGAGACAGACCTCGGTTGTTAGACATCCTGGCGCTGTCTGAGAACACACCTTGTTGAGCACGAAACCGTAAGGTGTGACTCCAGGCAAGAGATATCGTGGGAATGTAACGACCAGTGGGCGGAACTTGAATTTTGGGTGTCTAGGAAGATAATCTTTGCTAATATGTGATCTCATTCATTCATACTGAGCATAGGACTCCTGATTTGCCCTCTAGAGGGATGGGTGGAGCTTTCCTTGACATTTTGACGTGGCTATCATGTGGTACAGGGGTGGAGATGAAGATTTAAACTGAAACAGTGAGAGGCTTGGGTCAGAGCTGAGAAATAGCCAGATCGTCTTCATGTGCGGTATGCATCCTCGATACGATACACCAGTGAGGTAGAGGATTTTGATTAAATGGTGATGGGTGTTTCTTTAATGGTTACACTGTTCATACGCCCACACAGAGCAGAACATAATTCTTATATCACGCGAATGTCAAAATATCAAATTCTGTAAGACTAACATACCACTGCTACACACGAGATCCTGCTATTGAATTCAATCTGTTTGTTGACCTAAATTTCCGCCACCCAGGCTATTTATGGTCATGCGTTACTACCGTCACGCCTACTGTTCTCCTACCGTGTTAAATGTTGTAGTGAGTGTGCGTGGGTGCATTCACACGCCACAGATACACACATCAGAGGCATGGAATGGTGTAACGGCAGGCGAATGTTAATAACGTTTATTACACCACAACACGTTCATGAAATACACAGAATACACAGTCACAATTAAGTACAAGTCATAGCAATACAATAATACAGTACTCCAGTCACATCTCCACTTCTCATAATCATTAGCGCTATATAATATTACCACTGGATCCTTTCAGCAACGGTCGGCATCCCCGTGCTAATATAATGAATTCCTCAAATATGCCTCATCAAAGACGCTCTCAACATTGGCGCTCTAATGTAAATAATAAATGGCCTCATCAACGATGCTTCTAACATCAGCATTTTAATAAATAGACAATGGATCCTTTTTTCCAAGCAAACGGTTGTCCTCACCGTGCTATCAACAACAAATTCCTCAACTATGCCCCATCAAAGACGCTCTCAACCTTGGCGCTTTAATGTAGATGTGGATCCTCTCAATAATAACAATTGCCTCCTCAAATATGCTTCATCAAAGACGCTCTCAACATGGCGCTTTAATTTAGATATGGATCCTTTCAATAATAACAATTGCCTCCTCAAATATGCTTCATCAAAGACGCTCTCAACATGGCGCTTTAATTTAGATATGGATCCTTTCAATAATAACAATTGCCTCCTCAAATATGCTTCATCAAAGACGCTCTCAACATGGCGCTTTAATTTAGATATGGATCCTTTCAATAATAACAATTGCCTCTCAAATATCATATAGATCCGGTTAGCCAACGGACATCATCCTCGCCGTGCTAACTACATCAATGGTGAATACTTTCGGCAATTTCTCGCAAGTCTGCACTCCCTGGCAATCTGCAGTAATCTCGCCTTCACTCATCTTGACATTTATATATTCAAACATAAGTCCTGGATCCTTACCTCTTCAAAAATACTCACAAACACAATTCTCCAATAAACTCAGAAATTATAGGCCTACACAAAAAATGGCCTTTATAACTTTTGCACTGCGCAGGCATACTCGAAACACACACTGTAGGACCGACCTCTCCCGTCGGTACCCAAAAACAGAATGCCCTTAGTTCACACACTAGACCCGCCAAAAAAGACACGAGACTCGGTTGTTTAAAAAACACAACTCAGTCTCGATAATTGCATGGGCTAGTCACACGAGCTTACTCACAGCTCAAGACAGTTCAGAGAAAAAAAACATCTCCGCGATTTGAACTGACCAATGTTCGCCACTTGGAAACTTCTCGATCACACGAGGGAATTCCCCTAATACTATTTTAACTTAACATCAGCTTAACCAAGCAACGTAACCCGTAATCGAATCTATTTGCTTAACATTTTCAAGATCACTTCCCTTTGATAATATTTACTCTGTATCAGTTGCGTCTGTGCTAAGAGAACTAACGACAAAGAGGTATACTTGTATTTGAGTACATTTTTATAATACTTTAGATTTAGTAATATTAGACGTTTCAGGTTTAGGTTTTATTGCTTTGTAGAGTTTGTCTATCTATAACAGTTTGATAGAAGCTGACTGGCGATTTATGTGTTTTTAAGTGTAATTTCCCGTATATCTCATAGCTATTTTCAACCGTGAGACTGTGTGTTAAATGTGTAAAGTACTAAGTGAATTTATAAGAGGAATTCTAGTGTCGCATTGCGCTGTATACAAGTGTGCACTTAGTACCATTATTATTATTATTTGTGTAGTGTTAAGTAATGGTTATATTGCATTCTTGTGAACCGTAAGTGTGGTTAATTTTACATCAGTGATTTTTGTGAGAGGAAGATTATCGTACCCTCTGACTCCGTGAGTAGCGTATGCCAATTACGTTTAGTATAGAGCTGGAAGAATAGAGTATATATATATATATATATATTACTTGTATATCTGCTTGTTCTTTAGAGCAGCTAGGCCTCTAAGATACTGATCAAATGTGATCATTTAGACCAGTGAGTTGTGTATAATATTTCATCATGGATAGAAGTGTGTCATTTAAGTTTTCTCTCGCGTCATTGTTGCGTGATAAATTCTCGCAACATCGTTTTATTACAATATCTATTTTATAACGCAAGGGCAACAACTGCTTGAAATTTATAGTCACTTTTCTCGGTAAGCATTTGTCTTCCCGCGTTGGTATTGAATGCAGTTAAGTTTTGAGCTGTGGTCTTTTTGCGCTGGACTGCGCATGACTGGTCTTGTTTTTTGGTCGATCGGTTTCCGCCCACCACTAGGGGAGTGAGCGATTTGAATGGCGAGAAAGATGCCTCGCTGAAAGAGGATCTCCGCTATTTTTTGTTCTGTCAGGAATGTGAAAGTCCTCTTATGGATATTTCGTTTATTCGAGATAATACCTCTAGTGTATTTGCACATGCCGGGAGGCATAATATTTCTGTGTAGTTCCTGAAGGCAAGGTAAATTGACTTTTCATTAACTCTATCGATTTTGGGTCGTGAGCGATTTCGATTCATAGCCTGTCTTCGAAAGTCGTCGTCACGAGATGTTTTCCCAGCTCACATGTCGCTGTATTGTACTGCATCGGTTGATGCATGTCCCAAGGACCATTACTTGCTACTTTGTTAAATGAACTAGGTTTGGAAAACCTTTATTATCTAGAGGATATTTTTGAGGACATTATTTATACTTCGGCAGACGTGTCTGTCTTGCTGAAGTCAGACTAAGGAGAGTGAACTGATCTCATACATCTGGTTATCTCCTGGCTGTTATAGAAAAGGATGGAGTTTTTCACCTGACTACATTTACAGCACTATGAAATATAACATGCATCTGACTCATCATTGTAATGCTGTCTACCGTCTATTGCTGTATTGAATGTTGCTGTGATAATGACTGTTTGATGTGCCTACATATTCGCGTAACCATTTTGTCACTGTGGCGTCCACAATAAATAATGAAGAAAAACGTCAACGGCTGTTACAAGAATCATTGACTTTATACGTCGTGAGTTTACTGACGTCCTATGTGGATTGCCCTGTTATTTTTGTATGAACATTGTTTTTGACTGAACACATCTGCACACTACACAAAACCAGACATGCGGATACCATCCATCATCATATGGCATCACGCATCATTTGGTGGCCATAAGCTGGTTTGATTCTGGTACCAGCAAACACGGGGTCCCTTACCCACTTCATTTTCAACAAGAATTCATCAGCATCCTTCAAGAAATTAACATTCTTCAATACAGTCAACATCTTCAAAATTTTCAAAGTACTCGGCGTTGCCCGGTAAAAGTCAAAATTTCAACTTTTTGACGGAAACAAGAATTTGACAGTACCCGGCGTTGTTACATGTTGCCGGATAACTCGGACTGCTGTTATCTTTTACGCAAGTCAAGCAAGTTGCTGCTGTCAAGGTTCCAGTGCTGTCGTTTTTTGTGAAGGTCAAGTGCCGGTTGAAACGGGTTGTTTTCTGAAGAAGGCCAAGTACCGATTTCCATCAACTTACTTTTGGATTAGAAGGTCAAGTGCCGAAACAACTCAACACACAGTATTTCAGAAGCTCTTGTACCATCGTGTTAGCAGTGGAAGCAGTTCAGATGTGCCATCATCGTTGGAGCTTCGCTCTTTAGGACGTTGATTGACATCCGTTTTTTCTGCTGTTCTACGATTGGAAGCCTATAAGTTAAGTGGCCTGTTTGTATGTAAACTGTGCCCTTATACTTCTGCTGAGTCTTCTGTGTATCATCTCATTCTATATGTTATATGTTTATATGTTATTCGTATATTTATATGTTTATATTTCAGCGGGTTCTCGGTTGGGTGGTGTCTCCCTTAGATTATGCCACGTCATAGAGGTCGTCTATTGTGAGCGTTTTCTGTAGGGTTTGCAAATTTCCGATACTGGAATTTGCTAAGCGACTTCTGTTGCTATTTATGTTAGCTGTGATGACATGTTTTAATATTGTTTTCGTTATTATTTCGCATTCTTTAGTTTTGTTTTGATTTGTTTGTATTTGTTAGCCTACTCTTGTCTACAGTTTAGTTTCATACTACATTTTTGTTTATACACTGTGGTGTCATGTATTTTGTTTAATTATATCGCAGATATCGTCACATTTTTTGTGATATTTCATTAATTTCTGCTTTATTTTTAGTTGATTTCTGCGAACGTTTTTGTATTGTTGCTGATCTTTGTTATTGTTTACATTGTTATTGTTTACATTGTTTGCATTGTTTACATTTTCAATGTTTACATTCTGCATGTGTTTAC
Organism: Oreohelix idahoensis; assembly: GCA_024509875.1. Taxonomy (NCBI): domain Eukaryota; kingdom Metazoa; phylum Mollusca; class Gastropoda; order Stylommatophora; family Oreohelicidae; genus Oreohelix; species Oreohelix idahoensis. The sequence goes on from JAMPIV010010585.1 coordinate 632,468, forward strand.
ATAGTCATTGTTTACAGTTATAGTAATTAGTTAATGGGCTATGCTAATGCACTGTTACTACTACACTGATGATAAATGAATGATGAATAGTGTCGTGCACTATTGAATGAGAAGTGCACTTATGATCAAGAATTGATTGTTGATATTTCATATACAAGTTCTTTGATTGGAGACTTGTTTCCCACAGAGACTGGGATAATATAAGGTGATGTGAATATACAAGTGCTTAATTAAGACTTGTTACACTTAGGTTTGAAATAAATTAGTTAATTATTTCAGGTTTTGGACTCATATGTTAGACAACATGTCTACATTTGAGCACTTTATTGAGCAGGGTAAATTGCTTGGGAAGACTGGTGATAAGTTAGAAGAATTTGCAACTGCTCGATATGATAAAGCAATGGAAGCTGAACAAAAGAAACGGCATATGGAAGCGGAACAAAAGAAACTGCAGATGCAGGTGGATGAAAAAAGATTCCAAATGGAAATGGAAAAACAAAAAAGGGAATCAGAAGCTGAGGAGAGAAAACTCCAGCTCCAGCTAGAAGCTGAAAGATTTCAAAAAGAGGCTGAGAATAAAAGACTTGAAAAAGAAGCTGAGAATAAAAGACTTGAAAAAGAAGCTGAGAATAAAAGACTTGAAAAAGAAGCTGAGAATAAAAGACTTGAGAAAGAAGCTGAAAGACTTCAAATAGAGGCTCAGGCTGAGGAGAGAAGATTACAGAGAGAGTCTGATGAGAGGAAAGAGAAAGCAAAAATGGAACATGAAGAAAAGGTCTTAGCTTTAGAGTTGGAAAAATTGAAATTGATGAACATGAGTAATGGTAATGATTCAAACAAGGGTTCATCTTCTGGTAAGGCTAATAATGATACTTTTAAGATTAAGTTACCAACATTTAGTCCTTCCAGTGATGACATAATGTTCTATCTGGACAGATTTGAACAAGCATGTACAGCTCATAACATAGACAAAGCAAAATATGTTTATCAGTTATCAGGGATACTGACAGGTAAAGCTCTAAGTATATTAAATATGGTGGATGAACCTGACAAGAACAATTATGAGGTTGTCAGGGCCGCTCTGTTAAAGAAATATCAGCTTAACGAAGACGGCTATCGTCTACAATTTAAAAACATGTTACCTGAAAATGGAGTTGAATTCTCCGAGTTTATTGCAAGAATACGCATTACTTTCTCACGATGGGTTGAACTATCTAAGACGGAAAAAACTTATGAAGGACTTATGGACTTAATACTTAGAGACAAAGTCATGTCGTCTGTCAATGAGTCTTTCCTTGCTTTCCTTCATGAACGTAAACCTAAAACAATAAAAGAAATGGAAGATTTCTGTTGCCAATACGTAACTGCGCACCCACACATAACCATGGGTAACTCTAAGGTGAAAGAAGGTTTACCAGTTGCTTCGGCAGCTCCGTATGGCCAAAACTTTGCTCGTAGATCCCAACAAAATTTTGATAGAAAGAGTAGCGGTAATTTCTGTCAAAATCATGGAAACCAATTTCATGGTGATTCTTCTTCGAAGAATTGGAGACAACCTGATAGTGGTCGTTACTATCACCCTAATAATTATAGGCATTTCAAAAGAGGATATGGTAATAGAGGTTATTCCTGCCGAAGACCTCAAAACCAAACAAATAGATGTTCGCATCAATGTGAACATGATAGTAATCGTGGAAACTGGAATTCGAATCATGATAACAATTACAATAGAGACAATAATAACTGCAGAGATAATAATAACTCTGATAACTTCAGAGGTAATAATAGTCGGGGTAGATCTCAACACAAAAAAAAAGAGATATCAGCAGGCTAATTCTGTACAACAGGAAACTGAGGGAGCCTGTAATCATGTTGTTGATAATAAAAACTTTGACGCTGTCACTAGTTCTGCTTTTGACTTTGAGAGAGCAAACAAATGCCCCCAATGCAGTACTTTATTCGAACCGGGTACCATAACTACTTTGAGTTGTGGTCACCCACTTCCCGCTCTTCCTGCTGCTGTTGCGCATGACGGGAGGGGTTCTTTAATCCTACATAAGGGTCTTGTTAATGATACTCCGGTCTCACTACTTTTCGATTCCGGATGCACCACTATTGGTGTTAGACAATCGCTTGTAGATCCATCTTGTGCTACAGGAAGGGTTATTAAATGTGACACATTTGGCGGCACTCTAGAAAAATATCCTACTGCTGTAATTCGCATTGCCACTCCTTTCTTTACTGGAGATGTGCATGCTTGTCTCTTACCTAATCCTATTGCGGACCTTATTATTGGTCGTATTCACGGAGTTAGGGAGTGTACCCCACAGCAGATTGCTGCTTGGGAAGATAATAACATGCAAGCTACAAATGCAGTGGTTACAAGAGCACAAGCTCTACAAACACCCGAAACTTCACTGAATAGTGATAATGGAGTTGATAGCCAAGATAGTCACTTAGTGATTACTCGTGACTCTTTCATAAAATTGCAAGAAGAAGATCCTTCTTTAAAAAAATTCTTCATTCTTGCGAAGAAAGGTGATCCGAATCAGGATACAAATAGAAAATCTTGGATTGCAATGAGAAACGGCGTACTTGTACGTATGGTACAAGATTCGACTACGTCGGCACATTCGCAAATTCTTGTTCCCAAGAGCATGAGAGTGCAAATATTGCAACATGCTCATGACTCGCAATGTGCTGGACATATGGGTTTTGCCCGTACGAAGTCGAGAGTCCTTGCGGCTTTCTTTTGGCCTTTTGTCAATAAGGACATTCGTATTTACTGCCGATCATGCAAGGTATGTCAGGAGGTCAAATCTAGAGGACCACGACATGCTGCGCCTATCCAGGCTGCTGACATTCCTATTCGGCCGTTCCAGAAAATGGCCATAGATATTATTGGCCCTTTTAAGGTCAAGTCGGCCAGAGGACATCAGTTTATCCTTACATGTGTCGATATGTGCACACGTTGGCCAGAGGCTATTCCTCTTAAGAGCATATCTACTACAGATATCGCAGATGCTCTTTGGTTGATATTTTCTCGCTTGGGATTCCCCAGAGAAATATTGTCAGACCATGGCACTCAACTCATATCTGACACTATGTCACAGGTAATGTCTACCTTACATATTGAACGATCTCTCAGTAGTATCTACCATCCTATGTCTAATGGGTTAGTTGAGCGTCTGAATAGAACGCTCAAGACTTTGCTTGGTAAGATAACTGAAGATCATCCTCAAGATTGGGACAGGGTTTTACCCGCGGCTCTCTTTGCCTATAGAGAAGTCCCTAATGAACACACAGGATTTTCTCCCTTCGAACTTGTCTTTGGCGCGCGTCCACGCGGCCCTATGTCTTTATTACACGATCTCATCACTGCCGATGATATTAGCGATGAAACTCAATCCTCATATGAGTATGTCATTGCTCTTAGACAAAAGATCATTGAGGCATGTAAGCTAGCAACTGCTTCATCAGAAATTGCTAAAGAGAAGGCAAGGCAGTTTGCTAACAAGAATAGATGTCTACGACAACTTTGTCCAGGTGACAAAGCATTCGTCCTACTCCCCAGTAGGGAAAATAGACTTCTTATTGCATGGAAAGGTCCGTATGCAATAGTCTCTCGGGTTTCCGATGTTGACTATGTGGTCGATATTGATGGAAAGCATAAAACTTTCCACATAAACATGCTTTCGGAATTTCACGAACGTCCGGACTATTTGCTGCCTATTTTCCAGGCAACGGATGATGCTCCTGCACCTCACGGTCATTATTCATCCCTGTCTGTCATACAGGATGAGGAAGCTACCTTCTCTGATGTCAACCTTCCCCTTCCAGTGGTTCCATTACATTCCACGGAATCTTGGAAAAACGTTTCTGTTTCTCCTAATCTTTCTGGTGACGAACATCGACAAGTCTCGTCGATGTTACAAACATTTCAGGATGTTCTCACTGACATTCCTGGACACACAGATGTCATAGAACATGACATAATTCTTACCGACAATAATCCAATTAGGGTTAGGCCGTATCCTATTCCTATACACTTTCAGTCGCAGGTGGAAAAGGAATTGGATGAAATGATTCAATTAAATATAATTGAACCATCGACTTCACCATATTCTTCTTCCATGGTTATTGTCCGGAAGAAGGATAAGAACATACGAATTTGCGTTGATTATCGCAAATTGAATCAGGTCACAAAGTTCGATGCTGAACCGATGCCTTTGTTAGAAGATCTACTGATTAGACTTTCTAATTCTAGATTCTTCACTAAACTTGACTTGTCTAAAGGTTATTGGCAAGTGCCTTTAGCAGAGCATGCCAAACCTCTTACTGCTTTTTCTACACCTAGGGGTCTATTTCAATGGAATGTTATGCCTTTTGGTCTCATGAACGCCCCTGCCACTTTCGTTCGCATGATGCGTCGAATTCTGTCACATCGTTCGGATGTCATCGCATACTTAGATGACATCTGTCTCTTCAGTGATACCTGGGAAGATCACTATTTAGGGTTATATGACTTACTGTCCACTCTACGTGAGAATAATTTGACAGCAAAACCTTCTAAAGCTTTTGTTGGTTTTGGTGAAATCTCTTTCCTGGGTCATCGTGTTGGTCATGGTCTCTTGAAGACAGAAGACCACAATACTTCCAAAATACTGAACATCTCTGTTCCTAAAACGAAGAAACAAGTTAGGAGTCTCTTAGGTTTAATTCAATTTTATGGGAGATTTATTCCAAATTTATCTTCGATCATGGCACCTCTCTCAACATTGTTGAAGAAAGGTTCGCCTAATCTGGTCCGTTGGTCTGAAGAATGCCAATCTTCACTAGACCAAATCAAGAATATATTTTCTTCTCCTCCCATCTTAAGATTACCTACTCTTGATAGGACTTTTGTTCTTCGGAGTGATGCTTCATCCACTGGGATTGGAGCAGCACTGATGCAAGAATATGCAAATACTCTGCATCCTGTTATGTACATTTCTAGAAAACTAAATGCGGCAGAGAGGAACTACTCGGTTTTAGACCGTGAGTTGTTAGCGATGGTTTTGGTCAATTCTAAAGCTACAAAGATTCCTCCTGGGCGCACATTTCATTCTAGAGACTGATCAGAAAGCTCTTACAGCTATTCAGACTAAGAATTTGAAGAGTTCGAGATCCACTCGATATGCTATAGCTCTTCAACCTTTTCACTTCACGGTACGAGCTATCCGTGGTGCGGATAATGTGATGGCTGACATTTTGTCTAGATGCCCACATGACTCCAACTAATACTTCTGTCCTATATTTCCATATATTACAGAGTCATAACACACCTATATTTCTACAATAGATTAGCACATCTGTACTTACTTTATATGTACACACTATCGTGCTTTGTTGTCATCTTCTTCTGTTCGTTTTTTAAGATGATAGAGGAGGACTGAGTAGTTAATATAAGGGCCGTTAGTTTACTAAACAGCCACAATTATTAATAATGTATTGTACCTTATGAAGCATATTAGTTATTAATTAGCATTATATTGCTTGTACTTTCTCAGAATGTCATTGTTGAGCTGAGGACTTACCTTACTAGTATCAAGCATGACGAGTTCTAGATTGTGTACTTACCCTCGGAATACCAGAGCATATGTCCTGGATCGTCATGTAGTTTAACTTTACTATGTACTTATGTCATTACATGTCAAAGAATGTACTATTTAAATTTTCCTATCAGATTTGTACATCCATTTTTAAAGACAATATTAGAGTATGCTGTTTAATGATGATTATGGTAACTTGCATACGTATATTGTGTTTACATGCTAACGTGATGTGTGTTGGTGACACCTCCCCGATCTGAATATTTTTTGAGACATATTTATTTTTCTGTTGAGGTATATCCTCACCAGACACTCTATATTTAGCCTCATGTTAGGCAATTTAATTAATTATCAGCGCATAATTCGTGCGTTTTGAGCCGCTTATCGCATGCTCTTTGATATTTAAAAAAAAAAAAAATATGTTCCACATTTTTTTTTTTATCGGGAGGAGGTGGTGATATGTTGCGTGATAAATTCTCGCAACATCGTTTTATTACAATATCTATTTTATAACGCAAGGGCAACAACTGCTTGAAATTTATAGTCACTTTTCTCGGTAAGCATTTGTCTTCCCGCGTTGGTATTGAATGCAGTTAAGTTTTGAGCTGTGGTCTTTTTGCGCTGGACTGCGCATGACTGGTCTTGTTTTTTGGTCGATCGGTTTCCGCCCACCACTAGTGGAGTGAGCGATTTGAATGGCGAGAAAGATGCCTCGCTGAAAGAGGATCTCCGCTATTTTTTGTTCTGTCAGGAATGTGAAAGTCCTCTTATGGATATTTCGTTTATTCGAGATAATACCTCTAGTGTATTTGCACATGCCGGGAGGCATAATATTTCTGTGTATTTCCTGAAGGCAAGGTAAATTGACTTTTCATTAACTCTATCGATTTTGGGTCGTGAGCGATTTCGATTCATAGCCTGTCTTCGAAAGTCGTCGTCACGAGATGTTTTCCCAGCTCACATGTCGCTGTATTGTACTGCATCGGTTGATGCATGTCCCAAGGACCATTACTTGCTACTTTGTTAAATGAACTAGGTTTGGAAAACCTTTATTATCTAGAGGATATTTTTGAGGACATTATTTATACTTCGGCAGACGTGTCTGTCTTGCTGAAGTCAGACTAAGGAGAGTGAACTGATCTCATACATCTGGTTATCTCCTGGCTGTTATAGAAAAGGATGGAGTTTTTCACCTGACTACATTTACAGCACTATGAAATATAACATGCATCTGACTCATCATTGTAATGCTGTCTACCGTCTATTGCTGTATTGAATGTTGCTGTGATAATGACTGTTTGATGTGCCTACATATTCGCGTAACCATTTTGTCACTGTGGCGTCCACAATAAATAATGAAGAAAAACGTCAACGGCTGTTACAAGAATCATTGACTTTATACGTCGTGAGTTTACTGACGTCCTATGTGGATTGCCCTGTTATTTTTGTATGAACATTGTTTGACTGAACACATCTGCACACTACACAAAACCAGACATGCGGATACCATCCATCATCATATGGCATCACGCATCAGTCATGATGTAGTTAGTATTTAGTAGGAGTATGAAGGCGTTATTGTTGACTTAAATATGTTTATTGTATGCTTACACATATACGCAGACCTGCATGAACACACACACACACACACATGATCATTTAAGTGCATGTACTTGCATATTTTCACACATATGTATGTATTATTACGTAGATGATGTTTGTCCATTAGTACGATGCTGGTTTACTTTGTTTCATTTTATTTCAGAGTCCAGCAGTCTGTGCTGGCTTATTATATGGTGTTACGTAGTGAATACCTAAATAGCTTGGTTATATGGTGTTGTATAGGAATTACCTACAAAGTAAACTTGTGGACAACATTGTTTTCTGTATGATTCAAATGCTACCTGATAGGGTTTCATTAATAAAAGTGGGACCCCTGTCATCAAGAGTTTTTCTGTGACTGCGGAACGTGTGTGAAAGTAGGCCAGAGAGTGACGACAACATTACACACGAATTCTTATTCTCCTTCACACATCGTCTTCCCACTGTCACAGGTCTATAATAGCTCCGAGATATTTAAAGTGGTCGACCTGCTCCAGGACCTGTTCTCCCAGCTTAATCTGATGTCTACTTTCTTCTCGTGATATCATCATGGATTTTATTTTAGAGCTGCTTATGACCATCCCTCTCTTCTCCAGCTCTTCCTTCCAGACTTGCAGGTTGGATTGGAGATGTGCCTCTGATTTAGCAATCAGGGCAACATCGTCAGCAAATGCCAGCTCTGAAATACAGACCTGTCTCATCTTCCAGTACCCCACTGAATACTTTCTTGTTTTCTCCTTACATGCCTTGATAACATCGTCCGTGAGGAGTATGAAAAGATAAGGGGACAGGATATCACCTTGTCTTACACCAGTGGTGGTCCTGAACTCTTCTGACTTATGGTTTGCTGTCCTCACATAATTTCTGCAAGACTTGTAGAAGCTCTGTCTAGCATGAATCAGAGGTGCTGGAATGTTCTTCCTAGCCAAACAGTCCCAAAGTTTGCTCCAGGGGACTCTGTCAAACGCCTTTTCCAGATCTATGAAACAAAGATGGATCTCACTCTTATACTCAATGGCCTTTTCACTCAGCTGTCTGAGTGTGAAGATTAGGTCTTGAGTACGTCGGTTAGCTCGGAATCCGCACTGGACCTCATCCAATTGTGGCTCAGCTAGGCGTCGGAGTCTCTGCTCTAGGATTCTAGAGTAAATTTTACCAGGGACACTAAAAAAGGATATGCCTCTATGGTTTCCACATTGTCGATTGTCACCCTTTTTGAAAATTGGTGTTATGATGGCAATCTCCCAATCCTTTGGTATGGTCTTGTTGCACCACGCTGCCTGTAGGACCCTTAAGAGTAATAGGTCGCCTGATGCTCCCATGTACTTAACCATTTCTGGCCATAGGAAGTCAAAGAGAAAATAAGTATTCAGTGGGGTACTGGAAGATGAGACAGGTCTATATTTCGGAGCTGGCATTTGCTGATGATGTTGCCCTGATTGCTAAATCAGAGGCACATCTCCAATCCAACCTGCAAGTCTGGAAGGAAGAGCTGGAGAAGAGAGGGATGGTCATAAGCAGCTCTAAAAACAAAATCCATGGTGATATCACGAGAAGAAAGAAAACATCAGATTAAGTTGGGAGAACAGGTCCTGGAGCAGGTCGGCCACTTTAAATATCTCGGAGCTATTATAGACCGAAAGGGAGGCATCAAAGAAGAGTTGGCCACTCGAAAAGCAGCGGCTGGGAGACTTTTTCAGGCCATAAATCGTGGATTCCTCAGCAAGAAAGAGGTTGGTAAGAAAACGAAGATGGCTGTATACCGCTCCACCTATGTCCCAGTCTTGACATATGGATGCGAGTCGTGGGCAATGACTACAACCCACAAAAGCCAGATCCAAACCTCAGAAATGAGGTATCTGAGGAAAGTGGTTGAAGTAACAAGAAGAGACATGGTCTCTTTGACTTCCTCTGTCCACCAAGGTGTCCTCTTTCTCTGGTTCCCAAGTCGGACTTCACCACATGCTTCTGCAGCAGCTGTCTTTATGATATCCTTGAATTTAATCCAGAGGGTTTCCAAGTCATCACGTCGTTCTTCTGTGTTGCTCACCGCTGCAGCAATAAGCCCCTGATATCTGGTCTTAATTTCTGGCTCTCTCAGCTTGTAGGTCCTAATGCTCATTTCCCTGCTCGTTTACTTGGTTTCTTGCGTGATGTTGAGCAGTTCCTAGGCTGAGCAACTCTTTCAGTTGTTCGTTTGATTGTTAGCAGGTAGTGATCACTTCCAATCTCTGGCCCCATCCAGACTCTTGCATCTCGGACATATTTGAATGAGCTTCCCCGAACAATGGCATAGTCGATCACTGACTTCTCATTCTTTGTTGGTTCACATCTAGTGTATGCATGTATGCGCTTATGGGGGAACTTTGTGTTTGTAATGATCAGATTCTGCTCACTGCAGAATCTGGGGAGTCGCTTTCCATTGTCATTGAGAGTATCTTCTCCATATCTTCCGATAACTCCACCCCATCTAGCATGGTCATTTCCAACTCTGGCATTAAAATCTCCGAGCATGATAACTTCATCTAGGCAGTCATCCACTGTCCTTTGAAGCAGCTCGAAGAATTCCTCCTTGACCTCTGCTCTCTCATCCTCATTTGGCCCATACACTATGACCAGGTTGACTATGGTTTCTCCTTCTTTTAGTTTCACAACCATAATGCGCTCTGAGACAAAGTTCCACCCCTTGATACTATCTTTTTGATTTTGGGCCACAATGCAACCCACACCCCCTTTAGCTCTTTCGGATATGAGTACACCACTGTAGAGCAGCGTGTTGCCATTGAGATCCATGACTCCTTGTCCTTTTTTCTTTGTTTCCGTTATAGCCAGGATTTCTAGTTTTGCTTTCCTCATCTCTTCCACCAGCTCCTCTTCCTTCCCATTTATACTTCTTGTGTTCCATGTTCCATAAGTCGTAGTCCGTAGTCCGTTCCAGTTCGCCGCCTTTAGAATCAGTCCGGTTTTCTCTCTTGTGTTACTCGTAATCGTGGTTTAAAGCAAACAGGTGATTGGCCTGTTGTGCCTTTGCATGGTGGAGGGGCTGCCTCCTTACGGCCTCCATGCAGGCCGCCCTCCTCCTTTTTCATCCGGGCTTGGGACCGGCATAGGCGGAGTTATCTACATCTCTGCCAAGAGTAATCTTGTGCGAAGGTAGATACCTTTGAAGCCCATATTAGATACTCTTGAGTTTTGGCCACTGTTGGACCACTACTGCAAAGCAGGGGAGGCAAATCCTGTCACAGTCAGATATGATGAATAATAAATGAGTCATGTAGGGAGGAAGAATTTCTGACAGGGAAGAATGTTTTTTAAAAAAAAGGTAAAGGTAATCCTTTAAAGGATAGTGCCGTAGTGAAGTTAAGTTTTAAGCTTTCACTGTTCTATGTTTCGGTTTTATGAGGTCACGCGATCGGTTGCCATCCTCGCTTTCTTTGCCGTCCCTAACTCTAAGATAAAGTTGCGTAAATAATTAAAAGGTTCAAAGATGTGCGCAAGAGAGACATGAGGGCACTGGACATGAATCCAGCAACCTGGGAGGATGAAGCTGCCGATCGCACCAAGTGGCGATGCACTCTACGGCGCCACCTCAGATTGGGCGAAAAAAGCTCTCACAGCAAGCAGAAAGAGGGGAAAACGTCGAAATGACCACCAGGAAAATAAGCAATTGAGGGCTGTCACCTCAAGGGCGCATTCCGATAGTTAGTTATGACCGAAAGGGCTATTATTGTTATAAATAATTGAAATAACATTGGAGCCGAGGACTGGTCTGGAGCGTTGTAAACCAGACAGCTTCGTGTAGATACGGCTGGTAAGCCGTGGGTGGCAATTTAATTAGAAGAAGGAACATACTGAATTGAGATCACTGCTGCCTTGTGGGTACACCGGGATCAGACATAGGCTCTGTAAAGCAAACCTGAACGACAATGTTTGCTGACATCGGATGGTCCGGGCTAAAGGCGCAAATATCGTTCTCCAGCTGTAAACAACTGATACAGCGTGTTTCATTACTCTATAGGTGCACATGTATCCGTGTGGGGAATTTAAACAAACTGTAGATCATAGTAATGTCGGCTCCATGAGATGAACATCTTGACGACATGGACTTCACCAACCCCTTTGATGGAGAAACTTCATGGCCATAAGAGAAGCCTGAGGCATAGTACTAACTGTATTCGAGGAATATATGAGGTTATTTGAGAGCTCCCCTCACTTCGCCTTCAGGTAACACATCTCATGCAAGTAAGTCTACCCAAATTATTTATAACCAAAACACCGACGTATCTTGTAAACTCCTACGCAATCAGAACAACTCAGAACAGGTTCATGAATACCAGTAGATACCCGATAGGTTTGAAATGCATGGAGGAACTAGTACAATTGGATACCCTAAATGCATCAATTATTAACAGTAGCATATACAAGCCGGTGGTACCACCCTGGGAGCTCAAGAAACAAGATACAGACTACCACCTTGCATGCATAATTAATAAAGCAACACTAATGGAAACTATCAAAACAAAGCCAGGAAATATATTCAACAAATATCAAAGAACAGCATTACAGCGTACACAGATGGATCTAACGGAGAAGATAACAAATTAGGGATAGGAATTTATGTTCCCATTGGCAAATGGTGAAAGGATATAGTATAACAGATCATACATCTATTTTCACAGCAGTGATGGTTGCATTTATGAAAGCTCTAGAAATCTTCTCTAACAATCTTCCTCATTAATTGACAGTATTAACAGACTCACTTTCAGCTATTAAAGCTATACGAAACTTAGGAGAATGCAGTAGACCACACATAGCATGTATATAAATTGTTCAAGACTCGAAAAAGAACGTGTAGAGAACTAAAAATTCCGAGCAGTAAGAAACTTCTTACACTGCAACTAGGAATGAGCTATTTCAGAATAGAAGAACCTTTATGTGCAGAGTGTCTAGAATATATATAATATATATATATATATATTACTGCTCAAAAAAAGTTAAAGGCCACTTTCAATTTTTAGGTCATTTCAACTAAGCTGTTTTTTTTAAAACCTGAACACTCAGTCAAAAAAGTGTTGCTGCATTTTGTTGCATGCTTAAACAATGTTTGTTAATCTGACAATAAATCAAATCTGTGTTACGTGTGTGTACCTCCAAGGTCAATCAAATGTACGTGATGGAAAGGGAAATAATGCATGTTTGAAAATGCTTCCTATGGCAAAGCCTGCTGATAACATTGCTGAAATTTGCTTTTCACGTGCAATTCGTGACTATAGTGAACACATGTCACCCACTTTTCGGAAGGAACGGGCAATGGGTATGTTTGTAACATTTACCATTTTAGCCATGGCTCAGCGTGTCTTGCCGTCTTGTGGTAGACCTTGGACGTCCTGACCTGCGTTGTTCTGCGACGCTGCCGGTTGCATTATAACGATCACGCAGAGTTTGTATGACAGAGTGGGCAACTCCTAATCTCCTAGCAACTTCTCGCAGCCCTACATCATCCCGCAGCCATGCCATCGCTCTCCATCTGTCAACATTGGTCAAGCGTCTTCGCTGAGCCATGGCTAAAATGGTAAATGTTACAAACATACCCATTGCCCGTTCCTTCCGAAAAGTGGGTGACATGTGTTCACTGTAGTCACGATTTGCTCGTGAAAAGCAAATTTCAGCAATTTTATCAACAGGCTTTGCCATAGGAAGCATTTTCAAACATGCATTATTTCACTTTCCACCACGTACATTTGATTGACCTTGGAGGTACACACACGTAACACAGATTTGATTTATTGTCAGATTAACAAACATTGTTTAAGCATGCAACAAAATGCAGCAAAACTTTTTTGACTGAGTGTTCAGGTTTTAAAAAAAAACAGCTTAGTTGAAATGACCTAAAAATTGAAAGTGGCCTTTAACTTTTTTTGAGCAGTATATATATATATATATATATATATATATATATATATATATATATATATATATAGATATATATATATATATATATATATATATATATATATATATATATATATATATATATATATATATATATATATATATATATATATATATATATATATATATATATATATATATATAATAATATATATATATATATATATATATATATATATATATATATATATATATATATATATATATATATATATATATATATATATATATATATATATATATATATATATATATATATATATATATATATATATATATATATATATATATATATATAATTTCCTACTAACATGTAGGAAGTATGAGCAACAGAGAAATAAACCAATATTAGATTATTTATAGGCATGCAATTCATCCACAACTGTGGAGCAGGTGTTGAGAATAGATAGACCTAAGGAATTGCACAATTTAGTAAAACAGTATATAACAAAAACTAAAATTAATATATATGGATCAATGATTGGTGTGAGGATAAGGGGTAGTCTGATGGGGTGCTCATGCGGATGATGGCAGATAATTGGTGGACTGGGTGTCATTCCCGACACCCCCAGGCGTTCTCACCCTTTTACCTTGTTAAAAACAAAACGGTTCTAAGAGACGTTACTTTTTTTTCTTTGTTGTTGTTTGTTTTTCTTATTTTACTTTAATTGCTTTTTGGGGGAAAGGGGAGGGCAAACACACGCATAAATTAACACCGTTTTAAAGTTTTGATTTACTATATTTGGACTAAGTGGAGGGGGGAGAAAGATAATATTTTAGATATCGGAAATCAGATTTTATTATCTTGAATTTACTACACTTTATATTCTAATTATAACCCATCAAGGGTTGAACGGGATGCTTTATCTTATGAACTCGGCAGCTATACAGCCACATATAACATAACTTAAATTTGTATAATGTATGATATATTTCTGATCTACAACGTCACTCATATGTGACTTCAACACCCCATGCCCCGAATAAGTTGTCATGCAGGCGCAAGGAATTGGTTGTCACAATAAGGGTTTCTTGTAATACGTATAAAAATTGCTACATATATTCTTGGCGTTCCATTTTAAAAGCGAAATCATCATATTAAAAAAAGTTATTCTTATGTGTACAATTAAAAAATTGATAATAATAACCAAATGAATCTACATATCATTGGAGTCACAATTATGACAAACAAATAAAAGCGTTCCCGACGAACAAGCTTTATTGCGCCTAGTCCTTTTGCACACTGCACACTAAATCCAGTTCTTCAGCTTTGTATAGGTTAAAAATATCGCAAATTAAATATTTGCATTCTGAATGACCTACATTTTTTAGAGTTTTTCCTGCGCATTTTCCTTAGGTCGTTGCTAGTGCGATCTGTTCTGTACTGCTCTTAAGTTAAATTTCGATGAGGTAGGAATATAAAAGAAAGCCTTTGATATTAGGGGGTCGTCCCGCCATTTGATGTTACATATGCGGAAAGAGGGGGGTGTCAACATTTTGCGACGACGAAGTGTGACGATAGGGGTAGGGAACGGGGTTTGAAAGATGCTACGTCACACACAACATACGAGTGAGAATCGCTTCTTTGGCAACCACCGTCCTTTTCAGGACGAACGAGGAAGAAGAAGAAGAAGCTTCTTTGATAAATAATGTCAGATAAAAATTAATGTTGCAACCCCCATCTTTATAATGCACTTCAAGCTTTAACAAATATCGTTCCTTTCATGTGTCGCATCGCAGCACGAGACAGGGCTCATTCTTGCCCTACTAAATTAAATGCTTTTGCTTAATAAAAAAAAAAATAATAATGTTTACAGCATCCCGATTACCAATCTTGATAAACATTTGTGTCGTTGATTTCATTGAACTGTTGTCAGGATTGTGATAACTTGTTATTGTTTATTGTGTTATTTGTTTTTATATAAATCTAATTTTAATCAACAATACGGCTTATTTAGTCTACTTTTTGTTTTTCTAAAGGTGTGTTTAACTTTACATTAATAATATGTAATGGGAGCCGCGCTAGCGTAGTGGTTACAACACCGCTCTACATCATCAGCTGCCATCTCCACAACGAAGGTTGGCTGTAAAGGATCTCCAACGTCTTCTGTCTCTTGTCTTGGTGGTGCACTCCGACAGACTCTTCCTGTCCATCTCTTGATGTTACCTTCTTTGTACAAACCTAATAAATTAAACACTATTTTACTTAAAAGGTTGTTATTTTGCACTATTTAACTAATTTACAAAAACATTGGGGCGAAGAAAAAAGGGAAGGGGGGAGAAAGAGAATTATGACGTCACATGTGGGGGGGGGGGGGGGGCAATGTTTTT
This sequence comes from Oreohelix idahoensis, assembly GCA_024509875.1. NCBI lineage: Eukaryota > Metazoa > Mollusca > Gastropoda > Stylommatophora > Oreohelicidae > Oreohelix > Oreohelix idahoensis. The sequence continues at coordinate 647,944 of JAMPIV010010585.1, forward strand.
GTGACGAAATGTGACAAGGGAGAGAGGGTTAAAAAAGCCAAAGAATGCGCGATCTCATTATGTGGACGACCCCTTATTCCATTTCCCATAGCAGAATCCTTCAAGAATAAAGTGTGAGTCATGATTGTCCAATAGTGACAAACCCGGTTAATCTGTCTTGCAACGTGTTTGTTTCGTAACGTGATTTAAAAACTTAAAAATTCGTCTGCATTCATCCAAGTCTTTCCAAAACTTACAGTAATCGCGTACCCCTTTTGAGAATTTAGTCTTACTGGTGTACCCCTCTCGTATGAAGATAATCTGGGGGTAGTTTTAATAGTACCGTACTTAATTGTCTATGTATATATACTTACAGAGCTTGCTTGTGTCGGGCCGACCGTCACGGCTGCAAAGGATAAGGGGCGCCAGAGCGGGCGAGAAAAAGTAGTTTTTCGTCAATTTGTGGTACAATCCGCCTAGACCAAAAGCGTGCAAAGTAAATTTCTATAAGAAACACTAAAATAAAAGTATGACATATTTTTAACTTTTTGTTTTTAGTTATCGTGATTTTTGTTTTGTACGTAATAATTGCTTAAAACTGATCTGAAATTTCATTCACGAATCATAGGTGTCTCCATCACCAAATACTGGAATTCCAATAGAGTTAAATTAACTTTCGCTGCTTGAAGTGTGGTGGAGGGTGTCGTGAAATATTCTAATCCACATATATAAATTATCAGGTAAATATAAAGCCTAACAAATAAATTCTAATAAAGAAAAGAAAAATGGTAAAAGAACAGTGCTGTCACAAAGAATGTACTCGAAATCCCCCTTTGTTTTATGCTTCGTCTGCAAATTGTAACGTTTCCACGTTAAATATAAGCCACTGCATAAATACAAGCGTTTCCACAACACATTAAAACGGGTATTGCATTTCTAAGAAAAACATTGAGAGGCACACTGCGTAATGACCTAAATTAATCCTAACATTAATTATACTACGTTACCAAAACGAACGAACAGATGGACTCAAATAGAAAGAAGGGAGGGCTGAAAATCAGGAACGCATGCAAAATTAAACACGCGTCTCGCTATTAATGCCACCCCAACAAGCGTAACGCGATACACAATTACTACTATCACGCGTGTAAGGCCACATGCACTAACTTTTTTTTTCAGACGGACAGTGATAAAAACACTAACCTTCCCAGAGTTAGGTTTTAAAAAACCTGGAAAACGCTTATTAGAAAAGATAACATTAGATGGGTTTACGTTTGAAAACATTACAGTACCCAGACAGCACATCTTCGAAACAGGAGGTAGAAGAAATTGCATATTTTGAACGCAGCCACGTAGCTCTTTTAAATTTGTATATTTGGGTTCCTTAGGGCTTGCTGACAAAGAATATGTAAAACGTTACGCAAATAGTCTAGGAATTAACAAGTTATAGCCAAAATAAAATGATGGTGCTGTCAGACAACACCCAAAATCAGAATCGCTCAGTGGTAGATTTTTTTACACCACCATTGTACGGGAAATGGGCCACAAGTTACATTTGAACTGATTGGCTGGAATGATATGTAAGGCTAAACACGATTAGTCGGACTATAAATGCTATCCTTGGTTGTTAGGGGAGACGTAGGAAGGTAAAATTTTTTCAAACACTTGTCGAAACGTGGCTCCATTGGCCAGACTCGCTGATATAATCACTTAGGAGCGTTAGTTCGAGACCACTAGTTCAAATAAGCTTGATAAAGCAACAGTGCGTTGAAGCCAGCTCATATTTTGCTAAATAAAAGCCTGGAACATAAGCAGATGGGAATTTGTGCCAGTATTTGTGCCAGAATTCATTGCTAGTCAACGTATCTGTGTTTATTTCCATGAATTGTGGGACCGTGGTCTTGATGGTATTGAGCAGCACCTGGTCAGAGCTTTGCTGAATCCAGAGTCGGACAGCATACTCCTTGGTCCATTTAGCTATCAGTGAGGGGTCTCCAGAGCCCAGGGGAGAAATCGAGCAGAGGAGTCTTTTCCTGCCGCCATCACGCAAGATAAGCTGATGTGGCCAGCTGAGCTCAACATTATGTACCCCATCTTAAAATGACCTTGTAAAAATAACATTAAGAGGGGAATTTAATTGTTTTAATATCAGGAACTGAGAACATCTCCAATACTAGTTCCAATAAAGACAAACTATTGAAGTCAGGATGACAAATACCAACAGAGCTTGAACAAAACAAAACCAGTATTACCTCATATTACTACTACACAACTGACACACATAGGATACTTTTAATAACATATGTCACTACAATATTCATATTGATAAATTCTGTACATATAACTTGTAATTAAAATTGATTGTGATTCCTGGTTCCCTTTGTAATTGAATCAGGACACATATACATTCATGACAGCAATGAATACATATTGTTATTTGAAAAGTTATCAGTGACTCCTTTAAGATATCCTTGTAGAGTGTTTTATGTATGTGAGTGTCACAGTGTTGTCAAGTGTAGTGGAATAAATTAAATTGTTTATCTGTCTGTTGTTGTTTTGACTTACATTTCATCATACACATACCCTAGACATATAACGTAGTCATCACACTATTCCAGAATAATTCTGACTGAGGTATACATATGTGGCAGCAAGTAAGGTTATATATAATACACTACTCTTATTAGATATATATACCTTCACAGCTGATCTCAGTCAGTACACTAAGTCCCCTATAAATATTTATAACATCCCACTTCACCACAGAGGGGAGCACGTCAAACCCTTCGCACCGTGCGTCGAATGCTCCAAGTACGGCTTAAGCATTCTTGTCTTTTCCATGGATGCATATTTATTCGAAGCATTCAAATACCCTATCTTGTGGAATCTGTCAACAGTTTTCTTATAATCAATGAAGCACATGTAAATACTTTTTTATGTCTCTTTATATTTCTGTGGAATGGTCTTATAATACAAAATATTGCTTCTGTTGTTCCATTGCACCGTTGAAAACCAAACTGTTCTTTCTGGACTTAATTTTTTTACCTTATCGGTACTTTTTACTCTCTCCTGTATGATCCTGAGCAATATCTTAATTGTTGATTGCTCTAGCGTGAACATTCTATTGCATTAGGTATTTTGGGCAACGGCATAAAGACAAACTTCTTCAGATCCCGTAGAGTGTTTCTTGGATGGGTATGAAAAAAAAAAAAAAATCGATAAAAGGTAATTCGTCTTACGAGGACAAAAGACAAAGAGTGTTTCTTGTGTCGTATATATCGCTACCATGATAATAACTTTGGTGGTAACAGTAATAATAGTATGATCTTTAATTATATTTTAATTGTTTGACTCGTCAAGTTGATTGTACTATATTCTGACCATTCTTTTGCTTTTGTTTTGTTTTTTCTTTTTATGTCGATCGCTTAACAACAGCAGTGCCTTCAACTGTCACTGCTTCAAAGAGGTATAATGAAAGGAAGATAACCAATCGGCTATCTGCATCAGCTAATGCATAAGCGCACTGGTGCCCCCTTTTATTTAGAATACAGACTTTTAAGCAAGCTTCATTTGCCTCTCTCTCTCTCTCTCTCTCTCTCTCTCTCTCTCTCTCTCTCTCTCTCTCTCTCTCTCTCTCTCTCTCTCTCCTTGTTACAACAAGATAAAAACGACGACAACAACAATAACTACTACGTCCACCACCAACACCACATGCCAGTGTTGATAGCACTTGCACCATTATTATCTCCCTTCAACAAAATCATAGAAATGAACTGGGTAGTTTTTATTTAATTTTTTTAACTAGCAGGGGGAACAATTAAACTAATATTATAAAAATATTAATTTGTAAAAATTTAAATTATTAATAAAGATATTTAAAAAGTAACTAACATTTTTACAAAATCAAGTATACGCACATTACACATTTTAAATAATTGACAATTATTTGTAAATTAAGATAAAGATTTTTAAAATATTCAAAACTATACTATTTACACAGCTTAATTCTTGTCACATCATATTTGTACAATACAAGTAACACATTGACATCGACATATACATGCCAAAGCCAAATATAATATATTATACTCCCTTGTGGAGCATAGGTCTTTACCTTTTTTTGATGGGCAAATAAGTTGCCTGATTAATGCAATAGAAGCAGCATACATGTGTAGTCCTAACGACCAGGTAGTCATCATCATCCTTTGTAGAGAATGCAGAACTCGGGCCAATGGGAGGGCAGAGCTGGAAATTGATCATATGGGGATGATCATGCCATTGTGTACACTGATGGATCTGTAATCCGTTGTGAGAAATCAGGGATGTGTTTTTCTGCTGCAGTAAAGGGCAGAATCGTCGCTGAACATAGTGGGGCTTAAATGATAACAACCCCTAGCATGAGAATGGAGGTAGAGGCAGCTACGGCAGCCTTTAGGTGGCTGTCTGAGACTTCATTAACAGGGCAGTTTTTGTATCAGACTCACAATCCATGCTTCGAAAGGTCCAAAGTGGATGGCTCAGGCATAAATGAAAAACCTCCATAGAAGCCTCGAATCTTCAGGAGCTGGTGTGGATCTACTGACCTAGTCGTCCAGGGGCACGCGGCAATGAAAGAGCTGTCAAGCTTCAAGAGCACCCATAAAAAGTGCATCGGATATGGTTAAGGGAGAGATACAGAGGGCAATTAATGATCGCCTATTAGAGAATGGCGCCGCATCGATGAATCATCAAAGCTAAGATGTCTGGAATTTGGCATCAAACAGGGATGGGCGTATGAGAGGATGCATCCGGCTTGTATACAACCAGCAACAGGAACAATTAACATTCATACCATTCGACGTGCGCTGAAGGAGACTGAGCACCTATGGGTTTGCCCGGAGTGCAGTTACGTCGATTCTGATCAACAATAACAACGAATAACATTGAGTCCTAACTGACTATCCGCCCTTGGGCTGAATCAAAAACTTATTACCAACCGATTAGTGAACAAGAACTTACACGTATAAAAACTTGTGTTCTAATGGTCACGGCTATTCTGAACGTTATTGTTGTTAATCAGAAAAGAATAAATATTAGACAAACATAAAGGTATGTTTTCAGGCACTCATAAGAAATAAAAAAGTAGAACACTAGACCACAGAAAATCAACAGACGTGAGTGGCTTAACCAGATGATATCATCTGGCTTAATCAGAAAAGATATCATTGCATTCCAGGCACATCCATAGGTGTCTCCATCAGCAAATATCGAGGGTGCATGTTTGTCTCTCTTGCTCTGCAGTTGTGGTCAAACAATGGCCAAACGTAGAGTATAATGATGAGGGTATTCAAAGGTATCAACCTTCGCTCAATATTATTCTTTGCAGAAATATAAATAGAAGAATGATGCTTCTGCTTCAGGAAGCCTCGCAGGAATTTTAAGAAATCAAGCATAACAACTGAGATCATCTAAGCTGTCATGAACGTTTTATCTTCCCGACCCTTCTGTGAGGAAAATAAAATTTGGTCGTATTTTCTGAGCCCCCAACTGAAATGATTCAGTAAAATGTTACTTTAATAGCGCTGGATGATTATGTATTTAAATTAACTGAGTCATGCGGGTGCAACTCAATCAGTGATGATTAAATGAACTTTAAATTGTTATTTACAGATAACAAATTGTCACGAAGTGTATTCGCCTTCTTTTCTCTCTGTCAATCTGTTCTCATACCAAAACATTCCTTCTCTCTAAATTCTCTAGAATCTACCACGCGTAAATACACATCAGGAGATCTCCCATTTGCTGCGGGAAATAAATTCCTTTGTTCTACGTTTGACTGGCAAAACCACTGTGACCTTTTACCACTGTGAACTTTTACACCGCGCCCTGAATAATTGCAGTTCAGCCAATGGATAGGGAGCACAGATTATTGACTTTTGACCTTTGACCTCAGCAACCAAACGGAAACCTGGAGGAATTAGGCGCGATTCTCGAAGCGCAGGATTCACAAAGCGGCAGCCTAGATTAGCGGACTGACCAGCCTGGACAAAGATGGTCCTGTCTATGAAATCGCAGAGGGGAACGGTCCAATTTTAACACAGAAATGGTGTGAGCCTGAGCGATCCTATCCGGTTGTCATACCCCCTCTAAAACAAAATCATTTCACGACAGTGGGACGCTCGTGTCCGGGATCTACTTTTTTCATATTTAGACACTTGTCTGAGATATGAAAACTCTTATCTTTCCTAGACCACTACAGCTGTAGGTACTTGTCACTTATTGGTGTCCAAGTCTAGGATTAGATTAAAGAGGGGACATATAAATTACCCTAGACTAAATTACACATAAATTTTTACAAGAAAAACAGATTTTAGTTATGATATGAAAACTATTCTTGGTGGTACTGCTGGTTATTAGTTACATGTTGTTAACTAATATTTAAGTTATATTTTAGGTATGATGGATTTAAATAACATAGGTTGTTAAAATACTTTAGTTTAGTTACGGCTATAGAAAGTATTTAGGCCTGTATTTATTTGATAGTGAGTTAGAGATCTCATACTCGCTCAGCAAAACCACTGCTGTTAAAATGGATGAGATAAAAGGACTGAAGAAATGGACAGCGCAATCATATAAGATTGGAAAATTATCTGGCTTCTCGGGAAGTTTGCTGGAAAATTATGTCTCGGAACAGGTAGAATGTTTCATGAGCATAATGGGGCAACAGAACGAATGGAGAGCAAAATGCAAGGAAGAGAATGTGGAACATGAGAGACAAAGACAAGAAAAATCCCTCCAGTGTAAGGAAGAACTGCAAGAAATGGAAACTCAGTTTCAACCTACAAAAATGGAATCCATGGATAAACTTGAATCTAGGAATACTCATCATGCCATTCCTTTGCCAGTTGCATCACCACCCTCCGCGGTAAATATAACGGTATCACATGAAGCCGAGTCTATGTCTCAGAATGCAGGCTCAGACAGAGCAGAGGCTAGGATAGCTAAACAGAGACCTCTAGACTGTCCTGAAAACGAGATTAAGCACAGCTGTGCAAATAATCTGAAGAGACCTTCCTCATCCTCAGCAAAAACTCACAACAGGCATACCAAAAACAGCCGCACAAACAACCTGGTAAATAGGATCGCTCAAGTAAATAGGATCGCTCAACCAAATAGGATCACTCAACGGAAAAGGATTACGCAAACCTATGGGAAGGGAAGGGATGTTCTTGAGCATCACCTGTCGGCCACCCTACATCAGTTAGACTGTAGGCGCCGAGACCCAAACCCACAGACTTCATACAAAGCTAAGGTCCCTACCATGGATGGGAACTTGACGAAGGCCTGGAGTGGATACAGGGATTCTCAAAATGTGGAGACTGCCACAGTAAATGGAGAACAAATCACCTGTTTGTATTATCAAGGTCTTGGGTGTGATGCCCTTGTCTCAGCCTCTGTTATCGACCTTGATCAAGTCACCGAAGAGGATGTTGAGGTAACAGCACCCATGATAAACAACAGAAGGATGATTTTGCCTTTAGCTTATGTAGAAGTTAGGTCGAACTTTGTAAACGGCAAAGTAAAGGCCGCAATATTGGATGAACGAATTTACCCCATACCTCAAGGAGGGAAATATATCATCTTAGGAGACTCAGCACGATCCAGAGACGGCGTGGCTGAACAGGCTATGGAGACTCCAATGCCTAACTCATCTTCCAATATTTTCACTGAAAAGTTGGAAGAGTGCAAAGGGATTGACCACCCCAGTGCACTTAATTCTGAACAAGTTTTGATAGTCTCACCCACTAACTGCGTGCAGAAAGTGAAGCCGGGCCAGAGTTTCTTGGTACCTGGTGGGATGAAACATGTTTCAGAAATATCTTCCTTTAACATGGGAGAAGCAGCTGTAGAGGAACAGGACCCTCAAGCACTAAGACTTCACTCAGTTCCGATAACCTCACCCACTATCTGGGATCAGAAAGTGAAGCGGGTTCAAATTTCCTTGGTACCTGGTGAGCAGGAACAACTGACAGACATATCTTTCTCTGTCACTGGAGAAACAGCGAAAGAAGAACATACACGCTCTCATACCTGGGGAGATAGGTATGTGTCCTTAGGCAGGTCAAGTAATATGACTAAAATAAGGTTATGTATGAGGTTGGCAACCTCATCATGCAAAACTATTTGCTATAGACCGCATTGCAAGCAGAGTGTAGGCTTTAATGCAAGCTCTTTGCCAGGAGGCAAGCTACAATGTAAGGTCCACAAGGAGGAACATAAGAGAGGGAAGATCATACGAGCAGGATTGCTTAACATACCTCAACTCCTTGACAATGAGGAAACGGATAGAGATGTGTTGATTACAGGCATACCGTTCGACAGAGGGAAAAGAGGAAACAATGGGATTGAATTAACAAGAGATATGAGACAGGAAGGTAGTAGCAGACAGAAGAGAATAGTCGGCTCAACTTAAGTTAGCCGTAGGCATAACTTTTAAAAGGGGGCCTATGTCACGAAGTGTATTCGCCTTCTTTTCTCTCTGTCAATCTGTTCTCATACCAAAACATTCCTTCTCTCTAAATTCTCTAGAATCTACCACGCGTAAATACACATCAGGAGATCTCCCATTTGCTGCGGGAAATAAATTCCTTTGTTCTACGTTTGACTGGCAAAACCACTGTGACCTTTTACCACTGTGAACTTTTACACCGCGCCCTGAATAATTGCAGTTCAGCCAATGGATAGGGAGCACAGATTATTGACTTTTGACCTTTGACCTCAGCAACCAAACGGAAACCTGGAGGAATTAGGCGCGATTCTCGAAGCGCAGGATTCACAAAGCGGCAGCCTAGATTAGCGGACTGACCAGCCTGGACAAAGATGGTCCTGTCTATGAAATCGCAGAGGGGAACGGTCCAATTTTAACACAGAAATGGTGTGAGCCTGAGCGAGTAAGTGATCTATTTTGTTATATGAATAACATGAATTAATCATATGTTTATCTACAACATATCATGTCAGTATCTTTTGTTTTTCACTGTAATAGAAATTAATATCCTTGATTTGTACAGGAGACAACAACATTATGTATACTGAAAGTCATGTATGAACTACCCTTGTCCTGTTTTATACTGAATAATTTCTACTAAATTATACTGTATGATTTCAGCCATGATTATCCTTGTCATATTTTAATCCTGAAATGATTCTGCAAATATCCTTATTATATTTTAATGTGTTAATGTGCATGTTCCTATGTTATGATGGTATTATCAAGGTATATGAATGCCTATCACATAAACATAGAACTATGTAAGGATGGGAAACAGCACTGTAGCCAATTTTATAAATGAATACGTTGACTGACTTGTAATTCAGTGGTTCTCAAACCTTAGCAGCAATGACACCCGAACATGGTACAGCAGAATAGAAAACTATTACCCAGTGGTTCTCAAACCATTGTTGACAATGACCCCACACTGAATTTACTGCGCTATGGACACAAGGTAGACCAGTGGTTCTCAATCTTTTGATGACCACTGCCCCAAACTTCACAGTGGGTGAAGCCAACGGCCCATATGTTGAAAATCACTGCGTTAAAACAAGCTGGAAGCCAGATATAGGTTTAGATCCACCTGTTTGCTTATAACATCAGTTATGCTATAGTACTTTATAGATAATAAATAGTACTGTAATATTGATGTTAGCTATGAATGTTTGTTAGATTTCTGATGGACGATTAGCGTCCAGCAGATATGGGAAATGACTTCTCTGGCATGATTACTAATGGAGCTTCAATTGTTTGTCAATCCAATCCTATCCGGTTGTCATACCAGGTTGTCATACCAGAAGACTAAACCTTAAGCAGTGTTCTCAAGGGCAGACTTAATCCATCCCAGCTGGTGATGCGCCCTGAGTCAAGACGGAGAAAGCAGCTTGCCATCCTCCGAAACCCTAAAAAGAACTTGCGGGACCTGGAGTGCTGGGACATATTGAACCCCTGGCAACAAGACTACATCAGCAATTGAGATGAGTATCTGAACATGCCAGCAGAACCACTACAGAATATTCCTATTGTCCTATGATTAAAAATTAATTCTGACATGGATCAGAACCATTCATAGATTAGGGAACATATTAGTTGTAGATTTGAATATATTGGGAGATTCTATTTTCATTTTTGAAAACTTTACATAACAGAGTCTGTTGTTATTTTCTTTGTAATATTTAATTGGGTTGTATAGTTTTAGTAACATAAATCTACACCCTGGGGGCAGAGCCAAAATTAATAAACACTATTGGGTCAGGATATTTTTAATGTGGCTGGGCACCAAATCTCTTATCCATCTATATGTACTATACATAGTCCTTTGTAGGATATCGGATATAGAATTTATCGCCTAGAGAATATCCTGTTTAGTTTCACCAGAATTCTCTTGGAAAGTTTTTTTTGAGTGGACTAATTCCCGAGGAGAGACTGTGCATTCAACTTGCAATCTGGAAGAGTTTCCTCTAAAGATTATCTTTTATTCTTCCATCAAGTCTGTCATACGTACACCTTCTCCCCTCAAAACAAAAACCATTTCGCTACACAAATGTAATAATTAATTAAAGTTAACAAAGTTAAAAAATTGTTTTTATGAAACAATGAAGCACTTTAAAGTGGCTATCGCTAAAAAAAAAAAGTTCTTTTGCTGGGCCTGACTGTAGCATAAGGTTTTTATAAGTTTAGTGTCAGTAGTAGATAATGAGAGAGCAGAAATAGTATTGTGCCTTGAAATGAGTGAAGTCCCAGTGTTGGAGAAGAACACTGGTATCACAGGATAGTCAGGGCTGTGAAGGTATCTGCTTCAGAAAGTATTCAGAGTAAAGTCAGTGTCGTAAATTTATTTTGAGAGAAAAGAGTCGTAGAAATAGTGGTCCGGTTTAGAGTGGAAAATGATGATGGAAAGCTCAGTGATAGAAAATGTAGATATTAAATAGTTGCTTCACAGCGTGCTGGAGGAGAGTAAAGACAGACTTATTTACGACAAATCGCTTCTCTCAATCTTCTCTTCCGCTCTCCTGGTCAAAAAATTATTTGCCAGTTTTCCAGACTCGCATCTGCGCGCACACCAATTTGGTGTTTTTCACACACACAGACGATGTAGATACAAACTATATTAAACGAATAGGGGAAATGTTGGGCTGTGGGATGTCCAACACCGTACTAAATGAGTTTATGTGATTTTATTCACTTTAAACATCAATCACTAACAAATATCAGGTATTACATACATTATCATAAGTACACAAATGCAAATAACAAATTTGGGAGGGGTGAAGAAGATTGGTATCGACTAAGCCCTTCCCGCTTATTAGACAAAGATAACCCCAGTCCAGAGATAGATAATATCAGGAACTTGGGTACGTTAACCTAACAGTGAAGTTAATTACTCTGAAAGAGGTGTTACAAAGTTAGGTATAGGTGATAGAAAAAAACCTGTTCTTCCCAGCTGTTCTTCCCTTTACTAAGCAAATGGAGAGGAGAGGGTTTTTAAACAGAGTTAACCAATTAGCAACTCCCCCTTAAAGGAACAATGCAGGGAATACAGAAAAATTATATTACTAGGCAAGAAAGTTAACAACAGGTTTACAAAAGAAAACGATTAAATTTCCTGTCATTCATACACACGCGTGAGGATCCACACTCATATACTCACACACTTACCGAATGCAGCCTCAGACGATCCATAAAAGTATATAAAAACAGCAAGTATTCTTTGACATATGAACTGTCTAGTCCTTCGATGTCCCGCCCCAGATGTTTGCGAGGGTTTGTTGGTAACAAATATTCTCACTTATCGCAAGACTTGAAGACTAAGAGTTCTCGTGTTTTTTTATATATATATATAAAAGGAGTCTATGGGATGGCACTAACACAGTTCGGCACAGGGGTGAAAATGAAGTGGTCTCTTTTAATCCTCCGCTATGGTAAAATTCCTTCAATGCGTGATGGTAGTTTTATTAAATCCAATTGAGGAAAAAACTAGGCTCAGTCACAGTCAGGAAAATATGTACTCTCTCACAGTAAACAGTAAATATGATATCGCTACTGGCGATGATTACCTTCCAGTTTATCTTACAGGTTTGTAAGGGTAATTTGATGATTATTCTTTAAAATGTTCTTGGGTGGGCTTTATTTCATTTAATTCTGACAGCTAGGTCGCAAGGACCGCCACAAGATTATATTTTAAAAGAAATGTTTCTTCAATATGACTGGAAGTTTATAGGATGATTTCTTTATTTCTTTCTTTATTTAGCTGGGACCGCAGGTTACGATCACTCTGTGTGAAAGAAAAAAGACATGTAACACCGAAAAATCAAGCGCGATAAATTTCCCGTTAAGCCTATAATACACTCGAGTATTTAATTATGTATTTAATAAACACTGCGCGAATTCTAGTGGTTAAAACACACATCTATAAAACTAGGACTTAACTGAATTTATTAATTATAAATTCCTTCGCGACTTTAAAAGTTAATTAAAGCATCTATTATCTTTTGAAATAATATAATAGATAGATCATTATATTTACAACTGGAACTATTGAGATGGTTTAATTTAATAGATTTAAATTAACACAAACTCCATTGAAATAGAATGACTGAACTAGACCACTGATCACTTTACACAATATATATTACCGCTTTGCACAGAATAGAAATCACTGCAAATATATATATATAAAATCCAGGGGAAAATCTGTAACAAGATTTCAATAAAGCTAGTGCTTCTGTAAAGGTCTGGCCAGCGAGTGATAACGTGTCTAGTCTTCATGGTCTATTTAGCTAAAATGGAATGTAAGTTGAGTGGGACATGATAAACTTGACAGCTTATTTGATCTCATGAACTTTTGGGGATCTGACCGCCAAATCAAGGGAAGAAGCCGCCCCCTGGTCTTCGTATCCGCTCGCTGCTGCCCGTTTCGGCTTTCCCCCGTTCGCTCGGTTCTGCGATTGACACCGAGACGCGAAATTAGCGGCAAGCAACTGCGTCTCGTATCAGGGACCACTACTGTCTTTGATAACGCCGATAGTCTCCCCTGAAATCCCTCAGTCTGTCTCTTTGATCTCGTGCCGCATACTAAATGAGTCCCGGTGGAATGAGTTCTGGTAAACGAAAAGTTACAACAAATGTTCAGGGGTTCTAATGTTATGAAAAGCTAAAAGTCCCTTTAAATCATCCATCATATCAGGGAGAATTCACTTGTCAAACTAGACGTACGTCACAGTCAGACCCTAAAGTGCCACCTTAGCTATGTAACTACCTATGGTAATTAAACAATTCAATAAAACTCAAACTTTAACAATATAAAATTAATAAGTCAGCTGAGTACAATTATTGAATTTATTATGTACATCTATCTTTTCTTCTTGTGATATTGTGAATGGATGATTTACAAAATCTGAATGATGGTTGAATTTATATTCCTAATGATTTAACTAAAAAGTCTTTCCTTGAATTTTCCACTTAAGTTGAAATAAAGTGCCTCAAATGTTCTTTCAATCTAGTCTCTTCTTGGCTATGCTAATTGACTAATGTTTTTCATCATCAACTAATCACTGTCCTGGTCTGCTCTCATTTTGTTGCATGAATCTGAACATATGCTTTACTCAACTTTCAAGTCTTATGACTGTCTTCACTTGAATGGCACAGATTTATCAGTGTAGGCCTCCCTCTAGACCACCAACTGCTGATGGAGACTGAGGATGAAATCCTGATGACAATAGCAGAGGCTCCTGTATTATGTCAGGTAGCTCAGATTGATCTGGACTCTTAGACCTCTGATTTCTGATGCCACATATGAACCTGCGGACAATAGTGGACATGTGGCAAGCTTTTGCTTATGAAGCACACAAGCCTAGGTGTTCATGAAATTAGGGTGTTTCAGATGTTGCACGTATATTAATGATACATGGATCAGTTTGATTAGCAATAGCGAGACAAGACAGGTGTCTATCTGCAGAACATTTTTTGAAAATAAGATAATACATGAAAAAATACATTTTATAAATAGGTATGATGCTTCCTTTGCCTTTCACATTATGGAGTGCCAAGTCTCTGGTTCTTATATAATAGTGTAATTGACTACTCCACATGACAATCCTGATAATCACGGGTAAGTATCGAATTCCTTTTACAGATTCACAACTAAAGTACAGTTCAGTCCTCTGGTCTGATCCTGACACAAGTCTATTAATTTAAAGCAGCAATAAAACAAATGAATTAATCATAAACCAACATACCCTCTTAGGATAGCTGTTAATCACATAACAGACTTGATTTGGTGAAGTGGAACTGCACGGCAAAACAGATGACAAAGTTATAACCTTGGCAAGCTTCCTTTTTCAGTCTATCTCTGGCTTCTGCTACGTGAGTGTAAGTTTTGACAAATCCGCTGCCTCTTTTTATAGGCCGACATCCGGTGTATCGGAAAGCAATGCATTGAGGCTTAGTTGGAAACCGTGTTTTGGTACAGTTCTGGGCGAGTCTGTACGAGCTGAGTTTCCGAGATCGCCTTCGTGCATCTCAACCCAGTTATCCATGACCTTTTGACATATCTCCTTCCACTTTACAGAATGTCTGCTTTCTTTCCATGTGAAACTTTCCAGAATTGGTTTCGATTTAGAATTATTTCAAGTTGTTTACGGGATCCAAAGATGCAGCAATAGAGAATGCAGCCAGCGACCCATAGCTTGACTGCTTGCGTCAGGGTCAGCGAACCAGAGCTGAACAAGACCCTACTTCACCTCCAAGTTGTGGTCCTGGAAACAGGCTGCATCACTGCAGTCTGGCTGAGAGAGTAGGGATCGAAGAGGGAAGGCAAACCCGGTCCCAAAAAATGCCATGCTGAAGTCGGATGTGCCGGCCGAAAGGCGCAGATATCGCAGCTTCGCCGTAAAGAGACACAACGCAACCAACGTCCTTTTCAGGACGAACGAGGAGGAAGAAGAAGAAATTGTTTACGATGAACAACACAGAATGGCTCGATATATCGAATCCTTCACCTGCACCTATTTACAGAAGTAAGCCTTTCTTCCACTATTCCTTAGGCATGCATATAGTTGGAGTTATCCTTTGAATAATGAAACAACTTCTATCATATTCGGTCACTGCATCATTTTATACGATAAATAAATCCATCTTAGAATTTACACAGTTCTTGCTTCATACTAAGCGCCATACAATTATCGATCGACTGCAGCGAGCTTGCGTGTTTTTATTGGCTGGCCCACTTCCCTTTTCCAAGAATAGACAAAGCATGCCTTTACAATACATGACACTGACAGTTATACTTAACTCGCCAGGTGTTGATGATGATTTGTTGTTGGTGGTGGGTTCCGTCACGGTTGGTTCCCAACGGTATTATTTACTGTTCCATCAATCGTCAAATACTGTGGCAGTAGCACGTCCCTGACGGTAATGATGAGGATAATCACTACAATTGTCAAGACAAGCGTCGTCAAGACCCTTCTGATGTCGGCGTTTAGCGTAAACTGCTGGCAACTTTGTACCACAGACTTGTACCACAAAATGATACCACAAACTGAGAGAAAACAAATGCCACTTCTAAGTATAAGGTTTCCTGACATGACAATCAGGCGCCCTCCTCTTCAATTCTACCACTACATCTTCCTCAGAAACGTTATCCTCCCTGAGGATTAATGTTAAACCCTGTGAGTCGGAAGAAAGAGCGTTTGAACAGCGGAAAACGACAATTGCATTAGTTAAACTTGTTTCAATATAAGTACACATAAACTTATCAAACTGTTAGTATAATAAATATGTACTATAGGGTGTCATCATCCTCCACTCCTTGCTCTACATGGAGCCTGAGGATACCTCTGCTTTTGGGTTCCTTGTGAGGAAACCCGCACGAAGCAGTAACCAGCTCTGTCACAGTTTGCCTTCCCTTAGCTCAGCAGCAGTGGTCCAACAATGGCCAAAACTCAAGAGTAACAGATCATCATCATCATCAGTTGCCATCTCCACAACGGAGGTTGGCTGTAATGGATCTCCAACGTCTTCTGTCTCTTGTCTTGGTGGTACACTCTGATAGACTCTTTCCCGTCCATCTCTTGATGTTATCTTCCCACTTATAGCGCTGTCTTCCCCTTGCACGTTTACCTTCAACTCTCCCTTCTGTTATGGTCTTCTGCAAGGCGTTATGCCTTTTTATGTGGCCAAAGTATTTTAGCTGCCGAACTTTGACCTCTCTCATTAGTTCTCTTTTCATACCTAGATTTTCTAGGACCTCCTTATTTGTTTTCATCTCTTTCCATGAGATACGCCCCATTCTTCTATATATCCACATTTCAAGAGCCTCAATTCTTTCTTCCAAATGCTTATTCATCGTCCATGTTTCTGCACCATACAGAAATGCAGAATATATATAACACTTTATGATTCTCAGTTTTAATTTATGAGATAACTGTTTGGATGTCAGTATATGTTTCATGTTGTTGAATGTAGCTTTGGCCATTCCTATTCTCTTCTTGATTTCTGTTTCACATCTGCCATCTTCTGTTATTATATGACCAAGATATACGTAGCTCTTGACTTGTTCCAGGATTTTCCCATTTACGCTTATCTTTAATGTGGGTTTATCGTCTGTTTTGCTAATTATCATAATGTAACAGATGCGGGTCTTCAAATGTTTCTACCTTCGCACAAGATTACTCTTGGCAGAGTTGTAGATAGAAGGATAATTATGCTTCTACCTCAAGGTCATATTCACAAGATATTCAGAAAGCGAGAACAATGCTGCATTGGCTGAGCACGTTAACTCTAGTATCTGCCGTCAACTTTTGTGAAGGATTGTGTAATCTTATAATTCGTTAGATCGTTCAAGTGTTACGGTATATGATATTAACGCCGTCTGCTAAAGGTTACCAGACGTGCAATTGTAAAGGTTAAGACATTTAATATATTGCGATAGATGTTTCAATTACTGAACGCTTCATACACGATCGATTATGACGTGTATAGCGTTGTTTAGGACACAGTCGGTAACTAAGAAACGCTACCCTTTTTACATTGACCGTCAAGCTGTTAAGACGCGTCTGACTTTCCTTCCAATGTTGGGCATGGTATTGCCATACAGATATATTTTATGCAAGTACGGACATGGGTCAGTCCATTGCTATTACGAAGATTTGAAATGATTAAAGGTCAGTACGAAAGTGAAAATTAAGGAAGGATGAATTACAGTCCATAGTATTTGATTTTGCCAGACTCATAGACTCACTGTCGGCCGTTGGAAAACCCCAACCGCGCGTGCATACAGCTATGACAATCTGCATACAGTAATTTGATTATTGGACAAGGACTGATAGGATATCTACATATATATATGGCATATATATTTTCAAGTTATAATATGTACTTTTGTGATCAACATGCATGAATCGTCTTGACGTGTAAACTGTATTAAATATTTGTGGACTCAATGAACCGACTTATCAAGTCAATGGAATTACAAGTTCAATATAATTGCAACTTTCAAATGTTTGCTCACACGTTTTCTACCCCACCCCGCATTCGCGTAAAGCAACACCAATTGACACGATGAAAATATTGAATGAAACCATATAAGAACTCAACTAACATGGCCAGAATTTATAACCACTTTATTGACATTATATGGAACATTGTTGTCAAATTGAATGTTCCAGAACAACAGAGAAGATCGCCTTCAACAGATGGTGTCCATTGATTGGGGATCGAAAAAAAAAAATTCGGAAATTAACAATTGTTTACATTTGAAGGACGATCACATGATGTGCTGAATTATGACCTATGACGCAGTACTCAGTATAATCCCTAACAACGTGACGTCACCAAAGTTCGTGTACATGCCATAAGTTGACAGCAGCAAGCCTAGTTTCTACGGAGAAAAAAAATAACAAAGTCAACGAATAAACCCTGTATATGCATCAAGAGCAAACAGTCAGACACACTTCTACACCGTTGGTGCATACCGTCATCGACAGGAGTCCGAACTGAGCACAAAAGATAAGTCATTTAGGTGTGACCTTTGTCGGTCGATAAATAACAGTGCTGAGTCCATTTTGCTTTGATCAGGCATGTCTATGTATTTTCATGTATATATATGTTAAATTTGTTTTCCATCGTATGTATTTGTTGTTAATTCGTGGGAGGTAGGGAGGATGAACTGAAATTAAATTCTGCGGCTCTCACGATGCCTGAATTAATTTCGGTCGTTTCTTAGGGCAGTTAAACGATTGCACCTTTGGAAACCCCATTGAGGTTTGACATTGGACTTGTTGTCCAAATCTGCTATCGTTTGGCGATTTGCGTTAGCTGTACTGTCCCGTAGATAATTGGTGTATTTTATTCGTATTCAGTTAATAATTTTATTCAGTTCTGTACCATGTTCGTTACTATTTCGTCCATTCTCCTCTGACTATCATTTATTTTATGATTGTTAATTTTCGTCCGTTATGAGTCCTGTGACGTCATCATTTTTCGCAGTCATTTTTTTTTTGTGTGTACCTTGAATATTCAGTTGACCTCCGGTCAGACCTTGCCCTTCATTTGGTCTGTGACATTTCCGCTTATTTTATTTAGTTCATAAATTCATTTTTAATTGTGAAAATGTCTTGTTTGCGTCTTAACATTGTTTGTACCCTTTAGTTGCATCATTGCTTGTCTGTCCTCATAATATATATATTAATATTACATTAATAATATGATAATTATATGCAATAATACACTTGTAATTTAATTTAATTAATTTTTTCTGAAATTTAAGGTTAATATGGGACATTGCATAATTATGCAGTGATAGTCCAAGAAAGTAGCACTACAATTTATCATAGATGCCTAGGGCATAATAATATAATATATATATTGACAAAATAAAATAATCTTATAGCTACCTTTGAGGTAATAGACCCATTGTATATTATTTAATATACTTTTCTGGTACTAAGAGAGTGACTTAGTACATTGAACAATATAATTACTAGGAATTATACCCAACATTATTGGATATTGAGATTAATTGTGTGATATAATTACATTATATTTAACAGATATCATAACTATTTATGATATAGTATTATTTAGATACAATATTGTTACAAAATATTGTCTATTAGTTGAACTTAGACATTAAGTTCAGTACTATTGTGATTACTTATATTGAATATTTCTAAGTTGAGTAAGTATAATAATTACTCTGAAGCTACTATTGACTATTTTAATCAGTAATTATCAATAATTACTTACAGATAAAAGTCAAAATGCTTACTATAGACCATTTCGTTAAGATTGGTCGTGAATATGGTTATAAATCTCAAGAACTTCGTCAGTTTGCTGAATCAGAACTGGAAAAATATGAAAGAAAAGAAGAAGAAGAGAAAAAAGCTGCATTAAAGAAAGAGGAAGAAGAGAAAAAAGCTGCATTAAAGAAAGAGGAAGCAGAACTTGAGATGAAGCAAATTGCCAAGGAAAATAGACTGAGAGAGATTGCTCAACGTGAAAGAGAAGAGCAAAGAACAATCGCCAAACAGGAAGAAGAGAATAAATTGAAACGAGAGGAAATTATTTTACAACAAGAAATGGAATTGGCGCGTATTAAATTGGAGACAGCAAGATTACAAGCACAAAGTGCTGATGCAAACCAGAATAATAACGCACAAAATGGATCATCATCCAGCCAACCTAAACATTTCTACAACTTTAAATTACCCATTTTCAACTTGAACGTCGACGACCTTTCATCGTTCCTGGCACGTTTTGAACAGACTTGCAAATCTAACCATTTGCCTGAAGAGTCATGGGTACTCAAATTAAATGAATTCTTGGTTGGAGAACCACTGACAGCTTCTCAAAATGCTGACCCATCAATAGCTAATAACTACGGTGCTATTAAGTCCTTGCTTTTACGAAGGTTTCACCTGGACGAGGAACACTGTAGGTTGAAATTTAAGGGAATTTTACCTGAATCTCCAAAGGATTTTGCAGGATTCATTGCGAACATACGCAATACATTTAATAGATGGGTTGAACTGGCAGAAGTCAACAAATCATACGACAAATTAGTTGATTTACTACTGCGGGATAAGGTATTATCTTCAGTTAGCCAGCCATTTTTTGCATATTTGCAGGAGCGTAAACCAGGTACTATGGATGAGTTAGAAAAAATTTCTTTAAACTACTGTTCGGCACATCCGAATGCAACCATTTCTAACTCCTCATTAAGAGAACCTCTACCTGTGGCGTCTAATATGGCCTACAATCACAATAACAAACAAAGACATCACAGTGTAGACAGAAGCAGGTTCCAAAGAAATCACAATGTTAACTTTCAGAAGGGACATAATAATGATTTCAACAATAAAAATGAGTTCAACAGAGGTAGATCACGAGATAGAAATTATTCACCTCAAACAAACTACCACAATAGTCAACATAACACTCATTATAATCGATCACATACTCCCAATAATAATAACAACTGGAATGGTAATAATCATGGCTCGAGACATCGAGATAATAGTTACTATAGAGGGCGACGAGATAATTCTAACAATTATACTCGGAATCGATCTCATTCTCGGGGATCATCTCATTACAACCATAATACAGGGGCGGCAGTTACAAATAATACTACCCCTATAGCTCAGGTCCCACTTGACAATAATAAACACAGTCTTCTGCTGCATGTTTTGCTATTAATTATAATGTGGCAAATAGTTGCCAGCAATGCAATCTTATTTTTCAGAAGGCGAAAGAAACAGTGCTTAACTGCGGACATATTATACCACAGGTAGGTCTTGCAGTCAACGATGGAACAGGCCTATTAATTTTTAACAGAGGATTAGTTAATGGATCCGTCGTCTCAGTGTTGAGGGATTCGGGATCCACAACGATTGGTGTACGACAGTCGCTGGTACATCCCAGCTGTGCAACAGGGGAATATGTCCGTTGCATGACTTTTGGTGGAACAATAGAGTTTTACCCCACAGCTATTATTCATGTTAACACTCCTTTCTTCACAGGGAAACGTAAAAGTATGTATGCTAAAAAAGCCTATAGCTGATTTGATGGTTGGTCGTATACACGGCAGTAAAGATTGTACTCCAGATGAGATTATAGAATGGGAGAAACATAACCTATGCACTGGAAACGCCGTGACGACTAGAGCGCAGACTCAACTCATGGAGAAAGTTGATGATAATAAAATGGATGCAGACAACCAAGAGGAATTTGTAGTCAATTCACCTATTGACAGGGAAACATTTGCAACCAAACAAAAAGAGGATAAATCTTTAAAAAAATTTTTTAAGTTGGTTGATAAAGTTGACAATCTATCCTCAGGTAATAATAACAAACATTGTTTTGTTATTAAAAATGACATATTGATTAGATGTTTTAATGACAAATCACAAATGAAACAACAAGTTATGGTCCCATATACTTTTAGACGGTACATTCTTCAACATGCACATGACTCACATTGTGCTGGACATATGGGATATACTCGAACACGATCTCGAGTACTGTCTTCATTCTTTTGGCCAGGGGTGTCAAGAGATATTTCGCAGTATGTACGTTCCTGTACTACATGCCAAGAAGTGAAAGCACGTGGAGCTTTTCACACGGCGCCTATTCAGGCTTGCGATATCTCAGTGAGACCCTTTGACAAGATGGCAATAGACATTATTGGTCCATTGCTACCATCGGCCAGAGGACATAGATTCGTCCTTACGTGCATTGATTTGTGCACACGATGGCCAGAAGCTATCCCATTAAAGACCACCACTACCACAGATGTAGCTGATGCACTACATCTCATCTTTTCTAGAATAGGGTTTCCTAGAAAACTTTTATCAGACCATGGGTCACAGTTTATATCTGACACCATGAAGGAAGTCATGAAAACTTGGGACATTGATAGGAATTTAAGTAGTATTTATCATCCGATGAGTAATGGTGCGGTTGAAAGACTTAACCGTACACTTAAACAACTACTACATAAGGTTACTGCTAAGCACCCTCATGACTGGGACAGAGCACTCCCAGCTGTTCTATTTGCTTATCGGGAGGTACCGCATGAACAAACTGGCTTCTCTCCCTTTGAATTAGTTTTTGGTGCTCCCCCAAGAGGTCCTATGGGACTAATAAAAGACTTATTAATTGACGAGGAGATGACTCAGGACACTCAGTCATCTTACGAGTACGTGATTAATCTTCGGAAGAACATTATTGAGTCTTGCCAGTTGGCAACAGCTTCTTCTGAGGCTGCAAAAGCTAAGGCTCGATCTCTACAAAATAGGTCTCGACGATTACGCCAATTATTCCCAGGCGACGAGGCTTATGTGTTACTTCCTCACAATAACAATAAATTATTGATATCTTGGAATGGTCCTTACAAAGTCATTGATAAAATTTCCGACGTTGATTACGTCTTAGATATCAAGGGACACAAAAAGATATTTCATATTAACATGCTCAAGCAATTTCATACACGTCCTGAACACTTACAGTCAATTTTTCATGAACTAGATGACAACACAGTATCCACTTGTCATTATTCTAACTTATCTGTCATCCAGGAAGAAGAATCTTCTTTTCCTGAGGTACAGTTACCGTTACCTGTACCAGTAGTTCAACCTACTGAATCTTGGCGGGATGTAACCATCTCTTCAACGGTTACACCGCAACAGCGTCTACAGATTGCTAATCTATTACAATCTTATCCAGATGTGTTGACCGACGTCCCGGGTCGCACATCGGCTATCAGTCATGACATTACTCTCAATGATGATACACCTATTCGTGTACATCCCTATTCTGTTCCTTTACATTTCCTTGCTAAAACTACTAAGGAACTTGAACAGATGTTGTCTCTGGGAATCATTGAGACTAGTAATTCGCCATTCTCTTCTCCATTAGTGATTGTCCGGAAGAAGGACAATAACATTAGACTATGTGTTGATTATAGAAAATTAAATGCTAAGACTATAGTTGACAGCGAACCACATCCACTTATCGACGACTTACTGCCACGTCTATCCAACGCAACTATATTTAGTAAGATAGACTTAACTAAAGGTTATTGGCAGATACCACTGACCGAAAAGGCTAAGTACTACACCGCATTTTCCACTCCACAAGGTCTATACCAGTGGAATGTGATGCCTTTTGGGCTTGTTAATGCGCCAGCTACCTTCATTCGCCTGATGCGACAAATTTTATCAGGTAGACCAGACGTTATTACATATATTGACGACATATGCTTGTTTAGTTCGTCGTTTGAGGAACATGTTTCGGGACTTAGATATGTTTTTGACACTCTAAGGAATTATCATCTAACTGCTAAACCTACAAAGGTGCAAATCGCGTGTAATGAGATAACCTTTTTGGGACATATCATTGGATCGGGATATATCCGAACGTTACCTAGTACAGTCTCCAAAATTCTAAACATAGCAGTTCCTCAGACGAAGAAACAGGTCAGGAGTTTGTTAGGACTTGTTCAATATTACAGTAGATTCATACCAAACTTGTCATCCATCACGGCTGTATTGTCTTCATTGTTAAAAAAAGATATGCCGGTGAAGGTGACATGGACTGGTACATGCAATGAAACTTTCAACAAAATTATAAATTTGTTCTCGCATGAACCAATTTTAAGACTTCCCGATGCTTCCAAAAGATTTTTCTTACGAACAGATGCTAGTAACTACGGCATTGGTGCATGCCTGCTCCAGAACCATGATGGCATTCTACATCCTACGTTATACATTTCAAGAAAGCTGAAGCCGGCAGAAACGAAGTATTCAACAGTCGACAAGGAACTTTTATCTGTGATCTGGGCAATAACCAAACTTGAAAAGTTCCTGCTCGGTGCTCCCTTTACCATACAGACGGACCAACGTGCTGTAGCATCCTTGCGTCGATCAAATCATACAAGCCAGAAACTTGCCAGATATTCAATCATCCTACAGCCATTCGAGTTCTCCATTGAACATATTCCTGGCACTGAAAATTGTGTGGCAGATGCATTGTCACGTAATCCTATTGACGACGAATAATCAACATTGACACTCTTAAACTATTTCAATCAGCACTACATTGGATTGAACGAAGTATCAACTATAAAGGAACTAACCTTGCCTTCAATTTAAACTTTATATACACTATATGCATCACAGAATTGAATTAAAAGACAATCAAGGTATATATAGACATTCAAACTTCGTCTAACGTCCATACACGAGATATGAATACTCTTTGAACAATCATGGATTTATGTCTGACGACAAACCGAACTGATGTTCCTGTGTATACTTAATTCTTGGATGCTGGGATAAATGACATTTCTTTCCAACGTAAACGTTTGAACATTTTTGCCTAAAAAAATTCATCAGAATCAAGACTACGGATGGATCATCATATCCTATACTAATTAATTAGTTAACTTAACTTCTTAATTGAATTATTATCAATAAAATGAAATGTGAGAAAAAAAATGAAATGAAAGAACAAAAAAAAAAAAAAAAAAGAGAACGAAATACTAAAAGAAGAAATTATGAAAAGAGAAAATAAATCTCACACAAGTATTAGATTAATAATTTTTTTTTTAATGTACCTATACATTATTTAGTTAGTTAAATTAGATAGTTATTATTCACTAACACTTAACACACACAATTAAGTTAAAACTTATATTCGAATTTCTTTCTATTTCTTCTCACTTATTTTGTCTTTTTCTTCTCTCATAACATCGCGTTACATTAGAACCTTAATAATTTAACTCTTAATTTAATTAATTAATTTAATTTTAATTAGTCAAATTAATTCCTATATGACATACTAATACGACAGACCTTACTTTAATTTAATTTTATCATTCACTATTAACATTGGACATTTATTTAGTTGATATAATGATATGTATAATATTGATATATAATGTGATTTATGATTAGATGACTATGACAAATAGTTAGTTGACACGACCGCAACACGGTTCTACTCAGAACATCGTCGGCCATATGTCACAATTGTGTTAAATTTTTTTGAAAAATTGTTAAGTCGGATAGATATTGAAAAAAAATCTATCGATTTTTTTTTTTCCCCGGTGTACAGGGAATTGTTACGGTATATGATATTAACGCCGTCTGCTAAAGGTACCAGACGTGCAATTGTAAAGGTTAAGACATTTAATATATTGCGATAGATGTTTCAATTACTGAACGCTTCATACACGATCGATTATGACGTGTATAGCGTTGTTTAGGACACAGTCGGTAACTAAGAAACGCTACCCTTTTTACATTGACCGTCAAGCTGTTAAGACGCGTCTGACTTTCCTTCCAATGTTGGGCATGGTATTGCCATACAGATATATTTTATGCAAGTACGGACATGGGTCAGTCCATTGCTATTACGAAGATTTGAAATGATTAAAGGTCAGTACGAAAGTGAAAATTAAGGAAGGATGAATTACAGTCCATAGTATTTGATTTTGCCAGACTCATAGACTCACTGTCGGCCGTTGGAAAACCCCAACCGCGCGTGCATACAGCTATGACAATCTGCATACAGTAATTTGATTATTGGACAAGGACTGATAGGATATCTACATATATATGCCATATATTTTCAAGTTATAATATGTACTTTTGTGATCAACATGCATGAATCGTCTTGACGTGTAAACTGTATTAAATATTTGTGGACTCAATGAACCGACTTATCAAGTCAATGGAATTACAAGTTCAATATAATTGCAACTTTCAAATGTTTGCTCACACGTTTTCTACCCCACCCCGCATTCGCGTAAAGCAACACCAATTGACACGATGAAAATATTGAATGAAACCATATAAGAACTCAACTAACATGGCCAGAATTTATAACCACTTTATTGACATTATATGGAACATTGTTGTCAAATTGAATGTTCCAAAACAACAGAGAAGATCGCCTTCTTGTTTAGAAAAAAGTATTCATCACAGTGTGATGTTATGGTTTTCGAAAATGGACAGTTCACTTGGCAGCTTTTAAGTTTTACTTAGCTGCCAATAGTTGTTTCTGCTCCCACCGATGTTTGAGTCTTTGCAGATAGATGCACTTATACCCTCAACTGGTACCACCAACTAATATGGCAAAAGAAGAGAAACGAATACCCTTTTAGAATTGAGTTTCCCGACACATACTTATGTGCCCCCCCCCCCCCTCTTTTCATTCCACTATCTCATCTATCTCAGAACTTTTACCCTCTCTGAGAATTAATCTTATTCCCAGTGGGCGAAAAACTATCTTTACATTTAACATGAATAGTTTTATATTTAACTTTAGTTGAAAATGTAAACAATATAGTTTGGATATGTATACATTTACATCGGTTGAAAAGGTTGTAAGCTTTCATTACAGTTCGAGTGAATATGTTTTACATTTACACTGGTTGAAAAGGTTAAAGCTTTCATTACATTTAGAGTGAAAATGTTTTACATTTACACTGGCTGAAAGGGTTAATAATATAACAAGTATGTACATCAATTCTTTAATCATTCCCTTCCAGCTCCATATGAAACTTGGGACTATCTCTGCTTTTGATTCTTTATACGAAACTCACAATAAAGCAGAAACTGGCCCTGGCAGTGGTGGTTCATGAAATCATCATTCTATATGCTGAGGTTGCCAGCCTCAAATGACTTGGACATCCACTAGCAATTTTCTTACTTGCTTAGTCTTACTTACTTAGTCGTTTCCCTTCTACTGTGAGGTGTAGAGGTTTGGAAGAGAGAGCGCTAGACTATCCTATCGGCAGTCTTCCTCCTGGCCTGGTTCCATTCTAGTCCTCGGTCCTTCAAAGATTGTCTAATGTAGTCCTCCCAGCGAACCCTGGGTCGTCCTGGGGGTCTGGATCCATGGCTCTTTGTTTCCTATGCTTGTCGTAGTAGCCGATCTTCTCCCATTCTGCAGACATGGCCAAACCATCTTAGTTGGGACTGTTCTACTTGGGTCTGCAGGGTGTGGGATTTTAGGCCTTGACGTATCGTCTGGTTGCGGACCATGTCTCTTCTTGTTACTTCAACCACCTTCCTCAGATACCTTATTTCTGAGATTTGGATCTTGCTTTTGTGGGTTGTAGTCATTGCCCATGACTCACATCCACATGTCAAGACTGGGACATAGGTGGAGCGGTATGCAGCCATCTTCGTTTTCTTACCAACCTCTCTCTTGCTGAGGAATCCTCGATTATGGACTGAAAAAGTCTCCCAGCTACAGCTTTTCGAGTAGCCAACTCTTCTTTGATGCCTCTCTTTCGGTTTATAATAGCTCCGAGATATTTAAAGTGGTCGACCTGCTCCAGGACCTGTTCTCCCAGCTTAATCTGATGTCTTCTTTCTTCTCGTGATATCACCATGGATTTTGTTTTAGAGCTGCTTATGACCATACCTGTCTTCAGCTCTTCTTTCCGTTCTTGCAGGTTGGATTGGAGATGTGCCTCTGATTTAGCAATCAGGGCAACATCATCAGCAAATGCCAGCTCTGAAATACATACCTGTCTCATCTTCCAGTACCCCACTGAATACTTTCTTGTTCTCTCCTTACATGCCTTGATAACATCGTCCACGAGGAGTCTGAAAAGATAAGGTGACAGGATATCACCTTGTCTTACACCAGTGGTGGTCCTGAACTCTTCTGACTTATGTTTTGCTGTCCTCACATAATTTCTGCAAGACTTGTAGAAGCTCTGTATAGCATGAATCAGAGGTACTGGAACGTTCTTCCTTGCCAAACAGTCCCAAAGTTTGCTCCAGGGGACCCTGTCAAACGCCTTTTCCAGATCTATGAAACAAAGATGGATCTCACTCTTATACTCAAGAGCCTTTTCACTCAGCTGTCTGAGTGTGAAGATTAGGTCTTGAGTACTTCGGTTTGCTCGGAATCCACACTGGACCTCATCCAATTGTGGCTCAGCTAGGCGTCGGAGTCTCTGCTCTAGGATTCTAGAGCAGATTTTACCAGGGACAATGAGAAGTGATATGCCTCTATGGTTACCGCATTGTCGATTGTCACCCTTTTTGAAAATTGATGTTATGATGGCAATCTCCCAATCCTTTGGTATGGTCTTTGTCGTGGAATGACGTCTGTTTCACATCACGAATTCTAATAACTCTGGTCCTAACGGCGCGCCATACATTGTAAAAAGATATGATACATCGACCAATGAAAACGTTTTTTTGGTCCTGTGTTTACAACTGCTGGGAAAATAAAGATGGCCAGACCCTATTTTGTGTAACATGATTAACTTCGGAGTTTTGCTACAGCAGTATAGAAGAAGTACCATTTGGCAGAGGTTGTCAAAATAATATTAGGGATGTTACTCTACCCGTAAGTAGTAATACTTTTACTAATAATATTATAGGACGGGATAAATTTTAGGTCAAATGCATTCGAAGCTTCAGGTTGGCCTAAAGTTAGCTGTTTAAACTATGCATAACAGAAAATGCAAGTAGTAACCAAAAAGATTATTATATCGATATGTAAAGCAAAATTCTAAGTATAAGGTAAACTTTAATTGACTAGAATCGCATCAGAAATAACGAAGATAATTAAAAAAGTAGTTTTCCTACATTGTACAAAAGGCCAAACGGTACCCACATTTTAGGATAGTATTGCATTTCGTACATCCGAGGTTAGAGTATAAATAGACTGGCCTAAACAAACTCCGGTCAGTCACGATTTAAAAATACACAGAGAGCGGGGAAAAGCAGAGCATATATTAATGCCAGCGTTTGCCTTCTGCACTTGTTAGCAGACCTTAATCACCCATTGAGGGCCTGTCTCTGTGTGTGCCTGAGGGTAAGAACGAATCTATTTATATATAACTGTATATAATTGTGTGCAATTATATTTATTAAACCAAATGTGCGATACGATGTGTATAAGATGTGTTAGGAATGGACTGTGTCTTCTGATGAAACTTACAGGCTCATGTGTACTTCTAGAGGCAAAGCCCGCCTTCGGAAATATTTAATATATTGAGAAAGATGGCTAATTGTGTCTGTAAGTTGGGAAATGTATTTAAAGAAGTATTTCTTAAATAGAATGAGACACCTACCAGGAACATAAAGAAGGATGAAAGGGATTGATTCACAGTATCGATTGACATATTATTTAATAGTTTTACTCACAGCCAAATTATAGTATGGAGGCGAATCATGGGAAACTATTGATAATTAATAAGTTAGAAGTAAATTGTGATCACTGTAAATTGAAATGATTGTTGATAACTACACTATACCTTGGACATCTGCTTGCACGCTTATCTGAAACTGTCTATCGTCCCCATCTGTGTCATAAGAGGGACATGGATAGAAGAATACAGGGATTGCGTTTGAATTCATTGCAGGTTTAATCCTTTAACTAAAAAGTCTCCAAATCAGAGGAGGCTGCTCTTCCTGAAAGTTACAACAAATGCAGTGCCAGTCTATGATACGTATGTGACTAATGGAATCTTATATCCAGCATCTAAGGGAGCCATCTCCAGTGACTCAGTTAAGTTGCATAGAGCAACTGTGCAACTTATCCAGATACAATAGACATATACGCTTCAGTTTGTGATGACAAAACTAGTATAGTGCTTCTATAAACTTATAGTAATAATAATAAACCATCCTACAAGTGAGT